>CM026074.1:13962500-15162500 GCA_014839685.1 Anableps anableps
GTAACTACCTCCTCAGCATGTCAGTGTTCTCCAGAGGCCTGCTAATGAGCCATCATTTGAACCAGGGAGAGAACTAAAACATGCAGGATCCCGGCCTTTAAGGACAGACTTTGGACACCACTGTCCTGAGTTATTTAACACAACTTCGTGTAAATACCAGGAAATAAAAGCTGACATTCAGAATTCTTGTCTCATGCTATCTTTTGATCTAAAACCTAAATGTCTTCAGTGTACAACAAAGACAAGGGAATTTGCCATCCTGTTCCAATACTTTTGGAGGGGACTATACAGT
The DNA here is from genome assembly GCA_014839685.1 of Anableps anableps. Taxonomy (NCBI): domain Eukaryota; kingdom Metazoa; phylum Chordata; class Actinopteri; order Cyprinodontiformes; family Anablepidae; genus Anableps; species Anableps anableps. The sequence continues at coordinate 13,962,793 of CM026074.1, forward strand.
GTCCCCTAAAAACTTGTTTTTTACATTTAGTCATTTCACATCCACAAACTTCAATGTATTTTATTGGGATTTTACAAGTTAGACCAGTGGTCTCAAACTGCATTCCTCAAGGGCCAGAATCCTGGAACTTTTAGATTTCGCTCTGCTTCAGCACACCTGGCTCCAATATTAGCTCATTAGCAGAGCTCTGTGGAGTTTGACTGTATGCCAGTGAGGCAGTTTCACCATGCAGTTCAAGTGTGTAGGACAAGGGACACATCTAAAAGTTTCAGGACTCTGGCCCTCGAGGAATGCAGTTTGAGATCACTGAGTTCAACCAACAAACACAGCAACTCACAATTCTAAAGTGAAAACAATGAACTTTAATATGTCTAATTTTCAATTCATTATAAATAATTTAAACTTAGAGAGCACCAAGTTATACTTTGATGCATGATTACCCCTCATGACATATTGTATAACAAGTTGTTCATTGGTTTGAAAGTTTTTTTAAAATCACTGGAAATAGTGCATAAACAAGCATTAAAAGTGTTAGATAAACCCAAATCGTATCATTATTGTCAGATATTCCAAAAACATGAACGACTAAGTTGGGTCAACATTGCAAAATATCATAATTCTGTCTGGGTTTATAACATATTTCATGGCTACGCTCCACTACTATTACAATAATTTACTCAAAAGAATACCAGTTAGTGAACAAGGGCAAAACCTATCGAGCGTCTTATACTTGCAATACAACTCTTACTTTGCATTTCATTTAGAAAACATCTTGAAAACTGGCTCTTGGAAAGCCAAAAAAGTCAACATTGATTATATGTAAGCAGTGTTGGGTAAATTACTTTTGAACAGTAATTAGTTATAGTTACTTTATCAAAAAAAAAATAACTGAGTAAGTTACAGAGTTACTATACTGTAAAAGTAACTAATTACCAGGGAAAGTAAATATTCTGTTACTTCAAAAAAATGTGTAAATATGTAAAAGCATTTTGGAACCCCTCTTAGAGAAATTATATGATCAAATGTTTATTGTCAAGCTCAATATATGGCTAAATAAATGGACACTTAACAGACAGAATTACAAACAGGAAACACTACACAAATGGCATGGATGCATTGTATCAGTGAAATCAAGCTTAGACTGCTGGCTTTATTCTGGCTTTATTCACCAAGCTTCTTTTAGCCTCACCTGGGTTTAGGCTGTGCCTGCTCATATCAACACCGTCCTGCTTGGTGACTAGTTTTGTTGGAGCATGTGATATTTGGAAGTGCTTCGTGAGATTCAAGTTGCTTAACTTGAACTTTGTTACCAAGACAAATATTACAATCAACATATAGATTCATGCCTTTTATCTCTTCAAGTCAAAAATTACATCTGTGCATATTAAAAAAACACTACCTTAGATTATCTGGGCTCTCTATGACTGCGTCTCTGTCTGTCTTGTTTGTGTGGGTTCACTATGCTTCACTGCTTACATGTAAACACCTGCCCAAATCTGCCTCTGATTGGTTTACAGCCACTACTTTACTCTTCCTCAGTCAATCAGCACCACATATGCAATTGTTTTCTCCCCTCTAGCTCCTGGTCAGATGACCCTCTGTATGGTGAATTATAGTAACACACCACATTTTATTGTCAGTAACAGAAATGGCGTTGTAATGATGGAAAAAGTAATTAGTTTGATTACTCGTTACTGAAAACAGTAACACCATTAGTAACGTAATTTATTTTAATGCTTTTATTCTCATCACTGTATGTAGGTATGTATGGATTTTATGGTCACTTATATACCTCCAATTTAGTAGTGTTATATTAGTTGTTTTTATCCTTGTTTTTATTTTCTGTGTTTTAACACTAACCTTCCAGTGGGACTAGAGATGGAAATTAGCCACTTTACTATAATCTCATGTAATTACATGCAAATGTTCATTAATATGTATTGTTCCATTTTTAAAAATAAACTAGAAACTAAACTAAAATAAATAGCAAAAAATTATACAACTAAAGTCTAGAAAGTGTGTCATGTACATGTATTTAGTGATCTCATTAACCCTGACCAGCAATTCTTTGTCTGTTGAAGAAATGCATCCCTACAGCATGAAGCTGCAACCACCATGTGCCACAGTGAGGATGGTCCCTTCAGGGTGATTTGTACTGTTAGTTTTCTGCTACACACAAGTTTGTAGGCCAAAAAGTTACATTTTAGTCTCATTTTCCAGAGGCTTATGGCTTGAAGCAGACTAAAAAAAAGGGCCTCTTTTTAAAAACTGTTTTGTAATAAACTCATACAGATGAGTCCCTCTATGAGCTGCCTTTGGTTATTCATAAATTATGAATCAAACTCATTGCAGAACAAAGACACATGGAGTGGAGTTTCTCAGGGTCAGTATAAAGTGTTGCACATGAAATAAGTGTCAGAAAACTCCTAAAACATTAAATACTTTGGTGGCATGTTACAGTTTTTTGGTTTTATTTACAAAACCATAGTGTATAGAACTGTATGAAACTAAAGCCCAGTGACATGTTGTCTCTCTGTGCATGTCAGCTCAACTTGTCCAACATGCATTTATTGGATATATAAGTCAAATACACGCTACACAGTGGTAATCTCTGCATTTTGCCTTAAATCTCCTTGCCAGCTGGCCATCCAGATTGCCTGTAATTGCTGCATCACACACTCGAGCAGCAACATCGTTTTAGCCTTTCACAAGTCAATTGATACGAGGTTTTGACTACTTTGCTTGACAAGTCAGGGACGCCCCCCCCCGTTTCTTGGTCATTTCACAAAACAGAGCGAAAAAGCATCTTAATGAAGTGCTTCATGATAGGTGCAATGGACCTATTATTTATCTCTTTCAACAACTTTCTTCTTTCCACCCTGTATAAAATTTTTAGCACACATGGCTAATAGTTGTGGATGTCAGCAGTTCCTCCAGAGTCACCATGTCTTGCAGGGTTTGCAGTTGTGCCCAACTCTTTCCATTTCACAAGTAGACTCTGTTTACAAATTAGGTGACTTCGAAAGGCAATTGGTTGCACTGCATTTTATTTAGGGGTATCAGGTTAAATTAAACAAATTACATGTTCAGATTCTTAGGATTTTTGTTTCACTTTACAATCATGCTGTTCTTTGTGTTGATTTATTACATAAAATCCCAGTAAAATATGTAAGGGTTTGTGGTTGTAATGTCACAAAAATAGGAAAAGGTTTAAGGGTCATGAATACTTTTGCCAGATACTGTAAACCACCCTTCATGCATTCTCCACTGATTTTACAAAATTATTCAAACAAAACCTAAAGTTCAGGCATTTTATGAACTTTAAACACTGAATTCTTATTACTGTAGCAATTTACAGAACCATTGCTCCTGTTCTAAACTTTAAGTGTCAATTATCATGTAACTGATATTGTAGAGTGCCTCTCAATCATGGTAGGTGATTACATCAAATCATGCAGCTTCTTTCCCAGCATCTACTGTGTCTCCCTCAGCCTATGAGCTACACAGATTCCTGAGTTATTGACCTGAGCGGCACTGTCATTGCCTCTCTGTACATACTCCCTTCGTAATTTCCCCTTAACTCTCTGCGCTTGTCGGGGCTGAATCATTTCCTTGCCCTCTCTATGCAATTGATTGCTCGCCACAGCGAGGTAAATTGCCAGGCAACTCGGCCTCTGATTACCTCTTAGCACCGAGTGCAGTCACACCAGCCGGGTCTTGTTAAAATGCATCTCTGGCCCCCCTGTTGAGCCGCCTTAGAAAAGTAGAAGTTATTATCAGTTGCTACCGCTAGGTAGATTAACTAAAATGGTAGACAGAGATGCTGCATGATAAATGGTCTGCAACAAGGTAAAGCTACAGGAACATCAGAACCAAGTCTGCAGAGAGGAACAATTTCCTCTGTTCTGATTTATCCACAACTAATATGACTCATTTTATCAAGTACATATTGAGATGAGAGGGATGTTGCACAAATGGCCTCCTGCATCATTCTTTCATAATTTATTGGACCAATGAATGAAAAGGACTGTTTGAACCTACTATAAAGGCCAACAATAGGAGGATGAATGCTCTTGCCTCCACAGTAGATTAAGCTCTATATTCTCTTTAACAACAACCTAATCAATTATAATCAACACCAGACATAATTGCGCTTTTTGTAACGTTTTTATGCCTGTAGTTCAGTGGAGCATATGATAATGTGTGTTTTGACCACCTGCTCTAAATTAACACTTTTCTTTTGAAACCATTTGGAGTGAAAATGAATTCTTCACTTTAAAACCACTTTAGCTGCCGTTCAAAACTATTTCAAAAACTATTAGAGTTTGCATAGTTTTGCCAGACTAAAAGATGAAAACCTTGAAACACCTTTCTCAATGACATTATTACTGATAGGTACTGAAATTATTATTACAGAACTTACATAACTTCCCACAAAGTTACAACTTGGAAATAATATGAAATATTAAAAAGTGTTTGAATTCCGTGCTTGTAACACAGGAAAGAGAAAGCTAATAAGACTCAACTTGCACAATATATGGAATTCCAGTTATCATCACAATATCAATGTTTATCACATAGCAATCGCAAAGGACTGCTACAATGCAATATTTGGCTGGATAATGCATTTCACTTGGTGTGGATTTGCACTTTGAATGCCAGTAATTTATCAGGCCAGGGAGGTGGTCTCTGACTGTGTTTGGTGCACACCATATGTATATAAAGATAAAAAAAAAAAAATAAATAAAAAAATAAAAAAATAAAATAAGTCTTTTAGGGGAAGAGAGGTTAAAAAAATACTTTACAAATGTTTTAATTAAACCATGGAGGGTTCTTCAACAACATAACTGTATGCTCTTTAACATCATCCCACCTTAAATCTGCTGACATTTCACCACGAGCTTTGAAAGACTGAAAAGAGACAGGACCAGCAACAGGAATCTGAGACCTTTGCAATTAAAATTGCACTTTAATTGAATAGTTTTGATCTTAGTCTTTTGAAAGGAACATATATTTTTGTTTATTGTAAGATTCTCATTATAAATATTATATTATGGATAAGAATAGGAGGAAAACCAAACCCTTTAAACTTTCTTAGCAAGAGTGAACAAATAATCACATAAAAAGCATTTTAATGCAAAAAAGTGCTTCGATGAGAAGTGAATATGCAGATATTTTTGTTATGGAAAGGTGAAAGTACAGTATGTATTGGTGTATTTCTCAGTAGAAATATATCCCTCTGTTGAACTGATGTTGTGTGAGCACCTGCCCATGGCAGCACACATATGTGTGAACTATAAAGACACAGCTTACCTCAAATTGCTGTCACCTGTTTTTGTGTTGGCATTTTTGCTTCAAAGACACGCACACGTACACACACAAACTTTCACACTCTGTCTGCAGAATGTGGACTTTTCACTTAAAATCTGCCAAAGTAACACCTTACTGAAGTGTGGATGTGTTTACTTGTCCTTAAGAAATGTAACTTCTGAGAACTAATCGGTAAATTGTGTTTTGTGCTGCACCTGCAGTGTCTTTAATTCTTCAAACATCTGTTTACGCAAACTTCTTTTAAACTTTCTTCTGTTAATTAAGTTCATAGATTTCTATTGTGATGTAAATTAACAACCCATATTTAAAATATGTCTATTTCCATCTGGAGAAATTAAAATAAATACGCCCCCAAATATCTTCATTTATTTCTAATATTTTAAGCCAGAGTTGTAAAAAGAAATTAGACCCTATTTTATTCTTTGGATTCTACATATAAGGACATAATACACACAATTACCAGATAGTAGAATTATGCAAATTTAACCTCAAGTGTACAAATCAGACTCCATATTATTTGACAATAAAAAAAATAAAGACAAAATGGAAAAGCTGTGTGTTAAAAGTACACTTAATAGGTAAAGCAGAAACCACTGATCAGCAATGCCCATAACAACTGTTGCTGAAATCAATCTTGGGATTTTATAAAAGTAATTTTAAAATGATTTGAAGTCCATCACTCTGCACAGATAATGATTATAAGCAGAAAACACTTAGGACATTTGCCACTATTTCCATAAGTGGACATTCTAGCAAATTCTCTCAAGAGTCAGACAGTGCAATCACCAGTGAAACTGCAAAAAACTTAAGAGTTTAATTTCCAACTACAGACATTTGGAATGAGCTGTTAGGTTTTATGATAATTAGAGATAAAAAAAATTATCAAGTCTGACTAATTTGAAAAAGTCACCGGGAAAAAAGTATTTTCTCCCTCCAATGCATGGTTGCAGTATTTGAAAGGTTTCATCTCAATGAACCACGAGACTTCTGGAACAATGTCCTTTGGACAGATGAGACCAAATTAGAGATGTGTGGCTATGAAGTACAACATTATGTTCATTAAATCGACCATAAACTTCTCTGTATTGCTAAGTTTCCTCGAGTCAAATGTAGGCCATCTGTATGAGCAGCAAGTGTGCAACAAAACGTTTGAAAATGAAACGAACTGAGATGTTGCTATGGCGCAGTAAATGACCAGACTTTAGCTAAATTGAAATATTGTGGTCAGACTTCAGTGAACTGAAGTAATGTAGTAAAGAATAAGAGAAATTTCCTCCAGAACACTGAGAGAGGCTAATCAAGTAATACAGACAAAAAAAACACTACTTCAAGATTTTGAAGCTAAAGTTGTTTTTACAAGCTATAGACTTTCAGTTTTTTTTATACACAGCTTTTCCATAAATTTGTTATGTGGTTTTGATACTTGGGTTTAAATAATTTTAAGATTTAAATTATCTTAAAGCTGCAGTATGTAACTTTTATGAAAAATATGTTGTTTACATATTTGTTAAAATTATGTCGTGTCAGTATGATATAAGACTGCCTTCTCCCAGTGCTCCCAGTACTAACCACAGAAATACACCACTCAGTCGGAAACAACCAATCAGAGCCAGGTGAAGGGTCTTAGTGCTGTCAATCACCCTCATGTATGCAACGCTCACACACTCCCCCTTGCTCTCTGCTGTACGATAGCTGGATCATAACAACATAGCCTGTCACAAATGTTAAGGCAAGTTAGCATGGCCACCAATGACGGCGGATAAACAGTTTACCTCAAATGGTAAGTTGTTTCTCCGCCATTAGCACATTTAGCAGCGCATAGACGAAGGTAACTGACAGCACTAAGACTTCCTCTTGACTCTGATTGATTGTTCTTTGGTCGGGAGTGGTGCATTTCTCGGCAATAGTAGTTCAGGGAGGAGATGGAGGAGCTCAGTCTTTTCACAGATTATCTGTCTCATACTATACTGTCACAACATAGTGACAATTTTAACAAATAAGGAAAAAACATATTTTTGTGAAAGTTACATACTGCAGCTTTAACCCTAAACTAGAAAGAGAGTATGCTTTCTTTTTCCCATGACTGTAATTGCAGCAATGAACTGAGTAGCTTTACTTCACCCCCCTAGGCTGTATGTTTTTAAGAAACCACAACAGGAACCCATGTGTAAGGCATTGTTTCTAAATATTCATTTTTCATTCATAAAGTGGTTTTATGAGAAATTCCCAAGTGATTTTAGTGTCCTATTTGTATCCAACAGAGAATAAAGATGGCCTGTAATGTATGGATGCTTCTATTGTGTGTAATGCTTGGAACCCTCTGTGATAACAAATATGGGGTTTCTCTGCATTTTAATAAAGGTCACTCGGCTTATCAGGCAGTCATTATTTACAGTTTGCTGTTAATTCAATTTCTTTTCTCTTACTGCATCCACAACAAAGAGGGAGGAAGATGGCAGCCATGACATCCAACATTGCCAGCTTTTATAAGAATGGCTGCCAGAAGCATTTAAGTTGGTGTAATTAACATCCAGATATACTAGTAAAATTCATTGCTTGGCGAAAAATTCGGAGCTGACGGTGCAAGCTGCCACCACATGTCACTCATTTATAATGCTCTAGTTTGTATTTAATACAGCATAAAATATGGACATGCAGTGCCTTGCAAAATAATCATACTCCTTGAACTTTGCCACAGTTTGTCACATTATAACCAGAAACATTGATAGGTTTAATGGATTTTATGTGATAGACCAACACAAAGAACACAGCTGTGAAATGGAAGCAAGGTGATACATAATTTTCAAATTTAATAATAAATTCCCATGCATTCTGTCTTCAGAAGTCATCTAATTAGCACATAGTGTCCATCAATGTGTGCTTTAATTTCATTATATTGTGGCTGTTCTGTTAAGGCCTCAGGGGTTTGTTAGAGAACCAACAGCATCATGAGACCAAGAAACACAGAAAACTGGTGTTGAAAGTTGTTGAAATTTTAAGCAGGGTTAGGTTACAAAACAATATCCAAAGCTTAGACCATTTCACAGATTATTGCTCAATCTATTGTGTGATAATTGAAAGAGTGTCAAACAACTGTAAACCTACTAAGACATGACTGTCAACCTAAACTGACAGGGCAGAACAAGGAGAGCATTGATGAGTAAGCAGCAATGAGACACATTGAACTCTAAGGAGCTGCAGAGATTTACATTAGAGAAGGTCTTGTCAGGACAACTATTAGTGTTGCAGAAATGTTAGAGACTAACCAATTTTCACGTTTCAGCAGGACAACGACCCTAAATATACTACCAGAGTTACAGTGGAGCTGTTTAAATTAAAGTATGTTCATGCATTAGAATGGCCGAGTCAATGTCCAGACTTAAACCCAATTGAGAATCTATGGAAAGATTAAAAAACCTATGCACAAAGATGCCATTCGTCCCATCTGACTGAACTTAAACTAATTTGCATAGCAGACTGGTAATAAATCTGGTAGAAACATACCCCAAATGACTAGATGGTGCAATTACAGTGAAAGGTGGTTCTACAAAGTATGACTCAGGGGGTTGAATGCAAACGTATGCCACACTTCCCCTAGTTTTATTTTAAAAAGATTAGAAAAACATGGATCCTTTTCCTTCAGGAGTTCTGTTGTTGTTGCTACTTTGTGTTGTTCTATCAGATAAGATCCCAATAAAATACATTAATGTTAGTGGTTGTGATGCAACAAAATTAGAAAAAGTTCAAGGTATATAAATTCTTTTGTGGGCACTGTAACTGCATAATGAACAGAAAACCTGCAACCCGGTATGTTTCATCCATGGGAGCACACAGAGGTTAATGTGAAAATGTGGAATACAAGAAGAAAGTAAACATGAAATGATTCCTTTAGGCAGGTTTTCAGTTTGCATAATTTGAAGAAAAATTGCACCCAGACCATTTAACATCTGCTAAAAGAAGTTATCATCACCTACCATAGACCAGGACCGTGGCAGAGTTGCTTTTGCGGCGAGCGACAATGTTTTTGGCCACACACGTGTAGTTGCCCGTGTCCAAAAGGCGGGCTTTTTTGATGACAAGATTGTTGTCAGGTGTGATGAAAAAATTGGGGTCACTCAATGGGTCGAGCACATCTTCGTTCCTCTGCCACTCCACCTGAAAAATATATTTCCACAGTCAGAACGCAGCACAAACCAACAGAACCATGCTCTGCAGTGACCAGACATCATGTAGAGGACAGACTTCTACATGCAAAAACAAGGACATGAAGCCCGATTTGGTGCTGGGAACAAATTTTACTCATATAGCCTACTGATTTGAAAATGTATTACTTTATACTGTGAAGAGAGCTGCTTTTATTTTCCAGCTGCTGGTGGTCTGTGAGCAAAGCCAATCATGCTCTGTAGTGCCTTTGCTTCTCTTTCAGAAGACAAAATTGAAGTTATTCCTGTCCTGGTGTATTCATGGACCAGCTCGCTTGTTTTGCTGCTCTCACTTGACCCCGTGCCGTCTCCAGAGAAGCGATGGTATGGCAGCATTGTTGCTGGTATTACTGCCAGTTGCGATACGCCGTATAATTGGGCTTTCTTCCTCTTGCGTGCGCTATCTCTGCTTTCTCCCGTGGTGACTTCTGCTCTGATGTTCTTTTCTGTTGAACCGCGGTTGGCACCTTCCTTCCCATTTCTCTCCAAACAGTCCCTGCACTGTCGAGTTGTGATTGGCTTGTCTGCCGGCACTCGTCTCTGGGCTGTCTGAGCTAGCAGCCTAAGCTCCTGTTGTGTTGTTATTAGAGCAGTTAGTGCCTATCTGGGACCGGGAGGATGCAGCACATGAGGTGAAACAGCTGGCACCACTCTGGCCCTCTAAACACACACCAGCAGAATATGAGAGGAGAGAGAAAGCGATGTGAGCAGAACAAGAGAGGAGAGAAACAGAATGAGATAAGGAGAGAGTGAGACAAATAGAGCCATTCATTATGGACGGGCCTTTCGAGATGCCAAATGGGGAGTGAAGCCTCCGAGGCTATCCCGAGTGATGTGACGAGTTGATGTGATATATGGCTTCTCAGAGATGTGAAAGAGATCATAAATCAATAACAGAGAATAATTAGAGGTGTAATTTATCCATGCAGGGATGGTTGTTCCCTGTGAGATGCAGCATAGTCACTTTTTGATCTTTGGTCACCCCCACCCATCCCCCTTCTCGGAGGGGAAAGAGTAAAATGATGCAAGATGTGAGCCTATAAATATCTTCTGTATCTGTGTCTCACCTCGGCTTGTGGCACTCCCTCAGGGGGATGGCAGTGCAGTAACACCTCCTGGTCCAATGCCACCTCTTTACCCTGTGGCTCCTCCTCAAAGTTCTTTCTCAGGTCTTGCACAAAGAAAGATGGGGAGGAAAAAAGAAGAAAACACAACCAATTAGGATGTTTGTTAGAGCTCATGACATTTGAAAGAAATCCTTTGAAAAAAAAAAAAACAATCTGGGTTTGGTGATGTTTTTAAATTCCAACCCCTGAAATGTTCAACCATGGCCTCGTGTCGCACTCCAGTTGGCCTCTAAGCCACAGTGGAATCAGTGGCACCAACCATGTTGCTTATTACAGGCTGCCTGGCTGGTTCAGAGATGTTTGTCTGCTGCCAGAGGGACCTGCGCTGAGCAAAAGCAATTGCATTACCCCCTCCTTCCACCCAGCCATCCTCCCTCCGGCAGCCTCCGGCCCCCATCTGTGTGACGGCTTGGAGCAGCCGCACGAAAACAATGCCCCAAGGCGCCTGGACAAGAGCTCCTGCAAAGCCCGCCTGGCTGCGCGGGGGTTTCACTTTATGTCTCATTGAGCAATCTTACGGTTGCATCAAGCTCTGCAATATATTTGTCAGTAAACCCCAGCTGTGAATTACACAGGTAAAAGTGGCCTGGCTTTTCTTCTTGCAGAAGGGGAGGGGGAATAAACAGAGGTCTATTTGGACCGGATGAGACAGGCAGGCTGCCGATAGCTGGCGGCTTGGTGCAAATTTGATGTGTTCACCCCATGTTTTGACTCAGAGCAAAGCAATGTGTTATCGTGTTGCGAGGGGCTGAGGGTGAATTCCTTTAAACGGGATGTTGAGCCTGTCCTGACCAATCACACTGGAGGAAACGCTGAGACAAGCGGAGAGTTTCATGACATTTAATTTAATTAAAGCAGATAAAATGGGACTGGAGGACACTCAAGATGTAACAGCTCTAGAAAGCTCTAAAGTATGTGTGTATAAGTGGGTGCGGATAAATATTGGAAATGTGTCCTGATGCATGGCTATTCAGGCATGTGTGTGTCCTTATCTTACATCTATCTGACTTTGCTAAGCTCTCCAACAAGGGTAGATAATGAATGTGTGTTTTCAAAAAAGCCTTGTGGTTTGGAGACTGCGCTGCATTTGCCTGTGTCTGGAATAATACATATTTATGTGGGAATTAATAGGCAGAATGCTGTAAAATGCTCAAATGTAAAATGGCTCCTTCTAATAAAGCTTTTGAGGCGGCAGCAAGGGATGCGCCTGTGTTCCCCAGGCAGATTTATGATTGCTGCACAGCAATAAATTTCAATTCTGTTTTTATTCAAGTTACTTTCACAGGGATCATTGCTGATATACTGTAGCTCGTGAGAAATATGCTCATGAATACTTAAATTTAGTGTTCCACTTTTTTTTCCTTCCCTCCCTTTTTTGCCCTTCTTTTTGCAGTATTCAGAAACATTCGTTCAATATGCAGAATCACAGGGACATTATTTACAATGCCTTGAAAACGTACTCCTACCCCTTAAACGTCTTCACATTTTTTCCAACATAGCCACAACGTTGATTGGATTATTAAGATTTTATTTGATAGACCACCTGAAAATATCACATAATTGTGAAGTTAAAGAAAAAATATCATTTTCAAAATGTTTTATAAAAATGTTGTGGCCTGCATTTGTACTTAGCCTCCACCACTCTTGTACTCCTAATCAAATTTTAGTGCAACCAGCTACCTTCAGAAGTCATCAATAAGAAGACCAAAGAACATAGCAGACAAGTCAAAGAAGAGGTGGCTGTGACATTTAAAGCATGTTTCAGTTCTAAATTAATATCCCAAGCTTTAAAAATATCCACAAAGCCTTTTACAATCAATAATCCAAAATTGGAGAGAGTATGGCACAACTTCAAACCTACCAAGAAATGGCCCTCCACCTAAACTGAAGAGCTGGGCAAGCAGAGCATTAACCACAAAGCAGCAAAGGGGCCCATGGTAACTTTGAAGGAGTTGTAAAGGTCCATAGATCAAGTGGGAGAATCTGTAGACATCACAACTATAAGTCATTCATGCTACAAATTTGGCCTTTATGAAAGAGAGGCAAGAAAAGAGCCATTATTGAAAGAAAACCATAAGAAGTATTCTCTTTAGTTTGATGTGTCTTCTGCATTTGTGTGAAAGAAGGTCCTTTGGTCAAATGAGATCAAAAATGACCTATTTGAGTTAAATTGTTATGTGTTGAAGAAAATTAACACTGCACATCACCCTGAACATGCCATCTGCAAGGACAGAGAGGCTGGTCAGAATTGATGGAAAACAGATGAAATACATACAGGGCAACCCAGGTGTTCAGAGGCTACAAAAGAATTAAGATTGGTGGAGGTTCACCACCTAGCAGCAATAACATCTTGAACATACACCCAGAGCAAGAATAGAATGTTTTCAATGAAAACATATTGGTCCTTTAAAAGGACCCAGTCAAAGTCCAGATCTATATCCAACGTTTCTATATTTTTGTATGTAGATTGTATTTTTTTGATGAACTATATAAATATACTGAATTGAACTAAACAGAATCTGCAGGAACACACTTGTCCTGTCACCTTAAATCGCAACAGAATATGTTGAAGTTTGAGGCTATAAAGTGACAACATACAAAAAAGTAGGTATTAATACTTTTGCAGGGCACTATAGCTTAGTTTTAAAAAATGTATGTGAGAGATCACAATGATTTTTGAACTAATTGTTAAATAAGAGTTAGTCCATCTGTTTTCCAGTTCTGCTCCTAAGCTCTTATTACACCTAGGCATGCAAATGTGAGCACCTTGTTAAGAAACCCATGCATTCATAATGACAGTGAGATCATTTTAAGTGCACTCACAAGCAATCCTGATGTACGCTTTCTGGCTCTTCTGAGTTCCAGTGGTGCTCCAGGCGACACAGTGACACCAGTACTCATCGAGGCCGAAGATCTTCTCCACCTGCTGCCTGGTAATTTCAATTGTCACCTGCATGACCGGCAGTGCTGCAAAGCAAGTACAGAAATAACAGCATCATGAACATGTGAATCACCCACATCAATTTGTCTTTGTGAAGCAAAAAGTTAATCGGCTGCATTTTGTACTTTGAGTAATTAGAAAATAAAGTCAGGCAGACTAAACAAGCACACAACCATAATCCTATATAAACAGAGGGCTTGTTAACTGAGGAAAATGAGACGAGAGCCTCACAGCTATCCAGGTGTAATTTGGAGGGTGTTAAAATGGCAACAATTGGGAAGGAACACCGGAGTGCTGAACAAACACTGGAAACAAAAATATCCAGTGTAGTCTGCTTCCCAATCATCAAGTCTAAAACGGGAGGAAAAGTTCAATTTATGGAGCATTTCTACAACAGTGTAGATATAAAAGATGCAGCTGTAACACAAGGTAAAAATAGCTTTATTGCTTTTCTGCCAGAACAGACTGACAAGTCTTCTCTAAATAGAGCAAAATTGGGACAAAATCCATCCTGCCAAACTGTCAAAACATTATAACATTGTCACAAGCTTATCTATGTTAAGAAATCTTTCATTTCATTTTCTTCCGGCGTTATATTTGGGACCTACGATATATATATATATATATATATATATATATATATATATATATATATATATATATATATATATATATATATAGAGAGAGAGAGAGAGAGAGAGATAGTGAGCTGCGACCTTGTCCCCCCTCCATGTGCATGCCTGTCTCTTCACTATGATAAAAGATTGCAATGTTTTCCCTGAGCTTCCAGCTTTCACTCCTTCTTATATTTTTGTTTGGGAGACAGTCGTTCATCTGAGAGTTGCAGAGGAAACTGGAGACTGACCAAAGGGAATGACTCAGACAATTACATTCAGATTCAAAGGGGGACCTCTCTTTGACGGCCATTTGCATAAAAGCACTTTGAGACTCTCCTCCACGCCCCTCACACTCCTGATGTGTCTGAACTGATCATTTGCTGCTCCAATCTGATGCTGGAGGAAGTGGCACCTGCCACAATAACAAACATATACGTTCAGCCTTTTTTTAAAATTTGCAACACAACAAAAAAATATGGTGACTAGAGGAGCTGGTGCAGAAAAAGGAGGGCGCTGTTGCCGGCAGCCACACTCAGTGATAAGTAGCTGTGAGGGTCACTGGCAGACCGCCATGTATTGGTATCTAAGTGCAGCAGATTTTTCTATATGTGATCACAGTAAATGTGACTACATGTGCTGTGAATCCAGCCCTGAAGCACCACTTGGAGCATCAACAACAACCCATGCTGTCCACAGGATTTCACCAATGTTGTTCACTGACAACTAATTTAAAAAACAGAGTAAAGAGCTGTTTCTGAATGTTTATTTGTTTTTTTTATAATGCTACCAATAAGTTAAGTTTTTTAAATTGAGATTAATTTAAAAAACAAATGCATTATTTAGAGCCTCCATTTACTCACTCTTCGTCTTTTTGAAGTCAAGCTTTTTTCAGGAGTGAGTTTGTGTGCTGACATGAGTCTTCAGCCAGAGTGTTTGACACAGGCTGAGAGAGCAGCTAAAAGCTAAGACAAATGGCTAAAGTAACAAAATGGGCACTACAGAGAATGAACAAATGGAGCAAGAAATTCAGCTTTTATCTGCAAATCAGCATCACATCTACTGCCAGCTTTCCCTTTAACTTATATAAACGAACAAGTAAAACTACTATATTTTCCACATAATAAATATGAACAAATTTGAATTCTGTATCTGTTTGTAAATTCTAAACAAAAAAAAATAAAATAAAAAATTTGAAAATCCTGAAATTAGGTCTAGCATGTGAGGAGTACAGCAGTCATTATTGCTTAACTATTTAGAAATTTGCCAACCTGAGAGGAAACTGAATGAACGTTTTTGCTCTATAGATAAAATCTGCCATTATGAATTAGTTATTGATGCATTTCATAAACTTCTCATAAAGGATACATGGCTATAAAGAGAAAAACAAAACAAAACAAAAAAACTGCGACAGTAAAGTAAGGCCTTAAATTTAAATTTCAAATTAACTTCTTAGGAATACTCCCAGCCTTGGATGTAAAGTACAAAAAACATCTGATGGCCCTGATTTACAATGAGCTCTCAGCAGTTTATGTGTGCAAAACTGAGGGATATACCTGAATACATACATTTAAAATCTGGCCCTGAGTGCTGTTCTGAGCTTAGCATCACTCTGCATGTAGTATTTGATTAATGCAAACCTTCTTATTCTCTACGAGCTGAAGGGCGAAAGGACCACAGATCCATATGGAGATGGATAGCATGAACAATAGCAAGCTGAGGTGAGAAATCCTAAGAAGAGCAATTTGAAGCTCTGCTTGCCAGGCTAATTGCATTCTGTTTCCTTATCTCTTCCTGTCTCTATAATTACCTGCTTTCTGTGTCTGACACCTTCCAGTAACACCCCTCTGAGTCACTCTGTCCAATTTCACTCCAATTAATAAGAGGGACAAAACAGTTTCATCACTTTTAGAAAAAAATAAATAAATTTCAGCCACTTAATAACTATTGGATGGAATGTATTTTATGCATCTTTTTAAAAGTTTACCTCTTGAAGGGTGAAAAATACAAACTTTTTGATCCCTACTTAAAGTAGACTGGTACAGAAACTACATATTTACAAAAAATAAATCATCCTCACACAATTATGGTCCAATAATATTAATACAGACTTATAATAATCTGTTAAGCAGCCTCAGAAGTGTTAGAATTTAAAAAAAGGGAAGAGAAAATTTACACGTCCTTTCCTGCAAGATACTAAGTGTGCACTTAACATTCTTGTTAAATGATAATTAAAACATGACACGATTCCCTCAGCCTTCAATTTGATCTGCGGCCCATTTATAAATGAGCTCAAATCCCAAACCTCAGTAAAATTACAGTGAAAATTTTAAAGGGTGATTATGTGATTGACACCACAGGAATCCTGGGCTTACAGCTGGAACCCTGGTGAGTTAATTTTTATTGGAGCGCAAGGGGCAACTTAGCTGGCTGTGCTTAGCCATGATATGTTTTCCTTTGTATTGCTGCAAGGAAATTTAGAAGAGGCTGAGAAACAGGAAACAAAAACAGCATGTATCTAAAGTATTAGAAGGAGCTTCTCTGGAAACTTGCTTGTTGACTGTAAACGAAAACAGAAAATTTTATATTAGCTTTTCACCCATTATATTTCTGTGTTACAACTTTGTGATGTCTGAGATTTCCTGGTTTAATTGAAACACTGTAGAGACAGTTGGTCAAACAGAGCTGAAAATGTAGACATTCCAAGTGAATATGCTAAAATGTTAAATCTTTCTTGCTTAGTTGATCTTTTTAACATGATTTTATAAAGAGCTGCACAATATACTAAATTGTAGTTATCTTTGCAATATCCATGTGTGCAATACTGCAATATCAAAGAACTGCTGGGATTCAATATTTGATAGAATATTATGCATTTACAGTGTCATGCATTAAAACTCAGCATTAAAATAATATTTTTGGCCAGTTTGGTAAATTTTCACTGAACTTTAAAGATCCAATGTGGTGTAGATTTTAGTGACACAACGTTCATGGTGAGCACTGGAGATATTGTGATGATATGAAAGAAAGTGTGGAAAAGATGGGTTAGGGGCAATGAATTTTGTCACTATAATATTCCAAACAATATTGCAACTGCATGTGTTTTTAATAATGTGCAACCCCAATTTTATAGTTTACATTTAATGAGGATACAGTTTCAAGTTGTACCACAGTTTTAAAAGGTCACAATTTCAAAACCATTAAAACTTATGGTCAAATTACCTTTAATTTTACTGAGGTTGGACTTTTTTTTTAATGAAGTGTAACTAACCCCCCAAACCAACTTTTTTTTGCTGATAAATTGTCTAAATAGGTTATTTAGGGTTCTATATTTATGTTTCTGTGTGAATTTTGACATTTTCATGTAAATTTGTTTACTTTTGCTATATTTTGCCTAAAACCGTCTCAGTGCTGTCCACCTTCGATCAAATGGTACTTAGGCAGCTGAATTTTCCTACTGGTTACAGCGGTACAGCCAGTACACAATGTCACAGCCAGTTAGGGTATAAAACCATCTCACTCAGACACTCAGCGAGCCCCTCCGGTGGCGAGTCTGGACTTGGAAATAACGAGCTGAGCGAGACCACAGCTAGCATTGATTGACAGCATTACTTAGCTTTGTAAAGGTGTGATTTATTTGCAATGTGGACACAGAGTGGAATGGGTCTCCTCTGCTCTGACTACTCCCGACAGTATGGTGCTGAACGAACGACGGTGTCAGATTGACTGCAGCGCTTAGGAAGCGGGGAGGTTCACTGTAGCACTTGCTGCTCGCTCAGGACAGAGCGGGCTGCAGCTGAGCTGCAGTGTCGTTGCCATAAAAGTCTCAACACAAAAAAATTCGCCAGATTAATCATTGGTTGGTTTTTTGATAAAAAGTCACAAGAGGGGTCTGAAAAGTTGATACAAATAGCGACAAAGTGGATAAGTTGACTACGGCGCTTCTCTCGTCCTGATCAGATAGCTCATCCCCAAACTTGGTTGTGTCTCTTGGCTCCGTCCACTTTGGTGTGATTTTTCAAAATTTGGCAGGAGCAGGGTTATGTTTTCACAGAGGGTTTGATTACACTTTAAGATGGAAGAGATCATACCAGTTGTATATGTACAAATTCCTAAGGAAAGACCTACTGAACTTATCTTCTTTTCTTGTCTTTTACTTACAAAAAAGACAACTTTGGCTCGTAGGGAAAGCCAGGCATTACTTTTTTCAGGTAACCATGTAGTGAAACATTAACAACAAGCCACAAAAGTTGATGTGTCTGTCTGTGAAATAAAAAAAAAAACACTATAGACTGACTACTGAGCTGATGCTGCTAATTTTACAAGCTAATATTAACTTGTTGCATTCCTAATATTATTTTACAAAAATCAAAACAAATAAAAAGACATAATCTTATGTACTGACACATTACCAACAAGCTGCCAAGTGGCATATTCGTCGTTCAAACAGACAGACCACTGCAGACTTGCTACTGAGTTGCAAGAGTTAGTATGTCTTTAAAAAAAACTGTCCGCTGTCCACTGAACAGACATCTGCTGATTTACATCAACCTTTAAGGGTTTTTATCTTTACTTTACAAAGAACAAAACAGAAAAACAAATGTATTCTGCATTTAAATTTTAAAAACAGTCTACAGGTTTTACCTTGTCTATAAAATAAACAGCCAATTACAGGCTTTCAGCTGAGCTATGCTGCTAATTTACTTGCAAACATCAACATGTCAGACTCCCAACTTACTTTATAGGAACCAAAAAGGAGCAAAAAACTAACATTCTGCACAAAAAGCACTTACAACATTAGAACTTTACTTGAATTTTACCTTCCTGTGTTTAATCTGTATTTTTGTTTAGGCTTTTCCTATGGACAAAACTTACAATAGCACTTACATGCCAACATATACTCTCACACAAACACAACCATTCTCTTGCTTAAAGACAACCAAACCCTGTCACAAACACTGCTATAATCTCAATGTCTCACATAAACAGCATTAAACTCTCATACATATACCATCAAACTCTGTATCGTTAAACTTTTTTACATACACCTTTACCAAACAAAACATAACAAAAAACAGCTAAACAGTTTTGGAAAAAAAATGCAGAATGTGTTAACCTAAAATATAAATTTGAATTTGACTGCAAATATATAAAACTAAAAATATAAACTACATTTCTATTTTTAAGTTAAAAAGCATAATAAAACTTCTTGTTAAGCAGAGATGAATTCATTTTCAGCTTATTTGATTCTTTATTAAAAATCTTTGTTTTTAAATCTTTGGTTTGACTTTTGAGTTCATTGTATTTCTAAATTAATTGTATTGTAGTTTAAATTTCTTTAAAAAAAATATACAACCGTTATCCCTTTTTATGTAGCGCCATAATTTTGACAATGTGATAGTAAATGTGACAATGAATGACAGAATATGAGAATGAGAATAACAGTAAATATAGTAGAGTTTGATAGTGAATGTGAAAATGAATAGTGGTCTGTGTGAGAGAGTTTGATTGAAACGGAAGTTAACTTGAATTCTCAGTTTCTGATTGGACCCCTTTAACATAGAAGGCGGGTTTTCACGGACATTGCCATACCTGGTCTGAACCCCAACAAGGGGTGGGAGATTTGTAAAGAGAAAGAGACAGTGAAACCTGTTTTGGTAACTTGTGGGAAATACAACGTGGTAAGGGCAGGCGTGTTGAAAAGATTTAAGATACCAGGAAGGACACTGGTAGTGGATCTTTTAAAATGAGAGGAAACTGGACAGGTGGAGGAACCTTAAAGACGATTAACGCAGTGGATTGTGGGATTAATAGTTCTTATATCAG
This sequence comes from Anableps anableps, assembly GCA_014839685.1. Classification (NCBI taxonomy): domain Eukaryota; kingdom Metazoa; phylum Chordata; class Actinopteri; order Cyprinodontiformes; family Anablepidae; genus Anableps; species Anableps anableps. The sequence goes on from CM026074.1 coordinate 13,982,834, forward strand.
CCTCCAGTCATTCAGTCCTTCATGGCTGGAGGCCCAACAAGTTTTATTTTATTACCACATTAAATCAGCACAGTAAAAAAAAAAAAAAAAAAAAGCCACTTTTTCACTTTGAATTTACTTTTGGCTTTGTAATTCATCCTAGCTCATTATAAGCTATGATGTAAGGGTTGGGCAGCAGCACCCATTGAAAAGGTAATCTTTAACTGAATTTGGTATGGAAAATATCAAATCTATAGCACTATAAAAGTTCGATGTGTTATGGAGTGTTAAAAGGATAATATTTGAGAGTATACTGGTATATAGAGTATATTGGCATATGTAAAAGAATTTAATGGTACATATGAGAGTGTTTGATTGTACATGTGCGAGAATAATGGTGTTTGTGTGAGACATTGAGATCATAGCAGTGTTTGTGAGAGGGTTTGGTTGTCTTTATGCAAGGAAATGGTTGTGTTTGTGTGAGAGCATATGTAGGCATGTAAGCACAATTTTAAGTTTTGTCCCATGGGGCCTGTCATATTTTCCTCTCAATGTTTACATTTTGATTTTTAAACTATAAATTGAATATTTGCATGTCTCTTTGCATCAAAATGCAAGTAACTATTAGCTAGTTAGCTAAACGATTAATAAATAATAAGATCTTGATACATTTGTGAAATTTTTGTTTCAAATTTATGTTTTGGCAGAATGAAACAAAGAAAATTTTACGATTATTGTTAAGTTAGAATATCAGACTAGCCCATCCTTACCTAATGTTAAAACTAAACTTTCAAGTTGTTTTCCATTATTTCCATAGCAATACTAAAAGTAAAAGTTTGCTTCCCACTGTATTAACAAACTTGAAGTGCTATTAGAATAGACATTTCTTTCTCAAGAACAAAAGCTTTTATAAATTTTAAAATGTCTTTGATTTTGGCCTGGAAAACAGCATTGTTGTTTTTTTTAGAATTGTTCAATAAAGAACATCTATTGTGGACATTTTGTTTCCTTTACAAAGCAGGAGCTCATACACTGGAACAACTGGAACAACACACAACAATTTGCTGATGTGTAAAAAAGAAATCTGGTTGCATTTCTTTATCTAAATTATCAACATGGTGATAAATGATAAACACATTTTGATGCCAAACTCTGATTTTATGAGACAGGCATAATAAATAAAAAAGACTGGATGGTATAGTGACTTTTTGGTGCACTTTGGTTTAACAACAAAATCTCCTGATAATCTTTACATTTTTTTATATCACCCTAACACTTTGAGCAACAGCCCCCCTTTATTCTGTGTTTGTCAGCAACATGGTGTGCTGAAGTCTTTGCTTACAATTTCTCCTCATTGTTGGCACTTTAGTGATTGTCAGCATACTTTATGCAAAATAAAAGATATAGCATTTTATGTAGCAATATGCAAGACACACCTTACATCTCTTAACACTGAAACTACTTGTTTTTCTTAACTCACCACAGCAAACAGAAACTAGGCATAATTATGCATGCTTTTTTATGAATCCTTTTTTTTTATTATAAAACCTAATTATGCCATCACTAAATAAAAACAAATTTAAGGAATCAAGGACTGATAATAAATATAGATGAAAGCAGTAAAGCAGTAAATGTCATGCCTTTTTGAAATTGTCATGAATTAGGTTCATTGTTTATAACTGTTCATATTTTGACACAAATGCTTGAAGTATAAATATTAGAGCGAAATACAGTTTGTATTCAAACCTCTAAGACACATTTAAGCAATATGAATTGAAAGAGAGATGGGAAGTGGCTGTGTTGTTCTTAGTCCTTCATCTTAGCAATTCTTGGCTGTTTATGCTCTGCAGATACAAACAGCTGATTGTTTATATGATCAGTCAAGAGCAAACTTTTCATCAGAACTGATTCGCAACAGGTATTTCCATCTGCTGAACTACATATAAGCTCTTTTCTGAAAAAGGCAAAAACAAGTGACATAAATCTTGGTTGTGAAATGGGTTTTTCCAAACTTTACCACATCTACATAGTTTTTTTTGTGCCGCTTTAGATATGTTGATGGAAATGTAACAGCTTAAGTTTAACTGTTGCAGACATATGCTAACAACCAGAAATGTTTAGACAGTGTTTAAGAGATAGTAAGTGAATCAAATCTCAAATCTAGGTTGTCTTAAAAGACAGAAAGACACCTTGTAAAAAGGAGCGTCAGTAATAGCTTTTGGGCCACGGGGTCAGGTTAAAACACTGTTTTTCCTCCAGACAGCCATGGTTTTAAGAAAACTGCAGAAAACTGAGTTCATGAATAACCTGACCTCACATTTGTATGATGCTGCTTTTTGCAAAGTTGTCCAGTGCAGAATTCAAGATAACACTAGATCCACTTGCACACACACAAAAGACGTGTCTATATTCGATTTATTGTGTTCAGACCGTGGCAGCGACAAGATTATTTACACATGCACCCCATTCAAATGTGTGAGAAGTTAACAAAAGGAAAGAGGTCACACTGTCGGTGCTCAGATGTCTTTCTCCGGATGTGTGTGTGTGTGGGCAGGAGGAATCTTCCCCTGAGCCAACAGGGGCTCAACACACACAGGGTAAACATCCCTGGACTCAATCCTGGGTGAGTCGATATTGGGCTTCTCTGAGTGCAGGACTTTATTTTTCTCCCCCTCACTCTTGTTTTTGCTGGCTCTGACCTCAATTCCATAGGGGTCATTTGCTTATCAAAGGCAAGAACTGGAACTTGCAGGTCCTGAGTGTGTGTTCATTGTAAGCAAGGAAATTCAATTAGGCGATGCCCCTTCTGTGTGTGAGGGTAGGACTCATCAGTAGGAGGATTAGGGCTGGGTGAGTCTGCATCAGGGCTGCACACCATTTTCAAGGAAAGAGTTCACAATTGCTGAGGTGAGACATCACAGATGAACGCTTTTACGAATGAACTGTCTGCACATCCTGGCAACAAGTCAAAAGTAAACTGGAAGTGTGCTATTTCCTCGCTTGGATCTTCTTTCAAACAGATGGTATCAGTGTCATCACCGTCACCTCAGGTTCCCAAAGCTTGCTTTCAAAGATACTAACAATGCAATTATCTGCAGACAAATTTAGCTTTGATAGAGGTAAGACATCCAGACAGCAGGTCAGAGTGTCAGAAACAAGTTTGGAGCTAAACAGACTGCTAAAATGACAACAAAAAGTACAGGTACATACCAGCTTGCGCGGTGTTTAGAATGTGTAAACCCTGTAAGCTTGAGGGTTTCTGTACTATTTCCATTTTAAAATTCTAAATGTTTTGCAGTCTTCAACGTTTAAAAATTCCAGCCAATTTTGGGGCATTTTTTACATCTTCAGAGGAACATTTTATGCCTCCAAAACTGACCCCCCCATAACAGTCTTGAGGCAGAGGATGGCAAGCAAGGAATGGCGCTTGTCAAATTGGACCCCATCTTCCCTTCAGAAGTGCCTTAATTCTTCATGGCAAACATTCCAGAAGATATTACAAGCATTGCCCAGATTTGTTTTCCTATGGAGACAAGATGCGATCATCCAGTTGTTGATGATTTGTTGACAGCACATCAGTGAGGCAAATCTCCCATTCCACCACATCTCAAACTTGTATTATCGGCTTGAGATCTGGTTACTGCAGAGGACATAGAAGTACCGTGAATTTTCTTCCACAGAATTGTTCAATAAACAATCCTGTTATATCTTGCAGGAAGCAGCCATAAGAGGATGGATACACAGTAGGGGTGCAAACAAATAATCAACTTATGATTAATTAGATTAAAATTTGTGTGTGGCTACCATCCAGAAGAGGGTGCCGTAAATCATCCTTAAGTGCCAGAGTCACTTGATAGTTGTAAGAGGAATAGTCATGGTGGTGGCATCCCAAAACAGGAAAGTGAAACAGTCCAAACAGAGTCCATTGTGGGATGCAAGATGCACTTTATGCTGTTCTGTTTTGAAATATAAACACGCAATAAGCTCCTTAAGTTTTACCCTAGTAGCGCTCATTTAGCCGCACTGCATGGCAGAGGCAAGTCAACTTCTCAATCAAAAATTACTGATGTGCTATGAAGGGGAGGATGTGATGACAGAAAAGCGGAGAGCATTACACAGAAAAACTGAAACATGATTGAAAAAGACATGCCAATAAGCAAGGTTAATGGTGAGAGCTTTTGTGAGTTAATGCACTTCATTGAGCCAAGTTTTAATATTCCTTCGAGAACAACCATAACTATTGCTTAGAGGCACTCTACAACAAGAAGGTAGCTGAACTGTAAGCAAGACTAACAGCACAAAGTGTCGATCTCACCACTGATTGTTAGACTGCCCTCACCACAGAGCTTAAGCTTTAACTTAAATGTTACCCTGTCTTTAAATGATAGTTTTACATCTTTCTGTTCATAGGGGATTAAGTGTTTCACACATTTATTCTCTTTACTTGTTTTCTGTTCAGCAAAATAATAAGTCCCTGTTTTATATTTCATAAATATGTCAGTTTAATAATGTGTGAGAAAGCTATTTTAATTTATTCAGTCAGTATTTAATACAGTTGACACAAAAACTGTTAAAATATAAGTGATGTGCTTTTTTAAATTCAGCATATTATTAAAAAATAGTCCATGTTATAGAAAGACCCTTTTGATACAAGAGAAAACTCACCAATAACAATGATCAACATAGTCAATAACAATACTTAGGAAGGTTGTGCTACTTAAATGATTCTCAATTGTCACTAAAGGGTCCAGAATGAGCCAAGGAATCTCCCACACCATTATACCACCACCACCAGTATGAGGAGTTGATACAAGGCAGTTTGGATCCATGCCATTTAGGCCAAACTTTGACCTTTGATAATTAATGTTGCAGCTGACATCAAGACTAATCTGACCTTAATCCACACAATTGCTGCACAGTGGATACTTTCTCTTTTCTGAGCCAAAAGATGGTTCTGGGTGAAAATCTCATTAGATCAGCAGTTTCTGAAATACATCAGCCACTATGCCCCCAAGAACCATGTTAAGATCAAAGTTACTTAAACCCCCTTTCCTCCTCATTCTGATGCTCAGCTTGAAATTCAGAAAGCCATCTTCACCATGTTGAGATGTCTAAAGTTTATTGAGTTTCTGTGATGTGACCTCCTGAGCTACAATTTAACAGATGTACAAACTAAGGTGGTTGGAATGTTTTTAAAAGTCCCATTTTCTGTAATCAGTACATTGCTCTTTGTCATGCTGAAATAGTAGTAGAGAAGAAAGGAAAAGTTCTTGATTTACTGATCCAACTACATTCCGAACTTTTTTCATGGTTATCATGACCGAAAGAACAAGATCCTGGATAAAAGTGGCTAAAATGAGCTTCCTCTGAAGAGTGACATGATTATGTCATAATCATAGCATCAAGATCTGAGCTATCTTTGGGTAGCTCAGAGTAGAGCCACTGCTCCTTTGCACTGAAAGGAATCAACTGAGATACTTAAGGTATCTGATTTAGATGCTTCTTGGATGTCTCTGCAGATTTTTCAGAAAGGTCCCAAAAGGTGAGGAGAACCTGAGGCAGACCCAGAACTTGCTGGGTAGATTATACATCTCTTCTGGCATTGGAACATCCTCAATGAATAGCTAGAGAGTGACACTGAGTCTTTCAGCCTTCTTTGGGTTTCTCTTTTGGGCCTGTTACTTCTGCAGTCCAATCCCATATAAGTGGAAAATAACAGAGATGAATGAGTAGTTGGAGTATATGGTCTTGTCCAATAATTTTCTTACAGCCACACACATCATGTCCTTTATTCATAAGGAATTAGAAAATAATTCCTAAAGAATTTAGACATTTACTTTGAAGAAATTGAACTTAATTTACTTAAAGGAACTAGTTTTTAAGACTGTGTAGGGACCCCATGTGAATATTAAAAAAAGTAACCTTGGGTCACAGAGCCAAGGGTATTACTGCCTTAGGATCAAGTCTTCAAACTTCCATTACCATGTAAAGCAGCACAATGATCGGTGGCCTATGCTAGCTGACTCCAAGGAGCTCACAACGGCAGGTGCTGCCATAAGTGTCTGTCTACTAACAAGGATAGCATGGCCTTCTGAGTGAAGCATGGCTCTATTAAACAGCTAAGAGAGACAGAAGCAGAAGGGGCGGGGCTAAAACAAGCACCGAGTTCACCAGGAATATACCCGGACTTTCCGTTCAGGGATACTGGTGGGATGGTGTTCTGGGTCAAGGCTCTGCCTCTGGTTATGACCAGCTTTTCAAGAGCTTCTTTTGATTGAGCTGTCCATTTTCCACAATGAATGCACACTGCAAGGCCCCTGCAGATGGACTGAATGTCGTTACAGATTATTCATGGCTGACAAACATGCGTGCAGGTAGTGCTCCAATCAATCCAGAGAGGTTCAGTCCAATGCCACTCCAAGGAGACCGACGAGCTTCGATTGCAAGCTGAAAAGAACAAACAGTGTAGGCTAGAAGAAACACTAATGATGGTTATTGCATAAAATAACTGCTCAGATATTCAGGTTTCCGGATTATCTCAGAAACATAAAAGCTCGTTTTTTATCTTCTATCAGTCAACATAGGTTTAAATTTGAGGAAATTAAAACTATCAATTAATACAAAAAGTAAGAATCTTTATAAAATAAGCTATGGCAAAAATTTTAGTAAAATTCCCTTTAGTAAATGTTTTATGCAAATCAATTCTGTCTTGAATTTAATAATTTAACATTTTATATCCGTTAGAGATTCAGACTTGATAAAGTTATTTACTGAAGTTTTACTCAGTAATTGCTACCAGTTTTGGTTTTAAATGTGGCACCAGAGTTGGACCTATAAGGCAGAAGACTTCTCATGAAAAAGTTGAGTAAAATCTGACAATTTCAGAAAAAGGCTGCACATGGAGAAGATATGAGCTGTGTTATGCCTAAAATGGCATGTGAAATATCTCACAAATAATCAGGTAACTTGTGATCTGGTTGAACAATGTGTAAAGAAAGAAAAGCCCTTGTGGTCTTTAGGAGGGACTAACATACTCTCTTGTAAATGAGATCTCAGATCTCAGAGGGACAGCCTTTATAAATAAATGTTAAATAAATAAAATATAAAAATACTTACTTTAGCAATGTTATTGTTTAACATACATGGTTAAAGAAAATAAGCTGTGAAACCCATGTCTAAGGTAAAGAAGTTGATTTGAAAAAACTATAGCAAATGAAATACTTTGAATAAAGTGTGGGATGTTTTAGGATGGGTTTAGGAAAAGTGAAAGTGAAAAACTGCTGTTTCGTCAAACAACTTCTTATGCAAAAAATGAGAAGAAAAGTTCAGCTTGTTATCAGCACATAGTTGGAAAGCCAGCCTCTGTGATTGTATAATTTGATCCGGGTGCTTTAATGAATGTAGTGTGGGTAATTCGTCCATCTGTGAAAGCAGTGTTGATGTAAAAGAAAAAATAAATACAAAAGTTTTTCTGGTTCAAGACGTGTTATCCAGAGATCATGTTTCTCAGAACAGAAATATTTCTTTAATTTTACAAAGGTCAATGTCGAAGCACATTTTCCATGTTTTATAGCAACTTGGTGATAGAGAGATACATTGGTTTCAAATGTATTCATGCCCCTTGAGATTTTATTTATTTTAACATTTTGTTTCATAATACCCATAAAAGTCAAGTCACTTTAGCCTACAGATGGATTGACAATGATGTACATTCATCTGTTCTGAAATGGAAGGGAAATCATTCAGAATTTTATAAAATTCAGAAAAATGTGGCATGCATCTTTACTTAACAACCCCAATTCAATGCTTTATAAAACCACTGTTCAATGTAATAAAAGCAGGGGTTATTTTGGTGTATGTCTAATTATTTTTGCACATCTAGAGACTGATATTTTCCCCATTTTCCTTTGTAAAATAGCTTAAGCCCATTCAGAGCAGAACATCAAATTTCCAGTCTTGCCACATATTCTCAACTGGATTTAGCTCTGAAGTTTGAAAAAAAAAACAAAAACAAAAAAAAAAACAAACATTTGACATGAATTTGTTTTAGTCAAAACTATTTCCTTGTAGCTCTGATGGTTACAATCTACAGGTATATGTGTTTTGGTTTTCATTTGATTTTAGTTAAGAAGGTCTTGCCATATTCAGTTATTATCCCTATTAGTGTTATGTCGTATTAGTTCATTCCCTTGTGCTTACTTTCTTATTTTATTCTTGTGTTCTGTTCTTTGTGCATTTTGACTGATGTCTCAGATATTGTCAGGCCTTTCCATTTTGGCTTTAAGATCCTTTGAGTTTTAGTTCAGCTCCCTCTGTGTTAGTCTACTCCCTCAGTTTCCCTGCTTTATCCCAGCCACAACACCCACATTTCCTCTGATTAGTTCATCTGGTTCCTTTGTCATTTTCCACCCCTGCTTCATCATTTAAGTTTTTGGGTTTCATCATTTATCTCTGGATTCTTTCATTTACTCCCTACATCACTTGACCTACTCTCCCTGCATTGTTTTATGTAAATGATATTTTTTTTTTATTAAAGCACTCTGTTTAACCACAGTCATCTCACTTGGCTCCTTTCCTACCCCAGCCATGACAAAGAAAGGGTTATGGTTAGGATTGTTTGCAATCTTTAGCAGAGTTTTTAAAAAAAATAATTTCTATGTATTTTGTTATAGTCATCTTCCAAGTTTTTCAGACAAGCATCCTTCCGCCAACTGAACAAAAACATCATCACAGCATGTTGCTGACAGCACCATGTGTTAGTTTACATCCCTGCACAGTGTTGCATTTAGGCCAGAAAGTTAAGTTTTGTTCCCATCTGACTAGAACACATTCTTCCACATGCTTGCTGTGTCTCCCTGACATGGCTCCTGGCAAATTGCAAACAGGACTTCATTCTAGTCATTGTTCCATAAAGGCCTGATTTACACACTGTTCTTGTTAACAGGCACCTGAAGCTGTGAAGTTCTGAATCTCCTCCACTGTTCAATACATGATAGTTTTTTATATATATTAAACAAATTCACAGCAAAGATTTTCTCAGTTTTATTTAGGGGTATATGAGTAAAGGAGGATGAAGACCAGGGATTTATGTTTCTAAAAGCCAATTATACTATTCCTCCTACTTCCTTCACAAATATGTGCTACTTTGCGTTGGTCAATCACATAAAAATCCCAATAAAAAACATTGAGGTTGGTGGTGGTAATGTAAACAAATATGAAGAAGTTCAAGTGGATGGATACTTTTTCAAGCCACTTTATGTTTGTAATTTATGGTCCATGTAGTCCTGTGCTCCCTTTTCATACTTTGTATCTAATTTATGTGACGGGTGAAACAGACTTACCTGTGTGTAATTTTTCTATTTATTTTAAGCCTCTATGTTTCCTCTGTTAAGCTCATACTTGTGAGCAGATGTCTTTAGAACAGACAGGTGGACAAACCAATTATTTATGAACATACAAACTCATGTAATTTGACTCATGTTCAAATATAAAAGATGGCACACAGCCTTATTGAGACTGTTGTTTCATTTATGCTTTTCCCATGTCTGTGTGACAGAGTTTGCTTATAAGTCTAAACATGGACTGCACTTTTTGTGCTTTTTTATGTGCATTTGGAAGACTTGGCAATGTGGAAAACGAGTTTGAGTGTTCAACTGTCCAAGCAGAAATCCAGATATGCCACCCATAGAAAATGTTTGGCACATTGTGAAAGAAGAAATTCTGCAAAACAAGCCTTAAAACCTGAGTAGCTATATTCTTTTATCAAGATTAGAAAAATATTTCACTTTTGCAAGTGAAGGTAATTCCTTTACAGATGCTAAATTCATGAAGAATAAACATGAACCTGTGCCTTGTTCTTGTTATTGTTAAGGTAAAAAAAAAAAAAAAAAAAAAAAAAAAAAAGAAAACAAACAAACAAACAAAGAAAAATAGATAACAGCTTTTAAAATTAGTGATATTCAAAAAATAACCTCAAACTAAACTATTCATGTATCTATTTATATATCCAGCTCCTTGATCTTCCTTACTATATTTTACTACTAACCACTTGTACTCTATTGTTTAGGTTATTGAATGGGAAGTTAGGACATGCACAATGCTTCACAGATTCACAAAGGAATTTATAATATAAACATATTCAGCAGAATGCTAGCTGTCATAAAGTTTCAATAACAAGAACTTTCCAAAAAAACAAAATTTTTGACTTCCAATAGATAATTATCAGGAGGAGGTGCAACAGATACAATGAGATCTTTCCTGAACAGTATTTAAAGAAATAAAATGTCCTCTGGGACAAAAGTGTGAAGACACAGTAGAACTTGGATAGGGGATAAGGTTTAATGCCTTAGCAGAATCAGTATTGAAGTAAAGAACAGACATGAGGTTGTTTAGTATACTAAGAATTTTAAAAAATTACAGTTTCAATACCAAGGAAATGTTTTTTCATACTATTTCAAGTAATAGTTTAATGTCCTTATAAAAAGATGCCTGAGAAAGTAGTGGAGTACTCTGAGTTTTCACTGTCTGTATGGAGTGTAGAGTAATGCAGTGCCCATCTCCTTCAACTGTTGATGCACACTGCTGGTGAGCTGACTAAAAGAGGCTACTATACATTTGTTATCCTACAAGAAAGATAAAATTGGGTGTTTAGAAGTATTTACAGTTGAAAAAGCTGGATGATCAAGCTGAGGAAGCTAAAAGAGGGTTTTAAAAAAAGCTGGCAACCTATGAGCGGCTACCTGCAACTAAATGTAGGTTCTGCTCAAGTACATAGCTCAGCTAATAAACCAGCTAATACCAGTGTACTGTACATGTGTTTGTCTATAAAGGCAGCACTGCAAAAAGGTATAATTTTCTGTAGGGGTGTAATGGGATGAAGTGGGATGAAATCTTGTCAAATTCAAATCCCCCAACATTTGTAAACAAAGTGCTTGTAATGTAATGTGCTATTTAACTGCTTTCCAAAATGTGACTTTGTCTAGATTAACTGAATCTAAACTGTTTTTTAAATTACCAGATATAAAGAAGTGTTTTAATTACTCGTATTCTTAAGTAAGAAAGAAAGCAGTTTTTGAGTTCCCTGTTTGTAGAGAAAGAGTAATGTAATAAAACTTCTCATTGAGGAGGCACACAGAAGTAAACAAAAGCACAGAAGAAGAAGCAATTGTGAACAAGCTGATGCCAGAGACCAGATGGATAGATTTGTAGTACCTAAAGCTACAGTGAGTTAAGATAGGTTTATAGTTAACACACTGAATTGAATAGTTAAAACACCGAGGGGCTGTGTGCCAATCACTCTGTCTGTGTTCCTGTGCATTGGTCTCGTGCGCTATTGTGGTGTCTGGTCATACACCTCCGAATTTTTGTAGCTTGGCACAGATCGTGCCTGCAGCCTTACACTCAAACTGAACAATTTAGAAAGGAGCTCTAGCAGAGCAGGTGGGCCTGTACGTGCATTTACATGATCTCTCTATGAGGGCTCAGAGAATACTGCACAAACGTACACGTCAAGTATAAAAGCCTTGCTTAGCTTGTGCGCACTCAACGCAAACCTCTAATACCACAAGTATAACTGAGCCTGAAGGAAACAGAGTCTGGGCCAAACAAAAAAAAAAAAAAAAAAAAAAAAAAAAAAAAGAAAAAAAAGAAAGTATGACCATGATTTTTCAAAGTTTGGATTTTCATGGGCTGGATCTGAAGATGCTCCACTTACACAGTCCTGTCTGCCAAGCCCTAATTTTTTGACGGAAGGCTAAATGAACTGTGGTCATAGTAGAAAGTAGCTCATAATTTTAGCACTGTAAATGACAAGGCAACTGAAATATCATCATGTTGCGCAACGCATAAATAAAGCGGGTAAACCCTACAACATCATTTAAACATGTATGAATGGAACATTACGAAAACTAAGTATAGCAACAGAAAAAAGTTTACAGAAATAATAGCAATAATGTAGTTGTGGGGGGGGGGCAGTTGTCTATTTGCTCTCTGAGGTGGTGGTAGCTCTTCTACACTTTGGAAAGCCCTGTTCTGCATAAATGATAGATTCTTTAAACGCATGTTGTATTCATTGAAGCAAACCAAAAAGTAAGATTCTTAGTTTTTCCAAAACTTTTGCCAAAATCTTTTATAATCTCATTCTCACACATTACCTTTTAAGCTGAATGTCTCATTTCACCCATACACCGCACACTAAGCAGTTCAAGATGAATTGGTTGAATGGATTAATGTTTCTGTTTATGAACTGGATCTGTTTGTTTTGTAAAGTGCCTTAAAACACATATGTTGTGAATTGGCACTATACAGTACAAGTAGCCTAAATTGTTTTGAATTGAACTGAAAACAGCTAGTTTTTTTTATTTGATATCTTTGCATGACGTCTATGTATCAAAATAAATAATGGATATTACAAACAACATTATTATACTTACTATATTTATCATCAGTTTTTTCAGAAATCAAGGTATATTTAGGTATATTTACTGAGAGTTATTGTATAGTGAGAATGTTGAACCACTCTTACTCAGAAGAGTGAGATGATCACATAAAATAAATCCGTGCCATCTCTGTACGAGACAACAGCATTCTACTAGCACACCAAATCTCTCAGCACCTCAGGATGCTGTTGTGTTTCTACCTGCACAGGTGTTCACAGGTTTTAAATGTGATAATGATTTGAATTGAAAAACATCAAAATAGACTTTCTGTGTCACAGAGCAAAGACATCACACAGCAGACATTAAAATCAAGTCTCTACCTGCATATTTCATAATCATGTTTGGTTGCTTGCTAATGTACAAAGGTCACAAGTGATTACATCAAATGGACATTGATTCAAAGCCATGGATTTTTCTATTTACACTGTCCCTCCATAATTAGTTTGCCTAACCTTTCCGAAACGTTACACACACGCATATGCACACACGATCGCAGGGGTAAGCCTGTGATTTACCACAGCGCCCTTACCAAAATGCCCTGGTTGTAATTACTCTCCATCCAATATCCTGACCCTGATGATTGGCAAGAGCAGAATGTTCTAGAAGCCACAGTCTTCAGGCAGGAAGTGTCTGGAACCTGCTCCTTTATCTCCCACACACATGTTGTCCTGGCGAGAATGAGAACACGTCAGAGGCGAGGGCCTTGAGCACTTTGCTTCTGCTTCTATTACACTTTGCAGAGTGGGAGGATCTGATAGAACGTTACCCACATGAAAGCCATGATAATTTGCCCAGACTAACACGTTTCCCTCCTCCCCTGTCTGACATGGCCTTGGGTGCTGAGGTAAATAAGGGAAGCTGTAGAAGGTAAACCAGTCTGGCTCCCGTCTGGTTGTGGGGTGATCTGTACCAAACAAATTGCATTAAGGTTCTCCCCTCCCTTCTCGCAATCGCTTGGGCCGTCTTGTGCCTTTGGCCAGCTGTGTTGTCTGACTGGGATAGCAGAGCTTTTCGGTAATCCAATGTAGGTGTGTAGGCGAATGTAAATACTGAACACAACAAACAGCATTCAGTAAACAGCCTGAGGGTGAACAGCCACTATGAAGGCCTTCCTCTCAAACATCCTGCATTCTTTCTTTAGTTTGTTTTCTTTGTTAATATAGCCAACAGAAATGTGGACATAAAAGAAAACTTATACAAAACTTTTGGGCTGTTTTTACTCTTTTCCCCATTCAGTATCCACATTATGCATAACAGAACAATTTCAATTCAAAAACCTCTAAAACACAACTAAGCACTATCTCCTACATCAGGGAAGTCCAACGTATGGCTTCGTGTGGCCTGCAACTGTAAGAACAGGAGGTTGATGCACTTGAATTCTCTTATTTTTTATGGAGAGATTTTCAGTTGTTTCAAAAAAAAAAAAAAAAAAAAAAAAAAAATACAGTCAAGTACAAATATTCTTAAAATGTAGAATGTTTGATTCAACAGTATTTCTTTTATTCACCACATTTTTTTTATTTCACTTTATTTAATAGTAAACAGGTCCCTGAAAATCCAGTGAAAGCAAACTTGGGAGCAACAATTTATTAAACTTGGATGAATATGGTAAGCATTTTTGAAGAAACAGTGTCTGATATCTTTTTCCCTTTGTTAAGAATAGACCAAAAATATTTTTATAGAAAGACAGAGAAAACAGAGAGCACCCGACTGAACCAAATTTAGGGCATGTTATGCCTTTGCTTTAATAAGACACATATGCGTGACTCTTTTTTTAATCTTTTAGATTTAAAATTACTCTATTCTACAAAGTTAGACTACTTTGTTTATTTGATTAAAATATTGTTAGTTGAATTTATTGCAGAGCAGATAAAAATAAAAAATTTCACAATAAAAGTATTTTCCCCCTTTTCAATAAAATGGAAAAAGAAACTTTTTGTGTGGTCTGCAAAAACGTTCAACTTGATTCTGGCAAAAAAAAAAAAAAAAATTAAAAAATTATATATTATATATATTTATATATATATATATATATATATATATATATATATATATATATATATATATATATATATATCTCACTTGTTTACTTGAAAGTAAGTAAAAAATGCCCACAAATACAAAAAGACTATAAAAATATACAGTATTGGAATTAATACATTATATTGTATATTATAGGTAAATCCAATTTAAAATTTCATTAATACAAAAATAACTTTCTGCACTCTGGCACAAATTTCTAATATTTGCACAAGATTCCTGTTCTAAGTAAAAGACTTGAAAGTAAAAGTGATCCCAATATAATCTCAATAATAATTTATAAACAGTAAATAGAGAAACAAACTAGACAGTTCAATTATAATTTCTTCTCTCTGTGAGCCAGATGTTCACAAGTCCAAATCATGTCTCTAATGACTGAAATGAACAGGATATCTGTCCTCTAGTCTGTCTATAACACTACATATTTGTAGGTTATGAATTAAAACAATTGTCGGATCTAGTTTAACAACATTAACTTTTTTTGTTTAATAATTAGTAATTAGTTTAACATGTAAACATTATTAAAGGATGTGAATGATTAAAAAAAATACAGAGCAAATATAAATATGCATTTACGTTCAAAGAAAAGAAGTAGAATTGGGTTTTTAGATCACAAACAAAGTTGTGGTCTCCTGTCTGCTTGAACCACTTGCTTAAAGAAAGCATTTAACAACAGATGAATATGGAAGCTGCCCGTTGTCTGTGGTGACTCAGAGGGGACAACCTCAATCATTTGCTCAAGTTACCTTCACTTACCAACATATTGTCACCCGTGATGATATGAGATAAAGATTGTTTAATCAGACTCAAGTCTAGACTAGAGTTTAGAAGTCTTTAGAACATAGGTCTAAGTTAAGGCTGAGGTCTTTGTTTCTGCACACTAAATTGGACTCAAGTCTAGGTTGAGACTAACATCCCCATTGCTGGTCTCAGCCACAGTCTTCCTTTTTGATTTATATTATTTCTTAGTTATTCATTCAAAATACATTAAACAGTCCTAATAGTGTTTTAAACTTTTAATATGAGTTTAGTTCAATGTTGTTCTTAAATCCTAACAAACAAATTAAACTTTTTAGTTTTGAGGCACTGTCAGACTGCAATTATTGATTGTGTGAAAACTTGTGACAAAGTGAATTCAGCACTGAGAAATACAAGTTGAAAAACTGTGAATAGCCACAGCTGGATTTTATTTGCATGGTATTTGCAGAAGATGAAGCATAGACACACACACATTCAGCTTGCAGCCCTCGATTTCCTCTTTCAGGAAAGATGCTAATCTAACATCACTAGGAGAGATGTTAATTGGTGACACTTCTGTTTTGCTCAAAAAAAAATTATCACCTGAGGATCTGAGATTTGGGGTTTATTGCAGCATTATTTATGTCACTGATCAGTCCAATTTAATCACTTTATAACATAGTGATAACAATTCCCTCAGCTCAGCTTTTGCATTTCCATAATGATGCAACCTTCCCAAGAAATAAATCTTACAGTCAGGGTAAAAAGCCAACTGCACTGATGAAATTAAATGTTTGTAAATGATACTGTACTTGCCATAACAAAGCATAATGGCAAACCTCTGGACAATATTAATGGAGTGCAACGATGGAAACAAAGAAATTCGACATGTTACAACTGTCATATCACGACACAAAAACCAGTGGGACCAGGATTTGTTTAAGTATAAAAATGAAACATTGGTAATTGATGGAAAGTTTTCTCAAAGCACTTTAAAACAAACTTAATATCGGCAATTAGACAAAAATAAGAGAAAATGATCTAAAAGAAAATTTTACAGAGAAAATAACTACTGGAAACTGTTCATAGCCTCAGAGCACAGTCTGCTTAAATCCCCACCTACACAGGCAGTCACATGATGCTGATTTTACAAGGTTCCTGACTGAACTCGAGGCATGTTGTTGACTCCAACCTCAACTATAATGTGACGCAGGACGTTGAAGTGCTGTAGACGGAGCACGGATTGAGCCTTTAAATATTTATTTCTTTGTTCAGATGTGACTGTATTAAATATTAACACAGCAGATGCAAGACAGACAGTGTGCACTTTATAAATAAACTGATACTGAAAATTGAGAAGAAGGGGTGAAAGTACAGCCCGGACCCCTGAACTCAAAGGAGATGTTTAGAGGGCATACTGGATTATAATTTAGATATCTTGCTTGGATGTTACAGGTTATTGCTTATATGAAATAAGTAAACTACTTTTGAATAATTATTCTGTAATTGTTTTTATTTTTAAACCTATTATATTTTTGAATTCCAAAATTCTAAATGAATAGGATAAAATAGTCAATTAACATTTAAAGATAGGGTTCCTATCCATTTTGTTAATAATAAAAAAAAAAATCCACATTTTACAATTGAAATCAGATATTTATATGCTGGATAAAAAGACACAATGTTTTTTTTCTCACTACCTGACATTAAGTCAAAATAAACTTTTCCTGTTTAAGGTCAGTTAGGATTACCAAAAATATATTGATTTGCTAAATTTATGTCTTAGTATTTGGTGGAGCTGCATTTTAAATAGTAAATGCACTGGATTTGTATAGCACTTTATCAAGACTCCAACGTGCTTTACACTACAATTACTCATTCACACATACATACACATATTCACACACTGATAGTGAACCACTGATAGTGGTAAGGTACACTATAGCCGCAGCTTCTCTGGGGCATACTGACAGAAGCTGTGTAACTTAGGCATAATGCTCTGGGTATTCTTTTTTGCCCATTCCTCCTGATAGAATTGGTGTAACTGAGTCAGGTGTGTCAGCTGCCATTTGGCAAATTATCATTTTGTTACGTAAAAACTGTCCCACAGTTTAAATTGATCCAACCCTAAAATAATATAATTCTCTCACTTGACTTCACAGTCAATACCAGCTGCTTCGAGATTTCTAAAGAACCCGAGAACCAGAGTAAAGATTCTCGGAAAACAAACTCATGGTCTAAAACAACACAGATAAATTATTCAGTTGAATCATAAAATACTAAGAATGGCTTAAGGATGCAGTCCTGAGCAGGCCCTTTTCTTTAGTTTTTTTTCCCCCATTGAACGACTGAAACATTTGGGCTCTGTCCTTTACTTTCTTTGATGTGTGTCAGTGGCCAACAGAATCATCACAGAATTTCCTTCCAGATCACACGCATGTTGACAAAATGGAAAAAAGTTAAAAACATCTTGACTTTTTTTTCACTTTTTTATTTTCCTGCCTGTTTTTCCACTCCATCACCCACCTGACCCTAATTCAGACTCTATTTGAGTCCACAGTCCATCCACTGTATGTTGATGTGAGTTCAGAATGGACAATAAGGACTATACATGTCCAGATGCCTGTAGTTACACATGCATCATCCTCCTTGCATTCTAATTTGAGAGACTTCAAGGGAAGAAATTTTTAGCTCTTTTTTAATGTTTCATCCAGCACTTCATGAGGAGATTGAAGCTATTCTTCCTCCATCACTGCATAAAATAGTCCTTTTACTGCAGCACCAAATATCCCATAGCCAGGACACCCTGCAGCTTTCAGTTTATAAAAAAAGCAAGAGAACAGCAAGTTGATGTTTGTTTGAGGACTGTGTAAAATCCCCACACTGGAAGTCTCCTTGGGGCCAAACACACAAAGCATTAACTGTCAGCCACCAAGTTCCTCTGTCTATCAAAAACAATCTCCAAGGACTATTTAGCTGTCAGCCACCTAAGTACACCTCCCAGCCCCACTATTTTTAAATGAATTTGAGCAGAGCAGGTGTTGATTGACACCACAAACTCCCACTTTGCCTCCCACTGTCAGCATAAACACTCGCTTCTTTCATTTCCAAGGAATGTGCAGGTAAGTAGAAAGATAACATTACATTACAGTAAAAGCAAAAAAATAGACTGAGGAAAAGCATCAAAGATCATTGCTGATAAAATAACAGGAAGGAAGTTCACCTGCTCCTTTCTGCTCTACTCTCAGTGTTTTTAAGATAGCAAAGTTTAAGGAACATTGGTGAGCCAAAGAAACAGTTTCTATTTGTGAAGCACAAGTGGTCTCCATAATGGAAAAAGTCTGTGCTGCTGCAGAAAGGCCTTATTTCAATCACGTCTTGGTTAAAGCTCTGAAAACTTTACATTTGACAACCTTGATGCATTCTGTATTGTTAAGCGTATTTAAGAGAATAATTTCTGCTGCAAAACTAAAGCTTTTTGTGTTGAGAAAACTATTCATCATGATCTGAAAGACTTTTAAACACTTTTGTTGCCCCCTTGAACACACACACCCACACGACAAATGAAAGCTCCAAGGACTGTATTGATAACACGTCTGTCTCTTCTAGATGAGGGTAATAAATGAATGCTGTTGTGAAAGAAAGAACTGCTAAAACTGCCGAACGTATTCCAACTTCTAGGCAAGGGTGCAGCTTTTGTGAGACTGACGAATGTGAAATTAGCTGGGAGAAAGCAAAGCGTGAGGCTGACGTGGGGTATGTTTTGGTGGGAGGACAAAGGCTGTGCGTGTGGGAGAGTAGAACGGCAGCGTTGTTGTTTGACAAATGGTAATTATCTTTTTTTCTCCTACTTTTGTTCCACTAATTGCAGTTAATTTTGAAAAAATTTATTCCTGCTTGTCAAGACCAACTTCACAGGAACATAAGCCAAATAAATTACCAAATATAAGCACATCTTAAGCAGAATTTGGAACACCAAGACATGTGGCCCTTGTGTCATTCCATTAGTTGAGATCAATCCAAACAACTGGTTGCTGTTTAATTGTTCCTGCTTCAGCTTTTGTAGCAAACTTCTTACTTTCTTTACCCATGCTTACCAACTCAAGAAAATTTTTAAACAAATTCCATTTTCCAAGACTGCATAGGAACCCTGTGCTATATAAGCTTCAACCCTTATAGCAAGGGTCCCCAACTCCCAGACTGCGGTCCAAATCCAGACCCCGAGAGGGTTTTGTTCGGACCGGAAAGCATTTTCCAATTGACTACGTTATTGTATTTGGACATTTTATTCCTGCCAGGGCAGCGGTGTTTGACTTTTAAACAGGCGTGATGGGCATCTATGTGGGTCAGCGACATCCTGGGGGTCCTTCAAAGCGGGTCACTAAGTTACAAGCTTGGAAGCTCACACACAGCAAGCTGGCAGTACAATGATGTGATGATGCAAAGATGAGTGAGTAAAAGAAGATGGCTTCATCAAAAATAAGTAGTCTACAAAAATCACACACTTAGAGATAAATTTACTGAAACATTAATCTTACCTCTGGGTGCAGAGGTTGCACAATACTTTTTAGTTGTTCATCATTTTGATTGACAGGGTCAAAAAATCCCATCATAATTTATATTTACCTATTAATTGATTTTATTTACCTCTGTGATGTACTCTGTGCATAAAATTTAAAATCTCAGGTGTGTGTAATCTGTTAAAATGCTGTCAGATTTTTTTTTTTTTGTTACCATTTAAAAAATCCTGTGAAATATTCAGTATATGCGACCTCTGGTCGGGTGTAAGGCCAGTTTGCCTCATATGTTCTGAGTCAGTTGGACTCAAAGAGTGGAAATCTAAAGAGACAATATGAAACAAAACATACTTCAACCAAAGCTATCCGCCTGCGTCTGACGGTAGAACAAGGAGAATAAATGAACTGAGGACAGAGAGAGATACACAGCTGATAACACATTCTTAAGGGCCCAACAGCGAGAATACAATTGTTCACTGCAAGATTATTGCATAATATCATTGTTAATTTTTTTCTAGTTTAATACTGGTATTTAAATTGGATTGCACTTTTCAGTTCAGCAGATGATTTAATGGGCATATAAATAATTGATGAGTCACTAAAAAAGATAAAATCTATATTGTTAATTAAATGTTAGATAAAAATGAAATATGAAAACATGTTTTGACGGTTGATTAAAAATGTTCGGACCCCAGATTATTTAGAGAATGGAGGTAGTGGACCTCTTGCTATTTTAATTGGGGACCCCTGCCTTATAGAAATGATGTGTGTGTGTGTGTGTGTGTGTGTGTGTGTGTGTGTGTGTGTGTGTGTGGGAATATTTGATCAGTTTTCAGAAGTACATTTGTGAAGTCAGACACTGAGATTGCATAAGAAATCCTAACTCGCAGTCTTCATTCTAAACTCTATAGAGTTGCACAGCATAATCCCTCTGCCACCTAACTTTAATACCTGGAAAAAAAACTGTGTTCTTCTGGCAACCACCAAACCCAGACCCATTCATTGGATTTTCAGACAGTGAGGCATGATTTGGAACTCAGTTTTTTCCCCCAGCATATTATTGAAATCTTTTATTTTTTTTTTACTTACTTATTTTTACAATACATCCTGTATTGTCTGGTTTTCAAAGCTGGATGCACTGTTACAGCTCTACTAGTTAAATTTATCTTAAGGTCAGACAAACACAATCTTCCATTGAATCCACTTTGACTTCTCACATATATTTAAGGTGTGTTGTTTTGCTTTGAAGAGGTTTAGGTCCACACACATGGACATGGACATGAAGACTCGCACCTGACCTCCCTAAGAGGTCTAATAGAACGGGTTGCCAGATGTGTCGCAGGAACAATTCACCTTGCCATCTGTTTTTCAGTCCTTCTTTCCCAACTCCTTCCTTCTCTCCCTTCAGCAATCAAGGATGGGATAAAATACAAGTCCAATTATGTGGAGAATGCTAGTAATGCATTATCAATTAGTCCCTTTGGCTACTGATCAATGTTCAGCAGGTGGTACAAGGCCATTTCATTCATTTAGGACTATATTGTCCTGTTTGCCATGATTCTCTTATTTCCTTCTGCTCATTTGGTCCTGGCACTCAGACCTATCAGGTTTGGCCTAAACAGCAGCAGAACCTTTCTTCGATATTCTATTAAAGATTTCATTTAATTACAGTGGGATGGCTTTGGAGGAATCTAGCTGAAATTCCTCAAGTCTCAGACAAAGTGACAGTGAGCTTTTACCACTTTCAGATAAATGTCATCCGTGTGACGTTCCTGTAAAGGTAAATGCATCCATGTTGTGACCTATAGAGCTGAGAAAGGGAGAAAAACAAGTGTAGAGGGAAAAAGGAGGAGTGGGTGGATGTTGGAGTAAGGGAGGTGATTGGCTGCTATAATACCAGGGATGAGTACTGTGATATTAAAACAAAGGTTACAGATCATTTAGGCTAAGCCTGGCTTATCTCCCCCTTAGATCAGAAATTAAATATGTCATCACATTACGATCCAGGATCCAGTTAATCAAAAGAAACATATTTTCTACAAATGAAGCCTGCAGACATATGATATGGAAGAAAGCAGTGTTATTTTAATTTTAATTTTTTTAAGGGCTGGCTTTAAAAGAATCAGTGTCATAGGTGATATTTGAACTTCAGAGGATTGCCAGAGGACAGGAGCTAATGCAAAAAACCCCTGGATGTTATAGGAGGTAGTTATATTTTCTTCCTTTATGCAGTTTTAAATTATTTTTTTCACCAGTCATAAAAGAGTATTGCTTTATGAATATGGTATGTGTGATCCCACTGTAAACGATTTCATAAAACATGATGCAAATGTGTCTCCATCATCTTCTGTTTTCACCGAAGATGCCTTGTTGACATCCGTTTCAATCAACAAAGAAAAAAATATAATCTCCCGTCTTTATAAAGGCGGTTGCGAAGGTTTATTGAAATAAGAATGTGAAATGCATGCATTTTCCACCTGAGAGGGTTTGCTGCTGGGGTGACAATCCGAAGCGTGGATCAAAATCGTTTCCATCAATGCTGGCAGATGAAATGCAAACACAATCAAATCAGTCTGGCCAATACATTGAGCCCACGCTCAAATGCCAATCTCGCTTCCCCTCATCATGTGTCTGATGAGAAATCATAGAGTGGGAGAATCTCCTAATCTATGCAAACACACTGTCAGTATTGATTTGTTCGGAGGGGATATTTCTTTATTAAGACTCACCAAACGTCTTCTATCGTCGACCTGGGAAAGACACAGAGTTAGCCAGCTCCCTCAGAAGCAGTCACAGCCATACCAATTGAGATAAGTTACTGCAGACAGGTAATGAGAACCGATAGACTCGAGGACAGATCAATATGAGACACTGAAACCAGGAGGGGAAGGACAAATTGTGACATATTTTTCCTTTTGTCTTTTCAAAGGAGTTTGTGGAAAAAAACTGAACCTCTTGTATGTGTGTCTGTTGGGTGTCCATGACAATCAGGCAATACAAAAGGATGTAAACTGTAACTGAATGGTAGACACAGCCAGCTAGAGCTACTCTTTTGTCTTTGCTGCTCTGAATCAGGTTCAATAAACCAGCTCGCCTGATGATAGCGAGGTCATGTCTGAAATAGAGTCTTATCCACATGTCATGTTTTCTACTGGCTGAACTTTGAGGACTGAGCAGCACCGATGAAACACGCCTGCACTTCAGTCCTGGGTCTGTTATTAATTTAAAACTTCACAGTCTCTTTGACATTTGACGGAGTCTGCTCGTATTGAGCATGGATGGAGTTTGCTAAATCCTGCCTGTGCTTTGCTGGGCTCATCCCTGTAACAGAAACACTTTTGATATTCTTTCAGCTTTGCTCTGCAACATGACTGTGGAGAAATCTACAACTCCATTTGCTTCAGATTAATAATCCTTACTAACAACCATTTGCAAAAAGATCATTAAGACTAAACGACTCTTATATTCAATAGTCATACAAAGATTAAGCCCAAATTTTCCCTTTAATTTCAACCTCACATCCTATTCACAAAGCAAATGGCAACAATGGCACACCCATTAAGCTGCGAAGGTTTGAGTTATTTGCATCCTTTTAGTGTCAGATTGTCGTTTTCCTTGCACAGTCAGGATATTACCTTTCCCTATAAACAGATTTTAATCAAATACCTAATGTCAGAGTTATCTCTGAATATTCTCAACATAAATACTTCAAACTTGCATGGGTTATATTTTATTCACATGGCAGCCAAATTACATATTAATTTTGGAGTTGCTTGGAGAGCTCTAATTTTCCCAGTCCTAATTCTGAGTTTAGTGGATGCTCTGGCTGCATTTTCGAATGGGAACTCATAAAATCTGACTACCTAGTACAAATAGATTGCCTAGAAAAAGACATTTGTTTCAGTTCTGTTCATAAACCACTTGATATCAAACACTAGTTGTTGTCCTGTTCATTAATCCTGATGTTTGTAGGGGTATAACTGCAGACAAAAATCACAGTTCTGTATAAAGTTCAGATCCAAAGTATAAAACAGCATATATTTTATCAATAATAAAATTCTGAGTAAACATATTAAAAGTCGTGTCTAATGTGCACTGTTACCTCAGGGCTACTTATTGTTATGTTTACATTCAAGTGTGACAATTTCATGTGAAACATTAAGCTTGACTTCTTACTGCTGTCTAACAATGCAAGAGCTTTCATTTAATGTACCGCTCTCTCTCCATTGTCGCTGTAGTTGACTGAGAAGCCATAATGTTGGTAATGAGGGGTCCTCAAGATCAGGTTTATTTAAAAGAATTTTTTCAGCTCCAATGGGTTTTATTTGCAAGTAATCAGATAGGAAAGGGGCAGAGAGAAGGGTAGAAAGACATGTGACAAAGGTACCAAGGACAGGACTTGAGCTTGGGACGGCTGTGTCTAGGTCCATAGCTTCTGTATACGGGACGCCTGCTCTAACCACTGTGCCATGCAACTTCCCAAGATCAGGTTTATCTATGTTCTTTAAAGCTTCTTGTGTTACCTTTTTGAAGTTGTGTAACTGATAGCTAAGCATTTTAGATCCACACGTGCAAATTATGTGTTTGTTTGCTTGAAACAATACTCCATATGTACTATTATACTCCTACAGGTTTGTAAAACATGATTTTACCCACTTCTGTTACATTTCTTTCCTCTTTTGTGGAGATAACTGTCCCATGGGTTTGTTAATTCACAAGTACCACAAAGTTTAAGGGGACAACAAGTATTTTACTCTAACTCTGTATCACAAATAGCGTGCAAGTCAATCAGTTTTTGTCCTGGCTGTAGCTTTCATATGTGACACTGTTTCTTGGAATGGATGGATGCATCGCTTTGTAGGTTCCCATCAATGCAAAACTATAGGAGTTTTTTTGCAGATGTTAATCAATCTGAACTGCAACTGATCACTTCTTGTTCAAAAATGAAAATACTTACATTGATTAACTCAGAACTGACTAATTCTGTGTTGAACAGAGACAAGTCAAGTCAAGTCAAGTTTATTTGTATAGCACATTTCAGCAGCAAGGCAGTTCAAAGTGCTTCACAACACTTAGGATAGCCTGAAAAAAAGTATTCACTCTGCCTGCTACAAGGGATGCAGAGTAGGCTTGAACCAGAAGACCTGAGTGGTCTGGAAGGCTGATACAATGACAACAGGTCTTTAATGTATTTTGGTGCTAAGCCATTCAGTGATTTATAAACTAAAAGAAATATTTTAAAGTCTGTTCTCTGAGCTGCAGGAAGCCAGTGTAAGGACTTTAGAACTGGGGTGATGTGCTCTATTTTCCTGGTCTTAGTGAGAATACGAGCAGCAGTGTTATGGATCAGCTCCAGCTGTTCTTAATGACTTTTTAGTCAGACCTGTGAAGAAACTGTTACAATAATCAACGCGACTAAAGATAAACGCATGGATGAATTTCTCTAGATCTTGTTGAGACATTAGTCCTTTAATCTTGGAAATGTTCTTCAGGTGATATAAGGCTGACTGTGTAACTGTCTTTATGTGTCTCTGAAGGTTCAGGTCTGAGTCCCTCACTACACCCAGATTTCGGGCCTGATCACTAGTTTCTAGCTGTAATAACTGAAGCTGTGCTCTGACTCAAGAGCGTTCCTCTTTAGGTCCAAAGATAATAACTTCAGTTTTGTTTCTGTTCAGTTGGAGAAAGTTTTGGCACATTCACGCATTGATTTGTTTTAAGCATCTGTTCAATGCTTGGATGGGTTCGGAGTCACCTCTACATCGTAATGTAGAGCTGTGTATCATCTGCATAGTTATGGTAACTAATCTGATTACTTGTTATAATCTGAGCTAGTGGGAGCATGTAGATATTAAATATCTACAGGTTCAGAATTGAACCTTGGGGTCGGAGTGTGACCTCTGTCCACTTCGATGTGAAGTTACCTATTGACACAAAGAAATCCCTGTTCTTTAGGTAGGATTCGAACCAATTGAGTACTGTACCAGAGAGTCCAACCCAGCTCTTCACTCACTTCAATAATATATCATGGTCAACAGTGTCAAATTATAAATTTATAATTTAACAAGCCTAAAACCACAGCCTAAGGACTAGTCAGGTCAAAACTGGAATACTGTACACTGATGAGAATGTTAAAATGTTTTTTCATGTATTTGTGAAACCTCTTTATTTGCAAAACAAACTAAAAATAAAATAACAATTTCCCCCAAAATATAGCTTAAATCATGTATCATTTCGTCTTGTGAACTGGATATATCGTTACACCCCAAGTCTCCATCCTTCAAAAGCCCTCTTTCTCAGGGCATGGCGTTGCCCTCGGCCAGATTCTGGTGTGATAGAAGTGCTAGTTGCTTGGTAACAGGTACAAGTTTAGAGTCCTGCGTGATTGTGATGACCAGGGTAAGAGGACAGCCTGACAAACCTGTAACACACACATATACATGTTTCTTTTAGGATTGGAGATTGGACTGAGCTGTCAGCAAACTCCTCAGGGCACAAGTGACATTAAAAAGCACAAGTGTCTGAGAGATTGATGGAGGTACAGCCACACTTTTGGAGCACCCCGTTTTCTGTATAAGTGTGCAGGTCTACATATGAAACATTCAGCATCAAAGGCAGTGAAACCACAGTGTGAAGGCGGGAGCTGTGAGGAAGCCTTGAACTTCACAGGGTTTCTAAAGATGGAGCCCCTCATTGCTGCAGGGGTCCATGGCAGCCAGCATGCCAGATTTGTTTCATAGACAAATAAATGCAATCTGTAACAGCTCACACACACACATGGCAAATGGGGCATCATCATTAAATGCTGGCAGGGCGATGTTGGGTTTGTAATCTGGTTTTCCCATAAACTCTGCACTTTATAGCCTACATCACATCTTCTTTTATAGGGAAAAAACAATTCACGATCCCCATGTCAAAGCTAAAGAGGAGTCTCCAGGATGTTACCCATGTGATAACAGCACAAAACATAACTTGTTCCCTTGTTTGGTCATAATGAAAAAGCCTGTAGATATTTAGTATGATAAAAAGAAATTGTTATAGCTGCACATTTTCAGATAAACATGGACACTGATGGAGCTGCTATAAGAAGTACTGCTGAAAAGGATGCTCACTGGCGTGAAAAACCTACTTGGCCCTATGTGGAAAAAATGATGCCCCCTAATCCCAGTAACTGGTTGGGCCACCCTTAGCAGCAACAACTGCAATCAAACATTTGTGATAACTTGCAGTGAGTCTTTTCCTGGTGTAGAGAAATTTTAGTCCACTCATCTTTGCAGAATTGTTCTAATTCAGCCACATTGGATGGTTTTCAAGCATTAATGGACTTTTTAAGGTAATGTCACAACATCTCAATAGGATTCAGGTCAGGATTTTGACTAGGCCCCTCCAAAGTCTTCATTTTGCTTTTCTTCAGCCATTGAGGGGTGGACTTGCTGGTGTGTTTTGGATCATTGTCCTGCTGCAGAACCCAAGTTTGTTTCAGCTTGAGGTTACAAAAAGACGGCCAAACATTCTCCTTCAGGATTTTTTGGTAGACAGCAGAATTCATAGTTCCATTTCTCACAGCAAGTCTTCCAGGTCCTGAAGCAGCAAAACAGCCCAAGACCATCACTCTACTGCCACCATATTTTACTGTTGGTATGATGTTCTTTTTCTGATATGCAGTACTACTTTTACACCAGATGTAACAGGACACACACCTTCCAAAGAGTTCAACTTTTGTCTTGTCTGTCCGCAGAATGGACAGATGAGACTAAAGCATTGTTTCCAAAAATATTATTTCCAGAGTCCATCAAGATGTCCTCTGGGAAAATTGAGATGAGCCTTATTGTTCAGATCAGCAGTTGTTTTCATTTTGGAACTCTGCCATCCAGGCCATTTTTGCCCAGTCTCCACTTATGGCAAAGGCATAACCTCTGACGTTAACTGAGGCAAACGAGGCCTGCAGTTCTTTGGATATTGTTGTGGGATCTTTTGTGACCTTTTGGATGAGTCGTTGCTATAGGGTAATTTGGTCAGCCAACCACTCCTGAGAAGCTTCACCACCATGTTTTCACCATTTATGGATAACGGCTCTCACTGTGGTTCACTGAAGTCCCAAAGCTTTAGAAATGGCTTTATAACACTTTCCAGACTGATAGATCTCGGTTACTTTCTATCTCATTTGTTCCTGAATTTCTTTGGATCTTGGCATGATGTCTAGTTTTTGAGGATCTGTTGGTGTATTTCACTTTGTCAGGCAGGTCCTACTTTTGTGAAGGGTCTCAAGATGACATTTGTTGTGAATTTGTGCTATATAAATAAACTGAATTTAATTGAATAATTACAAAAAAAGAACTAAAGGTAAAAGAAAAACAAACCTTACTCTCAATGGGGTATGAATGGGCTTTGCATAGTTATTAAAAAGTTATTTTATCGTTTACCTTACTATCAGGTTTTTCTAAATCATTTCACTAGTTTGTATTCATTTGTAACCCTTTAGAAAACAGCTTGGATTAAGTCAAAATAGGTTTTGAGTATCCATTACAAATTATCTGACTTTCTACATGATATCAGAAAAGAAATGTAATATTATAGCAAAATATTGCAATGACAATACTGATTATGATTTAGCTCATATTTTGCTAAATATTTTCTTTTTTTTTATCTCAATGTCCCAACATTCCTTGTGAGCTTCAGCAACTCAATCATTAAAAATATTCATCCAACATGGCAGTGAAAGTCTGTAAAACAGGCCAAATATAAAATTGGGATGCAACATTTGCATGCATGGCAGCTGAAATATAAAACTGTACAGCCCAATTGCAGTTCAATATTTGCAAATTTTTCTGTAGAACGTGACTCCAAATTATGCATGGAAAATGCATAATTTGCAGATTTTTTCAGAGCATATTTAAAGTATTTGAAAGATAATGATACTTGCAAAGCTGAAACACCTAGACTCAATGGTACTTGACAAGCTATTGGCAGGCATTTCCAAATCAGCCAATCAAGAAGTGCCATTTAAATCCATGGCACTTACTGGAGATGAGAGAGAATGTAGACATTAGCTTCTGTGATAGTGCTAAGATGGCTTCCACTCTATGTATTAATGCGAATTAATATGTAATTGGTGTTTGAACTATTTAAACAGGCAGTTACAAGCGTTTTTAGACGAGGTCTTAAGTATTTGTGGCTTTTAGCTATTCGGATGTGGTTGATAGCCCCTTCAAAAATCAGAGATCAACTGTATTCAACCAAATCTCTCATCCAAGCAGTCCTTTGTGACTGCAATGTTGCACACATTCATAATGTAATGGTGATTATAATTATTATACACTGCTCAAAAAAACATAAAGGGAACGCCTAAACAAAACAGTGCAACTCCAAATGAGTCACACCTTTGTGGAATCAATGTCACCAGTTAGGTAGTACCACTTATTGTGAATCAATTTCACCTGCTGTTGTGCAAATGGACCATACAACAGGTGGAAATGAGAGGCAATTAGCAAGACAACCCCTATAAAAGAATGATTCTGCAGGTGGTGACCACAGATCATTTCTCTGTTCTTGTCCTTTCTGGTTGAACTTTTAGTCACTTTTTCATTTTGTCAGTGCTGTCACACATAGAGGCATCATGAGGCGTGTTTTACAGCCCACTGAAGTTGCTCAAATAGTGCAGCTAATCCAAGACAGAACATTGATGCAAGCGGTGGCAAGAAGATTTGCTGTGTCTCTCAGCACAGTGTCCAGAGCATGGAATAGGTACCAGGAGATGGGCCAGTACACCAGGAGACATGGAGGGGTCTGTAAGAGGGCTACAACCCAGCAGCAGGACCGCTACCTCGTCCTTTGTGCAAGGAGGAACAGGAAGTCCACTTCCAGGGCCCTACAAAATGACCTCCAGCAGGCCACTAATGTGCATGTTCCTACTCAAACTGTCAGAAACAGACTCCATGAGGGCGGTATGAGGGCCCCACGTCCATATATAGGGCCTGTGCTTACAGTCCAACAACATGCAGGACGAGTGGCGTTTGCTAAGGAACACCAAAATTGGCTGATTCGCCATTGGTGCCCTGTGTGCTTCACGGATGAAAGCAGGTTCACACTGAGCACATGGGACAGATGTGTCAGAGTCTGGAGATGCCGTGGAGAACGTTATGCTGCCTGCAACATCCTCCAGCATGACCACTTTGGTGGTGGGTGAGTCATGGTGTGGGGAGGTATTTCTTTGGATGCCCGCACAGCCCTCCATGTGCTAGCAAGAGGTGCCCTGACTGCCATAAGGTACCGGGATGAGATCCTCAGACCCATTGTGAGACCATATGCTGGTGCAGTGGGCCCTGGGTTCCTTCTTATGCATGAGAATGCTAGGCCTCATGTGGCTGAAGTGTGTCAGCAGTTCCTGCATGATGAGGGCATTGATGTTATGGACTGGCCTGCCCGTTCCCCAGACCTGAATCCAATTGAGCACATCTGGGACATCATGTTTCAGTCAATCCACCAATGCCACATCGCACCACAGACTGTTCAGGAGCTAAATGATGCTCTAAACCAGATCTGGGAAGAGATCCCTCAGGAGAACATCTGCCGTCTCATCAGGAGCATGCCCAGGCGTTGTCAGGAGGTTATACAGGCACGTGGAGGCCACACACACTACTGAACTTTTAGATTTGTCTTGAGGATTATTCACTGATGCTGAATCAGCCTGTCATGTTATTTTCCACTTTCATATTGAGTATGAATCCAAATCCAGATCTCCATGGTGTAATAATTTTGATTTACATTGATAATTTTTGTGTTACTTTCTTCTCAATCAATTCCACTGTGTTAACAATAAAGTTTTTCAACAAAAATATTTAATTAATTGAAATCTAGGATGTGTTATTTTAGTGTTCCCTTTAATTTTGTGAGCAGTGTATTATGCAGCTCTGTTTTCTGCTATTTGCATCACTGTCTTCTGCAATGTTGATCTTCAGATATTTGATGTCAATGATTGAAGTGCATCTTGATTGAAGTGTATCTCTTGATGTCACCATATGATTACAATTACAGATCTGCAGCAAATGTTATTAAAATTATTTGAAAGTTATATATTGTGAGTGACAGAATTAGAGAGTGGTGAGGAGTCGGATGAGGGTAAGAACTATTGACTGAGTCTGACTCTTCAACATCGAGGTTGGACAGACCACAAATCCCCAAACTAGACAAGCAGAGAGAGCAAAGCTTTCTTTCAGCACTTCGATGAGTGTGAATTTTAAAAATTAATCTGGAGCTCAGCTGGCCTTTTAAGACTTCAAGGGGGCACTTTAAAGTTTCTAGAGTGCTTGTATTAGTTTCATTTCTAGTTGCTTTTATTTTAATTATCTCTCCTTTCTGTCTTCAGCAGTACACTTTCATTTTGTCCTTTCTTTCTTATGCACATGAACTAAAAGCCTCCTGTTTCCTTGGGAAAGTTTCATTTCTTCACCCAAGATTTGATATGCTCATAGAAAACTATTAAAACAATAAATTACTTGCCATACATTATTGCTTGCTAAACCTTTAAAGCTGTCTGTAGCTCAAAAAGCCAGAAATATTTTTTAACAACTTCATTTACATCAACAACACAAACATACAAGTGTAACTCTTAATTAAAAACAATGATGATTCATTTTTCTTACAACTGATTCTGACTCAGTAACAATTTACCATGATTGTGTAAATTCATAAATGGCCTTATGTGTGTCACTGTCAACTTTTTGTACTCTATTTTCATTTTTGTTTACAGGAGGATGACTCCAAAACAACTACAGCATCAAACCCAGACTTCTCACACAAAAGGTAAAGAGATCAAACAACAGAAGAGTTGGTGAATGACAACAGGGGTTATTAACAAGATTGAAGGTGTATTCAGCTCCTCTTTCACCCACAGTCAATGTGCCCATGCAAAAAGTTACAGACACTAAACCCTACTGAAATAGGATCCTATTCCTGTCTGTCTTTGACAGCATAAGGAAGCTTAACTATAGTTCAAAATTTACCTGATATGTCACTATATGCTTTATGTGCATATAAGATCCTGGTATCATATTTTCCTTTTGGATATTTTGCATATAAACCATTGGCCACATTTATTGGCACCCAAGGTAAAAGGGTAAAAAAAGCTTAAACTAATCTAATATTGCAGTAGCAAGATTTCTAGGGGTGGGAATCTTTTACGATCTCATAATTCGACTCGAATCAATTCCAATTTTTGGGGCCATAATTCGATTCAAAACCGATTTTCAATTCAAAACAATTAATGATTTCTGCTTTAATCTATGGGTGTGCAAAGGATCTTCATGATCTAGCTCAGTCTGCTTTGCAAGACAGAATGACAAATGGAGACATTAAAGTGTCTTTTTTACATTTATTAAGTGTTAATTAATCCATGCTGCCATTTGAATTATTCCTTCCCTGCAACCTCCGTTTTGTTTTTACAAAGCAGTCACAGAGACAGCCTCCTCCATGGACAATGGCGTTCCAACATCCAGATGTTTTAGCCATCTGAGAGTCTAGTTATTTAGTGAAGAATCATAAAAAATGTACAGAATTCCTCACCATGTCCATTAAATGTGTTGGATTACCGTTCTGTATCTGTGTCGCCTGAGGATACAAAAACTGGATAGTAGAAGCGTACGAGTTGAAGCGAAATATCAATTTTGCTGTCTGAGCACATTTCTAAGTTAAGTTAAATTTATTAAATAGCACATTTCAGCAGCAAACCAGTTCAAAGTGCTTCACATCATAAAAACATCAATCAAGTACACAGCACAATCATCAAAAACATCAAAATCATCGAGCAAAATCATTCAAAACAAAGGCACGTCTGCCTGCTGGCTTTCTCCTTTAAGATGTAAAAATAACTAAAACCACATGCAGAACCCTCACTTTGTTCTGCTAATTTAAGCTCTCTGTACTACTTAAAGGGTGACTGGCCCTCAGCTGATGTCTTCCCTCCACCAACTCTGTAATGTAATTAATTATTAGAAGATGATGGTTAATGTGTCATAAAACATTTTATTTAGAGCAGCTTCTCACCTGGATTTGTTTGCAGATTTATGGTCCAGACCACGAATCAAAGGCAACTCTAAACAGGTGGGTTTTCAGCCTTGATTTAAAGGAATTTAGTGTTTCGGCTGTTTTGCAGTTTTCTGGGAGTTTGTCCCAGATTAGTGGTGCATAAAAACTGAAAGCTTCATCTCCATGTTTGGTTCTGGTTCTGGGGATGCAGAGCAGACCAGAACCAGAAGACCTGAGTGGTCTGGAAGGTTGATACAACGACAACAGTCTATTTTCTGGGGAATTTCTGCATAAAACACGGCCACAAACTTCTGACCGATCACACAACACACTGAACAGAGTTTTGTACAGGAGGGTATGCCGTACCTTGGGTGTGCTGTAGCTTGGCTCCACTCATTTGCAGTGTTTCTGAAGAGCTTACTCTTCATTTTGCGAACCTTACACATGGTGAAGCTCATCTCAAGCTCGGTCTTCCTGGGCATTCAGTAAAAAACAAAATCCAGTCCAGATGTATGCCTTCAATGAAGATGGGGCCAATTTTTTTTGGCACACCACTAATGATTTCACCCAGAAAATATTAGAAGAATCCAGGCTTTTTCTGAGAAATGTTTAGTTTTAACAAAATCACCAGAGCCAAAATTATTGGAACACTTAACCATCCTAAAAATTAGGTGCAAATAAAAAAGTTTTTAATACAGAGTTTCTAGGAATTGTTATATCATAATTAATAATATTCTGCTTCTTTGGGGGTCAAGTATTTTGTGACACAGAGCCTCATTTCTGTAAGCCACTGGTTACAAGGATGGATGAGGAACCATATTTGCCTTGCCACCCGTCATAGTGAGGAGACTGGTAAGAGAGGTTAAAAAAAACAACAAAAAAAAAAAACAACTTCAAAGCTTGATTTTAGAGAACTGTTTCAAAGAGTGGCATCTTGAGGTCACCAAATCTCCATGACAACACTCAGATCAAGGGTCTCAACCTTCCCTTCTTGAGAGCTGATGTTCTGCCACTTTTAGACGTGTCCTTGGTCCAACACACCAGAAGAAAATAGCCAAATTACCATCACAGCACGCGGTGAAGTTCCACAGAGACTTGTTAATGACCCAATTATTTGAATTAGGTGTGTTGACGCAGATACATATCTAAAAGTAGAAGTACAGAGACCCCAAAGCCTGGAGTTTGAGATGCCTTAGATTCTATTTACATGCCATTCATTTGTTTGGGGGGTATACCAGGACAGAAAAAAAAACCAAACAAAAAAAAAAACAACTTTCTGTCCCACCATCAGTAAAACAAACATGTAAAGTTTGAACTTAATCCATCAACATAGTGCTTCTTAGTCACATCAGAATGTAGTCACAAATCTGCATAACTATGAGATGTAAGCTATAAAGTAAGTGGAATGGGATGTAGTGAAACAAATACAAAAAGCAGAGGTTGTGCAAAAGGGACTGGTCAAAGATTCCTCTCTATATGCTCCAAGCTTATGAAATTTTATAGAAGAAAATTAAATGCTGTCTTTTTGCCAAAGGGCATAACAAAGCATTCACAGCATGGGTACTGCTAATTGTGCCACCGGTGAATTTGCTAAAACAATTATTTTGTCTCCACTGAATAAAACTACAGTGTGAGATTACGCTACTGCAATTCAGTGATTCATTTAAGGTCTTTTTAACTGGTTAACACAAATAAAACAAAACTGACTGCCACTTGATCTGCTCTGTTGCACCTAAGGTTGAAATAATGTTGTTTTCAGATATAGTCCTCTTTTCATTCGGGCTGAACAGTCATTGCGATATTTTAAAAAGACTGATCAATACGTTCTAAGAAGATATTCACTTTAGCTGTCAAGAGTAAATCCTATTGTCACAATTATTTCATGAAAGGAGACAAAAAAATTTTAATTACAACCTTATATTAACAATGTATTCACAATTCTGCATATTTGTGTATGTTTCCAATTACTCATCAGCTGGTGAATGGGTGGTTTGAATTTGCAGATCACTTTTGAATCACACTACTTCAGTGTCATACATTTTTATGACACCAATGGTGGAGGCGGGGGGACTGCAGCACAACAAAGGGAAAAACAAACAGGTCTCCAAGGTGATTGAGGAGATTTCTGAGAATGAAACCAATGTGCTTATTATGAGAGTGGCAGGCTAAATAGGCTGGAGGATGAGCCAGGAGTCTGATGGAACACAGTAATCGCCGGCAATTTGTCGACCTTAGTTTCAGCACACAAACACTTTATATAATGTATCTGAGAGATGTTGGTCTATAGCTGACAACTAGAAAGAAAGGTGAAACACACCAGATTTTTAAATGAAAAATGGTTTAAAAAAAGTATGCTGATATTGGTTCCAGTTAAGCAGAAATAAACTATTTAAGTAGGAAGCAGTAGGTTCTGTGTACCTGTGGCTGGGTCAACTGTTCGGTCAATCAAGTGGTCGTCCTGGTGAACCCACTCGCCATTGCATTTGAAGTAGATCTGTGTGGCTGGGGTTGAGCGGCAGGTCAGGGTCACAGGCTTGTTCTTCACGATGTATTCGTCCTCAGGCTCCACCAGGAAGTGAGGCAGCAGGTCTGAGAATGCAGCAGGAAGTGCTGCTGTGGCGGGATGCTCTGAACCTTGGAGAGTAAAAGAAGAGAGAAAGATTTCAGAAGGATGACTAATAAAAAAAATGAAGTAGATCGCCAAGCTTTTGAAGTTGTGTCTGTAAGGCAGGCACTGAGCTTATTGCCTGCCTCCTTGTTGTAACTGTTGAACCAAGATCAAATGCAGAGATTTAATGTCCTTGGTAAATTTCAGCTCATACACATGCATGTGGAACAAGACAGAAGAAGATAGACACACAAAGAGAAGGAGGAAGACACACTTGTATGGTGTGGAGTTGGCAGTGACAGAGCTCAGCCTTGTGTGCTCCTGGCTGGGTCAGAGGGGCAGCGAAGTCCATGTCTTCACTTCGGCTCTTAATCACAGCCCTTTTAACATCACTGCTGATGGACCAGCAGCCATAAATCCTGCTTCAGCGACAAGACTACTTCACACTGTGTTATAGTGCTTTTCAGCCAGGATTCTAACCCAGCCTACATTACACTGCACACAACAGAAAGGACAGAGACTAAAGATAAGATAAATCAAAGTTAAACAGCCCACTGACTTAAAGTCACTTATTTCCAGATGTTTCTAATTACTTAAGAATCCTGTATGATAACCTCGGCACATAGAGGAAAAGCAGGGAAGATACAGCAACGTGGAAAAGTATTCCATCCCCGGGGGTTTTCTATGGTTTATCATGTTACAACCACAAACCTAAATGTATTTTATTGTAATTCTATGCGATAAACAAACAAACTGGCTTCTAATTGGGAAGTGAAAGGAAAAGCCTACATTGTTTTTAGTTTTATCCAATAAAACTCTCAAAAGTGTGGTGGTGCATTTGTGTTCAGTTCTTCTAAGTCAACACTTTGAAGAACCAAATTCGCTGTGATTAGAGCTGCAAAACTTTTTGAAGAAAATGAAGGGTGATTGGGTGAACACTTTTTATCTCTTCCCCTAGACTTTCAGTTGGATTTATCTTTTCCCAGCTTAACAGTCCCTGCTTAAACCAACTACTCCCAAAGCATGATGCTTCCACCACCATCTTTCTCTGTGGGATGGTGTGTTCAGGGTGATGTGCAGAGCAACTTCTATCACATGTTTGGGGTGTTTCCTAAATGGCTTGAGGCAAACCTTAAACACAACATCCTATGGATTTCTTTCAACAGTGGGTTTCTTGTTGCCACTTTTCCATGAAAACCAGACTATAAATGGCAAGACTAAAAGTTATCCAGTCTCCAGTTTCTCCCAACCAAGATATGGATCTTTGAAGGCCCTTGACTTACCATGAACCTTTTGGGTCCTTCTCTGTCCATCGACCTCAAACTGTCAATTTAGGTAGATTATCATCTCGTAGTAGGTCCACAGTTGTGCCAAACTCTTTCCATTTCTGGACAATGAACTGTACTCTGTGAGTTGGGATGTTATTCTACAACCTAACCTTGCTTTAAAATTGGAAATCCATTACATACTTTGTGGAAAAGTCTTTCTTGGTAATTATACCTTCAAGACATCTCCTGAATGGATAAACAATTACATGCATTGTTTGGGTGTGATTGTTCCACAAACTCTGTCTTCAAATCATAAAGGTTTTTGGGGTCCTTTCTATACATTTTAATATTCAGTTATTTCCATCGATTTTCAACTGGATACAAACCAGGTGATTTACTGGGCCATTATTGAAGTTCTACCTTCCTTGATTGTGTCTTTGGGGCTATTGTCTTGCTTGGAAACCCATACTCATTTCATCTTCAGATTCTTATCAAGAATGTCCTGTTACATGTCTGCCAATGCTATATGCTGTACGACCATCCACACCATAATGTCCCACATTCAAACTTCACTTATGGCATGGTGTTTTGGGGTGGAGAACATATGGTGTGTCCAATGACATCCAAAGAGTTCAGCTTTAAACTCATTTGACCAGACTATTCTCCCAGTATTTCCTGGCTTGGTCAAATCTTCTGTTGCAAACTTTAAACAAGCTTCAATATGAAGTCTGAACTGAAGGTTATTAAGACTGAATGCAATACTTATTGTTTTTATGGTAAAAGCAGTACTTGCCAGATCTTTCTAAAACTCTCTCTGACTGCTTCTTGGCTCCTGGACAACTCCTTTGATTATTATTTTGACTGTCAGAAATCAATGGTCATGGTTGGTTTATGGTAAAATAGTGTCCTTTCCAGTTACAGCCTGTGATTCAAAGTTATGCTCCCTTGAACATTCAGTTCAGCTATGACCATTGCCTTTAGTATGTTTGACAGCAAAAATACTTTTTTGTGAACGTCTCTTTTACTAATTATACCACTTTTTACAATGCTTTGGTAATGAAAAATCCTTTGTAGGCTCTCATTTAATATTAAAACAGTTGATTCTGATTTGCACATGGCAGCAGGAATGATTTCTTAATACTTTCTACAGCTCTATGCTTTTAGCACCTCGTTTACTTCATATGTTCTATACTTATTCCCTGTCTCATTTCAATTTTTTACACATAATTTCGTTTTCAGACCAATTTGCTTTGACACAATTATAATATGTTTGCAAAGCTCTGTAAGTCGTCTGTGCACCTAAGTAGCTGTCATTGTTTGGAAAAGTCATTACAGTCTACAACAGACTTCTGTGCTTCCTAAAAAATGTTTAAGACAAACACAGGATGACACAAAACTGCCTACAGCGCACAGATCCTTCCTCTATGAACACGGTTTCTCTTTCTCTAAATATATTAGCCTTGCGTGAGAGATAGCGAACGGACACAGAACAGAGCAGAAAGAAGGGAAATAACCTCTTTACACTGCTGACACACAGGGGAGATCAGTAAATCCCAAAAATAAAACCCCTTTAAAAGGAGCGTAATATTAATTTACTGCCCTGAATCCAATATGGCTGACAGGCCAGACATTAACAACCTTCTCCATCACTCCCCATACAGCAGGAGAGGAAAAGGAGTCCACATCTCTCATAATGAAACGGCAGCACTCATCCTGACCTTTCTCTCCGCTTTTCCTCCCATCCTCCCTCCTCCTCCCCTCCTTTTGTTCAACCTAAGAGCACGTTGAAGCTCTATTTGAGGATTATATGAAGTTGTGTTATAAATACCAATCTTTAGATAAATATGTTATCTGACAGTTGCTTCCCTTCTACACATCACATAAATGTCTTTCTTTCCTTGCATGTTTTTTTCTTTGCTTCACCCTTGTGCTGAGTTGCTAATTCATCAGGATGAGATTCAGAGAGGCACGCCGGCGCTGCTGTCGCTGTTGTCGCTGCTGTCGCTGAACCCCATTAATGTTTCGTGTACGTGTTTAACTCTTAATGAAAACTAAATGTTCTGTGTCCAATGAACGACATACATCACTTGCTGACATGTTGCCATTTTCCCTGTTTTTCCCAAGCACATTTTCCGTATTGCACACGTCTGCAGAGGAAAACATGGCAGCTCTCTGTGCATTACAACACAACCGCCTGACATTATTTACTCTGTATGCAACTGTGCCTCCTGTCTCATGGTGTGGAGCAAAAGGCCACAGTTTAGCATGAATAGTGACTATAATTGCGCCAAAACTTTGCTAATAAACAGCAGGGCAGCAGTAGGTCAGGTTGTTTGAAAATGTGCTGGTCCTAATGATGGTGGCTCTTCTAATGTGTGTCTTCCAGCTTTGTTTTGCGACTACGACTATTAGTTGGCTGAGCTGACCCACCGTACTCCTAAGACTGTGGGTGAGACCTGCCTCACACCTGCCAGGTTAATCATCTCTTAAAAGACAGATAATATTCAAGCAGAGGAAGTGAAGATCCCAAACAAGAAGCCCAACGAGTTGCAAGAAGGGTTTGATGTTGTTAACATGCCGCTGCTTCTCATTTGCAGGGGTCACAACTGGCATGAACTACCAACTTTTGATGATGTTTTCCAATTTGTATTTGTGTGTGGGTGCATGGCAGTGCACTTCAAAGGAGGTGGGGGTAAGCCTTCCATTTTATTGCATGTTCTTTAGGTTAATGAGGTTAAATACATAATTTCTTTGGAGAAGTAAATTATCATTTTATGGGAGGGCATTCCAGTCACGCGCTACTTTATGCCAAACTCATAATGAAGGGCTGATGGTGACTAAATTGGCTTAGATTATTGTCACAGCACAACATACTTCAAAGTCATTCTACACACAAACACACACAGGGAGTATAAGCCACTTAGAAGACTTCTTGCAGGTCAATGCACACACCAAATAAACACACTATAGCTCTATAGGCTCCACATTACATTCCTCAGAGTGGGATTGGCTAAAGCCGACATTAAGTGTCAAAAGCATACAAGGTCGTTGACAGGTCATTGCATATATGCATAAACAACAAACACTAGAGGCTAAAAGTCTTCCTGCCTAATCAAGCAGCCAATGAAAATGATTTATTCAATGCAATGTGCTGGATGTGACTCAGGGGGGCTGCAAACTGTGATGTAAAATAGAACTATTTGAAAGAAATGCACAAGGTTTTGAACTCATATTTGGCTACAGCTGCTTCTTCAGAGACAATTCAGCTGGCAAAACACACACATACACACACACATCGCTAAACACACAGAACACGGATGCACCAGCTGTCAGTGTGCTGAGCCATGATGTCCAGGGCAGATTTCCTGCTGCAAACAGACTCCATGTCTCATCTGTCCAGCTGACCATGTCAACTCCCAAGTCAGGGGAACATCTACAGGAGGAGGATGAGGAGGGCGTGATGAAGTGTTTGTGATGCAGGGAAAGAGACAGCTAAATGTGCTTCTAAAATAGAATAATGTAACCACACTAAAGCGAGGTGATATAGACACAAAATGCTATTACAAAATTATTCACAATACAAAGTATTCAGCATAGTCTTTTTAGCTATAGTCTCCCACAAACACAAATATTGTTCTAATGCTATAATATACCAATTATTAGGCTACTTAACCACACCAGTTACAGTGCCTTGTACAAATATTCATAGCCCTTTAACTTTTTTGCTTTTTGCCACATTACAACCAGAACCTTCAATGTAATTTTATGGAAAAAAAATGACACATGGTTAATTATACTTCACATTTCTACAAACTATGGATGGGCATACATGGTATTGTTTACTGTTGTCAGTAAATAAATATTGTGACAAGAGATTTGATTAAACCCTGAACAGTCTGGTTGGGACTGCTATTTGAGCCTTTTTTTCACTGGTGGTTACAGGGCAGCCTTCATAAATAACAATGTATTTGAAAACATGTCACAAAATAAATTAAATGTGATTATTGTTTGCTGTTCAGCCATACATTTGCACCACTTAATTTAACTGATGTAATGGTGTAGCCTTTTTGATGACTGTTTTATTTTTAAAGTTATTTAAGATAAAAATTTACGTTCATATTGCCCATTGCTACTGCAGAGCGACTCATGGTAACTCTGAAGGAACTGCAGAGAACCACGGCTCTAAACTGCTGTACTCAGCTCTGCAACTACCGCATAACTTGTGGAACATGCAGAGAAATATAATCTGCATCACCTTTTCTGGGCTTTATAGATGCACTCCTGCTGAGCATCAAGACATAACAGTGTGCTCCCATAAAGTGATGGTGCACTGGAATTATTCGGTAATCCTGCAGCTCAAAATCGGCATTGCTGAAGGACATTTTTATTCTACATTTCATTATTTTTATTTTATATTCTTTAAATGTTTCAAAAAATTTGACAAGCAATGTTTTCTGTCATTGTATCTACGCCTCCTGCTCGCCACAGTGACCGCAGACATTTTTGCGGGCCAGTTTACATATTTTCAAATGTGCTAAATATAGACAAAAACAGCATCTAGCAATCTGGTTCAGGTTTAGTAAATCACATTGCGGGTGGTAAGTCATTACATTTGCATATCCTCCTCCCAGTATTTTGTGCTTTCTGATGACCAGCATATGTTTTGCATATTCATGATGGCAGACATGCTAAATTTATTGCGCCTGCTTTTCTCGTTTTGCTACGCAATCTTGTTCGCGTCGTGTTTGTAGATTAGGTTTGCGCATAATATCAAGTTTGCACCTGTTTTCATACATGTAAACTTTTAGAAGATCAGGCCCTATATCTCCCAAAAAACTAACCCTGCACATCATGTGAAACATTGGTGGTGGTAGCATTCTGCTGTGGGATGTTTTCTTCAGCAAGAAAAGGGAAGCTGGTCAGAGTTGATAGAAAGGTAGAAGGAGCTAAATAATACTGCAGAAGACTTGCAACTGAGGTGAGACTTCACCTTCAGCAAGTCAGTGAATTTGAACATCCAACCAGGGCTAGAATGTAAAGGTTGAGATCAAAGTATATTAATGTGGCAGAATGGCCGAGTCAAAGTCCCAATATATAATTCAATTCAAAATCTGTGGCATGATTTAAAAATAAATCAATAATCTCAGTGATCTGATTCACAGAACCCACTGATTCAAACTGATTTTGCATTAAAGGGCAAAAATCTCAGGATGTGCAAAGGTCTCTGGATGTGAAAAATGTCTGTATGTCCAAAAAAGGTACAGACATGGCTAAAATGACTTGCACCTGAAATTGTGAGTGCAGTGATCACGATAAATCCATTCATGTTTGTGGTTGCAACATTCCCATCAATCATATTTAATAACATAACACATTATCGGTTTATTCAATTAGACAGGGGAAAACTATTTAAACTCAAAAGTAACAATGCTAATTACTCTTTCCATTTAAGGACAACTAATTGTCATCCCAGTTCTCTAGTTTACATCAAATGATTAAATATTCCTTATGCCTAAACCATATTTACTGTATGGATTTTATTTTAGAAAATACTATCTGGTTAGAAGTGTCTTTTCACTTTTGTAATCATCTATCTCCAATATTTTTTAGCCTTATTATCTCCAACTATCTTTTTGTACACACCAAGCTCAAGTCTCATTTTAAAACCAAATTTCACATACATATGCTCTTTTATCCTCCACCGCTGCTTGCTGTCAACATGTCTTATCACCATCTGTAAAACATGCATGTATTTTTTTAATTTCACCCCTATCTGCTTGTAAAACAAAATCACAAAATGCACCGCTGTTACAGCGCGGGGATATCAGCAGGGTAGAAAATCTTAGCCGGCAAGGAAATATAACTCTCTTTTGGGTTTCTCCCTCACGGCATCAACACATCATGTGCCCTTTGGAGCCAATTACAATTTTTTTTTTAAACAACATCATGTCCCTGAAGGAAGGCATCATTGAGCAATCACTGGGCGTAATTTACATCACAATGATGAACAGCAGCTGTAACAAGTGCTTTATGACACCATCAGTCCTTAAAATGTTCCCCGAAATTAATTCAATTAAAGTTACCATCCAGAGTATTAAACAATTTCAAGTTTAGCGACCATTAATGGGCAAAGATTTCTCATCCACTGATGTTGATGTTTTCCCTCTAAATCCTTGCTTTGTTCGAGTGGGTTTCTGCCTGATTTTAAAGCACTCACTGTCTTTATTTAGTAATCAATCTAAGTCTGATGCTTGTGCATAATGGTTCCAGGAACAGCAGCAATTTTCAAACATTCTTGGAAATACCATCTATAAACCAATGACAACATTTATACAGGGAGTTATCAAACACACAAAATGAAGTAGAACTGGATGTGCAAGAGGGAGAAAAAGCTCCATCCACCTTCATATATAAACTGAAGAGTGGCTAACTGATTTATGTTGGTCCCCAAGATGACAAATATTTACTCCTCCGCATGTCTGCAGTTCAGAGTACATTTTTCATTGAGACAACCATGCTTCAGCAAGCACTCCTTCAACCACAGACACTAGTTCTGTGTCAAACACACATGCATACCTTTGTAGAATCTGAAAACACAAGCACACGTTTGCAAAAAATAACAAAAATGCAAGAATCCAAATTAGGAAAAAATGCTCAGAAACAGATTTGTTAACTTTTCAGTTAAAGGAATCTAGAGAGTTACGCAAGCAAAGAGAATCTGCGAACATCACGGGTCATTAATAACGAAGTAGAAAACGATCGGTTACTGCCATCAGCTGCATTCAAAGCTACATGTAGAACACTTTGCAATTCATAAACGTGGGAGAACTGACAGCTATGCCGATGTGAACTTCATCAGATCATGTTTGCATCTGAGAGATGCAGAGGCTTAAAAGAAAAAAAATATTGATTCAAGGACAGAAGGAGAAGAAGGGCCTTGGAGAATATTGGTGAATATGTAAATCAGTCTCACACATACAAAATGACATTATTGCTATCCTCTTCTATTTAACTGAGTACAAAACTGGCTGCTAAGCACATATCTTAATGCAGGACAGTGCATCTGTTTGCATATATACTTTTTGGGTATGAATAATGCAATACCAAAACCATTCCTGGTGAGAACAGTTAAACGCCAGATGCACTTTTGAACCTCAGATCCCAATTCCCAAACAGATATCTCTTTAAAAAAAAAAAAAAATAGAAGCAGGTTTTCATATGATGTCACTAATCAGTTTGTCAAAAAAGACGAAAAAGTTGGGAGTCAGCATGTGTAAATATGGCAAACATCAACACAATTAATGAGCCTTGCACCTTCAAACAGGAGCTTACACGTTTGCTTTTTCCGGTTTGTTGATTCCTGTTTATTAATTTTTCTTGTCATCTGTTTGAAGATCCGCCTCAGTGGGTGGGGGGAGAGGGACGATCTAGGCATTGCCGTTTACCACCAGCACCGGGATGACACTCTGCGACACCTTTGCTTTCAGCTCGCTTTCAAGTCAGCGCTGTGTTGAAAGACATGTTTGCCTTGAAACCT
Source organism: Anableps anableps (assembly GCA_014839685.1). NCBI lineage: Eukaryota > Metazoa > Chordata > Actinopteri > Cyprinodontiformes > Anablepidae > Anableps > Anableps anableps. The sequence goes on from CM026074.1 coordinate 14,026,981, forward strand.
ACGAGACCATTTTAAGTTGCTGTCAGTGTAAAAAAGCTGACATTTTGGGAGCGTTAAGCGAGATCCATGTTTGTGTAGGAAATGTGTTTGTGTGAATACACAGCTCAGAGTGATGCTTCCACATGAACAGCTGAGAACCTAAATTTGTGTCCAACACCAAAAGTGAGAGACAAATTTATCATTGTGTTTTCTTAATAGCTGCGTGGTCAAATGTGTGATTCTGAACCCACAGTCCTATTCTTGGAGGAGTCATTAACAGTGTTGACTAAGAGCCTAAATTGGAAGAAACATTCATATTCATCACTCAAGTGCTACAGCTGATGCTTTGTCCTCACTCAGCCCCAGATGTTTCTGCAGACAGTCAGGCTTTGGGGCTAAACCAGCTTTTCCAACAATTAGTTCTGTGCATAGGGGGCTTAATCGCCGGCTGTGACTTTCATATAAACTCATTAGGCTGCACTATAAATTCAGTCATTAACCAAACTACATACTGTATATGCCTTCTTTTATAACAAAGTTTAGGGAAGAATGCATAGACAACTTGCAAAAAAAGGTTGTTAATTTCTTCAAATATCTTTTAAAGTGATGGTTTGAATTATTTAAAGTTAGGTTTTCTGAAGTTATTATCAGTAATAGTTTCCTAACCTGTTTTAGAGAGATGTCATATCAGATGTCCGTTTTTAGAATTAAATCCTGAGTGCAGTGCAAGCCTCGCAGCTATTCAGTCAGGAGCCCCTGTTTCATATTATTTTAGCAATTAAACAACTACTAGCAAAGTATTCCAACCAAGATACTTTATCAGTACCAAATTAAATAATTTATTAAATTGCATTGCATTATGTAAATATATCACAATTTTTAAAAGAGGAGCATAAAAAGAAATAGAGCAATGTTTTACAGCCACAAAACATCAGTGCCTTTCAGAAAAAAACATTTAATATTTAATTTGAATTACTATTGTATAATTTATTAGGGGAAATATTCAGAAAGGTTGCTTCTCAAACTTGATCACACATTTCCTGTCAGAGCACTACACCTTACAGCAGTTTGTTTGTTTGGAAAAGGATAAACCAATTAAAAAACACTGCGTGCAGTTACCAGGCAGACATGTTTAAGCTGCAGTCTTTGGGGTATTTGGCAAACATGCTTGTTCAGGATGTTAGTTTTCTGCAAAGTCAGCAACTCAAGGTAAACAACTGGGCTTCCTGAGATACATTATTTTTCACCAACTAACATTATAAACTGAATTTGACTGCATTACATCACATAATTATGGCAGAAGTGGCCTTCAAAGAACAGCTGGATTTATACGAGATTAAATTAGACACAAGTGGGCTGTCTTTTCTAATTAGGTTACTTCTGAAAGGAATTGGTTGCACTGCATTTTATTTAGGGACATCAAAGTAAAGGCGACTAAATACAAAGATTTTTATCTACAAAAAAAAAAAAAAAAAAAAAAAAAAAAAAAAACTAGGCTGTTGCAAGCATTTCAGTATAAATGCATAGAATTCTTCAGAGCATCACCTGTTTGACTTCAGTGCAGGATGTTTTTTTCCAAGAGAGCGACAGAGATTTAAACACATTTGACTTAATAACTACAAGCAAGCCTCAAAGGAGATGTAGACATCCAGAGTTGAGAGGGGCAGACCCAGGCTCAGACTATGCTATCCAAGGCACGCACATGCTTCTGGATTTGCCATCCCTTTACACTTAGCCTGAAACAAGGTTATCCATACACAAGTTGATTATAGAGCTCACAGCAGGCAGAAGAGGAAACAGTAACACACATGGATTAGAAAAGGAAGAGAAAAATCCTGATATTTAAAAAAAAAAAAAAAAAAAAAAGTATGGAACTAATTATGTAAGGAGAAAGAGAAGAAGCAACATTTTAGATGACCAAATTAATCCTTTGATTAACAGATACACCTAGAACTACAACACAGCTGTACAAACGATACATAAAACCTGACTGCAAAAATAGTCTGCCTAAGAGGAAAATTTGACCCAATGAAATGACAGAATTCCAGTTCATCCAAAAGGAATATACACCACCCTTCAACTCTGAAGTTAAATGTATCAGGATATAAAACAATCTGGTCTTTTTGAGATTTTATAATCCAGTAAATACAACCTCAGTGAAAAACAGCCCATATAACAGCATTTTTTTAAAATGCCCTGCTCCTGAGCTCTGCCACATAAATTACCTCATGATGGAGTCTTTAACTTGATATAGCAATGATGTATCAATTTTTTTGGCTTTTCATGACTGATAATAAAAACAATAAGTGTTATTGTTATGATTAGGTAATAAATCAAGCCTGCAGCACCAGGCTGCAACTTACTTCACTTCAGTAGTTTCTCACACTGTAGTGCCTCATTGTTTTGGCTTGCCTTTTGTTAACTACTGACTTTGTCATAAGCCACTGTTTATCTGAGACTGCATTTACCACACTTGATAACTTAGAATGGACAAAAACAGTCGAGGTTTTATTACATCCTGATATGCACATTGTTTATATTCAGTTCTTTGGAAATGTATTCACACTTTCTTAATTTTTCACATTTTGTCACATTACAAAATGACATTTTTGCCAATTCTTTTTAAAATGGCTCAAGCTCAGTCAGACTAGATGAAAAGTGTCTGTGAACATTAATTTTCAAGTCTGGACTTTGACTGGGCCATTCAAACATATTGTTCTTTGATCCAAGCCACTCTATTGTAGTTCTGGCTGAATGTTTAATGTGAAGATCCACCCTAGTTCTCAGTCTTTTACAGCCTCCAACAGTCTTTCCTTCAGGACTACCCTACATTTAGCTCCATCCATCTCCCCATCAACTATATGGCTTGTGGCAAACTGCAAAACAAAATTTCTTGTGACTTTCTTTCAACAGCCTGTTAGGTTTGAAGTTATGCAGTAATCTTTCCATTTTCAGATGATGGGTTGAAAGGTCCATGAGATATTCAGAGCTTTTTATATATTGAATTATAACCTACTACTGCTTTAAACTTCTCAACAACTTTATATCTGATCTGTCTTATGTTTTACTTGGTCTCCATGATGCTGTTTATTCACTAATATTCTCTAAGAAACCACTAAGGCCTTCACAGAACAGCTGAACTTATACCAAGATTAAAGCACACGCAGGTACACTCTATTTACTAATCAGGTCACTTCTGAAGCCAATTTTATTGAAGGGATCAGGGCAAAGGGGTGCAGAATACATAATACAAACCACACTTTCTAGATTCTCTATTTGCAAAAATGTTGAAAACCATTTATTATTATCTCTCACTTCACAATTACGCACTACTTTGTGTTTGTCTACAAAAGATCCAGATGAAATATACTGAATATACTGACTGTAAAGTCACTAAATGAATAAATCAATCATTCAGTTAGCAAGGCACTGTAAATTTGCCCAAGTGAAATTGCAAGTTAAGGTTTAAAAACACATTTTCATATAGTATTTCTAATTCTAACTTGACTCGTTCACCTGAGTGCTGGGAAATGACACAACAAATGCAAAGTACCTAACTGCCTGTGTCTGCAGAAACTCCTTAAAAAATCCTCCTTCTCAAAGGGTTTCTGACACAAACCATTGTTACTGAGCCCAGTGACACTCATCAGCCACCTCTAACTGCCTGTTCCTTCTCCTCTTCCTCCTCGTGTCAGTGTGTACCATCCTCCTTGCAAGGATCTGGGTAGAAACAAATGGAGGATGACTTTGAACTATCTAATTAGTGTGACAGAGCTCAGAGGCTCTGCAGCATATGACAGAGTTAGAACACAACACAAAGGTATGATGCATAACAAGACTGGGAGAAGGCATCACCTGTTCAACTCTAATAACCGGAAAGAAAAGCCAGCACCAAGTTTCTGCAGGTAATTTATCAGGCCAGTAGTTCTTAGAAGGGACTCCCTATAAGTCCGAACTTACAATCCACCATTAACATATCAGATGAGTGTTTAACTCCCCCCTCCCCCTAAAAAGAATTACAATTTTCTTTTAATGAGACAGAGAGCAACTGAGAAATTAACTTAAACTTGCAATTTGGTGGTGCCTAGCCTTCCTGCCACTAGGTGTAAAAGTAAACCATAACGTGTTATACAGTATAAAAAAATATCACTTTCAACAAGTTTAAAGTATGCTTAACAAAAGTATAATGAGAACTCAGGACATTATTATTATTATGACTGATGGTATTAAAACACAACAATATTTCTTACCAAAGTGAAGAATGTTTCCTCAAGTCTTGCTGAGTAGTTGTCAAGCCCTGTCTAGTTTTTCTGGGACAACACAACGTTTTGATGAGCACCAATCTGGTTTTTGTAAAACGCTTTCAACAGAAACTGTTTTACCTAAAGTGTCCTCAGGCTTGATATTGGACAGACACTGTAAATTTACTGTTTGTGTTGTTAGACCACAGCAGCCTTTCACTGAAGCCCAGATAAGACCATGTCTGATCATTGACCCAGATAGCATGGGTCCTCTGATCAAGCAATAGATTTGACTTTTAAACTTAGGTTTTGTTTGCAACCAATCGATGTCTCTTGAAAGTTACAGAGGCTATTACTCTTTGATACACTGGGGCTCTACTCTCCAACTTTAAGACTTCTTTTGCATGTTTCCCCCTTTTCTCTCTCTGCCCGTTTCCTCTATGATTACAATGAATAAGGGCCACTGGCACAACAAAATATTTGTGGGGAAAAAAAGCTCTTAACTGAGACAAACCAAATAAGTCACATCACTTCTCTTTTATGGTGGTTCCCCGCTTATTTTAGAATTCATTTTAAAATTCTGACTTGAACTTTTAGGGTCCTGCATGGTCAAGCTTCTTATATTACTGAATTATTAAAGCCTAATACTTACACTTGAGCCCTCAGGTCCTCAAACTAAAATCTACTCTTAGTCCCATGGAAAAAATAAAAAATGTGAGAGGATCGCTGTTTTCTGACTGTTACACCTCAACTGTGAAACTCTAAGGAGTTTGGAGTGCAATTGTTCATTTCTAGTTTTGACTCTGTAATGTCAAGACTGATCAAAGCAAAACTTGCTAATCCTAAACTGAATAAAGATTCTTTAAAAACAAGTTATGTAAAAATAGGTTTATGAAACCTTTGTCAAAACACAAAGAGGAGTAATTTCAGTGGAGTTTTTTGGCATTAGGACTACCTTAGCATAAAAACTCATGAAAACTTTGGATTAGGTAAAAACTGACTGAATTAATATAGATTAATAAGAAACACAGTTTGTGAGTTAACATTTACTCTATTTGAGAAAAAAAAAGAGAACGAAATTTCCCCCCAAATTTTGCTAAAATCCAATCTGGTGTCATTCTTGTAAATTGCATATTGTGTATTGTGTCCCCTGAGCTGTATTAGGGAAGGTAACCTCTAACAAACATCGAGACATGCTGTTAACATTTAATATAATTATACTACATTTTAGTTTTGACCATTCTCATATTTTCTCTATTCACATAAATAAAAACAGCTGTGAAAATAACATGGTTCATTTTAAAACTTTTTCCAACTAGTTTCCCCAGTTTGATCAGCTGTTACTATAACTTTACTGCATCTCATTCCTCTGTTTATGTAAAGTGTACCAAGTGAAGATAGTATTTGGAAAGCCTAAAATAAAGTTTCTGTATTCGTTGAAATAAATTGCCATCATTCTTGTTTGTGGTAAGTAAAATATGACAGTATTTGCAGACTTTTACTGAAATGGTGGCTTGAAAAATAAACAAAAATATTCACTGTAAAACTGTGCTTTTTGTGATCATTTTAGCACAGTAACACTGCTAAATGCATGATTGAAAAATGGCATAAATCAGTTATGGTCTGGTAAACATAATTCAATTAATTTAAAAGCTCTCAACCAACAAGAACTTCTTTGGAGTTCTTTATTCACCTATATTTAATTTATTTAATACTTAACATATACTTAATTTTCTATCAGAATTTCAAGATATTTTCCTTCAATATTCAAAGCTTTTTCTGTTGTACACCTACATATAGCCTTTTTTTTATATATTCATAAAATTATGAAGTTTAGTATTTTGCTGGATCTAATTTTTTTTGTGCCGTTCAAAAGACAGCTACATAATCTGCTGAACAACTCCTTAGAAAATATGGCTTATTTGTTCCCCAAACTAACTAACCAAACAGGCTGTCATCCCGTTTACCCCTTTTATGGAGATTTATTGTTAGACAATAAACAGTCATTTTTTAGACATCTGATAGAGCTACATTAAAACATATTGTAAAGTCAGCAGGATTCATTGATTTGGTATCATGAATACCTGAACTCAATACTCCCCAATAAAACTGAAATATTTCATTTGAAGCATAAACAAGATAGTCATTATGGTTCTTATACCTATGTAGTTAATACAATAATAATCGTTTTGCACACTTGATAGCCTATGACAATACAGATATTTTGTTTAGTAGGAGACAAAGTCCAATGACAACCCCAGCCTCTGTAAGTGATGGTGTTGAAAAGAATAATAAATGTTCTAAGAGAAAGAAATGCAGAAGTGTAGGAAGAGTAGCATCCAAAGACAAATGTTTTTCCACAGCATCATGTGTGCACAAGATGCAAAGCCTTCAATCCAGAGGCTGTAGACCTGAAAGGGAAATATGACTGAGAATTATGTAGATAAGTGTGAACCCGTCGAGAAATGAAAGGCAGAGCTGGTTATCTGATATGACTTTCCCTCCAAAGCATAACCAAAGCACATCTCAACTCCACGCGTGTTTAGGGCATCAGTCCTAGGCAGCACAAGCATGAAGAGTGGGAAACTCATTTCAACCTGAACAGCTTTTTGATTATTTTCAAGTTTTTTCTTTCTCCCGCTACCTCCTTCCAGTCCTCTTAACATAAAAACCACAAGCAAAGACACACTGGTGGCTCAGGCTCAGCAACGCATGAATACAAATCGGTTTTGGAGGAGATGTTGCCTTCAATGCACAAATCACATCGTCTCCTACATCTCAGATTAAGCTACATTACAAAATGAATAAATTTTTGCAGCCAATTAAACGAGGTTTGATTTGAAATACTAACTTTGGTGACTAAAATGAAGCTGTGAGCATGTGAGTGCTACATGTGCGTGTGAATGTGCCACATGTCACATTCACACCAGCTAGTGAAAAACACAGATCCAGATGAACTACGGTCAAAATTAGACAGCTTAACCTTCTCACTTTAATGAATTTTGTCCTTAATAAGACTGACTCATGTTATTTGGCCTTTATCTGTGCTTTGGTAATCACTCTTATAATATGTACATGACTCCATCTACAGCCATGTGTATTAAGAATGATGTAAGCCAACTTTTCAGGACATGCAGCAAGATTCTCCCTACTGACATCTGCATAATAACAATAATAATGATGGAGGCTGATGTGCAGTCACTGAAGATGTCAACAAGAAGAAAATCATACAAACGACACAAATGGGTAAGAAATGGTAAATTACAAACAGTGGCTCAGCATTAGATCCTATTCTTAAAACTGTTTACTTGTTTTTCCAACAGAGTATAATTTCCTCTGCATTAGCAGCAATGAAGCCTGTATAAAGCAGGCGATAAAGTATAAAGCAGGAGATAAAGAGAAGGTAACACAGCTGAGCATGGTGCTTGCTCTGCTTTAACCCTGCAGATCAGACGTGATGTAATGGGATTTAAGCTACTCCAGGACTGGACTGCTGATGCCTACACAATTTAATTTCCTATACCCTGTGACACACAGCGATTTGTCTTAATAAAAAATGTATTATTTTAAGTCGTCAATTCGCCTTTAACACATTAAGACACATAACACAGTCAACACATGGAAGCTGGTACACCCAGAAGCTGGCACATGTCTTAATGTCTTAAAATTATATTATTTTTAAAACCAAGCAGGTTATTAACAGGAAGAGTAATTGATTTAAGTTAATTTAAGCTTAATCTTTAGAAATTTATGACAAGTTATGGTATAAATTTCACTCAAAAATGACCCATGCTACCCATGTTTATGGTACTGAAGTAATGTCTAACTAATCACAACTCAAAAGTTTTTAAAGCATTTAATTCTGAGATCATTTACAGGTTCATAAATTTGTATTCTTTTCTCATGCTGCAGGACTCCTTCAATCCATCTAAAATCTTTCATCTCATCTGTTTGTGTCTTTCCTCCTAAAGGTTTTGGATTTCACTGATTTGATCATTTGCTTGACCAAAAATGTAATGTAATGTTCATGGTATGCCATACAAGGAGCTTCTACTACCAACCATGTTAGATTTAGGCTGGACCACCTTTAAAGGAACATCTAAACATATGTCCTATTAGCTGAACAATATTGTAAACTCATTTTTTTTAAGTCTAATAAAACATTCTATGGAGCTTAGAAAGCTTTAGGTAAGGAATCATTATTCAGCACCATTTTAACAAAACATATCTATAAAATATAGAAAAGTTATTACTGGGACTGTGTAATATAGGAAAACCATGAAATTGTGATATTATTGACTACTCTAATGACAATATCAGATGCAATAAACACAGACTTTCCTCACTACTGTTTCTTTTCCGTTCCTTTCTCTGCAACGTGACCCCTTTGCTCTCCCTGAGCAGTCTGACTTTGGTAACTAATATCTGATGGTGTGTGTTTTATAAAAATGCATAGTCAACCATATGAATATGAACCAGTTCAATAAGGGGATGTGCAGAAAGACCATGGCGAGCTGCACTCTTTTTGCAAACCTTGGCTTTGCTTTGCCAGTTGGCTTCACACACATTTGTGTGACATTTTGAAGTGCAGGTACGATGCCGGTGCTGCAGAAACGACACAAGTTGTGTTAATTATTTATTGTTTCATAATTTTTTCATCATACAATGCTTCTGGCAATGTTTTTAAATGGAAATCATGGGTCTGTTAAAAATGATTAGGATTGTGAATGTTGTGCTCATTTCAAGGGGGTTTGGGATGCATTATGATAATTTGATTTATTTTCAGAGGAGAAAATTTGCTCCAAAAACAAATTTTCAAAATACAAATTAACAGTTTGAATTAATTAATTCCTATCCAGATGGCTCACTATATGTATCAGAGACATAGCGAAAGTGAAGAACTTACTGACTTTAGGCCTATACATACACCGCAAGAACAGAGAAATCTGTTTTTATAGCTCTCATAGTGAGTTCTTGCTCTTGACTCATATTCTGGGTTGACTTTTTTTTTTTTTTGTTTGATTTCTGAGAAACATGAAGTGGATGTCCTGTAATGGGAGGTACCTATGAAGAGTTCTGCACTTCATTCTTGTGAAGTATGAAATGTCCTTCAGAGCTATGAAAGCGAAGTACATCAGCAGCTGTTTCAAAGATCAGATGAAGAAGCTGATCTCAGCATACCACAGGTTTCTGAGATTTCGGCCTTTGGTCTTTTCATCTTAGAACTGAAATTTGTCTCGTTTAAAATCTGTGTTATAAAGAGGTATGTGAGTAATAGCTTTGTAACAAGGTAAGACAGGTGTACAAAAATTGTGCTACCTGTTGCCAACATGTTTACTTGGAGTGTGCCAGCTGAAGATATTTAAAGCTCTGTCATTATTTGTGTTGAAAACTCGAATGACCTTTGAAAATGTAATCTTGCTGAACTCGTGAACTGGCTGTTTTCCAACACCAAAATCCAAAAATCATTTGCCATGTAGTGTACTAAAAAAAAGACAAGATGTAATAACATTTCTACAGTTTCATTTGCAAAGCAGGAATAAACAGACAAGTATCATTGGGGAAATATTCACCGTAGGAAAAAGTGCATTTCTTTGCTGTCAGTAAAGTGAACTTTGTATTCCTGTCAGTCCAGAACAAACAAATCTGTTGCATTGTGTTTAAGTCATGGTCAACATGACAAAGCCTTCTGTTTGTCATCATAACACAAAGGTTGAGTCAGCTGACGCAGAAGCAAAGTGAATTCAGGATCACAGCTGTATTTTTCTCCTCTCACTCATATTTACAAAGCCACACAAACACAATTCACAAATTCTATAAACTGTCCCCTTTAAGGTCATCTTTTAGAGATTGGTGCTGTTCAATCTGTCATCTTCACATTGTGGATGCAAGAAAAGGGAAAAACCAACAAGTTTGCTTCGTTATTATCATGTTTGTGCTCAGCAAAGCCAACCTTTTTTCCCCAGTTCCCACCGCAGGAACAACAACAGCTGCTCCAGCTTTTTCTTCCTTCTCTGCTTTCTCCAAATCCATAAAGAGTCTTGATGGCCACGCTCTACATTACAGAGACAGAAATTGCCTCCACATCCAACCCAATAATGTGCATGAACAATAGCAAAGCATTAGGTGACTGGCAATAAATATCTGAAAAGAGGCACTTTGCTCCTGGAAAATATACCAATAGATTTCAACCTATGAAGATAGTGGACTAATCTTATCAGGGCTGTCGAGCGGCACTCATAAAACTGAAAAATGGCTTAAAGTGCTGCCATTGGAAGACAGATCATTATCAAAATTAATAAGAACACCTTTTTTATAAACCAAGTCAGCATGTCGGCTTGTTCTTTCTTGTGAGAGGTGCAGAAAATAGGGTCCAAGAGACTAACTGCAATTAGGGCTTTTCTTGTTTGACTGTAAAACTACCTGGAAAATGGAAGTCTTAAACTATAGGCTCACTCTGAGAGCATTTGAATGTCATTTGGATAATGGATCCATATTCAGGGTTTCTTTGAGGTGCTGCTTTGAAATGCAAGGTAGGTGTCGGGATAGAAAGGCCACGTTTGAAGGAACCATCCTGTCAATTTGGTTTTAATGACAATTCAGCTTTTGAGAAGGGGAAATGTTAGTCATAGTAAATCTAGCATGACAGGCCTGATTTCACTTGAACATTTTCTTTCTTTAAATGACAAGCCAATTCCTCCAAGACAGCAGGATGTAGTTTAACTTTCAGGTGAATATGAGCTGAGCACCGCTGGTCATTTTCAAAAGAACAGGAAAAAAAGACAGGCTCTGAAACACTTGGGAATTAAAAAATACATATTAATAATGCTGCAGCAAGTTCTGAATCCAAATGTGAATTCAACAATGAATTTAAATTTTTAAAACGATCTGTTATCAAGCTTCAATTCAAAATGTAAATGTCTTTCCTCTCCAGCTCCCTAAATTAAATAACAGAGATGTTGCTCAGGCTTCGCAGGTGAAAGAATCAATTAGGGGGAATCTAATAGCCAAGCTCTCTCAAGTAATAACTTCATTTCAGTTCTGCCCTGTGAGACAAAAACAAATTTCAAATGAGACAATGAAAACAATCAACAAATCAAGCCAGAAAAACAAGCTACCAAAGCAAATAATAGCCACAGAAAAACACAATTTTATAAAGGTTAAAAACCAGCAAGGTCTGAAACAAAGACAAGCTGAGACTGTACCTAAGAGCAGCAGTAGTGCTGTCAGTCTACAGCGAGTGCAAATTAACTCATACAGAGAGGATGAAATTATTGGAAAGTGCTCACTAAGAAGACATGAGGATTTTGTAATGACTATATCCTTATAAATCAAATATATTGTGTCATTATAAGGCTTGCTAGACCCTTAAAACAAAGAAACAGTCTATGTTGTTAATTTAATGAGTACTAAATTCTGTGTTTTGCACATTAAATTATCACATTTCTACTTTTCTGCTTTTAAATACTAACCAACACTTTATTATAACAAAACAGAAGCAGCAGCAGAAAACTGCAAAGCACAAAGGAAGATATTTCAGACAGAATTATGTTGAACAGATAGCACTGTCATGTTATTTTTGTAATTTCTAAGATCTTCCGTAAGAAAAAGACACGATTGTCAAAGCATCCTAGTATATAAAAGCTAGCTGTATCCATGGTTCACATCTTTGCAATCAGGACTTTTTTTTTTTTCCTTCTAAATCTCATGAAGAAAAATGAACAGTGGCAGCGCATGAAATTCTGTAATTAAAGCCAGATTAGCAATAATGCTCTGATTGTAGTCATGTCTGCTCTGCATATATTTAGTTTCCAGGTGGTGATTATGATTTACTGATTACGTGGTATTATTAACCAAAATGTAAAAAAAAAAAAAAAAAAAAAAAAAAAAAAAAAAAAAAAAAAAAAAATTACCACATCAAAAGGAAGAAATAAATTTAAATACAATTTAAGTCACTTTTCTTGCAGCAACAATTCTAGAGAAACATTTTAACAATGAGGGTTTATTTTCTCACCTAACAAAAATTCATTGAGACTGTTCGTCTCTAAAGCTACAGATCTGTAGAGTGAATCTCAACAACAAATGTACCATGAGAGCTGGTAATAAATGACACAACCTCCCTGAATCAATGAGTTGAGAAAACTGCTTCTGTTCAGCAGTTATAAATGGTTGCCACAGTGTAAAATGCAGCCTTTCTTCTATGCGGTGAAGGATTGGCACTGTATGTCCAGTGGCAATCCCAATAACCCCTGCTCATATTCCTTTTCACAGGAAAGACAGATTGCATTTTTTCCCCATCAGCTCTACTAGAGGCTAAGGTCCATGACATCTGCGAGGCTGGTGCAGTTTAGTGTTCTCGCTGTCTTCTACTGGTCTGGTCGAATTAAACTTTTAGGCCTACACAAAAACTACTATGTGTGGCAGAAAACTACCATCCCAAAAATAACCCTATTGAAGCATAGCAATGGCAGCATTAAGCTGTGGGGAGGCTTTTTTTAATCAGTGACAGGAAAGTTTATCAGAGTTGAGTGGAAGCTGGATGGAGATAAACACAGGGCTGGAGGAATACTTGGTAGAGGCTGTAAAAGACTTGAGATTGGGTTGGAAGTTCACTTTTAAGCAGGACAATAACCATAAACATACAGACAGAGCTACAAGGAAAGGGTTTAGAGCAAAGCATATTTATGTGATAGAATGTCCCAGTCAAAGTCCAGTCTTAAATCCAAATGGGAATCTGCGGCAAGACTTGAAAATGCTACCCAGATGCTTGTCACTCAGTTGCACTAAGCTTGAACTGCTTTGAAAAGAACGGACAAAAACTGTAGTCAGTCAATGTGGAGAAGCTGGTAGAGACATACCATGAAACAGTGTAACTGCGGTAAAAGGTGGTTCTATAAAGTGTTGAGTCAGAGAGAGCTGAATACAAATGCACACATTTTTTTCCTTTCCTTTTAAAATGCTGTTCTTTTTTGTGCTGGTCAATCACATAAAATTCCAATAAATTACATTAAAGTTTGTGACTGTAATGTGACAACATTTTAAAATGTTCAAGGGGTATGAATACTTTTGCAAAGTACTGTACATAATCTTCACTCAACGTCCTGCAACACTATAATCCCCACCCTCCAACTAAATCAGCATAAAAGCATTTAATTGACTCGAGAAAAGCTGCTGATGGCAAGAAAGTTGACTCCCAGAAAGTGCGGTAATTTAAGACTTGATTACATCTGAGAAGCTAATTCTAGGATTTAAGATTCAGTAGGACTTGATAGAATGGTTTATACAACTGCATTCAGAGGAGTTAACAATCTACTTTAAGCGCCGCAAATTGCATGCTGCTTTGTTTGATACCGATTGATGATTAAAGTAAAAGAATTCAATGGTGATTACTTTAAGTGCATAAAAATAAACAAAAGGTCACTGTAAATACATGCACGAGCAATTCAAACTCATCAAATAATCAGTTGGAAGGAAAAAAGCAAACAGGAAAATCACACGTTTCTTGTTATTTAAATACAAGCTAGCGGATAAGTCAACAAGATGGGAGCCATGGGGAGAATCTACCTACCCTGTTGAGAAAGATGACGGAGACGCCCTTTTCAAAGTTTGAGCCCATGAACCCCTGAAAGGTCTGTTCATGCCCCTGCCGGCATGAATAATCACCCCCCCAGCTCCCCTGTAATGTGCTGCGGATGATGTATTGGGCTACATTTATTACTCCTTCGCTTCCACCTGGCTGGGAGCGGCAAGTCCTCCATTAATAAAATAAAAAAAAAAATAAAAAAATCAGACTGCAACAAGATTTCTGCACAACCCACCGTGACTGCAGGCTTAGATCCACTATTAAAACTGTGTGACCTAATTGGAAGAAATTAAGAGTCATTAAGTCATTTTCCCTGAAACAAAGCATGATATACACTTCTCTTTGTTTCCACTAACCAGAATCTAAAGCAGCTCTGGGTTGAATGCACTGGTGATGTCTTTGCTGGTTATATTCTGAGGTCCATCTCACAATATGGCAACAGTCCAAGACACAACCAGCTTTAGCTAGTTAACACATACACATCGCTCCTAACATTCAAAGATTAGCTGTGCAGGATAGCACATTCTTATTTAAATGTTAATATGGGATTAATACAGCTAGCAGTGGTATTACAGGATTAAATGCACCATTACATGTCATCCTTTAGCTCCAAACTGAGAGCATAAATCTGCCTCACAAACACATAACAGAAGAAAGTTGAAAAAATGCCTGAAATTTCTGACATCTGGGTGACATAGTTATAAAAAGGAGTCCTAAAGAGACAAGGCACATTTAAATTGTTCGGTCTGATGCAGAAAAAAAAAGAAATTGGATGACAATGAATTGATTAACTCTGAAATAGTAAGTTTGATGTCTTAGCAGCCCTAAGTCTTGATAATTACTGTTATGACTTTTCAGAGAAGGATCAAAAACTAGACAAAATGATGGAAAGTGATGAGATTACTTTTCTACAGGAAGTATCAATTTAAAGTAAAATATAGAAAACAGAACACTTCTTTTGCATCATATAGGAGCTTGTAAAGCTTCTTGTTAAATCAGGGGTTGATGTTTATTTTCCAAAGGCGGCCACATAAATAACTGACTGTTGTCAGACTTGACTGAACCCTATATTTTCCAAACATAGATTTGATAATAAAAATGTGTGTCTCTCCTTTTTAGCAGTTGGCTGCAACAGTAGACGTCGCAACTGAAAAATAAAATATGAGTCACCAGTCTGACAAATGAGATATTCTATTTAAATACAACACATATCCTTTACAATTCAACTGAAAAACAAACAAATCTTTTAGGGGGTGAGGTATTTAAAAAATAAAAAGGTCCAATTACTTGCCAACATATAAGTCCACACCCTTAAACCAATACTTAGCATTTCTTGAGTTTTCAGCTCTTCTTGAGTTCATACTTATATTGAATTTGACTAACCTAAAATAAAACTCAGGTGGCCTAATTAGAATATCATGACATTTTCTAATTTGCAAAGAGGATAAAACAGGATTAGAAGGATCTCACTGAATAAAGGTATCAGTCAGGTAAAGAGTACACTGGAGAACATGACAACAATGACATCACAAGAACTGGACATTATTGAAAAGATAAGATCAATTCTGGTCAGAGAGGATCCCAAGAGGCCAACAGCAACACTAAAGGAAAACCAGGAATTTCCAGCAAGGACTGATTGCGTTCTCCATGTAATGACCATCTGCTGTACAGCCGCACAATATATCAAGTCACATATGTCACTGCAAAATCCATGTGTACAATATTTCAATCACAAAGGACATCTTGGAAGTCATACATGTCTACAGTCGAGGCAGATGTTTGTGTATTAGAGAAAACACCACAAGTTGTTTCTGAATAAAAGTATCTGGGAAGTGTCACTGATTTAAAACTTTCATTGAAAGCTAAAGTGAAAAATGTTTGTAACATGTTTGTAACAGGGTCAGATTTAATCTCTCAAATTTTAGCTTCATAAATTACATGTCAGTTGTAGCAGCTAAAATGTGTATGAAAATTATAACTCTCACATATTTATGATTTAACCACCTGGTCACAAGGCAGCCTTACTACTTCAATGTCAAACAGTCTCTATATATACTACCTGTCAAAAGTTTTAAACCATTCCCAATTTTTCAAGTTTACTTTTTAAAATTATGCAGCTTAATGTCTCATTGGACTCTGAAATCAAAGCATTACACAAATAAGCAACTGGGGTTGAAAAATAAATCATTGAATCTGTTTGTTGACCACCATCAAAGCAGCTGAACACACTGACACAATTATTTCTGCAAAGGAAATCAAAAACTCTTCAGAAAGTTCTTTCCGTATGTGTTCCCAAGAAGTTCCCATAAATGTGTGGTACTTGTAGTTCATCAGTTCATCCCAAACCAGCTCAACTGGATTTAAGTCTGGAGACTGTGCTGGCCACTCCATGTTTTCAAGCTTATCATCTTCTTTCTTCCTGAGGTAGTTCTAGCATAGCTTGGACTTGTGTTTTGGGTCATTATCTTGCTGAAGGATGAAACCCTGACAAATTAGGCACATGCCAGAGGGTATTGCATGGTGCTGCATAATGTTGTGTGGTTCAGAGTGTCTCTAACTGTACAAGTCACCAACCCTGGATCCAGAAAAACAGCACCAGACCATCCCACTTCCTCCTCCATGTTTGACAGTTGATGCCACACACCATGGAACCATCCTTTTGCCTCGACGGCATACTAAACTCTTACGTAATGAACCGAAAATTTCAAATTTTGATTCAGTCCGCAATACCTTCTTCCAGTCTTCATTAGTCCAATGGCAGTCTTTCATGGCCTAGGTAAGCCTGTCTTATTCTGAGATCTTAGCAATGGCAATAGCTGGAGCTCGTCCTGTCAAACAAGCAGTTTGAAGTCTTCTTTTCAAAGTTGAAACTGAAACTTGCTTACTACTATCACTATTAAACTGTGCTTGAAACTGTTGTCTTGTGTGCTGCCTATTACGCAAGCTGTTAACTCTCAGAAAGTTGTCCGCTGATATAGTTTTGGCTTTGGGTCTACCAGATCTCTTCCTGTCAGAGTTTGCCTGAGGTTCTAAGTGCCTTTTGATGGTGAAGAAAACTGTACTCACTGATACCTAGACTTTCTTTGCAGTTTCTTTGCAGGAACATTTTTAAGTGTTATAATGCTCTGTCTCTCTTCCAATAATTGTCTTTTTCTTGTCATTTTTGTAGGAACACACTACTTTCTGCAGTACAATACTGTTGAACAGATGCTCACGAGGGTATGGTACCACAGTGTGTTTCAACACTGCTTTTATGCAGACAGAGATGAATCCAGAAAATATGGAATACCTGTAGGAATTAGTAGCACAAGCTTTCAAGGCTTGATCAACCTTCATTGCTGCAGAACAGCTTTAAATTGTTAACTTATTTTGTGTTCCCTGAAAAAGGCCTTTTTATAAAATTCTGAAAGGCACATTATTTTTCAGTTTGAGGTAACTTTACCTTATTTTTAACCTCTGGCAGTTCACCACTGATCTTTGTAACATTTCAAGCTATCCATTAAACTTAAACTGCTTGAATTGCAATAAACTCTGGAAAACCTGGGGTGTTCTAAAACTTTTGACCGATACTGTAAGTAAGTTGTAAAGTTTTTGATAAGAATTCTACATGTTTTCACCATTGTTCAATACTTGAAAAATATAACTAATTGAGCTGAGAAAACCTGAATATATATGCAAGTGGTTATCTTATATATCAACTTTTTTATGATCTGAGATGTCTCCTACTAAGTCTGTTTGTTAGCATATTGTCTTAGTACTCAGACGAAAATCTCTTTTGATAAGCCTGAATTGTCTATAAAGGCTGCACTGGCCTGGGACTCTATTCCAATGACTATCAGTGAACCAGACACCTGCAGCTTCTTTAAATCTCACTTAACGAAATTAAGAACACCTACCAGCTTTCTCAACACAAACGTCTTTTTGTGTATCATGGTAACTTTTTGGGGGGCTGTTTATTCTATTTTAAAGTAGTTCTTAAAAAAGAATATTTCTATTCCAAATAATAGTTTTTTGTTGCTTATGGTAACAGATAAATTAAAGGTTTTAAATTTCATGTTCTTGTCATTTTGAGAATGGCTTAGAGTTTGAACACAAATATTTTAAATTGGCCTTGTTTTCACTGGTACTTTTGTTTTTAGGGTGACTCTGTAATACATGCCTAGGGACAAATTAGGAAAAATAGCCTTTTAGTGAACTCTGGCACATTTATTTAAGGTTTTTTAAAATGCTTTGTTCATGCACTGTCCCTGTTAAATAAACTAAGTTAAACCCATGCAGAGCCTGCTTATACTGGCCTGATAGTGCAAGACAGAGCAAGGGTGGTAGCAAAGTCTGGAGACAACAGCGTTCAAAATCAATCCCACTTTTCAAAATATAAGTGGCACATTCAGATTTGCATGGAGAAATAACACTTCAGGTATGTTTGATTTCATATTTTCTAGTCTGGGACATCTAATGTGCCAGATGTGGCCCACAAGCCTTCAAATGCCCATGTCTGTTGTTATCTCTAAAAATGTTGCTGAATCCTTTGCCTCCTTTAATTCATCCTATAAGCTGCTAGTACTGCAAATGGAGGCTGATAAAGGTCACCATTGTTAGGCATGTGTATACATGCAGGAATAGCCTTTGTTATTCCACCACACACTCAGATGCTGAAATCCATAACAGACAAAAAATGCACCTTCAGAGCCACAGAGTAAACATGTGTGCATTTACAGATTTGCACATCTGTGTGCATGCTTGCATATGTCTTGAGAAAGGTCTCAATGTGAATCTATTTAAATCCACCCTCCACAGAGAAATTACTTATTTGTCCAATTTATTATAGGCTCTTTCATTCTATGGAGAGAGGCTCGAGAATTCACATGCCTCTTGATTGAAATCATTGCCGCTGGGAGAACGGAGCCAACACCCTCAGAGGAGCTGCTATTCTGAAAGTGAGTGAATCATTGATTTCCAGCAGGAAATCATCAAGACAAATCTATGGTAAATGAGGGAGCCGAGATGGCAAATGGTTGAGTTCAGCAGGATATTCAGTTATCACTGTATTCTGCTTGAGACGGGCCACCGGTGTCCAGCTATTTTCAAGCTTGTGGTTAAGTGAAGTCTGGTCACTCACAGAGGGTGTTTGTTCTCGCTTGTTGTGCAGGTGAAAATGGAAAGCCCTCAAGTGAGCTGAATTTTCTAAGAAGGAGTTTGAAAGGAACTGTTATCCTGCTAAACATAATAAAACAAGACAAAAAAAATACAAAAATCCTTAACAAACACAAATCTTATAGCCAATGGGCTGCTCTATGGAAATGAGGCACTTTGTTGTTTGATTAATAAAAATTCTCCTTTTTAAATCCCTGTAAGAAATGTTTGAAAATTACTTACGCCCAAATTAGAAGACTAAACAAAAGAAGATTTAGCTCAATAAAAAGTTCAATAAAGTAGTTATAGTTCTATAAAAAGGCTATCCTTTGTTTTTCCACTCTATGACAGAAACAGCATCCTTACTTGTAATGTAAAGAAATCATATCCTTCAAAAACCTTTAAAAAGTCAGCTGCACAAAGATTTTCCTAACAGCAAGCATTATTTTCTTTAACCCAAAATAATTATCTGAGAAAATAAAATAGTGAAACAGCAAAAACTCAGAATCCAAAGTGACAGAAGCGGCAGTCTTCACAATGAGGTGTTTGGCTGTAGTGCCATGACAGATGGAGATAAAAATTGAGGCAGAAAAAAAAAAAGAAAACAAAAAACTCTTTGTTCTCAGAGCGGATGTCCTTGGTATGGAAATGATTCTGTGGCTAAAGAATCCGAGATGATATCTGGTGTTGGGCCACTTTCTCCAAAGAAATATTGGAATGTCGGCTTCTCCTTTTGTCGCTGCGTCTGTTTTCATTTATCTATGTAAAGCACACTCTGAGGCAAGGAAAAGGTCACCTTAGAGGTTTATAGGATAAAACCCCTATGACATATTTGATACACAGAGCAGGGCTTCTGAGTCTTTGATGATTTTGTTTCACTTGTAAAATATCTTTGAAACAGGCTCGATGAAAGACTTGCTGGCAAAAACAATGACCATCAATGAAAAACTTACAAAGAAAAGTTCCCACTCCTCTTCATTTCTGACTGTTTGGTAATAAAGTCTGACATCTCAGATGAGTACTAATTCATTTTGAACATTAACTATCTCAGTCTGCCTGTGAAATTCAAAAATAACACAAGTGATTGATTTATCTGGCCAAATATGATTGTTAGTTATAGTGGAGATTTTGTTAAAAAAAAAAAAAAAAAAAAAAAAAAAAAAAAGAGCCCGATAATGCAGTCCATAGTGTAGCAAGAAGGTATGGACATGAATCAGATTCTTCTTGAGTAAAAGTACTACAATTTCACAGTATTAAGGAATTTACATTTGATGTTTTAGCCGATTCCAATGTTTAAGAACTACAATACAAAGAAGGTATTAGAATAGTAACAACATTTTTTTCTAGCCATAATGTCCTGATCTCCCATCAGTTATTTAGACTGGGAACAGAAGTTGATATTTGAGCAAAAAAAACACATTTTTTAACAAAAAAGGCAGTTGTTATTTGTATCCCGACAGAAAGTAGATCCTTACTTTAACTCCTTTGTTTCCAAAAGGCAGCAAACATTTCCAGATCAAGCATGTTACCTGTTAGGAGCCTTATTTCAGTCTTCCGATGAGCAGTGGCAGCAACATTTATGGGAGGGGCAATGTTTATATTGTAGGCCTCAGAGAAAGCTCAATCTAACCTCTCTCTGGGATCTCTTTAAGAAGACTTTAAACTGGAGTATTTTTTTTTTTTTTTGCACTCACAACAAGGCCCATGCCTTGTGAGTGCAGAAGTTTGAGTGCATTTGTGACTTCATCGTTCGAGCAGCTTAATCAAAAGTGAAAAGCAGTAGAAACTAGGCCCTGCAGCTCCCAAACTGCTTCCAGTGACTGTCGAGAATTCATTGCTCTTACTGTCAGGCAGAAAGAAGATGACCAACATGTATTTAAAGGATTTTCACAGTCCTTAATGGTATTTATTACTTTTCACCAGCTGCTGCAAGGAGTCCCCACATGTAATTGCAGCCGTGGATCTTTTGGGTTGAAGACAACGAGTCGAGATGGATTCCTTTTTTCTGCTGCTGGGATTGACCGTGAGTGAATCCTTGTGACTTAGAGAAGGGACATTATTTAACAAGAACCCTAAGTGACATTAAGGAGCATTAGGTTCCGGGATTGTTAAAGCACTTGTCACACTCCAGAGGCATCCATCTGCACAACGTTGGTTTCAATCAATAGATAAGTAATCGACTGCAATGGGAGGCAGCGAGCAGTATTACTCACACAGACTGGGTCCTGAAACAGCCTCACCGCCCAGAGAGCAGAGCTGCACAGAGCAGACAGGGAACTTATCTTTCAGCTGAGCACAGAGGTATCGACAGGCCAGAACTAAGAGCATCTTTGTATTGGTGCAATCACTCAGAGGGACTGCGCTTTCATGTTACAATCTTTCATTGCTTAAAAAGTCAATGCTGCAGACAAAACAGAAACCAACATACCTTCAGACAAATCTCCCCTTTGATACAATTCATAATGCTGTCATCATTTAAAACCTGTAAAAAAGCTAAACAAGTGACCACAACATAAAAGTGACAAAAGTAACACGGTGTACCTCCATTTTAGTGCAGCTGCATCGCCTCGCTGACATTTAATTTTCTATTAAGAGGTGTGAAGTGTTGCACATAAAAAGATGGGATTGCTCCTGGTGGGGATAAAACAGACGTGTGGGAAGCATGTCAGGAAAGAAAAAAAAACTGGAATCAATGAGCTCGGAAAGGTTATGGGAAACAGCACCAAAGCAATGGTCAGTGTTCAACAATGACTGACGTCAGCTACTGAAGCTGAAGCGCTCGCTCGACTTTCTCATCAAGCGAGACATTTATAGACATAATCGTGAAAGACTTTGGAGATTATTCTTGTAGGAAAACTAAAAGTAGGACAAAAGTAATTCCTTTTTCCACATTTGGCTAACCTATAAAAAAGGTCATTTATGTGTGTGTGATGATGTCCTAACAAAGTCGATTGCACCTACTTTAGAACTGTTTTACACCACAAAATAATTCATACTCACTAATGGCCCCAGCAGAAGCTACAAATGATTTGTCAATGTTTACTTTAGCCACAGCGTAACAGCCAACAAGCTCCTTGGCATACTAAAGCTTATTAAGAACAATGACTGTGGTGTCAGAGAAAAAGATAATTAGTTCTTCAAAAGAGAGCCTCCTCTGCTCCACTTTCACTGTACAATAATACCATGTATATAAAAGGGGAAAAATGACAGAACAAAGACAAGACTAAGAGCTGTGATCCTGTTTTTTTTTTTATGGCTAAATATGACTAATTATTTCATTACTGATTAGTGTCAAAAAGAGTCTTTATTCAAACAGTTCACCAACTGATTTATACAGAACATTTAATCAGCCTAAAAATCCTAACAGTGGTATGTCTTGAGGATAAATCGCAGCTCCAAATTGTTAAGCAGCCGTAGCAGCAGCAACTCTGAAGCAAGAATAAATCTAAATTAGATTGAGAAAATGCTTGATATGCCTACAAGTGTCCAATGTAGGAGGCAGCAGTGATGCCTAGGGGCTTCAAGGCCTTCTGAGCAGCACAAACCACTGGAAATACAGAATATTATTGAGCGTAAATAGTCTCAACTTGGAAAAAAAGGAATGAGAAAACAAAAACACTGACATGAATTTAACAACAAAACAAGCGTATCAGGGGTTTCCAAGGGAAAGGCAAAGGTTGGCTAATGTGCTTCGCTGCATAAGAATACGATAAATCTTCACATGATCTGCATACTAACCATCCCAACAGACGTAATTACTGCTGGCTGGTGTGGCTGTACTGACTCTCTGCAGCCTTAAGAAAAATGAAAATAACATTCTGATGTCATCTCATGATGTTAAAGTGAGCTCACCATTCAAGCTAAATATTTCGTACAGATCCAGAGTCTTTTTATCATCCTGAGTTGTTTTGAAAAGCTAAGGATGATAATTTTGTTGTTCTTGCTTAACTGAAAAAAAGAGGCAAACATTTAAACAATGTGTGCACAATGTCACAAATCAAATCTGTACCCTGATGCTGGGATTTTGTGTAGGGATATAGACATGATACAGCTGAGAGCTGCACACCATTTACTTTTAGCATGTGGAAAAAAAACCCCTCATAAAATGAAATCATATGTTAGTCATGTCAATTGAAAGGGCTTTTATCTTGTCACTGAGACTGTAAACATTTCAAAAAAAGATTCAGTTACAATAAATCCTACTTTGTCTTTCATTACTTCCTTTATGTGCAGGGGAAAAGTTGAACAATGTGACATGCTCAATTAAAAATGATAAGATTTTACACACCAATCAGGTGTTAACACTATAATCATCTGCCTAATAGTGTGTTGGTCTCACTTTTGTCATGGCATGGACTCTACTAAAGCCCTGACGGTGTGCTCTGTTAATTGCTGCTACCAAGATGTTAGCAGCAGATCTTCTGACTTCTGCCAGTTGAGTTGAGGTCTCTAGTACACAAACAGTTACACTGATGAAAAGATAATCAATGCTTTTCTATTTACCTGCCGGTTGTCATGATGTTTTGCCTGATCTGTATTAAAATACTTCAGAACTAGAACTAGTAGTACTAGGCAATCAATCAATAACAATATATATTGTGATAGACAGGCGATCAATATCAATAGATAATATATCTAGAATATTCAATATATAAAATATTCACTGAACTCTGATCCAGAATCGTACAGCATTCTGGGGGATGTAGGCAGAGGAAGTACTTGAGCTGCTCAACCTCTCACAGCTATCGAAGCAAGGTAGGTGGCATAAATCAAATCATTCAGTCTTTGTTTACCTAGCAACAACTTGTTGAGTAACATGTGCAGCAGCAATTTAAAGTTTCGCCACAGTGCCTCATAACATTCTTTTTTTAACATAACTTTCCTCTTTTATCCACAGTTTTCACTGTAAATAAACAACGGTGTGGAGTGAAAACTGTGGATAAAAGAGGAAAGGTCATTCCACCCGTTTACAGTATTGTAAATATTTAAAACAAAAAACTACCGACTGATACGAAATGCTTATATCGTGATATGTTTTTCAGCCATACTGCCCATGTGTGGAAATGTGTGGAAAACAATTTTGTTGTAATAGCATAATCTGACATCGAAAATTCAGCTGTATTTCACACTAACAGTGAGCTTTGGAATTGTTAATTTCCTCATAACTGTGTGGTGACAAGAATGATTTGGGTCCTTATCCTGCCTGTCGTGGTTCCAGTTGCTTAAAAATTCCTTTAACTGTGAATGTAACATTGTTTTTGGATGCTTGTTTTTGGTGTTTGTTATTTGGATAATGGCATGTTCTCTTGTCTTTGCCATTTTGAAGAGTGACTAAAAGAAGTGGCCTGTAAGTCATGTCATATTGTTACCACAGGGAGACAAAAAGTTATAGATAATTATTTAAAACTGATCAATTTCTCTTTCAAATGTCTTTTTTATTGATTTTTAGAAATATATTGATATATACGATACAAAATCATACATAGTTATCAATTTTTAACAATTTTTAACTCACAAAGAAGTCCCCAGACAGCAGACACACACACAAAACTAAACTTAAGTAAAAAGAAAATAAAAATTTTGCACAAAATAGAAATAGGATACCACAAATAAATACGCCATTACAAATAACCCTATGACGATAACATATATTGTCCATAAATATGTATGAAAAGAAAAATAATACAAAAACATAACTAAATAAAAATAAAGGGGGGACGACTCAGAAACAATAGTACTAGATTTCTCATAAACAGTTAAGAAGGGGCGCCAAACTTTATTTAGGTTATTTTCAGAACCTCGGACATTAAATGTTATCTTTTCTAAGTCCATACACAACATAATATGCCTTATCCAGTGTGAATGAGAAGGGGGAGCTGGATCTGTCCACCTTAATAAGTTAGCTCTCCTGGCAATTAATGATGAAAATGGGAGCATTCTTTGTTTGAAACATGGTAAGTCTTGTTCTGGGGCAGCTCCAAAGATGGCAGAGAAGGGGTTTGGTTTAATCTCACAGTGCAAAGCTTCAGCTATAGTACGAAAGACTGACTTTCAGACATTAGCCAGAGAAGAACAAGACCAATACATGTTGATTAATGTAGCAGGTGCATTTCTACACCTGTCACATGTCAGGTCCACATTTGGATAAATGTACGCCAGTTTAACTTTAGAGAAGTGTATCCGCTGAACAACTTTAAATTGCAGAAATGCATGAGGAGCCCCCAGTGAGGATGAATGCACCTGATCCAGAACAGAGTCCCACACGTCGTCAGAGATGGTGGATTGGAGGTCTTGTTCCCAAATTGCTTTAACAGCAATCAGAGATGGACAATGCAATTTGGAAATCAGATTATAAAGCTTAGACAACAAACCTTTAGAAGTAGGATTGATCAACAGAAACGCATCGAGAGGATTATCAGGAGGTTTACGGGGGAATTGTAATGTCATACTTTGCAAATAATACCTGACCTGCAAAAATGTGTGGATGCAATTCCAGACTTTTTTTTTCTGAGTTAAGAAAAGCTGGAAAAGAGTCTATCCTAATATAAATCTGCAAAGCAATTCACTCCTTTTTCAGGCCAAACTCGAAATCCAACTGATGGCATAAACAGGTGATTTGCTGCAATAGGGTTTAAAAGAGAAAAAGCCTGGAAAACAAGTACTTTCCTGAATTGAGACCAGATTTTAAGAGACTGTTTAACCACCGGGCACCTGAGCTGAACTGAACAGGTAAAAAGAAGAGGTGAACTTAAAAGTGGAGACAGAGAAGTTCCAGTACCTCCAGCATGAACCTCCATGGACACCCAGACTGGAAGTGAAGGCTCCAAATGAAAATTCTGCCAGTAAAGAAGGCCTTGGATGTTAGCTGCCCAGTAGTAGTTTTGAAAGTTAGGCAAGGCCATTCCAACTGATTGTTTAGGCCTTTGAAGAATCTGGGGTGTTTACAATTCCAAATAAAAGACAGAATTAATGAGTTCAGAGATTTAAAGAATGATTTAGGAATCATAACAGGGAGGCACTGAAAAAGATACAGATATTTAGGGAACTGCATCATTTTCACAGAGTCAATTACACAGACAATAAGACATTAGAGACAATAACAATGGAGACCATTTAGATAAGAGTTGTTTTGACCGATCAAGTAATAGAAGAATATTAGTTTTGAATAGGTTTTGAAATTTTCTCGTGACACTTACTCTGAGTTATTTAAATTGTTCAGTCACTTTCCTAAGGGGAAAACTGCCATAATTAAGCCTTATTGGCTCATTTTTAATCTAAAACAATTCACTTGTATCTAAATTTATTTTATACCTGGAAATTTTTCCACCTAGAGTATTGCAGGTAATGATTTAAGCAGGTCAGAAACATATAAAAGCAAATTGTCAGCATAATGCAAGACCTTGTGGTCAAGGTCACCTCTACGGATGCCCTGTATCTCCTTGCTGCTCGATTGCTAAGGCAAATGGGAGGGGGCTTAAAGGAAAGCCTTGCCTTGTTCCATGATCCAGCCCAAAGTATTCTGAATATCATCAATTTGTTAACACTGAAGCCAAAGGACACAAATAACAGTTTTGTCCAAGAGCAAAATAAAGGGCCAAAACCAAACTTCTCCCGAGTAAAAAAAACAAATAAAACTGATCAACTTAAAAACTAAAATATAACATACCAAAATGCTTCAGTTATACTCATTATATAGGAATTGTTAGTAATTTTGTAATTTTTTTTAACCTTGTTTTTTTTCCTTCACTGTATAAATGCACACAAAAAAGACTAAATATGTTTTTTCAATTGAGATTACATAAACTGGTGCAAATTACATTTGTTCACCGTTACTATGGTTGCCAATAATGAGAGCAGGTATTGAATTTATACAGTTCTATAGACTTAATGCAATGTACTGAAAAGTATGTTCAAAAACACACCTGAAATATATCTTAGTTACATTTTAAATCAAATGTATCAGAATAAACACAGCATATTCAATTTAAGAAGTTATCAAGAAGAACACACCAGCTTACAACTTTACACATAACACAATGTTCGTGTCTGAAGATACAAAATCCTTTACAGTGGGCACATCGATTAGCCCTCTTAACAGAACAACTTGCTTCGACTTGTAATCTTTCCCTGCTCCATTCGCCATATTTAGTAAAGACATGTCATTCTTCTGCTGATAGTGGATATTGATTTTTAGACCGCTTTGCTCTAAATATCGCACTTGTACAATAGAGTGGGCACAAAGGCTTTTCTCTGGATGAGATTGCAGCGTAGGAACAGAAGCACTGCCCCAGAAATTTACAGGAATTTTTCATGTGAATCTGAAAAGCTTTGAGCACGCCTATTGTTGCCTGTCCAGTTGTATCCACCCATAATGGACAAGCCCATCCTGTCTTGTGGACACTAAAAAAGGAATAAGGATGTGCTAATGTGAGATCACGATTTCCACAAGGCAGAAGCGCCAAGGGTTTATACTGGTCCACCTTGCCTCCCCTTGTCTTAACTGTCCTTCCTCGGCTCCTCTTCCCATATGTTGCAGAAATTTGATTACTTGCCATTTTCCAGGTCATTAATGAACGCTTATGTTGCATTTGTAATGAATGTGTCCTAGCTGAAACGTTATCAAGTTCCTGGCCTCACTGAGTGCCTTTTTGGATTATCGCTTTCACCTTTGTGGTTTGTTTCACTGGTGTGGCAGCAGGAAGCCACAGCAGAGGCCTGGAGCACAAAAAGGGAACATTTGCAGAGGAACCTAATTATAAAAGGATTTGTTTGAAATTATATACAGAGAGTATATCAGTCACTCTTGAAATGAAAAAACAAAACAAAACTGAGATGTACTTAAAAGTGATACTTTAAAAAGTAATTCAATGTCATACAGGCTTCAACCTAAACAATAAAAAAATAGCTTAAAATTATCACGACAATAACTTTCCTATATTTCCTTGACATGTGGGCATTCCTTATAACTTCCCCTGCTTGCTTGCTCACTTATATAATTTAGACAACCAACTCGTTTTTAAATAGATCCTTATTCTTACCAGGCTGCAACAAGAGACCTACACAGCTGAGAAGCTAAACATTCAGCTACGCCTTTCAGTCAAAATCTAGCTGCATTCAGCCTCTGCAGATGGGACCGTTGATGCACATCAGCAGTATTCACCAGAAGCAGGATATCAATGCATGACATCTATTTGCATCCATACGCCCTGTGCCAATTACTCCCAGTTTATTGTCACCAGCGTTTACAGTAATTACAGCTTATACCACTTGTGACTTGCAACCTCAGTAATCGGAGTCTTTTCTTTCTGTTTTTCTCAGCAGAGCCAAAATCTTTTATTCATCTCATTTTCTTCAGGATGGTGGGATAGTTTGACATTTTACTTTGTGTGTGTGTGTGTGTGTGTGTGTGTGTGTGTGTGTGTGTGTGTGTGTGTCAAGAGTTGCATAAGAGGATTGATGGCCTACGCATGCTCTATATGTAGATGAACTGAGGCACAGCAAGGAGCTGATTAGTTTTGTTAAACATAAAGAATGAAACAAGAGCTAAACCGCCAGACTCCATCAGGATTTTAAAGCCAGCACCTCTACAGACACTAATTAACACAATATATTATTTTAAGCCCGCAGACAAACGCATTCATTTACAGAAAAAAATTACGTTGTTCTGTTTATGAAATGTATCGTTTTGCAACACATAGCCAAAATCAAAACTCCAAGATACTGCAATACTTGCAACATGAAGCATTAACATGGGGTGAAATGATTACCCGACAGCCCACTCTTAGTCTGTTCTAGGAGCGTTCATTTGCAACTTTAATTCCACAAATGGACTCCAAAAGTGTTTAAAGGGAAAGAGAGACAGCCTTAGCTGTGACAGCTCAAAAGCTGTTTCCTCGTAATAAATACACTAATGCTGCATAATCAAGTCACATGTACATTACTGTCTGCTTGAAAGCTTCTCAGAAGTCCATGTAGATGTAGAGCTGTATTAGAACTGAAGCTCATATTTTTTTTTCTTTAAGCTTACATATGACATAGTTATAATTTGGAAGCTCAGAGATACAAGCAGGAAGTCAAAGTGTCTTGGATGCAAACAATAATGTACTGTAACGGGAAAAGAATCAACGACCAAATGAAGAAGCTGATGCAACATGTAATTTTGTTGTCCTGCTATAATAAACTGCTCACGTTCTTCCTTTATCATTAAACACCTTACAAACTAATACAAAATACATTCATTGCCCTCCACACCATTTTTGGCATCCCTGAAATGGATCTATAAATAGTCTCAGAATAATAACATATTTTACTGCAGTAACATAATCTAATAATAAAAATATATAATGAAAACTATAGACAAAATATAGAGACTTCCAACCATTAGTTTTATTCATTACAGATTTATCTCTTAAAAGTAAATCCTCACTCCTACACCTATCGGCAAAAACACTGCAGATGGGTGTGACGTGAAGCATAGGATGTACAAGTGGAAAATGCTTATTGTTGAGTCTAATGGAGTGTCTGTGATGTTGTGGGCCTGGGTTTCCTCTTGCGTCACTGGAAACCTTGCGTATGGCGTTATGAGCTGAAAAAAAAAAATCCAACCTTTAATTTTAGTACATTTATTCAGATTAGGGGAAACACTAATCCATGTTAAGAAAGATTAGTTTTTCTCCAAATTTACCAACGCCTAATTTATTAGCGCCCCTGCAGTCAATAGTTTGTTAAACCAACACAAAATCAATTTTTGCTTTCTGACCAAGGTCACCAGATTTTTTTGTTTCAAGTGTCCCGGTATGTCAAAGAGTCTATGATGTCACTGTAACAAGATCCCTTAGTTTTTTCAAAAACCCACAGCATCACAGATCTTTTACTATGTTTAACAGTAAGCATGAGGAGGTTTTCCATATGTTCATCCTGAGTGTATTTTGGCAAGAAAAAAAAAAAATCTGGTCCTAGTAACTTTACATCAAATACTTACTTCCTAATGTTAGATTTTTACACACTGCATAACTTTGACCAAATTAAAGGCTGGATTTTTCTATTTTGTGTCTAGAATTATGTACTCCAGCAAAATGTGAGGTTAATTTAAGCCTTCTAGACAAACAAGACCAAAATCATTGTCAACTTTTGTACTGAGGCCACTGTATTTTGTGTTTGAAATCTAAGTATTTCAAAGTATCTATGACACGATGCCTTCTGACAGTTTTTTTCAGGGCATTTTGAAGATACATGGATAGATTTATTTAAAAAAATGTGTGAGTTTATTCCTTTGTGACAAAAGATTAATTTACTTTAAGGCTTTTTACACATCTATATCCAGGGTGATAAATGTGGAGGACACTGCATATATCCCCCCTCAATTTTCAGCCGAAGTTGGCTGCTAAGACTGCTATGGCTTTATTCTTAAGCTTTAGTGTGTTCCTTCTGTTTTGCCACCTCTGTTTTGCTAAAAGCCCAGTGATTGCAGGGTTGAGTCAGTGTGGAAAAATGAGTCGAACATGCGTATGTGTAAGATGGAGGGTTGGCTCGTGACGCCACCAAAGAGATGTTGGCCTCCTGTGCCAGAAAAATGTGGAAATTTGCAGAGTGGAGTGAATTAGCAACTCCCTGCTGAGCCAATCGAAGGGATGCAGGGATAAAGGGAGGAAACAGAAAACTCCATTATGGTGAGGAAAATAACCACAGCAAAAAGAAGAGTGAGAGATGGGAGGGCAGAGAGCGTGTGTGGGTGGGCCCCTTTGGGAAAAAACTCAGAGGGATCCAAAGCCAGGTCACCTTCTCCGTAGAGAGCAGCTGTGAATAGTGTGTCCCTGGAAAGGAATAGCTGGGGGGGCGGGGGTCATAGTCAAAAAGCTTTCTATCTTCTACACCAAAGCTGGGTTCTTTCTTGCAGTCTTCACACAGCACAGATCTGCAATAACAAAGCCAATTAAAAAGCCCAAGAGAGAAGCTAGCGCAGCCTCACAGTCGCCGCTCGCTGACTTGGCAACCAGAATTATGGCTCGAGAGAGTACCTTTCAACATCAAATATTGAGAATACCAGCAATTACCATTGAATACCTTCATTCTGCAACTCTCTTACTAATGAGGTAAAGCCATTTAAGATTCCTGCAAGCCCACCCTCCTGAAATAATTGATGCCTCAGCCTAACACCTAGTGTTTACGTATTAATGCTGCAAATCACAAAGGAGCATTTTATTTTGTAATAGTGGAGCCACTGCTGATGTTTTCACTGTTCAGGAGGTGGCGTTTTAGGTGGCATTTGTTTTCTGCTGGATGTCATACTGCATGACATTACTTCTTATTCAATAGCAATCCTTGATATTACAGTATCCTCTGGGTGACGTGCTGAAGCTGATCTCTGCTTCACATCCTCCATCATCTGGAACATCTATTTGATATATTAACTAGACAATAGTTGAAGTTTTTATGACAGCAGCTAATGCCAAACTGTAGCAAGTTATCATTTCTTTGGTTTTAGACATTTGCTTTGAATTAGACTGCTTTGTGTTAGAACTAGGATCAAATTAGAATGTAAGAGGGTCATTGAATTTAAGACTATCTATATGACTGAACTTTATTGGACTGATTTGATTATATATTAGTTTATACATATCGATTTGCTTGTCTTGTTAAGTGTCTTGACGGGGCATTTGCTGTGATTTGGTGCCAAACAGTTACTGGCTGCATTATTAGGTGTCCCTGTTCAATTGCTTGCAAACACAAACAGTGAATCAGTCAATCATATAAGAGCAACTGAATCCTTTGAATCAGCAGTTCAGGCTGATGCTGGAGGTAGTATAATGGTGAAAGGGAAATTTCATTAGTCCACTTTGGAGCCCTTAGTACAGTTAAGGGTAATTTAAAATACCACAGCGCACCTGAGGATTGCCACCAACCACATCCATTCCTTTTTGAGCACACTATACCCATATTCTGATGGCTACATCCAGCAGGATAAGATGCCATGTCACAAAGCTCAAATCATCTTAAACTTGTTTTGGTTACCAGATCTGATTCCAAACGAGCACCTTTGGGAAGTGGTGGAATGGGTGATTGGCATCATTGATGTGAAGAAGAATTAAGGCAGTTATGAAGTCAAAAAGGTTAGCCAGGTATACCTAATAAAGTGGCCAGTCAGTGTATAAAACAAACCAAATTAAATAGATTTTCAATTTCAATTAAGACAGTCTGTACCTACGGCAGTCACCTTGAGAGCAACAACTGCAGATCTTTTTCATCAGTGTTGAGGCTTAAGCTTTGTGCTTCTCTTTCACTGTCATCTGGTAGATTTGAAATCCCTTCCTGATCGATTGTGCTAAAAGCTCTAATCTGATTGTTAAAAGAGCTGATTTGACAAAGCTGTTATCAAGCTGATTTAAGCACCAATCAATAATGCATTACGTGTGGCTGTCTGTTTTTTTTCCGTTTTGTTCAGGGTTTGGAGAACCTATCCATTGATTGGCTCTATCAACTCTCCAATCACACTAGAAATAGTAAAACAAGAATAATGTAGAACCGCTCAAGTGTAAAAGTGAAAGAATATCATTACATTCCTTTTGTGAATGTTTTAAAATTAAATAGTGTCACTGAAATAAGCTCCATACTTGTTTGATTGTATTATTAAGGGTAGTGTAATGATCCATGCAGAGTTGTGTAGTTCCCCTCGGAGGGCCACTTCTTAATTAAAACAGGAACATACACAGACAACCATCTCAAGTTTCCTTCCCTTTTCCATGTTTCCGTGTCTTTTAGGATTCATTTCACACATGTATTCAACATCGGAGGGCAAATAAATTGATTGCCAGCAGCTGAAGACACTTATCTCTCCCCAAGTCGGCTTTGCATTTAGAGACCTCAATACACAACCAGGAAGCACTTCATTACGTTGATACTTAACAGTAAGCGAAAAGACCAAACACTGGAACAACACCAGCAAGCTGCGGTTACAAACATGGTAGGACCAAGATAGAGTGCGACATGATGATCAAGACCTCCGGGCTAAACAGTGTTCATTAGTGGCAGTAGTGCAGAATGAATGGAAGCTGCTTAGTTATGCTGCAAGCATCTTGGTGAAAGCGAGCAGGAAGAAACAGAGCTAGCCTTAGCCTCGTGCTTGCCTGGGTAGTGATGGCCAATTAGGCTTCTCGCTGATGAGCCATGCACAGGCCCTGTAAGCAATTAGGAAGGCCAGGAATCTGCTCATTAATGCTGCAGACTATCGAGCTTTGTCCTGTGTAATGCACATCTGCAGCCAAAAGATTCCAGAGATGCCTATTAAATATTGAGGTTACAATTTATTAGGAATAAAAGGGGGGGAAAAAAATGCTCTGCAGTCGCTCCGTTTATTATATTTTTACTGCAGTAACATCTCTACCTGATGAGGAACCCACCCTGCGTACTCACCAGAGGCCGTTTGTGTAAAGAAATCGTCTTTGATTTGACATTCCCTATTGTCTTTTCAGATGTGATTTGTCAATATGATGTTGATAACCAATAGAGAAACTGACACAAACTAATGCATCACAAGCGATATTGTCTTTTGACTGACAGCTTGCTGCCTCCTGTATTGATTCAGGTCGCAGTTCGAGATGTGCTGCCTGTTGGGGCTTCTAATACAGTCAGAAAAGCAAGAGACAAACTGTTATTTTAAAGATGACCAAGCTTGATAACAGACTTTGTGTACTGAATGGAAGTTATGAAAATGCCATCAATAAACATAAAGAAGCCTGTTTGACTTATTTAAACTCAAGAAACAGGTATATGTCCACTGTAGGTGAAAATATAACATGCAAAGACAGGAGATTACTATTTATCTTTACTAGATGGTACTTGCTTACAAGGCGCATTCTCAGATGGAGATGCGCCAGAAAATTGACTGGCAACAGGAATCTGGAATCCAGTGACCAAAAAGTCGTGAACTTGAAAATAAGACCCTCTTCCAATCAGAAAACACACGCCTAAACTTTACCAACCAGGGGCCTCATTTATAAAAGACTGCATAGGATTCATACTAAAAGTGTACATACACCCAAAAGGCAAAAATGGTGTATGCCAAAGAAAATTCAGATTTATAAAACCATGCGTACGCACGCCAGCATGCAATTTTCCTTTATAAATCACAGTTGTTCCTCAAAGTTTGCGCACAAGGTCTCGCCTCAGATTCTGCCCTCTACATAACCACATTTAACCATAAATGGTCAATGCAAAGCAGCTCATGAATGTCAGTGTTTATTAAAATGAGCCAGCTGATTAATGTTATTTCATGATTAACAGGGGGAAAGAGGAAAAAATGCAATTTCTCTGAGGCAGAAAGCAATGTGAGTGAGGTGGAGAATTGAAAACATTTTTGGTAGCCACAGTGACATGAAATAAAGTTTCTAAACCACCACCTGCATTTAAAGAGCCACGCTCCACAACTGAGCGCTCACCAGTGTGAGCGATATAAAAGTGCACCTCCTCTGTACTCTGGGTGTTTTGTAACGGGGTTAGGAGTGGGAGGGGTAGCCACCATCCTCTGAAGGTAATAGCGGAATAGTGCACCATCAGGCCCTAATAATTGAAAATTCATTTGTGGAATTCTAAAGACTCATGTTCTCCCACAGAGTAGGGTAATCTAATGTATCGACTGGTCATGTTAACAATGCCATCCAGGATGGCAGGCATTAATGCGCTCAGCGCTGGCTGTGATATCCCAGACCTATGGATAACTTTACATAAGTATGTTGTTTCTTAAAGTGGCTTCAGGCAGAGAGTTAATTAATTTTTGATTAATTCTAACACATACATGTCTGCTAATTCACCCTGGTTGAAGCCCGTTGCCAGGAACTGTAATTGGACAGGGATGGGGTGGTTCCGGCGGGTCGGTCTCTCCAATACTGTACCCAGTTCAGCACATAGATCCTAGAGCAATGCTCCAGGGAGTCTAAATCTGCTGATAAGCCAGTCATCATCATGGGCCAGAAGATCTTGGTGATCCCTGAAAACGCGCTTCCTCCTGATTCTCCCATTAAGAGTGTCTTCCAGCAGTACCAATGCATCCAAGGTGCAGCATTATGCACGGGTGTCACAATGCTATTTAGATGTTTACAGAAATCACTGTGAATCATTCACACCTTGTCACAATTTGTGTTAATCTGTGGTAAAAAATAAAATAAAATAAAATAATAATACTCACTAACTAACCGACTGACTGACCGACTAAATACATAAATAAAACAAAATTGTGGTACGTCTCACCCTAGTGATCATCGGGGAGAGGGATGTGATGGTGAGAAAACATTTAAATATTGTGCGGACTTTGGTTTAGGATTGAGGCTGCATTATAGCCCTTTTTTGTTTATTTGTCAGGTTCTCATTATGGCTCAGCAGTGCAAGCATATATCACATTGTGTTTTTAAATGCTTGTGATAGTGTCAATTTATGGTTATATAGTTAAAGATTTGAGGGAATATGATGCAGTGTGGCTTCAATTCCCCACCTCACCATCTGTTTCACCATTTCACCCTTGTCTCCAAAACAAGCATATATGGTTCGCATGGGTCAGAGTTGGCGTGAGGGACTGCACATTTTCACGTCAAGTTTGTGTTTTATAAATCAGAACCTTTGCGTAGAAAGTGGCGTACGCAAGTTTCAGGCCCCGTTTTGTGCATACCCAAGCTTTATAAATGAGACCTCAGGCCATGTTAGCAATGTTGTTCAGTGAAGACGTTGTTACTGCAGGTAGAAGACTCAAAGTTGAAGACCCAAAGTTAGCCACTTTCAGAAAAGCCAAATAAAGGGAAACTGAATTTTATATGTAGGCATGTTCTTTCTGGATGCTCCAGCAGTGATCTAGATTTCTGCAGGGGTGGATTACTTTGCTCCTTTGCCATTTTGTACTTTTGCAGTTTGAATCATTCTGTCTGACACAGGAAGTTAATTCGTGCCTGATTCATGAGGAATCTTTTGTCAATCTGTTTAAGGTAAAGACTGACACAGAGCCAAAGTTCCCAGGATCCCAGGTATGTTGAAGATCTTCCACCAAAGCTGCTCTATTTTTTTTCTCATTTTTTTTACTCTGTTTTGGCACATGTGATGTTGACTATATTTATATTATCTATACAGAATCCTAATTTTGCTCTTTTTTTAAAATCATGAAACTTTTTTGCTGCGTCTTGTCTTTCAACTTTTAGTATCACACTACTGCTCCTAAGAATAAATCACTGAGCAGTTAATCAATTTCAAATGCTGTTAAATACTGTTTTTAAAGAGTAATTGGAAACATGTTATAAAATTGATATCGATAGGAAATTAGCTACAATTCTCTAATAGGTGTAGCTCTTTTCTCAGAAGCTGAAGTACCCATGAGTCACGTTTAAGTGCTTTGTTTTTACATTGTACATGAAGGGTGCAATGTTCTGCGATGTTCTGTGGGGGAAGCGGTGCTCTACTGGGGACTTCAACACACGTGATGATAGTAATGATAGTGATAGTGAGACCTGGAGGGGCGTGGTTGGGAGGAATGGCTCTCCTGATCTGAACCCGAGTGGTGTTTTGTTGTTGGACTTCTGTGCTCATCATGGATTGTCCATAACGAACATCATGTTCAAGCATAAGGGTGTCCATATGTGCTCTTGGCACCAGGACACCCTAGACCGCAGTT
Organism: Anableps anableps; assembly: GCA_014839685.1. Classification (NCBI taxonomy): domain Eukaryota; kingdom Metazoa; phylum Chordata; class Actinopteri; order Cyprinodontiformes; family Anablepidae; genus Anableps; species Anableps anableps. The sequence continues at coordinate 14,063,564 of CM026074.1, forward strand.
CGATGATCGACTTTGTTGTCGTGTCATCTGATCTGCGGCCACATGCCTGGGACACTCAGGTGAAGAGAGGAGGGAAGCTTTCCACTCGCCAGGGTAGTGGCGAGTGGAAAGCTACCAACCAGGTAGTGACCTGGTAGCGAGTTGGCTCCGATGGTGGGGGAGGATGCCGGTCAGACCTGGCAGACCCAAACATATTTTGAGGGTGTGCTGGAAACGCATGGCAGAGTCTTTCGCAAGATGGAGCTTCAACTCCCACCTCCGAGAGAGCTTCAAACATGTTCCGGAGGAGGTGGGGGATATTGAGTCCGAGTGGGCCATGTTCCGCTCCTCCATTGCCAAGGTGGCTTACCGGAGCTGTGGTCACAAGGTTGTCAGTGCCTGTCGCGACGGCAATCCTCGAACCAGTTGGTGGACACCAGCCGTGAGGGATGCTGTCAGGCTGAAGAGGGAGTCCTGTCGGGTCTTTTTGGCCTGTGGGACTCCGGAAACAGCTGATGGGTACCAGCAGTCCAAGCAGCATGCAGCTTGGGTGGTTGCTGAGGCAAAAACTCGGGCATGGGAGGAGTTCAGAGAGGCCATGGAAAACAACTTCTGTACAGCTTCAAGGCGATTCTGGTCCACCATCCGGCACCACCAACCCCATCTATAGTGGGGATGGTGTGCTGTTGACCTCAACTTGGGACGTCATGGGTTGGTGGGCGGAATAATTCGAAGACCTCCTCAGTCCCACCAGCACATCTTCCACTGAGGAAGCGAAGCCTGGGGACCTTGGGTTGGGCTCTCCAATCTCTGGTGCTGAGGTCACCGAGGTGGTTAAAAAGCTCCTCGGTGGCAAGGCCCTGGGGATGGATGAGATTCGCCCAGAGTTGCTTAAGGCTCTGGATTTTGTGGGGTTGTGTTGGTTAACGCGACTCTGCAATATCAAGTGGACGTCGGGGGCAGTTCCACTGGATTGGCAGACTGGGGTGGTGGTCCCCCTATTCAAAAAGGGGAACCACAGAGTGTGTTTCAACTACAGGGGAATCACACTCTTAAGCCTCCCTGGTAAGGTTCATTCAGGGGTTCTGGAGAGGAGGGTCTGTCGGATAGTCGAACCTCAGATTCAGGAAGAGCTGTGTGGTTTTTGTCCTGGCTGTGGAACACTGGACCAGCTCTACACACTCAGCAGTGTCATGGAGGGTGCATGGGAGTTCACCCAACCAGTCTACATGTGCTCTGTGGACTTGGAGAAGGCATTCGACCGTGTCTCTTGGGAAATCCTGTGGGGGGTACTCTGGGAGTATGGGGTACCAGGGTACCAGGCCCTCTGATACGGGTTGTTAGGTCCCTGTATGACCGATGTCAGAGCTTGGTTCGCATTGCTGGCAGTAAGTCTGGCTTGTTTCCGGTGAGAGTTGGACTCCGCCAAGGCTGCCCTTTGTCACCAATTCTGTTCATAACTTTTATAGGCAAAATTTCTAGGTGCAGCCAAGGTGTTGAGGGGATCCATTTTGGTGGCCTTAGGATTGTGTCTCTGCTCTTTGCAGATGATGTGGTCCTATTGGTTTCATCAGCTCATGATCTACAACTCTCACTGGAGCAGTTTGCAGCCAAGTGTGAAGTGGCCGGGATGAGGATCAGTGCCTCCAAATCCGAGGCCATGATCTTGAGCCAGAAAAGGGTAGAGTGCCTTCTCCGGGTCTGGGGGGGGGGATCCTGCCTCAAGTGGAGGAGTTTAAGAATCTCAGGGTCTTGTTCACAAATGTGGAAAAAAAATGGAATGAGAGATCGATAGACAGATTGGTGCTGCGTTGGCAGTGATGCAGGCGCTGTACTGGTCTGTCATGGTGAGGACAAAGCTTGAGTCAAAAGCGAAGCTCTTGATTTGCCAGTAGATCTATGTTCCTACCCTCATCTATGGTCATGAGCCTTGGGTCGTGATCGAAAGAATGAGATCATGGATACAAGCAGCCGAAATGAGTTTCCTCTGCAGGGTGTCTGGGCTCTCTTTTAGAGATAGGATGAGAAGCTCAGTCATCCGGGAGGGACTCAGAGTAGAGCCACTGCTTCTCCACATTGAGAGGAGCCAGTTGAGGTGGCTCGGGCAGCTGATTAGGATGCTTCCTGGACGCCTCCCTGGTGAGGTGTTCCAGGTATGTCCCACCGGGAGGAGACCCAGAGGAAGACCCAGGACATGCTGGAAGGACTATGTTTATTGGCTGGCTTGGGAACGCCTTGAGATTCCCACCCGGAATTGCTGGCCCAAGTGGCTGGGGAGAGGGAAGTCTGGGTCTCCCTGCTTAGGCTGCTGCCCCCGCAATCCGACCGTGAATAAGCGGAAGAAAATGGATGAATTGCATGAAGGGTGTAGTTACTGCTTGCTTTGCATGGATACAGAGGCATACCAGTTATTATAATACAATATTCCAATGTATTATTTATAATTAAGGTCTAAAAGTGCATTAAAAACCCAAATTTTCAAAAGAATTACTCAGAAAATTCTACTACACTTTATTCTGTTGGCAAATGCCTTCTGTTCCAGCTGAAGCCCTCATGTGGTAAAACATCTGGCCACAGAATCAGAGGAAGTCCATCAAATATGTTAGGATACATCATGAATTTTCTGCACTCGTCGAGGATGAATCTGCCAAGGTTCAGCTTTCATCCATCTGGCCACCAACACAAGAAAAACAGTAAGTGGTCAGCTTCAAGGGTTAAAGTGGTGGAGATCAAAGACAGGCATTTATCACCCGTGGAAGAGTGCTGCATGGGTTTGGTTTTGAACTTTCTGGGAACTGTTTTACAACTGAGCAAAGAGTAGGAGGAATACGCTTAATCTTTGAGAGAAAAAAAATCTATTCATGGTTTGTATTTAAGCACAGAGAGCAACACTGTGAAGCTGTTTGAATGTGCAAACCTAAGATGATTAGGCCAGTGGGAGTAATATGTAGAAAGAAGCCATATGTGAGAAGAGGAATGTGGCTCTTTTCGTGGCTCTCTTCCCAAGAAATGAAAACCTTCCCCTGGAGGACTATTCGCTAACACTCAACCTGTGGCAAGAGCTTGCAACACACAAACATAAGTGGAAGAAGCTCACCATTGCAACTGCAATGATAACTGATTAGGTTTTATGGCTGTTTAATGTGAAGAACAGTAGTGCATAGCTGTAATTGAGAAGGAGTATAAAACATGGTTTTAAAATTTCCTTCCAAATAATCTGAAAAGTGGGGTGTGCATTTGTATTTAGCCCATCAGAGTAAACATGTTGTAGGACCACCTTCTGCTGCAAGTCCTTCAGCATGAGTCTCTCTCAGCTTCGAACATCTACAGACTGAAGGTTTCATCCAGTATCTTTTAGGTCTGGACTTTAACTAGACCATTATTGCATATAATTATGTTATATATTATAATTATTAGTAAAGAATTACATTGTTACTTTGGCTGTATGTTCAGGGTTATTGTCTTAATAGAAGATGAACCTCCGCCCCAGTTTCAAGTCTTTTTCAGTTTCTAATAGGATTTCCCTAGGCCTGTCGTGATAATAAATTTTGCTGGATGATAAATTGTGCCAGAAATTATTGCAATAAATGGTAAATGCCCTGTACTTATATAGCGCTTTATCAAGTCCAGAGAACCTCAAAGCACTTTACGCTACATTCAGTCATTTATCCATTCACAAACATTCACATGCTGATGGTGGCAAGCTACTGGATTTTAGCCACAGCTGCCCTGGGGCACACATAGCAGGCAAGGGTGAAATGTCTTGCCAAAGGACACAATGACGGAGACGGAAAGAGTGGGGCTCAAACCAGCAATCCACCGATGGTGGTAGGACAAACTCCTACCACCATCGCCCTGCCCCATGTTTTGAGACCATTTTTATTTAATTTCTCTTTGGGATAAATAAAGTATTTTTGAACTGAACTGAATTGAATTTTCAAGTAATATGATAATGGCATAATAATGGCCTTGGCCTGTCATGATTACAAATTTTACTGAATGATAAATTGTCCCAGAAATTATTGTGATAAACGATAATATTGTTGTTTTGAGACCATTTTCAAGTAATATATTGATAATGGCATAATAATGCAAATTCGCCCTCTCAAAGACTAATAAACTTTATATTGTACAGAACACTCCATGCACATTTTAAATAACCAAAATAAAACACAACAACCAAAAACAATAAATAAAAAGGAAAGAAAAACCACACACAACCGAAACTATAAATAAAATGGATTATGGTGTCCCAAAACAAAACTGCCCTTCAAAAATATTAATCATTAGAATGGAAATGATCAAGCTCATTTTAATTTATCATGCGATTAAGTTATATTGGTAATACTCTGGTATTGAGTAATTGCTTATTGCGGCAACCTTAGACTTCCCCATATTTAGATCTATCCATCTTCTCAAACTGACCAGCTTCCTTGCATGATCCTGCCACCATTATGTTTTCCTGTGGGAATGCTATATTCAGGTTGTAAGTCTTTCATCACAAAGAGCATTTTGCATGTTGGCTAAAAAAGTCAGAATTAATTTCATCTGAACAGAACACCTTCTTCCAAATGTTTGCTGTGTCTCCTACACTGCGTCTGGTAAAGTTTATAACAGACTTATTAAGCTTTCTTTCAACAATAGCTTTTTCTTGTAACAAAGCCAGAGCAAACAGTTGTCTCATTAACAGCTCTTCTTATCTGAGCTATGGATCTCTGCAGCTCCTTCAAAGTTACCATGGACCTCTTGGATGAATCCCTGTTTAATGCTTTCCTTACATGGCCTGTCAGTTGAGGTGGACAGCAATGTCTTGGTGGGTTTGCAGCCATATTGTTTCTATTTTTGGATGATGTATTGAATCATCATCATTAACCCTGCCTTGAACCTCTCTACAACCTTCTCCTTGACCTATCCGATGTTTGTTCATGAATGTTTTCTAACAAGTCCCTAGGCCTTCACAGAACAACTGTTCTACTTCGAAATTATACACAGGTGAACCTTGTTTACTAATTAGGTGACTTGTGAAGGCAGCTGGTTGCACTGGATTTTATTTAGGGAGATCAGGGTAATGGGGGCTCAAAATACATGCACATCACCCCTACTGGATTTTTATTTGTAAGAAATTTTGACAGTCATTCACTATTTCCCTAATTATGCACTACTTCCTCTTGGTCTATCACCTAATATCCCATTGAAGTTAGTGGCTGTAATGTTGCACTAAGGGTATGAATACTTTTGCAAGGCATTTAATTGGTTATTTTTAAAACCCACCACACTGTAAAGCAATTTCATGTTTCTTGGTTATATTAGTCATAAATTCTGCTTCAGACTGGACCAGCAATCACAGGAAAACATTCAATTAAATAAAATGAAACATGCAACACTGAAATGTATTGCATCATAATACCTCTAAAATTAGCCAAATAGCAATCTATCCAACACAAGAATTGGCTGCTGTTCCTTTGTAGCTGTATCAAAACTGACATCAAAGTGTGAATAAGCTGAGAGTCGGCAATTCTCACTCTTTAGCGATACAGTCCACCAATATGACATGGAAATTCACAATTACAAAACATATGCTGCAGCAGAAATTTATGCAGAGCAAAAGATAACCAGAATGACTGAAGAAACCGTGAGACTTGACATTCACGCTTTATATAACCATACTTTTTCACGGCACAGTAAATAAACTTCCATTACACGAAGCATTTTCTCTGAATCTAATCTCCCTCCCAGTCTTCAGAATGCATTTTAACATAGACTGCTACACTCATGCAATTATCTTTGCTAAAGTAGAAACCTAGTGAAAACCGAGGGCTTGGATGAGTTCCGGACGGTGAGCAAGTAAAAATGGGGAGGGTTTAAGTTTGATAGCAAAAACAAAAAATACTTCCTTCAGTCACTGCCGAATCACCTAAACTGATTTAAGACATACCTCCAAACTCAAAGGGCTAAACGTGTATCTAACACCTTTAGAGGACAGAACAGCATATCCTGCAGGGTGCTGTCTCAGTCTCAGTGGCACCTGTTAAAGTTTTGATGGATATTGAATGACGTGAGTGAGTAGCTTCTGGGTATCCAGGGGATCCAGAGCTCAGTGCAATCGTGAACATATGGACATTAGCATAGGCTGTCGGCAGCCTGCTGTCCCTCAGACCGAGCATTGGGACAGGTCTACCTAATGCTGTGCCGGGTTCTAGTTGGACAACAAGCTCCCAGCTCTGGCAGGGCTCCAGCTTTCACTGGACAGCTGAGGCTGGATGACAGCCAAGGTCATTTGTAGAAACTTTAGTTAACTGACACGTAGAAAAGACTGACAGCTTGCTTAAGCTTGTCTTTCCTTTTTAGGTTTAGAAGGTTCAGCCTGATGAGTCAGAGCTGTCATTTTAACCTGAATGAGGCTTAAATTCACATGGATGTTATCAACCCTGTCAAAAAAAAAGGAACAAAACAAAGCTCCCTTTCTTACTTACTGCCGGCAATGCTTGAGTTGGTCAAAGGTGTGGGGACTGAGGACTGTTTTCAATAAGGTTTCTTGACAACATATTGGCTATATTTGTTGATCTCTTTTCGCTTATATCTCTAAATAGGTTGGTAACTTTATGATGGGTATGATGCTACAATGTAAACTAGGTTTAAAAAAGAGCTGTTATAAAAGTTTAAATAAGTATTAATCAAATTACTAAATGTGATAAGTAATTATTTATATTTATTGTTGCCACCTGTAAGCCACATTGTAGTCTATTATTTCACCAAATCCTTATGATGTACGTTACTTCATTTAAATATAAATGCCCTTATCTTTGCCCTCATTGTTTGCAAAATTCAAAAACCATGCATGGCAAATATGTCATGTCCACAGCTAGAGACAGAAAGGCAAACAAGGGCAATAAACCTGACCTTGTCAATGTCTGGAAAAACGACAAGCAAATATGTCAAGTTTGTTTACTTCATCTGCCTGTTTTCATATCAAATGATAGAGAAAATTATAACAATTGGTATAAATACTTGTAATTACAATGAATTTTTTATTGTGACAGGATTTTTTTATTTAAAAGATATAATGGTTGCTTATATTTAAAAATCAGATGTCAACATCAATGCAAAAAGTTCTAAAAACAAAAAACAAAAAAAACAAATCTGGTGGGATTTTAATTTATTTTTTTTGCCTGCAAATATTCCTAAAATTCAGATCTTCTTGCCCTCAAACGAAGCTAACTAAAAAGACAGTTTACCCCCAACTTCTGCTGTGCAATGCCAATCAACTGGCTACTACACTTTCCCACTCTTAAGACTAAATGAGCGATTTGGAAATATTCAGTTTGTACTTGTAGAATAATAAAAAATTATAATATTATGCACAATAACCATATAAAAAAATTATTACTAAATCTGAAGTATTTAAAAATTGTTTCCAGTGGTCTATAAATCAGAGCAACAATTAATAATCGTTACCAATAACATTACTTTTCGTTGCAGTAATCATGTAATATTATTTTAGTAGCAGTAAGAGTAATTGTTGCAGCACTTTCAGTTTGTTCAGTCTGCAGCCTGTTGTAACTTAATTTATCCACAGTCATTGTCTGTTGAATATAATGAGGCATTATACGAAATTAACCTGAAATTTGGTGGTGTCCATTTCATGTACTAGTAACCAAAAGGATGAAGAAGGCATTAAGTGACATTTGCTCCTGTCAATGCAATACACACACACACACACACACACACACACACACACACACACACACACAGTGAACACAGATCAAATGAAAGTAGACCAAACAGACAACTAGATAAGTCTCAACCAAAGGCGTGCTAAAACGTACAACTACTAATCTGTCACAAATTAAATCTAAAGTGTTTGTGCAGTAAAACAATTAAGACTGTCTTTTAAGAAGCATTAGTTAGAATAATTTTGCAAAATAAAGACATTTTACAGGATTATTTTAAGTATCAAGTACTATCTGCTGCTTGATTATCAACACAACAGGAAGGAAGAGAAAAACTATGTGACTGTGAATCCTGTCCAGATATGCAGAGAGACAGGAAAATTAAACCAAGTTCAAATGGGAGGTTTTGTGGGATAAGCATACCAAACAGCCTTTGAAATCCTTAAAAATTCAGCCTTCAGACAAATGGCTGGCTGAGGAATTCACTCTGAACTAACAGTGGTGTGAAAATAGCATTTTCTTGTTTACCCAGTTCAATATAAAGCTTTGATTTTACTCTGTAAAAGCCAATTTTAACTTTGCCATTACATAACAGTGCTTCACTCAGTACCGTCATTTTTATCTTCACCTTCTGTGGCATGCTTAATCTTTAAAGCTGATATACATTACGTGGATTTTGCTATTTATCATTAAATGTAAGCAGTCTGCATGCTAAATACAAAAACATATTGAAATTATGTGTAACTAAAGAAACAAACACATAGAAAAACATGTCACTGAATGACTCTCCATCAGCTCAGTTACTGCTCAGAGTTGGTCAGAACGAAAAAGATCTCCCATACAGGGAATCAGGACAACTCATGGTCAGTGTGGTTGTAGAGATGCACAACAACTCCAATAATTTTTTCTGAAGAAATGCCACTATGAAAACATTGTGTGCCACATACATCTTAGGAATGTAAAAATCCTTGTCTTGGATGTAATATTTATCATGTAAATGTCTTGCAGTCTCAGCTTCTCTCCTCTAACCCCCACTCAATATGTGTGCTTCACTATGCAAGCAAAGGAACACCATCCAGTGCTGCATTAGGTGCTCTGCACCACAGATACACTTTCTTAAATGTAGGCATTTCGGAGAAGAGATTTTAACATTTGAGGGGGCACCCATTCTGTCTCTGCACATCCCTCCATCCAGGGCCTGTGCGATCAGCACTGCAGGATAAAACAGATACAGGGTATTGAAGTGGGTAGAGATATATTCAGCAGCACACAAGGCTAAGATCAGTAAAGGTCTCCTTGGGGTGGATGTGACTGATTTCCATCAAGCTGGCTTGCTTCCACAATGCATTACTTCTGTGCAATTACACCTCACCTCGCTGAGTCAGAAAGTAAAGAAAGCACTGTTCTGAGAAGTCTTTTTTTAATACATACACCACATCATACATGAAATGACCCTGACTGTGCTCTCACCTTTCTCTAGTTTTCTCTACTTGAATGTTCTTTCAGCAGCAGGTAATCTCTCCCTTCCTCTCTTTTTTGCTTGGGTGTCATCTGACATGCACCTTCAAGTAGATCCCATGTGAAAGGCATGGCTAAATGCAGGATGTGATCCCTATGTCAGTGCACCTCTCAGATTTACATTCCATAGATGGCTAGAGCAAATCCACCTGGCGTGTGTACCCATTTACCCAGGCAAACCACTGCACAAACCATCTGGAGGGAGGTAGGGGGGGGGATTGGGTCCTAGTGTGAGAGAGTAAATGTGATGAACAAAGCAAATATGCTCTTGGTCAAGAGATTCCTGTGCCACTGCAGACTTAACATTCTACCATAGGATGCATTATTTTACCCCTTCTCATCCCTTTTGGATCAGTCTCTCTTGCAGAAGCCTGTGGGATTTTTAAGGTGAGAGGAATGCAGTTTGTAAACCTTAAAATACTTAAAAAATAATTGAGCCAATTTCCATACTCACAAACTAGTTTAGTGTTGTTACATTTCAGCAGGTTTCTAAAGAGAAGGTCATTGTGACAACATAAACCTTATTATAGAGGGGAGGCTCTGAATGAAATTAATTTGTTATATTTCTTGAAAATTTGGTATTTAGAAACACAATCCCCTATTTGAAAATAATGGAAATTAAAATGATTTGTTCCAACCTTCCATCCACACCCCACCTAAATAATAGACACAATAACAACACATTCTATTTGATAAAGATGATTAAAACATTTTTTCTTAAACCATTTGATTGATCTATAAACTTCCTTTTTGACTTCAAGAAATACATCATGGTATGTTCTCCATTCTAGATGATTTTGTATTTGCCATCACCGCCTTTCCATACTACCTGCCAAGAACTGCTGCAATTCAAAAGAAATCAGGTTACTGACACTTGCTTGTCCCTGACTTCAAAATTTTAGGAAAAGTCTCCTGTCATTGTAACTGTACAGTCACAGAAATAGTGCACTTTTTTGAACATTGCACACACTTTCTTGATGCCTGTGGAAGTGAGCAGAGCTACCGTCGACTGATCTGTGTGCCGGGCACAGGAGAAGCAGGGAAAACAACACAGGAGAAAAAGCGAACATGTTGCAGCAGAAAATACTTTGACAAAAAAAAAACAAGATTAATAAAGCCACAAAGTGTTCTGGGTCGCACACATTCTAACGTCATTATAGATAGTCGTATTCAGAACAAAAGGTAATCGGTGCATTCATGTGCTGTTTGTGTTTGTTGTACTCAGATGTATTCATATTTAGAGGTTCCACTGTATTTTCTTGAGATTTTGTGTCAGAACAAAAAAAAAAAACCCAAAAAAACAAGCCCATAATTCATTTTACATGATTTTCAAACTTTTTACAAATAAACACCATACTTATTTAAAAAAGGGAATTGAGTTATTTGTTTATTTGCATCTTTTATGTATTTTTAATATTGTACAAAATAGGCTTGAGTGGTTCAATGAAAACTCAGCAGAATGTGCCAATTTTTAAAAATCTAATTACTCGATTAATTGTCAGAATATGTCAGAATAATATTTGAGAATACTTGATTACTAAAACAATCATTAGCTGCAGCCATATTTAAGTTAGAATTGAATAATGGACTTCCCATTCTATTTGAATGAGGCTGAGCTACTTTTCAAAGTTTAATCAGCAACAATTTCAGTTTTCGAAAGACTAACCTGAAAGACCAGAAGCCGGAATTGCAGGTAAACATGGTTCTGTCAGGGCACTTTTTCTGATTTTAACTTGTATTTAAAAAAAAAGACAAACCCATGAGCCAATTTCCTTTCACTTCACAATTATGCACAACTTCATGTTGGTATGTTAAATAAAATCCAGATTAAGTAAATAAAGTTTGAGGTTGTAAGGTATTTTTTTATGTTAAAGGTTATGAATCACTGTTTTGGGATTAAACATCATTTATAAGAATTAGAACTATTTTGCCAGTTTTACTGAAAATGAACCAAACTCTTCTGGTCTTTCTAGACTTCTAGACAGAACGTCTGTGGAAGCTCAGTGTGAGGAATCAAGGATTGCACCTTTAAAAAGCATCTCTGATTGTAATTCAGCTGACCTAAATTAAATCAGAAGAATCCCCCAGGGGCTGAGTGAGTTCGGACAGAGGGTCTTTTTGAAGAATTAACCTCCATCACTTCGATGAAACAGGAAGCACCTCACAGCAGGCAGAAAGTGATTATTCAATTAGCAGACTGACAAATAACATTATGAGATAACATCGCTTCGGCCTTTGGAGATCTTGGATGACCTTGTGTTGATCTTCTCTGACCTTTTATTGATCAAATTAATTAATCAGAGAATGCAAGCATCACATCATCCATCTAAAAATAATTAAATGATGAATAAGATTACCTTTAGTTGAGAATTAGCACTGGGATTTATATTATAAGGTGACATTTATTTTTAAGCCACTGAGCTTTCTCCAAACGCATGTTATATGTTGCTGGGATTATTAAAAGTCACTTGTTAATCAGCAATTATAAATCCCAACGCAAAACTATAAAGCAGGTTTTAATATGACCTCTGCAGGATGGAAATTGCAGGCGTAAGTGCAACTGTGAAAGGATTATGATGCATGACCTGAATAAAAGTCATAGACGAGCAATTTTGATTTATGAGGGCTTTTTTCCACGCATTGGAACTGCAGTATGTGCATTATAAGGCCTTAGAAAACAACTCCTCAGTGCAATAAGAGTGCTCTTGTCTGATGTTAGTTGGTCCTTCACATCTCTCATGGATGTCAGTGAATCATGGCTCCATTTCTAAGATGCTTTCTCAATACTCTGAATAAAAGGTGCCATTACTCAAAAAATGAGACTGAATGTTTTCAAATTGCAAAGTAAGTCAATAATTTCTTTGACTTTGTTAAAACCAGCTGATTTGCTCTCCACAAGTATCTGTCTGAACCCTTACGTGATTGCCTTTGTTGAGAGGGTTAATTAAAAGACCTGACTTTATTAAAGCAATTAACTTTACGCCTGTTTTAGTCCATTTGTTTCTCTGACTGAATGGGTGCAATTTTTTCTGATTAAATAAAAACGAATTATAGAAGATGGTAAACACCCATGAGATAGTGGTGGCAATGTTTTATATGACTAAAATAAAAAAAATGTAATAAGAGTAAACATATCCAAAGTGTGTGCTACAGCATTGCAAGTCATAACAATTATAACCCTGAAAAATGCATTGCTTCTAAGAGTGAGTTTTTTTTTTTTTTTATATTTTATACACACAACAAAAGAGACTAACTTCTCTTTCTCTAATTGATGTTATGCTGCCTAAGTAAGCAAAAAACACAGGGATTAGCATGAATGGTCATTTGAAAACTGAGTAAAACATATTCAAGTAACGAAACCTTTTTTCCTTCATAATAGCTTTTCAACACAAATGCTTGAACAAGATCCAGCAGCTTGGAGCAACCCCACTGAGGGTCCTGATCCTCTGGTTGTCTCTGTGGGACAGCAGAATCATGCTACGCAAGACCTGGGTAAACATTTATGCAGAGAGGGCCGACTTAGGGCATATTCATAGCAAGAAGATCCCTCTGATTTACGATGTTGCATTTCCTTCCTCCTGTTGAGCTCAGTTTCAAACAGTGCATGTAACATGCAAGGAAAATATGAAACCAACAGTGACAAATTGAGTAGGAAGGTAAATGTGTGACCACTGAGGGGTAAAAGGGCTCGTAAATACACAAATGTCAGAGAAAATGAATAAGCAGTTCACAGACCTGAGAATGTATACTGTGGGGTTTTACTGTCTTATTCTCACTGCTACTTCTCTGATTTGCCCTTTAAAAAATCTTGCATAACCACAGGATGCTTCAATCGGTGATGATGAGTCAGTACATCAATACATTACTATATATGAAGTGCTATATCACTGATGTAGATGTTTCCCTCATGTGGTGGAAATGTACTCTTCAAAGTCATAAAAACACATCTGCAAAACTGTAAGATGTAAGATAACATTTTTATCAGTGCATAGATGAAAATCTTTAATGTATATGATTACCAATAAAATTATCATATTTTTATTTAAATAAAATGTCCATGGTGGAAAATAGATTACCAGCAATTGTTAAAATTGCTTGCAGCCTGTCACTGAAAATGAGTTGCATGATTATAAACTTGTCTTATATATTGATTAAAGGTAATGATAAAAATTATGGGCTGCACAGTCTTGGAGCAAGAAGGTCCTGGGTTCGAATCCCGGCCTGGAGTCTTTTTGCAAAGAGTTTACAAGTTCTCCCTGTGCATGTGTGGGTTATCTCCGGGTACCCTGGCTTCCTCCCCACAGTCCAAAAACATGACTGTTAGGTTAACTGGTCTCTCTAAATTCTCCTTAGGTGTGCATGTGTGCGTGCATGGTTGTTTGTCCTGTTGCCCTGTAACTAGGGTCTATCCCGCCTCTCACCCAATGACCGCTGGAGATAGTCATCAGCCTCCCTCATGACCCTGCAAGGATAAGCTTCATACATGATGGATGAATAAAAAATTATGGTGCAATGTGTGTTTCTGAACATCATATTTATTTGATCTCTTTATTTTACTGCTTGAATATATCACATGAATGCAGTAAATGGCTTTCAATGTGCCACTCTGTGCTGAATTTCATTGTCATTTAAGGTGTATTTGCAGAACAATTAAATGATTCCTGCTTTTAACAACATCCTGCAGTTACATCAGCACATCTGTCCCAGTGCAGTTTCTTCTTGTTATGATGCTATTATGTTAAAAGACGTGCGTGTGTTTTGGATAATCATGGGCTGGTGTGAGATTCTGATGATAATCCTCAATACCAACAGTTTGGTGGTCTTATGGTACTAATTCAAAACTCTAACATAAAAATTTATAACTTGATGAGAATTGGTGTTTTTTTGTTAAAAACAAAAATGCTACCACCCTTATTACTGTTGCAAAAATATTGTCACAAATTGCATAAATCAATATTGTTAATATTATAACTAAAATAAATTATCAAATTTATTTTGAGGTTTCTTAATTTGATGCCCTATGCCCTTGATAGGCATAGGAAGATTAAGAGGAGAGTTGACCTAATCTGTTTAAAATCAGTGTCAGTGTGATGGACGTTCTGAACATAAAGGCTAAAATCCTGTAATCTCAAGTTAATGTGAAACTCAGTTTCAGCTCAAACACCAGAGAGCCAGCGAGTCATTTTAAATAATCCTGTGATTAACAGAAATCAACACACACACAAAAACAGATGTTAACAGTGATGAAGAGTCAAAAGATAATATATCAAAATCACTTGCTAATTTACTCTAGAGTAAACATATTGCACTGCAACATAATTCAAAATATTATGGGGTTTTTTCCTGTTCTGCTCCTTGGAAAGTAAAATTAGAAGCCTAACAAGATCATATGTATAATTTGGAGAATTAGCCCTGTTCTCTGTTTAGTGAGGCTGCCATGGGCTGTTTATTTGACTGATGGACGCTGTAATTCTCAACTTTCTAACCAAACACTTATTTTTAAAAAACAGCATTACATTGAAAAAACATGTGTGTACTTCTCTGCTAGTTAACCATGCCTGTTTCTCACTACTAGGAAAAAAGAGGACTTTGTTTTCTGACTTTTTTAAGGATCATCGTTGCGTTCAGCTTGTTCTGTGCTCGTACACAGTAACTGACAGCACACAGCAACTTGTAGTTAGGTCCATGTGGCTGGAGAAGAAATTACACAGTTTCTGCTGCCATTTCACTGAAAAAGTTTGAACCACATGAATTGAATTTGATGTTTTAAAACTCTAAGCTTTTGAGAAGCTGTACAGTAGGCAGCCACTTTAAGGAATTTCTCCTCTGCTCTCTGGTGCCCTTATGGCCTACACCAAGTTACAAACTCACTTAATAGTTGTAAAAGACTTTGGTGGTATAAAAGACTGGCTTACAAGGTTATTAAAAGGTCTCATAAATGTAAACTACCTTTTGAATTTTCACTGTAAATATTATTGAATAAAAGTTAGTTAAATACCCACCACACACACATGAAGGTCATTTTCAAATCTTATTTATGGTCTAAATAGAAAAACCCTTCCTTAATCATGCAGCTTTGTGAACTTTAAAGAAGGACAGAATATCTCAACATTTGCTTGATAATTTTAATTTGCATCAGAGGCAGCAGAGAGGAGATCAACCCTTCCGATCCTCAAACAGATTGAAATATGCTGCTTATTCATTCACAAAGTTCATAAATCATTAAGACAGATGACAGTTGAATAACCTGTGAAAAGGTCCTTTCTATTAAAATGTAACTGTTGTAGGTGCAGCTGAATTTATTGCCACATTTGATGAGACTCAGTCAACACATTACAATTCTGACAAGTCAGTCAGCAACAGCACTAACTTGAAGGGATGCCAGAAATGACTAAGGACATAAACATGATCATATTTAGCATAGCTGCGAATGTTATTGTGGTTATTCTATTCCCAAGATCTATGAATGATATTTTTTCGATGAATTATCATCTAAAGTGGATATTATGAAAATATCCAGTTAGCTTAGATGAATATAATCATGTTTTAAGCTGAAAACAATAAATGTGTAGTACAATGTAAGTAAACAGGATATTCAAGGCAGCTATGAGAATTTTATGCTAAACGTGAGCCGCCTGACAAAGGAACATCTTCTTAAGGCTTTGCTGGAGATCGGTCTAAATCCTGCTCATAAATTTTATATTAATGCCAGAGGTAACCAAGGTTGTTATTCCACAGTATTTCTCCTGGTCCATTAAACACTTCTAATAAACCGCAATGCTCTGTCATTTCTCCATCTAAGTAGCTCAGCTGAACTGCAAAACTTGTGCATAAGAGAATGTTTACTCCTCGCATAGTCTGTTGAGACATCTGCGGCTGTACTTCCCTGTTAGGACTAGTTGGAGTAAAGATAAAAAAAACTAAGACTCACCTTGCTCTGCGCCTGTAGGTACAGTAACCTTGTCATCTTGGGAGATAATAAGACGAGTTTTTAAAGTGCAGATCATGTGGAAATGGGAGCAGACTCTCTCAGATCTTACTTAGCGCCATGTCGTAGCTCAGTCCTCGGGAATAAGCTGTTGACTTGATAACAAGTCACAGAATCTTTCATTCCGGGGAAATGTAAGAGCTGTCTATCAACACTTTATCCGTCAGTAAGAGAGAGAAAAAGCAGCAATTTGTTAAACTTTGCAAAAACCTTTAGCAGTTTATGCAAAAGCTTGTGCTTTTACAGATTCTTTGTGTGACATGTTTTAAGATTTGAAGAGCTTCCCCTCAAGGTTCCCTGTACAACCTTAGTCCTAATCCATGTCACTGTCTCAAATAAGGAGGCCACCATTAAAACAGAAAAAATCCAAATACCCCCAAACCAAATGATAGGAAGAACACTAACATGGTCTATATTACTGGTGGATTAGGTCATTAACATAATACAGCATGTCAGTAATAGGCCCACACATGAGGAATGAGTTCTTCCTACCTGAGTGAGCTGAAATACTGTGCTCCACTGTTGTTCACTAACAAACTAAATTAGGAGATCATTTCCTCACTGTACAGACTCTGGGTGTGTTCTAATAATTTACACAAACACACAGCCTCCCTTGCTTGGTATGGTAATTAACCAACTGTAAGAAAAACTGCAACATGGGTTCCTACATTTAGTATTCTTAGTCTAAATGCAGCCTTACTCTCAGAAGAAAGTAGAAAGCTTTCTCACAGCAAGACAGGAGCAACAACGCTGGTTTGATCTCTGCTTGAGCTCCACTTCTCTGTTGCTAGTCGCCGAGATGTGAGAGCACATGTCTGGCATTTAACAGCCATGAAAAACAGTCACAGAAGAGCCTGGCTTAGAGACACCATGACTTTTACTCCGCAGTGTCTCCGTTGTCAGAAACGATGCTGATACAGAAAACATGTGAATGGGGACGCAAACGAACGCACACAGACAATTAAAAAAGGCTCCTGAGATGGCAGGCCGATCTGTTTATCTGCAGCGCAGCAAAGAGAATTGAAATCCACAGCACAGATAAGACATCAATCTTACTCAGTGGGCTGCGTACAGAAATCTGATTATGAACAGAATTATTTCCCTTTTACAATTGTTTTATCTGCTCATTCTATGCCTCAGTACCAGATAACTCAAAAAGCTCCTCGCAAGGTGACTGCTCACCTTGTGCCTGTTTAACATCACTTTTACAGGGGAGCAGCTGCACAAAGCTTAGTTTTACACCATGCTGGCTCCAAATTACCTGTAAAAGCATATATCTTCCTAGCATGCATTACCACAATTACTGTATGTCACATCAGGTAGCTGCTAGACATGAACAGAGACTAGTTAAAGGAAAATCTTGGTACTATTAATCCTGGAAAATGGTTATCTCTCTTGAGGCTAAAACATTTTGTTGAAAATACGTAAGGTTGTAAGCAGGAGCCAAGAAATGACTGTTTTTATTTAATCAGTCCCAGATTGTAAGTCTGTAGTAAACTGTAATTTGGACATTATGACAAGAATGGGAGGCTAAAATGATCAGCTGGAGAAACACCAACTTAACTGTTTAATCTACATGAAAAAGAAACCTGGAAACAAACCGACAACCTTGACGTAAGCTGTTGTTGGTGACGGGTTCTCGCTGACCAGGAGGCATTCAGGGAGATTGATTGTATCTAGCTTGCTGTTACAGCAGCTTAACAGAAAGTTCCATCTTCCTTCTAGGATATTGTTGTTACATGTATGTAAAGGGCAGTGAGTCATAGTCATCTTGAAATAATAACTTGATTTCTGATTACTCATTGACAAAGTAACTTAGTTACTTTACTGATTACTTGATTTTAAAGGTAACTAAGTTAGATTACCAGTTACTTTATTAGTTGCTTTCAGCAGCTGCCAGCAACTTAAAAATGACAACCATGGTGAGTCAACCGTGTTCAAAGACAGCATTTCCTCTACTACACACTGTCCGACCAACTTCTTCAACTCATCCCCACTTCCTGGTTTTACACTGAAGTCCAGATTTTGTTATTTGGTGGGAGGTGGGGGACCTCCTGCATTTCAGTCGCAGCTCTCAGCTTTGCACCACCCAGTAGGACTTGCTCTGCCAGTTTGACTGTGGCATGCTGCAACTTCAAATGTTTATTTAAATTTGATGTGGTATTTTTGAAGCTAGTTAGCTTGATAGGTTGAAAGACTACTATCATATCCCCAGTGCAGTACTAAAAGATTCTATACAGTTGTTATAATTGATTTCATACTACAAGAGTTGACAGTAAAAAAAAAAAAAAAAAAAAAAAAAAGATTTACAATTCATGGCAAAAAAAGGTTTACGATAATTCATATTAGTTGACATAAGCCTAAAAACAATGTAAATACAGTAAGAAAATTGTTGAAAAGTTATTTTTCATGTTATGCTACTGTTTGTGTCATTTTATTTAAGGAAATGTCGATCTGTGCATCAGCAATTAGCGACTAAGCCTATTCTGGGATCGATTGGTAGTGACCCCATCCTCCACTAGGGGGCTTTTGAGCTCTCTCCTCATTGCATTAACAGCTGCATGTTGTACAGAAATCACTGTCATTATTCTGTCGCTTGTATTTTCAAGGGTGTAACAATCGAACTTTGTCGCCAGCACAGATGGAACAATGAACCTTGATTATCATCTTTAGCTGACAAACTCAAAATAGTGTCCGTATTTCGAGCTAGACAAGAAGCATTTCTTTCCTCCGTTGTTTACCTTTGTGTCACTGCGTGGTATTTTTACATGAACTGTCTTAATGCTGATAGTCGGATTTAATTGTTGCATAGACCAGATGTCACTCCTTCAAAATCCAAGAGGAAAGCAACAATATATATTTTTACTATGTTAAAAAAAAAAAAAAAAAAAAAAAAAAAAAAAATAAAAAAATAGTAAAGCACAGTGACTTGGATAAGTAATTTTAATCTGATGACTGGATTGGAAATAGCGCATTAGATCACTCACCATCATAAAACAGGGGTCAGATTAGAGTAACACTAACATCAGTGTTAAAGGGGCCTCTACACTCACTGACAGCAATAATAAAGACATGTAAAATACCTGAAACTGAGTTCATGTTTTGCTGCAGAAACACAGCTGTACACTGAATACTTTAATTTAAATATATTTAATCAAGAGGGGGAAAAAAATCCACATTAGGAAACATTTATTTATAAGAAAATCACAGGTGGCACAATTATTCCTTCGTTGCTAGTCGGACTGCACTTAGTCTTCTCCTATAACATTTTACAAGGTTGAGACGTACAACAATGACTTCTCTTCAAACAATGTCTTTTGATCATCCAGACTTGAAAGTCCTCTCTCAAGATCTTCTTCTTTTCAGTTCACCCCACTTTTCTATAGAAGTTAAGTCTGGGCAATAAGATGCCCATGGAGAGAGCTTACCTTGGTTCTAGTAAGCCATTTCCATGTTGATTTGCCCTTATATATTTTTTTTAATCAATATCCTGTGGAAAGACAAATTGTGGCATACTTTCTGTTTTATGAAAGAGGCCATTAGATGTGTATTTAAAATGTTCTGGAAAGAATTCTTGAGGCCTTGTACACTTGCAAGGTTCCCTTAGGAGGCAGACCCTCCATCATGGTTAATAGGTCCTTTTCCATATATTTTTACACCAGTTTATAGTTAAAAAATGTCAATCTGACCAAAGTACAACTAAATTCCGAGCATAGTTTAGCAAACTCTACACATCTAAGCTTGTAATGGCTGCACAAAAACAGTTCATGCTGGTATGCAGGAAAAAGCCTCTACTGGTTGTTGTGGAGTCTTGGTGACCCCAATATGCCACTCTTTGGTGCAGTTCATAACAGTGAGCTTTGAGTATAGAATTTTTCTTTTTTTTCTTTCTTTTTTTTTACCACTATTACTGTGGATGATGGCATAAGCCCAGATAGGCCAGTAGCTAATATAAATGGTCATCTTTACATCTCAGGAAGTCATGGATTACTAATTAAAAGTCGCAAGATGCTCTGATAAGCCTAAAAAATAAGGATTAAAAAAATACTGAGTTAGATTTATCAAATAAAATTGTTTGGAGCATTAAAAGGTGTGGCTCCAGTAATTTTGTTAAAAAAAAAACTGTCTTTTCTAAGTAAATAATTTTTTTAAAACAAAATAAATGTAGAGAAGTAAAAGGTTGGGTTTCTTTAAACTGTTCAGGGTGAAATGATGCCATGGCATTTAATAGTTAATTTATTTGAAAATTTTATTTAAATTTAATTTAATTTTATTTAAAATGCCAGTTGAATTTGTTGTCATCATATGGGTATGTTTATTAAAACCAGAGACCATCGATGATGAGTTAAATCAAACAATCAAAGAGAAACTGAGAACAGAGAAATTAAATAGAAACAACTGAGCTTCCTGAAACTGAAGTCTGACAGGAACCAGCAGGCTGCTCACAACAAAGGGAACATTTTTCTACCATGTCAGGCAGCTAATTTCAGTATTTAGGTGGAAAATTGTGCTGCATTGTTGTAATTTAATGGCTGTTTGCTTTTGCATCAGTTTTATCAGAAGCGGAAACCCACATGTTCATAATTGATAATTGGTGTAGACAAAAGGTCAAAAAACTTGAAAATAATATTTTTTTTAATTCTTTAAGATAAACAACAACAAGGTAAATTAATTCAAATTTATTCATTTAATTAATAAATTAAATAACTTCACATTTTCTATTTAGAAAAAAGCATCTTTTAAGCAGAGACAGCAGATGGTAATAATACAAGATGCAAGATCAATGTTGGTTAGGAAATAATGGAAATGATTCTATGAGACAATACAAGCATGTCAAAATATTTTCAGCTCTTTAAGGCAAATAATTAATTTATCTGAATTACACTAATTACCACCCTTACACTAAGACATTGGGTGTCAAAATATATTCTGAATAAGTGAATAATTGCTATGCAACATCCTTTTGTGGATCTAAAACAATTATTAAACATGCACACTGTAGTCAGTACTATTTAGCATCAACTTATAATTTCAGCATGCTTTAAGTCTGAATATTTCATCATTTTTTTTCAGATGAGCATGAATGAAATCATGTTATACTGGAGTGTACAAACCTTTTACTCAGATCCAACTGTTTGTTTTCACAGTGTAGAGTAAGTAGGAATCTTTTACCCTCTAAATAGATTTCTTGGCAGGTCTTTGCTAGCTCTGATAAAGCATTAAAGGCATTCAAAGTGAGGTCAGTTCTCTCGGGTGACGTTAATAAGCACCGACTGCCACTAAAACGAATTTGGGCAAATAAGACAGGCCAGCGATGGAGCACATCTGCATTGCACAAGCTCGTGTTCAGCAGACATGCACAGTGACAAAGCATTCCCTTTAAACGCAGCAGATAAAAGACTAATTTGGTTCAATTTTGCCAGAGGGATGCTTATCTCAGAATTCAAATAAGGTCAAAAGAGAAAACTGCCACAGCCAGCGATAGGATCACAGTGGAAAAGCAAAACAAACCCTGTAACCTCTGTGAAAACGAGTTACACTTTGGATCCTTACAGATGTGCTTATGCCTTTTATTGCCATTTACCTCCACCGAGGACATAACTCGCCACAATAAATCCAAATAAACTGATGAATGAGGTGAAAAAGGAAATGCAGAAGTTTTGCTTATCAGAAGAAAACAACAGCCAAATTTGTCTAGTACATCAACACTGATAAGAAAACCGGACCTCAATGGAAACAATAAACAGACCTCATAAATCATCCCAGATTAAATGTTAGCATACGATTCTCCTGCGTAATCTCCTCCACCGCCAGTGATTGTTGCTCTTAGGATCTATCATGCTTACGATGAGAGAGTGTTTAGAGAAGAACAGTGAAAACTACTTTGAATCACCTTCAGGATGCATATCAACACTCAATCAGCTTAAGTATAAGATACAATTCCACAAACTGAGTCTAAAAGTTAGGAATTCATCAAACTACCTGATAAATGATGTCTGGAAAAGGACAAAGAGTGCAAGAACATATAAACTAAATGTCTCAGGTCTTATAGATGTTCTTTTCATGTCCTAGCAGCAATGAGGCGCAGCACAGAAACTGCAAAATGAGACAGTAATGAAAAAAAGTGTTTCCATCAGCTTACTGCTTCACCTGTCTTCAGATGAAGAAAAGAAATGAAAGATTGCAGTAAGCGAACTGTCTATCACTTATAAACTGCAGCCCATCAGAGCAGGATTCCTCTCCGAAGACAAACGTGGATCGCAACACTTTCCCAGCACACTTCCTCATTTCAGATCAGTCTATGAAGATGACAGCTGCTTGAGTTATTGGCAAAGGGAAATATAAAGTGGAGAGAGTAACTGGGGTTTAACTAGCACATCAAACAACCAGACAAAATCAATTTTTTTAAACATTCTCTTTCTGGTTCAGTCTATAAAAATTTCCAAATGATGTAAGAAAATCCACAGTGTTACAGGAGTGAAATGCTTGTCTAAAACCTGACAATATTTATTCAACAAAGAAGTGCATAAATTCAAAATCATCCAATTAAATGTTTGCACATAAAACAAACTACCGGTGCACAATTACAAAAAAACAGGGTTGGATCAAAGTATGAGCAAACTTTGTGGCTGTTCAGGGCAGTTACGTTAACAGAGTTATAATTTAAAGCTAATTCAATAATAACTGCTGCTTGTAGCTGAACTGGCATAATATTATATGCATGTTGTATGTATTTATAAACAGATTTTTTTCTGTTGTTTCTTGTGAAAGCAACATTAAACTTGGCTTCTCCTCCTCAAGTTTCCTTAATCTGTTAAATGGAGACAGCAAGTAAAAATAATATACACAAAAATAAAATAAAAACATGGACAACATAAAAAGCTGGTCAGTCCTCTGTTATGGTTGGTGGGTGATCATCCAATAAAATTCTGCTTAGGGTCTCATAAATCCTTTGCCCAGCTCTGACATAAAACCTTACATGGCAAGTAGCAACTGGTAGCTGCAGATGAAGAAGAATCAGCTAAAATACCAGTTTCCACAGTTTTCCCGTTTTGCCAGCCATGACCTGTCTGCCTTAGATCCTCCAAATCTGAGCTTTTCAAATTTAGGTGCAGGAGCCTTTACAATGTTCAAGTCATGTGCCAGGTTGTTCATAATGCTATCAATAATATAATACAAAAATATGCACCAGTCAGGCCTCTCCTAATCGGTTTATGTTAGTTTCAGGAATCCCCTTTTTTCTCCTTTTTATTAGTTTTCATTTGTCTCCCTTCCTCCATTCCCTTCAGCTGGAAAACAACAGGTGTTACTTTTCACCTGATTGCCTCACCTATAGCCCATGTAATTAGCCTCATCTCCCTCTGTATACATACAGTCCTCTGGTTAGATTGTTCTCCACTGGCTCCTTCTGTGTGATATGTCCAGATTTTCTTCCTATGCTGTTTCATTACCCTGCTCAAGATCTGTAAATTCATAAATTACTATCATTAAAGATGCATTCTATTAACATCCCAAACTGTCTGCTGCTGGTTGATGGTTTACAGAATAACACATCAAAGAACTTCAAAAGAGAAAAAAAATAAGATTTTTCCTAACTCTGGTCTATTGATTGGTGCATTTTAACTAGTAAGACCAATTAAAATTAATTACTTGAAGAAAAATAAGTGAATCATTGAAACTGATCTATTGTGATGCAATGAAACAAGTGTTTGCTGGCAGACACCCACTGACAATCGCCTCAGAACAAAAAAAAAAAAAAAAAAAAAAAAAAAAAAAAAAAAAAAAAAAAAAAAAAAAAAAAACCCCCATTAGAGGATTATTTATTTGGCATTATTACACGCACACATGCAACAAATCCCACATCTTGTTGTCAATATTGCACAAGCTATTATCAGCTAAGTTATTCTCAAGTCCCTAAAGTTAAAACAGTAAGTTACTTGTGATAGTTTCTGCTCTATATGTAAAAACTACAGTGTCACAGCATGGCATCCCCTGAAGTAAGAATAGCATGGTTTACAATGAATGTGAACAAACTCTGGCCTTTGGCAAGAAATAAATGTCACTTACAATTCTAAAACCATAACGGACATTATTTCTGGGAAACTACATCTATATCTGTCCCATGTGACAAGGTAGCTGTTTAAACGCTCCTTTACTAAAACTTTATAAGTTTATAAGTTTTGACATTCTGGATCTCATTGGTATGACAACAGAAAGTGCTAAAACTTTACACTCAACCTTCAAAAACTATGTCTTTCTAATTAACCTTGCAAATGTGTCATTTGAACCCCAGAGGGGTCCTGTTCAGACTTTACTTTTGTTTTCACACAGTTTACAGTTTACATATGTCTTTAAAAGCAATGCAATGAAGTACATTTTGTGGAACTTCAAGTCCTGTTGTGTCTTTAAAATATGCAAGTAACTTTTGATGCACCTCTATTTTGCGTAGTTTGTGTGTGTGTGTGTGTGTGTGTGTGTGTGTGTGTGTGTGTGTGTGTGTGTGTGTGTGTGTGTGTGTGTGTGTGTTTATTTGACCCTAACCCCAGGTTATCAAATAAATATTATCCAAATTGTTTGAAATTTAGGTTGGGCTGCTGTAGGAGCCACTTCAAGATAAAGTTTGATCACATAAGCATTTTTCATCAAATTTGGGTCTAAATCCATCTACTGACTAATTCAAGAAAAAAATAATCCCAAATATTGCTACAGTACCACAATGAAAATGGGAAAATGGACTGTCATTTAAAAACCTTGTTGACTAATGCAATTGTGATGTAGACAGAGCTCTGTGGGGTCAAAATTCACTTTCTGGAATGAATAACAAGAACAGAGAGAATTGTCTTTGTGACTTCTTCCAATTTAAAACCTGTTCAACTAATCCTGCTTTTTGCACTTTTCAAACCTTGGGTATTTTTCACACATCATTATGGTTGCTACAACATGATCGACTAGCATTCTCATTTGTTTTAGCCGGGCAAAATCGCGAATGAGTCATTAATTCTGCTGCCTAAAATAAAAACAGAGAAACAACTTTTGCAAGTATTTTTCTGGAAAATTATGTCAGCCTACTGGTTCTTTGTGAAAATACAACCTAATTAGCCCACTTCGGTTTTTATGTGAACAAGTCCAATAAGTATAATTTCAAAACTTGATCGTTAATCACAGGGAAAACACTTAAACACATGCAGCTGCAGAGAGAGGGGGAGGAAAAAAGCTAAGTAGTGTACAGATGCAAAGCACCAAAGAGCAGGAAGAGTAAAGAGTAAACTCTGTGTTAGACAGTTCCTCACAGCTGCTGCCTGCTAGCACTGACAGCCACACACCCAGTGTAGTTGTCTATTAACCAAGAAGTGAGACTGAGAGCAATTTCCTCTTGTTTTGAAATATGCATATATTATACACAAACCAAACACTAACCAATATATTAGGCTGCCACTCCACATGTGATGAATGATGATGACTGTATGCAAGAGACTGAACCAGTCCCACCTGTAAGCCTTTGGTCATTTGTCTAGTAATTGCAAAATGGTATAATGTGATAGGCCCTCTGTGTGAGCGAGCTCGATTTGGACTGCCCTCTGAGCTGGTTTATGTCTGACCTGCCACAGCTGTATCATCAGGAGGATTATTAGGGAGTGGGTTGTTGTGGTTTATACAAAGGTGCTGATTAGCATTTCCTACATGCTGTGTGAGTTGCGACAGTCCTCTGTATGGTCTTTCAATTTAAAACCTGCTGCTACGCACAGATCAAGACTTATTTCAGTATCAATACGTCAGTTTTAAATCAATACTAACAAAACTATTAAAGAATCTGAGTTGGCAATCAGATAAAACTTAAGTGACCTAATTTGTCTGATACTGATCCAATATTTCTATCTCAATATGATCTTTACATAAAACATGCTAAATCGTTAGTTTAACGGCTAAAAATGTACATTTAACAGCGGTGTATATTACTGATTAATCATGTCTTTGCATCCATTGGCAAAAATTAGCAAAAATGAGCAGCACTCACTAAATATCAAATAAAGATGATAGCAGAATAGGTAAAGGCTACTTTTCATTTGCATATTACTTTGATAAAGGTACTTTGAGATTAGATCAAACAGAAGATCAGAAACAACACAATAATAAAATGCTTACTATGAATCAGAAAATAGCAACTCTAGTGTGGTCATTTCAGTATTAAGGCGTAGTGAAATCATACATAGCTAAAAGGTTATGTGAATGTAACCTCTTCATCATGTTTTTTCACAATTCACTGAGTTTAGGTGTTGATATGCAGTGAGTATATGATACTGCTTTTGCATTTTTTAGAGAGCTTTCCATAAAAATTTGTACAGGCAATTACTGGTGTTTGTCAGGCAAGCCACAACTGCTGGAAACTGACGTGTTTATAATAAGGTTTATGCTGTCCATTTTCCATAAACAACATCAGTGGTGCGTATCTCCAGCAGTGAATGTGTGGGAGGTGTGCTATACAAGTCTACCTACATTTCTCATTCTTAAATAAATGATTAAGAAAAAAAAAAAAAAACAAAACATTAAATGGTCCCTGCCAATAAACAATATGTTGTCTAAAAAAAACCTTTTTTTAATAGATTTGGTTAGATTTTGCTCATACTCTGCCACATTTGTGTTTGTAAGCTCTGGATGAGCAAGGATGTAATCTTCCAGTTAAAATACTAATCGACATCTAATTGTGTGGGTTAAGGAGCTGTGATGTTGTGACAACAATGTCGATAGGAGGGAGATATTATTCAACCAGGATTTATTCAATGAATGGACAGATGCATGAAATATTAGGTAAAGCATATACCTAACCTATCTACCAATATAAAAGCATTGATATATACATATTGTTATACTTTAAGAGTATAAAGGTGGCAAACACCACACAGGATCACACCTGTCTTTCCCTTTTTCCCTGTTATTATTCCCTCATTATTATTCTTATTCTTTACTGTACAACTTTACTTTACTGTACTTTACTGTGTTAGAGTGGAGGGTGATTAAGGTATGTTTTAAGTTATCTAGATGTTATATTCACACAGGTTATCTGAAGTCCTAAAAAGGACTGTTTTCATCATGAGAACAAATATCTTTACCTGCAATCATTTTTGCCCTAGTTGCTCTAACTGTGCTGGACTCTTGTGTAGATGATGTAGTCCCCATTGTGTGCAGCAATCACCTATACTACTGGCCAAGGGTCAAAAGTAGAAACTCCAAGGCTCTGTACACAAGGTCTTTCCAAAAAACCCACAAGTTCCTTCATTTTGAAGATGAATTTATTGCAAAATTAGAGTTTGCTGTCAATGATATGCACCCTTTTTCATTACTTTTAGATGTTAACACACCACCACACTTTAGAGTAAAAGCAAGAAAACAAATAACAGTTCGAGTACTGTACATATGCCATAACAGAAGGATACTTTGAATACAGCAAGAAAAAAAATAAAAATGAACTCTGAACTCCCAGCCCCTACTTCTGTAGTTTTGGTCATTTTGTATTCGAAAGTCATTGTTTCCAAGCTGTCAGCCTCGGGACGTTCTGTACCTTCCAGTCTATTCCAATCTACCTCCACTCACCAAGGGGACTTTTTTTTTTTTTTTTTTTTTTTTTTTTTTTTTTTACCCGCTTTAACAACTGATGAATAATTTTTTATAATCTACTCATAGACTGCTGTAAGTAAATGTGCTTCTCTGATTCTGGTAAATAATATCTACCAGCAGGAGGTTGCTTAGAGGTATGCAAATTCAGTACATGGGTTCAAAATGGAAGAGGAAGCCAAACAACACAGCAACACGTAGGTTTGAAATTTGGGCTGGCGAAGGGGCAAGCTGACCCAGAGTTGGGTCCAGACATTTGTGGACATGGTGTGTAGTTTTATTCTGCACACAGTACAAGGAACACAAGTGGATAATGAAGAGAAATGTTAGAATTGTCAGTAGCGCAACTTGACTACTTGTTGGACCATGCTGCACATTTTTAAGGCCAAAAGTAAGCTGTTTAACTCAACCTCACAAAGTGGACCTATTGAGGGATAACTCAATAAAGTGCCACTCTC
The DNA here is from genome assembly GCA_014839685.1 of Anableps anableps. Lineage (NCBI taxonomy): Eukaryota > Metazoa > Chordata > Actinopteri > Cyprinodontiformes > Anablepidae > Anableps > Anableps anableps. Next base: position 14,091,787 of record CM026074.1, read on the forward strand.
ACAAAGACAATGCTTTCTCATGTGCTTCCCTCACTGCAAACCCTGGACACTGCCTGAAATCTCCAGTGACAAAATAGACAGCTGTTGACTGGGAACATGGCACTGAGGAGGATAAAATCCAGCGCACAAACTCATCCTGGCGCACCCGCATCATCACAGTGACAGCACTGAGAGGAAGAGGGAGAGAGAGGACGTGAACGTTAATGTTTCATTCATCAGAGCTCCACACCCTGCCTCTGCTGCAGCATGGAAACATAACTGTAATGAAAATCCTATCGATCGGAGTCGCTTCCTTTCAGACAAATTGCCCTGTTTTCTCAGGCTTTCAGTGTTTAGAAGGCAAATGTAAGGAGCAAAGATGAAAGCTCTTGGGACATCATCTTCAATGCTCCATCATGACAGGCAGACCTCGGATCAGTTGTAGCTACAGATAAAAGCCTTTGTGATTGTTTTTTTTCAGGCACTCAACACTTTTTATAGTCCAACAAATGATTGTATTCAGTGAGTAAACAGGTAGGTCAAACTCAAAAAATATATATTTTTTGTTCCTGCTGTTACTGTTCAGTTTTGAAATCAGAAACTAAAAGGTGGAAAAAATATACTCAATCCAAATCTACTAGGATAATTGTGATGACTGAGGAGGCTTTGTGCTTAGGAAGATTATCACTACTTTGATTTACCAACATCCCTGGAAAGATGTCCTTGAGATGCAACTATATGGAAGCTGCTCCTGGCTGCCCCGGTGTGTTCACCCTTTTGCAGCAATGCAAAGGACAAAGCAAAAATAAGCAAATTCCAAAGATGTACTGCTCATGTCAGTGAACTGGTTAGTTAGCCCTCTTGTGTCTTATCTCGTAGGTCTCAGAAGCATCAACAGAAATTTTAAGAATTTTCTGACTCCATCGCCCCTGCCAGAAGTCGCAGGGGAAAGGAAAGACAAAGAAAACCATTTTCGTGCACTATCACAAAACCTGTTATGTGGTTCCAAAGGAGGCTTTCTTGGAGCTAACATGCATGAAGAAATAAGACAGACAGAGTGTGGATAACCATCTTACCCATGAGGAGTCCTCCTGCATTCTTAAATTAAAGATAGGGAGATAGTGAGGTGCTAATCTCTGCATGAGATCTCGATACACCGGTGAAATAAAGGGACTTGAGGGAAATAGATCATCCTTGCATCTTTAGGGTCAAGGGTTTATTTAATGAAGTCATTCTGTTATCATCAGGTACTGTTTCTATTCGGAGGATGGTGTTGAAGTTCAATAACAGCTGAATTGCAATAAAGGATTCTTTGATTATTTTTCTTTGTACTATTATCAATAAATCATAATATTAAAGTTTTTTTATAACTTCTGATTTTTCAATTAATTCAAGTCATGGATTACTAATTAGAACTTCCTGGTTATAAAAATGTATAAATGTAAAAAGAGCTTCTGTTACATTTATTTTATAGAAATAGAACTGTCAAAAATTGTTGTAAATATGATTTCTTGTGAAAATATATGACTTAAAAGTTGCAGTTTTTCTAGGTCTTTACCAGGGGTGCTAATAATTGTTGTGGATTCTGTTTCAATTTAGATATTTAACTCAGCAAATATGTAAACTCCTTTGTTGATAAGCGGAAGTGGACCATCAAAATAAAAGCTGATATAGAAGGACCTTTGCAGGCCTTCTATATCAACTCTTGCTGCTGGCTGAATCGCTTCAGTCATCACTCAAGTCACAATTTTTTATCACTGATTCTTGTGTTAGCTGAAAAACATAGGATGTGCTGTTTTAATGGCTATATAGACGTTTACTCATGGATCTACAGCAACAACTACTGCACATACATCTGCCACTGCGGTCAAGCCAGAACAATTTTGACCAAGCAGTGAGTGGTGCTATGAGCTCCTCCCACTTCCTAAGCACTGCAGTCTGACACAGTCGTCCGTCCTACAGCATACCTTAGTCAGAGCAGAGGACATCCATTCCACTCCATGTCCACACTGCAAATAAATCACACATCTGCAAAGCTGAGTAATGCTAGCAATCAATGCTAGCTGTAGCCATGCTTGCTATTCCAACTCTTGACTCGCCATGTGGGCCGTGTCTGAGAAAGATGAATTTATACCCAAGTGGGGCTTTGACGAAGTTGTATCAAGCTGTACCACTGTAACCAATAGAAAATTCAACTGCTAAGGCAACTTTCAACCTAAGGAGGCCAGCACTAAGACAGTTTTAGGCAAAATATTGCAGAAATAAACAAAGTTACATGAAAAGATCAAAATCTGCACAGAAACATAAAGATAGAACCCTAAGTAACCTATTTAGACAGTTTATGAGCAAAAAAAAGTTGGTTAGTTACACTTTAACTTGAATATACATATTTAGTAAGCAACCTAAATATTTACTTAGCACACAAGCCTGCTAACTAAATATTTAGCTTGCATGCTAAATATTTAGTTAGCAAGCTAAATACTTAGGTCCAAGCTAAAAATGTTGTTGTTTAGGAAATTAAATGTTTAGTTTGGAAAATAGATATTTAGTTTAAAAATTAAATGTTTAGTTTGAAAATAAATGTTTAATTTGGAACTAAATATTTAGTTTGTAAACTAAATGTTTAGCTTAGACCTAAACATTAAGTTGGAAACGGAATCTTTAGTTCTTTTTTTCCTAGCTATATATTTAATTTACAAGAAAAATATTTAGTTTGTAAACTAAATATCCATGTGTTTAGTTTGAAATGTTATATTTCCAAACTAAATATGAGTATGTGTGAATAACATGGTGAAAAATGAACAACCTTTTGTTCCTATATGACAGGCTAAATAAACTAAAAATTTTTTTTTTTTTTTTACTGTGCAACTATACAAATAGCATCCCATATCAGGCTGCATATGAAAATGGCCTATAATAAGAAGTAAGTTTTAAAAGTACAGAACTAGGGGCGATTTACTCTGTGAAACAAAAGACATATAGTTATTCATTAAAAATGTTTCTAAGCAACAAAAAAATAAATCATCTTTGAATAAAAGACAAAGCCAAAATTTGGAACAGATAAGGATGCATTCATGCAAATAATGATAAACTTTAACACCATTACGGCCACCAATTCGAGAGTTTATCTGTATGATTGATGGTTTTGAGGCTAGCTTAAACACCATATTGCAGTTAGATGGCTGGATTAAAGTTTCAGGTCTTAAAATGGCTCACAAGCAGAGCAGATGTGACTGTCAGTAATATTTGGTATATCCAAAATTGAAATAAATAAATAAATAAATAAATAAATAAATAAATAAATGGGTGCTTGAACTTGTATTGTATTGTATACTAAGCATTTCAGAGATTTAAAAAGAAAAGTTATTTACTTTAAGAATGAAAGTAAAAAAGATCTGGTTAACAAAGCATGAGCTTATTTCTCAACCCACAAACACCCCTATAACTGAGGTAAAAAAAAAAAAAAAAAAAAAGACAGAACTCACAAATTTCATTGTCTGTCACTGTGCCACCAACTGTTCATGGAGAACAACACTATGAGTGGGTGGAGACCCTGCACACTGCTGTTTCTACAAGCATATCAGGACTGAACTAACAAATACAGATGCACGTTTGCTGTAATTGAGAGAACATTTGAATATTTATGGACATATGCAATGCTTAAATACTAACTAACACATAGTCCCATGAGCATTTATGTGTGAGAAAATGATGAAAAACAAATTACACATTCTCATTCGGGTGACTCGTTCCACGTAATGCAGAGAAATAAAGCCATCAGTAAATTAAAAGGCCAGAATACGATGATAAAACACTGCAGGAGCTTTGACAGCAATAACCCATACAGGGAAATTATATGGGATATTATTTCAAAATGTGTCAGACTGTGCAGCTTTCCTGATGAAACTGAGACATAGGCTAGCATACAGGCAACCTAAGGAACAGGAACAGTGACAGACAACACTGCTTGCTTCAAGAAACCATTTGATGTCCTTTTTTGAAATTTCAGGTTATTAACTAACTTTCTTGAACAGTAATTCTAACAAAGCCATTCGATGAAAACAGAGCTGCTCCATATCATGTCAGTTTGAAGGGCATGTATTCCCAGGCTGTTGTTTTGACTCCAAATGTCATGAAGACAGAGATTTACTGTGACAATGCTGATGCCAAGTGTTGTCCTCCCACAATGCACTGCAGAAACATGCTCATCAACATTCTCCCTTTGTTTATTTAAGTCTCTGAGATTATTGTGCACCATGTGCAAAAATAGATTAACTTAAAAGAAATCTGTACTTTCAAACAGGATCTACACTAGAGACCATGTTTAGTTTTATCAATCAGCTTTGCATAGAAACAGTGACTCTGTACCTTAGGCAGTAAAATCCCCAATCTGAGTATTTCCTGCAGAGAGTGACAGCTTCAGCAGTGGAACGCTGTCACTCACTTTTTTCCCTATAGTATGGGGCTATGTATGTCATTTAACATTACAAAAAAAAAAAAAAAAAAAAAAAAAAAAAAAAAATTAGATGAATTGGGCCAACAAGTTTCGTTTTCAAACCAGTTATTATGAATCACACAAACATGAGTGGACACATTTGATATCATATACTGAAAAAGTACTCTTTATTGCTATTTTTCTCCAACACAATTATGAAAAGTATGTTTTCTTTGGTCAAACACTTTAACTTTACCTCCCAGTGACTATTTCATTATAAATAAGGTTGAATAAACAATATTTTACTGTTAGTTGCAATTAAAGCAACTGGTATTTTAAACTGATTATTAAAAGGATAATACAAATTTGCATATAATATAATTTCCTTGTAATTTCCTTCGGTGGAAAGTAATTAATAGAACATATATTCAGATTCTATTTCCCCAAGGCCACAGGAAAATTACAAATAACATTTCATAACATTTAATTTTGTTGTTAATCTACATATGGCTTTATTTTGATAACATGTTCACCTTTTGAATTTACTCTTATAAATAAAACACACAATTTCTTCCGTATTATGGCTTGATTTAGTTACCAGCCTAAAACCTTGAGGATTACAGTTACGTCTACTTTAATTTGTCACTGCGGGTTTCTCTGTCTCATTCTTTGTAAGCACGTGTTATCTGCCCAGCATGTGGGAGAAACTGACGGGTAAGCATCAAACCCAACACCCTATAATTGTTCCTTGGTTCATATCTGTCAGGACACTTCAACAAGTCTGCAGCCACTGTAACAAACCACATTCGGCAGCATTAATGGGGTCGCTTTATTCCTTCCTCGGTATCTCATACAACCAGCCTTTGTTCCTCAAAGCACAATCTGGAGATGCCATTAGTGGGGAGGAAGACAATGATGTCTAGTGACAGTCAACGACTCCTCTGGTCAAGAAAGTGCCCTGGAGTCATCAGAGTGTCACACACACTCCTCCTTCTGACTGAACACAGCCCTGGCTCCCCAAGTTCACCTTTGTTCTCGCCATCAGAAAAGAAGGGAGCTAATTGTATGACAGGGTCACAGCGGGCAGTAGCCACAACAGCCTGGGTTGTGCTTCTGCATGACACTGCCAGGCAATCTTGTCAAAAACATTGTAGGGGAATCAAAAAAAAAAACAAGAAGAAAAATTAGGCGAGTGGGGGAGGCTCTGGTTTTGCTGCAAGTGGCAGTTTTTGTCTTTGTGCTCTGTTCAGGACTATTGTCATCACATTTAGGGCTGAGCTCAAAAACATGGTGAAATTCTGCAAGGGGCTGGGTAAGAAGATAAGAGAGAAGCTACATGGCCTGTTTGGAGCTGATAACTCAGACTCAGCATAAATCAAACACCTTCTGGCGGTTCAAATAATTTGTATAGTGGTGCATCATATGTTAAGAAAGGACAGAGGAATTTACTGTAAGAAAGTATCATGCTTCAGTGCCCAAAAATGAAATACTGCACACTTGTCAAATTATATCTTCCAAGTGAAATGCTTATGCTGTAAAGTCACCAGCATTGCTGTATACAACACAGCACTTTTACTATAAACTGCCAAATCCCCTCTGTCAGATTTCAACTAATTTAATTTAATCTAAAAGTTAGGGGTGTGACAATACATCCAGCTCATGATACAATATTTTTCAGGAAAAATAAGAATCCAAAAATCACAAACTGTTTTAAAGAATCTATATTCACTGCTGAATAATTTAGTCCAGGTTTGATTAGCCCATTTTTGATTGTCTAATTCTAAGACAGCTCTAAAGCCAAAAAGTTTTGAAAATGTTCTTTTCTTGTGTTTTCATTTATCATATTGACCACTCACAATCACACAGTGATTGATGGGTAACTTGGAGTTAAGTGCAATGCTTGCTCCTGTCATGTATCAACATATGACAGGAGCAAGCTGAAATCAAATCCACAACTTTCTGATTGCCAGATGACTTCTCTACACATTGATCCATAGTTGCTCTGAAACTCATTTAGTGTAAAATGATCAGTTTTATGTTTGCCCACTTTAAATACTTTTAATAAGAGGTAAAACAAATGCAGCAAAAACTCCTTCAGTTTAAAGACCGCTATGAAGCAGCCCTTTACTTTAGCACTGTTAGTGACTAAAACAGCTACTAGACCAGGGGTCTCCAACTCTGGACCTTGAGAGCTACTGCCCTGCAGCTTGCAGCTGCATCGCTGCTCCAACGCACCTGAATCAAATGAATGGCTCATTACCAGTCCTTTGCCAAACTTGATGACATGCCGAGAAGGCAATTCAATCATTTATTTCAGGTGCGTTGGAGGAGAAATGTATCTAAATGCTACAGGGCAGGAGTTCTCAAGGACTGGAGCTGGAGACCCCTGAACTATTTAGTTCTTCCTGAGACAGAGTTTACTTTAATCAGAAACACTTAGACATAGTATTGTGAGTTCACGTCATAAGATCTAATTACACATCTGAAACAAATAATAGTAGTAGCGCTGTCTTGACTATTTGTTATGAAACTTTAAAATAGTTCTTGGTAAATTTAGATTAGTAGATAGACATGGGCTGGTTCCATACGTCAAGCTGTACCAAGGTTTTAAAAAGTTGCAGTTTCAAAACTGTAAAACTTTTCTGACACAAATGTAAAATTTTTCTGCTATACTGTTTCTGCACTTTAAAGCCCTTTTAATGAGATTCCAAAGAAAGTTCTGCACTAACTATATTTATTTCCAGTAGTATGGAGAAAAAAAGTAATAAATCTTCCACGGCCCCTGTTGCCACTGCCGGTCAGCTGGCTGAAAGGAAGCTACAACAGTTTTCTTTCTCCAACAAAACAAGACATATTTGATACTTAAGAAATAACTGGTTAGCAAAATAAAAGTCATGTGGAAATAAAGGAATGCAACCTATCATGCTTATTCAGGTAAAACTATGATTAGCAAGCTATGACTGGCATGTTAAGTAATTAAGCAGGCTGGCTAGCAGAGAAGAAAGCCCAACTAATTATCCAGCTAAAGGTCAGTTTGGTATACTTGTCTTATTCTATGAAGAGGAAAGCTGCAAAAATGAATAACATTCTGCATAATAAGCCCTTGAAAACTGTTTCTAAATTTAATTATTTTTGTTAAAACTTGAATGAATGCTATAGATAAAATTATAACAACTCGCAGCAGTAGAAATAATTGTTGCTGTTCTGTTTTAAATAAAACATATTAGGTTCCAATATCCTTTTTTTTCTTTTGATTTTTGTTTTTGTGTAAATACCATGAAATTGTGGTATTTTTACTGAAGTTCCCATACAGACTCAAGCCCATTACTAGCGTGTGCTTACAATACCATAAAGCACTCCATAGCAGGTAATGTCTTTACTTGGCTGCTTCACACTTGTGGGACCTCAGGTCCTGCTGTTTGCTTTTGGCGTCGGCAATAACCAGCAGGCTGGGGAAGGCTCCAAGCACCATTGTCAGCTTAATACAAAATGGCAGTCTGTTAAAGACAAAAACATGCATATATCTATAGATATATCTATAGATATAGATGTCTATCTATATCTATAGATATCTATCTATATCTATAGATAGATATATATACTTATATTTGCACGTTTTTGTCTTTAACAGACTGATATGTGTGTGTGTGTGTGTGTGTGTGTGTGTGTGTGTGTGTGTGTGTGTGTGTGTGTGTGTGTGTGTGTGTGTGTGTGTGTCCTCTCAGGTCTGTTTAATGAGTGAGCGGAGCTAAGATATGCCAATGATTAAGAAAAAAGAACCTGAAAGGTAAAAGGAGTTTGATAAAAATCAAAGCTGAACACTGCTAAGGAAAGAAAGAAGCACCTTTATGAGGTGTTACACATGTTATTTTACAAAAGGAGAGTTTTTTTTTTTCAAACTTAGAGTTTGTTCTACAAGTTAATCTTGATCCTTTGATTATGAGTGTAACAAATCCTTTTTTAAAATAATCTGGACAGGAGAGTAGGGTAGTAGTTCACAAATATCACATTGCAACTAATTATCTTCTTCAAATAATTCCTTTGCCTTTTCAGGTGAAATCTTGGTGTTTTACAGTTTTCAGAAGACATAGGATGGAAACAAGTGAAGAAAAAGTAGAAGAATGACATTCTGACAAGAACTTGACAGACCCAGAAAAGTTATGCAGTCATTACATGAGTGGAAATAGCCTTGCAAAGCTATACGCAGTATATGTTGCAGAGCAAGAAATTAGAAATTAAGCCAAATTGCATTTGGCTTTTTAATAGTTCAGTCTTAAACTAATCCATCTGGGCTTTTAGTTGTTTAATTTAGAAACCGGAAATATGAATTTAAATATCCGAGTATGGACTGTTTAACCTCAAAGTTCTTGTAGTGGTTCTTCCTTTACACAGTATGTAAGTGATTTAGGGACATGGTTTAAAGTGTAGCACCGGACAGTAATTAAACATTCAGTAAACATGAAGCATCTTAGATTAACATAGTACTGGAATTTCAAGCCCAGCAGCTACAAGTGAGAAAGTCCAACATATGGTAACATCTTTTTCCATTTGTTAAAAAAGTGATAAATTCAGAGATATACTAGATTCTGTGTAAAACTGCTATATCCATGGAATAGAAGAGGAATATAAATGTTGATAATAGATATATGTGACTCATAAAAAGCTCAAAATGTTGCAAATGTAAACACAGTAATTATGCAAATGTAAACATGAAGCTTTACCCAACTGGTAAGCTAAAGAAGAAGAATTACAGCTGACACAGTGTTTTTGCTTTTTGTTTGGGTTTATGTCAAGATGTGGCAACCTAAAAAAAAGTTAATGCCAGGTGAGGCCATGGTGGTACATTAAACAAACCCAGCAAGAAGCGAGTGAAGGCTAATAAATAACTTTACTTTCTCGTTCTCTTTTTCTTTAGCTTTTTTCCTTACACTGTAATTCATTATCTCCTACCAGTTCTCTACTAGACACTAATAGGAACACAGAGCAGTAATAAGACCCTCAGATGGGTGCTGCTCAGTGTTCATCTTAAAACTCTCCAGGGAGACACTACCTTTTGTGGATTAATTCACCTTTATAAGGCTGCCATGACTCGAGGGAAGCGAGGGGACCTGCACCATAACAGTTTAACCCAGGGGAGACTTGGTTGACACAAAGCCTGGGCTGGAGAAACATGCCATGACAAAATTGCAGCAGTGAAAACGTTAGTTATGTTTAGGACCAACTCTGGAACAACCCTGTCTCAGGCTCACCATTAATTAAAAAATGCTGCAATTCCAGTTTATCTGTACAGTGATGCAGATATTACATTACCATGGAATAAGATGGTGCTAAGCAAAAGAAAACCCCAACAAAAACTAGTCTTTAGTCCAAAATCAACACTTTTGAGCTTGACTGAATTTTGCAGCTCCACACATGGACCAGCTAAATGCTTTTTGGCACAAGCTTTATGGACAGATGAGACAAACACAGACATAAAAAAGCGTGTTTAAAGAAGTCAAAGAGTTTTTTACAAGTAAAAAACTGTGCGTACTGTCAAGCATGGTCAAGCTATGGGGCTGTTTCATGGTGATACAGGTGTATTGCACAAAGTGGGTGGAGAGGTCGAAGAGGGCTGAAACTTGAACACACATTGATGTTCCATCAGGAGGATGACATCAAATACACATAAAAAGTGCTTTTGGAATGGATACCACAGGTTAAGATTAAACCTCTGGAATAGTCTTCCCAAACTCCCAGCTGAAATCCTATAAAAAATTTGTATACTACACTTAAAAGCCATAAAACCGACCAAAGAAATTAATTTTAATATCTAATAAAAAATAGTGGTCAACTATTCAGACAAGATTTTGCTAGAAGCTTGTTGATGTGTGGGGTCAAGACCTTTAACTAAATATTAGTGCCACTGTATGCATACAACTGAACCAGTTTTTTGCCTTGTCTAGGACGTTCTTAACGAATTCAAATTTGTGTAGCCATTTTTTTCTTTTTCTCATTGTAGCCATACACAGTTTCATCATTGTGAAGGAACTTGAAACGTAAATATGATGGTTAGTGTTCAATAAATATACTGTAAACTATGCCATCAAACAACCCAAAGATGGACATTTAGTGATGTTTTATAATCACGCGCCTGTATGGTTTTTCTTTGGTATGTTTGTGTATGCTTGACAAGGCCCATAACATTAAATATAAATTTCTCTTCAGTCTAACAAGTCATAATATTTCAGTTTCAGTCAGACTAAGTTTGTCCCAGCAGAGTTTTCATCTCCAATTATACTGTTAAATGTAGAATAACTGAAATGACTCCAACTTCTCTGTGTCTTCTGCTTATGAGTGATGAGGCGTTCTGAACAAGGAGCACCAATTTGTGACTGTTATTTCAAAATAAAGGATGGAGGAAGTCATTAAAATGAGCTGTTAACAGTATCATATAAACTGGGCTTGGTCGGAGGCCAGCAGGCTTTCAGTCACTGCTTGAAATTGGACACCAACTGACATCTATTAAAAGGCAACCACATAGGATAAATACCTCCTTATATTCATGCTTATTGGACACTAAATGTCTCCCTGTCCCAACAACGCGTTAGGCGCATTACTTAAATTAATAAACTGGACTGAGCTTTGTTGGGTTTTTTAAACGTGTATAACAGAACCAGCTCCTGAAACATGGAATGGGAAGATTAAAATCAATATTCTGTGAAAGCACTGTTAAGTCTTTAAAAAAAAAAAAAAAAGCATCAGAAGATACACATTATTCAGAGTCCAATTAAACCCAAGTAGCGTCTGTTGAAGCTAGAGAAAAGGCACTCTTTTTTTGACAGGGAAGGCTCGAGGACCAGCTGCAATGTTTCTTCACTCCACCCACACAAAGTTTCAGTCTGTCGTCAAAATATATGTTCCAAGTAGACTGCTCTCGGCTTTCATAACCCATGACCCACAGGCTTACTGACTGGCATATCAACTTACTCTTTATAAGCCTGAAGCAGTTAATTAAATATATATTAGATGTGTGAAAAAGGTTAGCCTCTTCTTGCCTAAACACCATATCTGATGGTGGGGTGGAGGTGAAAGCCCTAAAATGCTAAATGGGGACACTAATTAGAGATCTGCAAACAAAACCATCATGGTCTGTCTGAATAAATCAAAAATCAGAGAAACTGGAAGGATACTTATCTTGGGCACAAAAAGGTTTCAAGCATTTCTGTCGGCTTTGTTTTTAATGTGTCCATGTGGCCTGGCTACCCAGGTATGGTTGTGAAGATTTATGTATGATTTATTTACAAACAGCACTAGAAAACCACTAGTGAGTTACAGAATATAACTTCATTTATCATATTTAAACACCCTTATCCCTTTGGATTAATTAAACATTAACTATTGTAATGTCCTACATGTTATCGGAAAATGCTCTTTCCAGCAAAATGATGAGTTAAAGCTAGTTGTCTATATACTTGCAACTGAGGAAATCCAATGTGATAATTTTATTCCTCAGGTAGGCATGAAGCAGGTATCATAATAATCATATAAGTTCTCATATAATGGGATCATATAAGGTATCATATAATGAGATGTCAGAGAAGGTGCAGGATTAACACTTTTCTCTGGCTGTATGGAGCATTGAGTAACATGGCATTTCCCATCCCCCACCTATTGCTGCAAACTGCCAGTCAGCTGACTGAAAGAAGACTACCACTTTTCTTTGACTTACAAGTAAATCAAATTTGGCTATTTAAAACCATTTTTTGATCAACAGAACCACATACAGTAAAAATATAGAAACTAAAGAGTGCCACCCATCACTCCATTTAAGGTAACACTGTTTTAAAATACAGCTGGAAACCTACAGGGAGCATGTATGTTAGGCAACCGACCGCAGGCTGGTAATGGCGTACATTTGGTATTTGCACTTTTTGTGATCTAAATAATGGAAAATTACATATGTTTATTATTACAATCACTTGTGTGCATGAGTGCTTTAGATCTACAGTGACTTGCAAAAGAAAATCAAATTAATTAGTCACTTTTCATTTTAGGGAGTAAAACAAACTGAATGATCCATGCAGACCATAACTTATAATCCCCCATTTCCCCAAACAAGTGTCAGTTCCTTACATTATCTAATTAATTCTTTTAATATTTTACAATATTTATCTAATATCACATTCAACATTATCTTAAGCTGAAACATAAGAGCAATGTGTTGTTAAACAGTATCAGAGTAAACCTGCTCTGTAATTATCTTTTTGAAATTCAAGCATTGGTGACAAGAAACTGCAGGTATGAAAACGCTCTTTGATTCAACATGAATGCATTGTCAGTCGGCATTTAAATCCATAGTCGCTGTAATCAAATGCAAGGCAAGCTGTAAGGAAAAAAAATGGCACCGAGTCTCTGTGGTGGTTGTGTTGTCATGATTAATTCTATGGGAGTAAGGACTTGAATTTTCTTTTTCTCGTGAGCGTGGTGTTCCTGATGGCCTTGCCAAGAAAATCTGCTGCTTAGCTTTAAGCTTTGAATCTGTAATGTTCAGACCTCATTTCACTTGGGAAATGGTTTGTTTGGGGAAAACAATAACTGAACCTACATAGATCAGGGAGGCTGTTCTCTCTCTGCTACACATTCAGGGTGGGTAATAAATGGCTGATGTTTTGAAGGAATCAACTTGTGCAGTGTAACATGAGATTGATTTTCAGAGATGATTTCAGATTTTTTTTTAAAAAGGCAGAAAACAGTCTGACTTGATCCCTCAGTTTCTGCATTTAAAAAGAAATAGGAAAAGTAAAATGTAGAATACATTTTTACAAAGTATTTTTTGCCAATACTGACTTGTAAAGTCAGTATTGTCTAGAGATGCAGTGAGAAATCTGCTGGCGATCAGAATTCAATAGTTTTTAGCTTGATTGATATTGACTTGTGCCCTGGCAATTGGAAACTCAAAAATCCAATCTTTACTGAATTTTTGAAAGGATCACACCTAATTGCTACTAGCTTACTAGAATAAAAACACTCTTCAATGTGGAAGTATTTACTGAGAGAAGAACCCTTAAAGATGGCCATTTTCAGTATCAGCCAGGTGTTAAAATTGAAGCACAGAGAAACAAGGAGCCGTTTACCAGGTAACTGAAATAACAGCCTGAGTCAAATGTGGTTCACTGCAGCTGCCAGACAAAGAAAGAGAGCAAGACTTTTAGCAGATAACAGGAAGGCTGAATGGAACACAGCTTTGTTTGCACAGCTGTTTGAGCTTCAAACTTATGTTGGATTGCAAAATGTTAATAACCTTTTGCTAAGTCCATGGTTAAGGTATGGGTCTGCATTCTGTAGAGAAAACAGATGCAGACAGAAATAATTTTAGTAGTCTTAGCTGAATGAATTCCAAATATGATATGGTAAACACATTTTTAAAGCTCAATTCCATAACTAATCCTGTATTTATTTTGAATGAGTAAAACCATGTTTTGCAGGAACTGCTCTACTACACACTGACATTGTCTTGGCTCCTAACATAAGTAACCAAATGCTCATGACGTCAAGGCTAAAAACATTTTAAGTTTATTTTTTTCTTGAGCTATAGTTTTTAAAGAGCAATCAAAATAAATCTAAATCAGCACCTGGAGGTAAAAGCTTTCCAAAACCAGAAAAAAATGTCTTATCACTGCATCTTTAAAAAAAAAAAAAAAAAAAAAAAAAAAAAAAAAAAAAAAAAAAAAAAAAAAAAAACCCCTGCTAACCCCTTTATAATCTAATATTATACAGTACAACATTCGGTGTAGGGCTGAATGTGCTCCAAAATGCTGAGCTCTGTTGACTCAGTTGAATTACTTGCCTAAGGCTCTGGTGTCTGCCTGGACACATACACATAATTAGGAAAGGTCACCGTCCCTCCTGTCTTGTCAACAAAATCACTTCAAAATGACAAAATTTAGCTCCAGCTGAGCACAACCTCCCTTAGATACCCTTGCCAATCAAGCACCAGCAGGAGTATCTAGCCTTAGGTGATTTATAATTATGGCTTTTATATGCTATGCTAAATAGGTGATAGCATAATAGTGAGCCAAACATTTGGATGGAGGTGTGAAATAGGGTACATCGCAGTAATTAGAGAGCAATGCAAAAATCAGAGGAAAGTTGAAGGAAACTGAAAGACTCCACAATGAATTTCTCTTTAACTTTGTTCAAGCTGTATGAAGATATCTGGGGAGTTCTGTGTCTTGTTTTTAATTATAAAGGACGCAAAGAAAATCAATTCTTTTCATGACATGTTTGCTTTTTCTTCAAACATACCTTTGATGATTATGTTGAACTTCGACCATATCAGAGCACAGCAGCTTTTTAATGACTCTTCAATGCTGACGCTGTATGAGTGTCAGAACTGTGCCTCTCCTGTGTCAGCTAAATCATCCTACAGCTCCTCCACATATGGAGGGTTGGAAAACAATGTGGGCTTCCATTAGAGAGGTTTATGATAAGGAGGAGTGGCATCCATCCCACCTTTTTGTTGGGGCATCTGTCAAATCTAGGAATATGAATACACGTACAACCTATTAGAAGCTATCAAAATCCAGGTTGGACACTGGGAGAAAGATCTGCTGTTTCAAATTCTGCCCTCCAGCTTCTGCCACATCACATAAGGACCAAACTATTGACAATATGAGAAAAAGTTTTTGATACTTTTCCCCATAGCAGACATTTCTTCACTGTCTAAGTGCTCTGGAGAGCAGTCATGTTATTGCACAGCTTACATAAAAGAGAGATTGGAGATGACGACAAAATACATCAGATGCCTTAATTTGGTATTCAGTCTAATCTGTTGAAGACTGAGACAGCTTGGCAACCATTATAATCAGGCCAGCAAAACTGAACCTGAGCCGTTGTCCTTTAAGCTGTACCCTTGGCCTAGGCTGCTGGGGGATATCTCGTATGGGTCGAAGACCCTCTCTTTGCTCTGATGTCTTTCCTCCCCTAGAATCTATTTGCCATTGCTGAAGTCATTAACTTTGTGTTTGTCTTTGTACGGAGCCCAGGCAAAATGTTTTTGTGTTTATTTGTATCTCTATCGCTTCCCAGCTGACCAAGGCAGAGGGCTGCTGATTCTGCTGGAAGTTTTTCTATTTTAAAGAGAATTTTTCTTCTTTATTTTTGTCATCCACTCCTCAGATAAAACCAGACAACTTTTTAAAAAGGCCTTCACATTCTCTCATAATTGGCATGAATTATATAATAATAAATTTTAATTTCAGACCATTAATTATTTATTTGAACCAGTTAATTCCATTCTCAAATTATTTTTTGAGGATGAAAGGATTATAAAACATATAATTTCACCTTTTGAACAACAACTTCAACAAGTCTGAATTTATTGTTACTGGCATCCAATGTTATTTTCATTTTCACTACACAGTTAAAAATATCCAGATATGCTCAAATATATGAAAATATTCACCTAAATCTTTGATAAGTGTTGGTGAAGGCTCTAAAAAACCTTAACTTGAAAAAGCTGATGCCTTTTTATGGCAACTGATAGTTTCACTTTCTCTGTATAAAAAGGATTTGTTTGACTTTAAGTTCAAGGATCTGAAAAGGAAAATTGTAGATTTACACAAGTTGGCAAAGTATTTTGGAGGTCATTTCCAAACAGCTGCGGATTTAAAGATTATTAGTTGAAACAACTGCCAGTATATACAAGTTATGCAGATGTGTCACCACTTTGTTGAGGTCTGGGGGAGGACCAAAACCATCGCCCTTAAGAACAACCCAGAGACCATTAAGGCTGAAGGCTGCCATGACATGAAAACTCTTTCAACACCACCCTTACTGCCCAGAGTGAAGCAAGAATATAGATTGAGAGGCTGTCAGCCAGGAATAAGACCCAAGCTCCAAAATGGACAGCTTCAAGTCTGACTGAGATTTTCAGCTGCCCATGTAGACAAACAATTGCCCTTGAGAGAAAAGTTTAAGGTTCAGACACGTCAAAGATTATTGAGAAGGTATACTACATGTTTGAAAAAGTCAAGTTAAAGCCTAACCCTAACCATAAAAAAAAAAAACAAAACGTATAAACTGTCAAATAAGATTATTGAACTATCATGTAGTGGGACTGTTTAACGGTGGTACTGGTGCATTGATCAAGGTGGACTGAACTGAATGAAGGGCTAACTTCAAATTCTTCAACATCCCTTCAAATCAGTATCTGGATGGACACAATTGAGATAATGATCTCAAACATATGGGCTTTCCAAAAATACAACTTGAACCCAGTCAAAGCTTTATGAACTTCACTTAAAAGTTTGAAGCAGTGGCAAGAATCCAAGTAGTTTTAATGAACTCTTCTAATTTTTCCAAAAAGAGTGATCAAATATCCAGACTTTAACCAGAAGTATGTTGATGACGACAGAAATCATATGGTTGATGTAGGTCTTCCTAAGGTACATTTCACCAAGTATTAATGGAGCAGCATAGTAAATAATAACCTCTATAATGCTGACTTTGTTTGGACATGAAAAATCATTGCTGGAAGAAGAATAGTTCAAATAAATAATTAAAAGCCATAAGTAATATAAAATTAACACGGTGAACTGAACAAGTTTGAATTTAATTAGAAAATATCTTAGGAATTACTTTGCTGTTGTTTCTCACCTTGGAAAAGCAGATGAGCATATCAAGAGTTGATCAAAACTAAGAAAAAAAAAATTATATATATATATATATAAATATATATATATATATATATATATATATATATATATATATATATATATATATATATATATATATATATATATATATATATATATATATATATATATATATATAAAATATAAATGTAAATTTATAATGACTGCACAAAACAACAATTTTGTTCATTTTAAAGCTTTTTCTTAAATTCCCAAATTAATAAGCTTAACTAGTTTTGAAAAAAGCAGAAAGAAACCAGAAACTTTTGTGCACAACTATACTAAACATCCACACACAACAGCTGCAGCAAACTAGAAATTGAATAACCTTCAGACAGTTTTTAAGTTCCTGTCTGTTTCCATGCTCTTCACACTTTCCAACCAGACAACTGTATGATGAAGTGGAAATGGCTTTCATATCGCTCCCTTGTGGCCTTACTAAGGAACTATTAATCTATGGCTCTCCATATTGCATTCAGATCTACCTTCCCCAGCCACCACCTGGCCTGAAGTAAAGGCCAAGAGAGGACCCAGAGGACAGGACAGGCTCATATTATGAGCTGCTCCAAGACACCTCTGGGCTTCTAAGCGCTTCTCCTGACAGTGACTGATAGCCAATTAACCATTTGAAGAAGAGTATTGATCACTTGGTGAAGAGGAAGAACCTGAAAACATTTCCTTATACAAGACTACTCTCGAAATACATAGTGAGCAGCAAGACAGGGTATTTTATATATGTACTAAAGGCACACCAGAGAAATTACCACTCTACAGTCAAAATCCTCTGAAGTCTATTTGACATATGTCACTCGCCTGTCCACACAGACTCTTTATGACCCCGTGCATTTATTATCCCTCAGGCGGTTTTAGTGAAATGAAATCTTCACAGACATTGATCTAAAACAAGCACAAGGAATTGCTTTGTTACTTTGGCAATATCTAATAACTGATACCTGAATTCTTGCTGCTGAGTCTACATGAAAACTTTTTTGTCTAAAAAGTTTTTGTGGCCTGTCAGCCCAGTACACCATCGAGTCAGGTGTCTTTACTCTCCAGACAGCTGGTTCTAATGACATACTAATGAAAGTCACAGCTGTTATGAACTGATGCATTTAAGTAGCACTTATGTTCCACTCATGATTCCACTGATCAGACCTTTTCTGTCCAAGAGCAATTTACATTTATTTTTAGGTCTGGATTGCAGACTTTGATTTTTTCGTAAGGACTGTAATATAAGAAACAGAATAAAATGTACTTTAACTTCTTTGATAGAACTACAAGATCATCCCTATTTATGGAAAGCATTTGTTCCTAACCTTTATCTGATTTTTATTACACTCAAAAAAGTATATCAACATGCATGCTGTTGGTTGATGTGTTTCTAGACCAGAAATGGTGGGAGTTTTTAGTTTTACTGAATTTAATAAATAGGGGGACAAAAAAAAAAAAAAATCTTATTTTTCAGCAATGAAGAAAAAAAATGTCTGATTCCAATTTATTGGTGAATCGCTGGTTTACTAGTTAATCGGTGTAGGTCAGTTATGGGTATTAAGGTGCACCAAAGATTTAAAGAGTTATAATTTTATAGCTGCTAAACTTTTGCATCACACTGTTTCTACGGTTTAAAATCCTTTTCAATTATTTTCGGCGGTATGGAGCATAGAGTATCAATCTGTTGCTGCGCACTTCTGGGCAGAATGCTTTTACACTTGACCCTTGCTTACAATAATGACAATGTTGGCTGAAGCAGTAGGTATAATTGTTCCTTTTCTGTTTTCAAATGAAAGCAATTAGATCATGTTTGCATTCATATTCTTGCTTTAAATAGCATAACATGGTAAAACCACAGTATTTTTACTCAATGTTATTATACCATTATGATCTCATACTGTTTCATGTCTACTGGTTAATAACACTCAGCTAAGTCAAGGCCAAGAAGCTGAG
The DNA here is from genome assembly GCA_014839685.1 of Anableps anableps. Lineage (NCBI taxonomy): Eukaryota > Metazoa > Chordata > Actinopteri > Cyprinodontiformes > Anablepidae > Anableps > Anableps anableps. The sequence continues at coordinate 14,110,819 of CM026074.1, forward strand.
GCGAGGTAAACAACAGAGCGGTGCCTTCTGGCAGCATGAGTACTTTTCACCATGACTGACCTTCGGGATTCAATGTCAACCTTCACATATCCCGTGTTTTTTGCTGAGGTGATTTTTTTTTCCTCTGGACGAGAACGCAGTGGCATCCAAGGTTAAATGTCACCCCCTGCTTTTTTGTTTTCTCTGTGACAGCAAAAGTTAGAAGGAGACCCACAGAAGAGAACATTCAATTAAACCCCTTCAGCAACATAAAATTGAGTCTCAGCTCAACAAGTTCACACCAACTTCTCACTGGAGACATTTAGCCGATCGCTCATACCACATGGTTGGCAGCAACAAAAACACAACAGCAGAAGCTGAAGCAATTATTGTGAGTGTGACCCTCCATTGATAAGAAACATACCAGGTCAGTTTTATGCAACCAAGACGAACAAGCAAGAACTGTGACCGCTGTGTGCTGCACTTGAAGAGCCAACAAGGCTTCCTCCAAGCCATCTAGGCACTCTCACACAGACCTGCATCATAGAAATGGGGTAATTGAAACAAAAGGGCAGAGTTTGACAGAGATGTAGTGCCTTCGCAGAGCCTCTGCACAGACTGCAGAAAATAACACCCAACTCCTCCCCTCTGCAAGGTCCATCCTCTCTGTGTCCTCCGTAAGGGCTGCGTCCTTCCTTAGCTTTTCAAGACGGCCATTTGCAAATGATAAGTGCAGGGACACAGCCTTGTGAAAGATAAGGCGGCTGGACATTTGTCATGTAATCGAGTGTGCTCCACTGCTGTTTAAGGCTGACCTGTGTTGACATGCACTGTTTACCTTTTATTTGTTTATTCTGAACTATTATCAGCCTTCATTAATCACCACGGGCTCAGGCTGGGGAAATTACTTTGCAGACTTCAGACAGGAAAATATTAACTTGAATTAGGTCTCTTCGTTTCCTGCTGGCAAATAAAAAATGCAATATTTGATTAAGTGAGTCCAGCAAATAAGCAGCTCCGCTCTGTCACTGTGATACTGTCCATTTCCAACTTGAAATTCACAGTGAGTGGATTGTAAACCCGAGGCGAGAAATCATTTAAATTTTTCTTTGTGTAATTGCTTTCTTGCGCTTTATGTCCTGAATTTTTACTTCATGCAAATTTACTGTTTGGAAACTAAACAGTCTGAAGTCAAACTTGCTTACCGCGCTGTTCAAATCATCCTTTTGCCTGTGTTATTTGAATTTATCTCCAGTGACTAGAGGGAACAAAATAAAATAACTCCTACAGGCTTTAAATTATCATTTCTCTTTAGAAGACCACATCCCTGCAAATGCACAATCATTTGCCATGCATTAGCTACTGGACAAAAACGAAGTGATTTTAAATTCCTCTGACCAGAAGGCAAATTCCCCCCAATAAATTATGTTAATTTCAGCTTTTGCTCTCCTTATCACATTCTTTAGTGAGTCAATGAGGAGAGACAAAGCTGGCTGAGAGAAAGACAACTCCGAGATGACTCAGTCATTCACAGGAAAATGACAACACACGTCTGGCTAAAGCGACTCTCTTTGATAATACAGCAATAACAAAAGGGAACTCACAGATTACTGTATTATGCAAGAGATTTCTGCTTGTTGTCATTTAATGATTAGCTCCTTGCATCATTGCAAGGTTTACACCCCGTGGAAATTGCTCACACAAGTAGAAAGGTGCCTGATAGCAAATCCCAGGTTCCCTCGCCAAACGAGACAACAATTGCTTGGCAACGCTCTCACTGGGAAGAGGGGAAAAAGCAAACAAAACAAAAAAATAGAGGGTGGATTTTTATTTCTTCTACACTGATATCTCAGCTTTGATGATCTGTTCAGAAGGAGGTGAGACACAGTAAAAAAAAAAAACAGACCAAAGTCTGAGCAAATGGTAAACAACAGAAGCAACAGGAGGTTGAAATAATCTGCAGACCTACACCTAGCACACGACCACACGCACATGCATGTATGCAAATCTTTGTGGAAACACCTTCCCACACACACAAATGCACTTTGCATACTAAAAACATCAAGAGGTGCACACACACAGACAGGCAAAGCAGAACAGTTTTTTTGTTGCTGTTGTTCGTAAGACTCTGAGCTGCAAAGCAAACTCCTTAAACCGATCCGTCAGATCTCTCACAGCTCCGAGGAAGGGAAAGTCCTTAAACTTAAGATTGACAGCTCTACCTTTATTACTGACTAAGTTATGTTTCCCTGGAATAATAAAAAAAAAAAAAAAAAAAAAAAAAAAAAAAAAGGCAAGCAACCTTTGATAACGGCGAACGTCGAGTCAGCAGCTTGGCTCAATACAGAAGATGGCTCGACTGATCTCAGCTGAGGCCATCCTGATCCTGATGCGGAAAGAATTGGCTCCCAAATTACTATCCAATCCATTTCTGGAGCTCACTTTTTCTAATAAAAGTAGCCTCTGAGCTGCGAGGGGAGCTTTGAAGATGCTTGTACCAGCCAAAAAAGACGCTAATCAAATTTCAAAACTGAAGCCTATACTCTTTATTTTCCATTACTATACTCAGTGTATTCCGGTTTGGGGTCATGGAAGGCTGTTGAGCTTTTTCCTAAAAACAGAAAGCAACAAACTTCAGTTATTCATCTCATCACAGAGAAAAGAAATAACCTAGGGGAATTTCGAGTCTTAAAAAAAATCGACCCATTTCTGCAGGTTTATAGAGTGTGGGCGTAAACTGAAGCAGAGCTCATGAAACCTTCACACTAAACTGATCCACCAAGTTACACCCCCTCAGCTAGGAACCAGTGCTAAACTTCTGAGCACCTACACCACCCAAATAACCCTAAAAACTAACCCAAACACACTTGCAAGAGTTTTAACTTTTCATCATTAAAAACTGAGTTATAAACACTACTAACACTGTGCTGCCTCTTTTGCTTGTTATACAATGTCCCTTGAGCATGTCTGTTTAATCTTAATATATTCTTAATTATGCAGTAATTAATGCAAGAGAAAGGGCCCTCTGAAATCATCATCTCAGTGTCCTGAAGCAGGAGGCACAGCTACACCAACTTAAACATGTTTGCCTCCTGTCCAAAGCAAGGTTAACCAGACGGAAACAATGCAAGGTAAATGGTGTGTGGGCTTCTTGGCTTGTGGATACAAAACAGCTGTTTCCAGATGTTTGCAGCTGTGAGGATGACGTAGCGCATCACAGAGACATTGCTTTACAAATAATCAAAGCCATAGTGTGAATTACAGTCGCCACAGGTGGGGTTTACCGTAAACAAGGCCCCTGTATTCATATGTCCCCTATTACATTTACCATAAGTGTAATAAGAATATTGTATTAGCATTTTGGCAGAAAAGCAACGTCAGTGGTGTGGTCGTTTTTTTTTTTTTTCACAGTGTCAAAAGGGTAAGGAACCATATATAGTATATTCATAACATTGTAAATATAATTTATTGGCCATAACAGCAGTATTAATATTGGAAATCAATGTTCATATTGGTGCATCTCTACTTGGGGTAGAATTTTTAGAGAGTAAAATCATTTGGTGTGGCAGTTGTGTCCAATGTATAGCACTTTAATATAAACTATGCTGAGTAGAGAAGGACAAGCAAGTTTAACTGGTTTTGTTTTCATCAACCCTGGAAAATGTATTTATTTAGCTTTTTTTATCTGTGAAATGGGACCCTATCAGACACAAAAGTGGTGGACTTTTAATATAATAATACAACTATTAAGGTCTCCTATGTTTAACCGGAACATTTGTCGACTCTTTAAAATCTTACATTTTGGAGTTTAAATTATTGTTCCATCCATTATCTATTCCCATGTATCGATGCAGGGTCGTGTGGGGGTTAGTGCCTATTTACAGCAGTCATTGGATGAGAGGCAATGTGCAACCTGGGCAATTTACCAGTCTATCACAGGGGAACGCCAACACACAGGAAAGACAATCATACTAAGGCTAAGTTAAATTATTCAGAAAGAAACTGGTGTGATTTTAAAATTAGCATAATTTTTGAGGGACTTCAAATGTAAAATTTCTAGATTTTAAAAACCAAATGCTCTTGGAGGACCCCTGCTGTTCTTGGGACCTGCTTCTTGGTTTGCTTTTTCCTTGGGCCGGCTTGGTGTCATGGCATGGTTCGCACCCCAGTCAAGAGACTAATGAGAAAGGATGCATCATGTCCAGTTCAAACAGAAAACTGAGTGTTATAACTATCATAAAAAACGTATCATCTTGGTCCTCATGGCTTTTATACTGCTGCTGGGAGAAACTTCTCCCTCTTATTGTGCTCCAAGCTCCGTTCACTGAGATTGTTTTTGTACATCAGGGCTCATTTGCATGCAATCTGGAGCGTCTGGCCAGGGCTACATCATAAAATATAACTCATCAGCGCGAGTAGGTCGTCTACCAACTCAGTAAAGCTGTCACCATACTGCGAATACAGCACGAATGAGTGCTGGCGGCGGGACGAGCGTGGAGTTAAATGATCCCAGTCGGTTGCAGCCAGCACAGGATTCAGGTTCAAGTGGATGAACACATGCTGGAAACATATCCGCACACAAAGACCACAACTTTTATTATTATAAAGAAAGTCGAATGTAAGGTTTATGTAACCATATGAGCAAAGCGGGGTTTTTTTCTTTTATTATTCTCCCAAATCATCTCTTATGCGGCAGGATTACAGGCAGGTGCTGTTCAAACTTGCACTGAAAGCGAATAATACGCAATAAACTTCCATGTGTTGATTACGAATACTTTACTATTTGTAACATATCAGAAAGACTGAGAATACTACTTCCCGATTAGGTCAGGTTTTAACCTTGAAAAAGCCGTAACCTTGTCGGTGCGGGCTAATTAAGGAGTGATATACAGCTAGCAAATTACTGAACAATAACCGCTGCCAAGAACGTGCTCGGTCACGCGCCCCGGCTTTTCCAGAAAAAAAAAATAAAAAATACACAAGCTAACAAACAACTCACGTGCGGTGCTTTTCAATATTTCTACAGCCAGCGTGCCTTTTTCACAACACAAGCAGTTAAAAAAAATAATAATAACCAAAATGATAAAGTGTAACTTACCACCAGTGGAGGTGAAACCAGCACACATGAGCCCGAGCAGAAGAAGCGCAGCGCTGAAGCCGCAGCGGACAAAGGGGCCCGGAGGTAAGGGCATCTTTAAGCTGTTTTAATCACTTAAGTTTCAATGAAAAAGGGAGCAGTGGAGAAAAAAAGGCAGACAAATGTTTTTCAGTTCCGTAGAGTGTCCTCTGATGCACTTTTAGGGCTTTTTTCGTTATTAAGTGTCTTTTTTTCCCTCAGTATGTATCCTCGTGCCGCGCCGTGGCCATCTGCATCCAGCTCGTGCGTCTCTGTTGCTCAGAACAACGCATCACAGGTGTGGTGGAGGAAACTGCTGCCTTGTGCTCGCCGCGGTTCTTACTGTAGCCTCTACTGTATCTCTCCAAAGACGTTCACAACTCTCTGTATCGCCGAGTCGAGAAGGATGAGGAGAAGAAGAAGGCTGCAGTTTCTGCTTGTTCCCGTCAGTTTGCAGCCTTCGCCTGCAATGATACCTTCTCCAAATGCGAAAATCGTAAGAATTGGCATCGGAGGACAGAACATCTGCTTGCACAGCAATGCCGGAGTGCTGAGAGTCAGGGAAGGTATACACACAGACACACACGCTGCGTTGAAGGCAAGAGGAGCAAAACCAGGAGCGGATTGCGTTTGGGGAATGGAGCGCGCCTGCTGTCCAGTGTCTTACCAAAACATTTACATATCATCAATAAGCATAACTACAAACCACGTACTGGCAGTGCACGAAAGAATGAAAATGAATGCGCCCGTACTCTTGCGAGTGTGCTTTTCATATCCTATGCCTTACATGAAAATGATGGATATGTCATTCAGCCTTGCATGATAGGAATCACATCGGTGCTTTGCATACAAATTCAGCACAGATCGCATCTGCATGTCATTGAGTTTCAGTTAAATACGCCTTTGGTTTGTCTAGTGGCACATGAGTGACGGACAAACACAGATGAAGAAACCTGAGGATTAGCGCTCTCATGAGAGCCCATTTACTTGTCAGCAAACTCTGTAAACCTAAATGTGACTCCAGGAAGCTTTTCTCGCATTTTTATATGGGAGGGTGTCAGAGTAATGATTGTTCGACTGCTTAGCCATTCCCTTTGGCTATATATTACACAGAAATCGACAACAGAGAACATTTTAATACTCATTGTTGTATTATTTTTTACTAACAATATGACAAAATAATTTTTAAAAACATGACTGGACAATAAACTTTTTCAAAGCAAGATTTCTCTAAATACAAAGGTTAGTGCTAATAATTCTGCTTTGTGTATGTGTTTTTGTTTTGTTTTTTTTGATGACATCAAAATCGGCATGGCGCATTCCTTAAAAAGTTATGAAAAGATAGTTTGGGAGGAAATTTAAGAGTGCAATGTTAATCAGTCGTAGAAGATCAAAGATGACCTGTCAGAAGGAGCTGGGTTTTAACATGTCATTACCTGCTGTCAATATAAATGTACTTAGGGGTGGCAAACTCCAGTCCTCTAGGGCTGGTGTCCTGCAACTTTTAGATGTGTCCTTGGTCCAGCACACCTGAATCCAATGACTTAATTACCTTGTCAGTAAGCAGTCAGGTTCTCCAGAATGGTACTAATGATGAAATTATGTGATTCAGGTATGTTGAAGCAGACACCTCTTTAAAAGTTACAGAACGCAGGACTGGAGTTTGACATCTGATTCATTATTTAAGACAAGATTTTTATCTCTTCCCCAAGACAACTGTTATGCACTAGTCACATGTTCCGCCACTCTAGTCGATGGATCTAAAGGGAAATGCCTGGGCTGATGCTCCATTGGACATGGTGTGCAAACCATGCCCACCCAATGGACTGATATACTCTCTAGGGGAAAATGGTGCTCACCCAATTATTGAACAGATCATCTAGGATTAATTATTAAACAGCATGGCAGATGAGGATTTTTGGCAGATTTCAATATAGATTCTGAAGCATTTGAGCGATGTTTAAGTTGCAACACACTCTTATGTGTTTGAGACTGAGTTTGACTCTGATGACCCCCAAGGCATGATAGATCCTGCCACATATGGCAAAGCTGAAGCAAACTGTGACGATGACAACGATCATTCTCAGAACTTTAACAAATCTGTTTCATTCTTGTTTAAAATTTCTCTTGAACTGCTTCCCTTTGATGTTTGCCATTTTTAATGACTAAATGCTGTTTCGTCTTTGCATCATCTCAAATTGTAATGTGATAGTTCGTATAGTGGCACTGCTTGTAGTTTCAACGACTGTTTCTTTAGCTTACCCAAACAACATCACTCTTTCTGACTACTTACCAATCAAATCTTTTTCATTGCTTCTTCTTTTTATTGTTGAATGAAGTGATATAGGCTGTTCTGTCTATAGTTTAGGCAAACTGGTAGGATTGGGATCATTATAGATTTGTCTACCTGGAGAAGTTGCAGGTGATGCAGCAGTCTTTCAGGAAACTCCTTTGCGTCACTGAAACTTGAAAATCATTTCAGAGGAATCCAATAGACCCCATGGTTTTAATAACATGGCATTCCTGAAAGTCTTTGATAAAGAATTCAGGCTATCCCAGTTTGCCATAGTTCTTTTTTCATAAACCTCTTACATGTTTTTTGTTGTTGCCATATGTACCTGAAGTCCATACAGTGGTCTCACATACAGTTCAAACATTTTGCTGCAGCTATTCAGAATACAAGTAAACACCACTGAAGGAGGAACTCGATTAGAAACGAGGGACAGGTGATATAGACTAAAAATTTTATCACAATATTTTGTACTTATTGTGAAACTGAAAAACAACAAAAAAATTAAGATGAAAATTATTTAAAAAGTCATATCTGTTTTTGTAAATACATCCATTCAGGTCACTCAAACAAAAATTATGCTCTTAAGCAAAACTTAGCCATTATTAAATAGGCTACTTCTATTCCATTGTGACAAACAAAACTACAAGCAGCAAACAATGATTGTATTCAGTCATATTTTTAAATATATACATATAGAGATTATTGTTATTACTATAAATTTAAATATTTATCATATTAGATTTTTTCCACCAATAATGATAAATGGTTTGATAATTGATCATCCATATCATCCAGTTCTACAGTCCTTACACTGGCTCCATGTAGCTCAGAAAATAGACCTTAAAATGCTTCTGTTAGTTTATAAATCATTGAATGGCTTAGTACCAAAATAAATTAAAGATCTGTTGTCATTGTATCAACCTTCCAGACCACTCAGGTCTTCTGGTTTACTCTGCATCCCCAGAACCAGAACCAAACATGGAAAAGTAGCTTTCAGTTTTTATGCACCACAAATCTGGAACAAACGTCCAGAAAACTGCAAAACAGCCGACAGACCGAGTTCCTTTAAATCAAGGCTAAAAACCCAACTACTTATAGCTGCCTTTGATTAGTAGAAAGTGGAACATTGATCAGCATTTTCGAATTATATTTGCTTGATAATCCTCATGATTTTGATGCATTGATATTTGCTGGATGAGTTGAATGATTTTCATGTATATTTGCTTGATGAGTTTGACGATTTTGCTGTGCACTTGATTGATGTTTTTATGATGTAAAGCACTTTAAACTGCCTTGCTGCTGAAATGTGCTATACAAATAAACTTGAACTTGAACTAATAAAAACAGTGAATAAAAAGAGCAAAACAACAAAAAACAGATACAAAAGAGTTCAGAAGAACTCTGATCAGCTGCCTTTAGCCTTACGTCATGTTACCTGAGGCATAGTGGAAACTTGTTTTTCGGAGGGTAGGCCATATCTTACTTGAATAACTGTTTGAAATAAAATAGCAGCACAACATTTGGTTCAACAGGTGACAATCCATATCTCAAGAGTGTTTGACTTATTTCACAGAAATGTCTGGCCAGTCGCTTTAAAGGAGGGTGTAGGTGTCTTTGTTTATTCATCTCTCCACTCCCACATATAGTCAGCAGAATAATAAGTGGAAGCACATAGCTGGACCAATGTCTTACCAGCTAATTATGGGGCTCATGTAGATGGATGATTCCTTAGATAGAGCTCAGCTATTACAGCCCGCAAACTCATTAAGCCCCTCTCTCTGTCCAGCATCCCCAGCTAAAGGTCAAAGTCAGAGTGAGAATGACACCAGCGAGCACGGACACATGCAGAAATGCACAGCCACAATCAAACCCTCACAGGCACACTGAATGTGAGGGAGTATGGAGGCAGTTGTGAGGCGGCCAAATGGAGGAGAGTGACTCAGCCCTGGTCACTTGTGAGGTTGCTCGTAATGATCTCTCTCATTCTACTAATCTGCTCTGAGTCCTATCAGGCTGTGCAAGCTGGAGTGTGTCTCTTCCAGTCATTGCGTGTTTCTTTTTTTTATTTATTTTTCCCTGAAAAAGCATTTAAACTACATGCATTTCAAACGAGGATCAGAGAATATGTATATATAAACGCAAAGTCATTTATACAATCCTCTTTCAGGTCGGAAATGGTGCTTCAGTCATTTTAAGGAATTATCAGAATGTGTTTTCTGTCTGTGGCATGTCTTTGCTGACTGAAAGCAGGGCCATAACCTCCTCCACACTCTTCTGGGTCTTCGTCTGCTTCCTCAATCAGACTGCAGTGAACAATCACAGCTCTTTTGGGAGTTGACACAAGCAGTTGTTCATCGATCTGTGGTGTTGTAATTAATTTTCTCCCCATCATTGGCTTGAGTTACAATATCCTAAGACGCACTGCAATCAATCACAAAACCAAGACAGACCCATCATTTCTATTGTGGTGTCCAGAATGAGTCGCAGCAGCTATGATCCAAAGAGACGTGCTCAATGACCTGACAACTGTTAAGAAAGCACACAGCATCATTTGTGTGTTTTGTGTTTCACGTTTGTCCTTAAACCAGTGCAATTACACTCCTAGCCTATAAAGACAACTGATTCTCTCGGTCAATATGTATCGATCTGAAGGAGGTGTCCGGCATGAAATTAATATTATTTATTGTTTACAAACAAAACACTGGAGGTCCCTTGAGAGAGGGCAAGGCAGCCCAGGCCTCGACAGTCTGCTTTCTAGCAAAGGCTCGTTGAGCTGGGTGTATCAGCTTCCATCATGACCACATCTTCACGGCCTATTGTTTTGTTTATATCAAATTAAACTGCAATGCTACTCCGGAGAGATATAATTGACCACAGTCTTAGATTAAATGACTGTAAAGATCTTAATAAGCCATCAGCGGATTGCATATTACATTGCAGAGCACTTATGAGGATGCAGTCCAGTGAGAATGAAATTGAGGTTCAGATTTGCATGTCGTGGCATTTTTTGCTATTAATAACATGCAAAATAACTGTATGATGATCAATAGTGTATCAATTTAATTACATATTATTGATCTGGGGTTAGAAAAATTAATTAGAAGGCATAACAGGTCCCAGAGATGGTAAAAGAATATGTATTACTTTAATATCAGAACATCTCCAGTGGGTCTTTAAGACATATAGCAGATAATGGATTCACAAGTCCTCCACAATTAAAGTACATTTTATCCATGAGTACAATAACAGCTATCGCCATAGTAACTCCTGGCTGCAACTCTTACTACCCTACTAAGGATGCAATGATTTGGATATGCGCATACTGCTTTGTTTAATTCAATAATTCCACATAAGTGCAAATAAAGTAGCTACCAAGAGATCTCAGGACATCCTTAAGTGAGCAGGAGAACCAGACGAGAGTTTAAAAAACAGAGAGGAAGAGCTGTGAAAGAGGGGGATGGAGGATGAAGGAGCCTACTGAAGGTCTCTCATTTCAGCAGCACAGACTGCTGATGAAGCCGAACTTTCAATATCCCACCACTTCAGCTCTGATGGTTTCTCAATTTTACAGATATGGCCCCAGAATATGATTTGATGAAAATGTAAAATGGGATAAGCAGCAACTCACATGAAATGGGCACCATTTTAATCCATGACTATAAATCAAAAGCAGACACTCTTAAAATTAAAGTTGATTTTGTGTTTTTGATTGAAAGTACCATTTTTAGAGGAATCAAAGATGTCCTTTCTTTCTCATGTACTCATTGTTTGTGCAGATTCTTTGTGGATTGAAAAGCTTTGCCTGTAGAAATCAACATAAGATTTGTTAGAGTGAAGACTTTATAGAGTTAGAAAAAAAATATTCAAAGAGTGTCTGTCCAAATAGATTCCCCTGATCTAAAGTACTGCATGTGGGTTTGGAAATTTATTTTTTCTCAAATTTTCAGTCATTTAAATTCAATGCTTAGCTATTAAATAGTTCAATACATCTTAATGTGTTTTTATTTATTATTATTATCTTTACTCCTATAAGATTCCCTCAGAGCAGGAGTCTGCAACCTTTACAGTTTGAGGATTGTTTAGACCCAAAGTTGTTACATGACAATTTGGGGGGAAAAACAAACAAACAAACAAACAAAAAAAAAAAACCCTGAGAACTTATTATTAATGAATATCTACTGTAGGAAAGATATTGTCCTTTTACAGTACCACAGTTTTATTTCTATTTTTAGGTTTTGAAAAAAACAAAAAGAGGATGAATAAATTTTTTATGGGATGTTGATATTTGTGGAAAGTGATATATTCAAATTACATGGTTTCCAACCCAATGACAACAAACCTAGATCTAAAAAATATTACTGGTGCTGTCATTCTGCTGTGAATATTCAATGGAATTATTCAATGAAAAAACTGAAAAACTGATAAAACCTTCATTTGTTATTATACCTACATTTAAAAACATTTTTGCCAAAGTTATTAAGAGCCATTGTGGAAGGTCTAAAGAGCTACTTGCAGCTATGGAGCCACAGGTTGCAGATCTTTTAAGTACAGGAAAAAATTGGTGAATTTACACTGAAATCATGAGCCAGTAAGCTGCAGAAGAGAAATGAAATTAGCACCTTCAATGACACATTTTACCCCAAGCAGATTCTGAAGCTATACATTTGCATAAAGGGAATAAATATAGTTTGTCAATATTAAATTATGAAAAACTCTGTCAAGCGACAGACTGTAAATATGTCTAATTATATCCAAATTATACATAACTTAAGAAAATCATCTAGTCTAAGAGCAAGGGTGTTCACTTCTTTTTCCACTTTCGTGACATCTAATTAATTTTAACTCATGTAAGCCTAAAACACAGCATGAGTATGACTTCACTGGAACTATTTCAGAAGACAATATGTGACAATGACAAGTGTCAAACTGAACATTTTTCCCCTCAAGTTTTTTCCTCTCATGTACATTTTAATATTCCTTGTCTTATCTTACACCTCAAGCAGCAAAAGGCATAGAGAAAAGGGTTTCCTGAAACGTGCTTCCTGGACCAACAGCCTGTTGTTGTTTCTAAAGTTACATTGTCTGAGAGGGCATGAAAGAGAGAAGACTGTGAATGATGTTGATAGTTTTATGACTCCCTGCTTTTGTTTCACAGAGTCTGGGCTTTGATACAGCATGAAAACTCCATCTCATCTAAATTTAACAAAGTAGGTTAGTCATACTTATAATGTGAGATGCATCCTTTTAAAATGTTGAGACACCAAGCAAAAAAGACATAATTTTGTTTGATTTAAGATTTCAATATAATCAGAATAAACAGTTTTAGTGCACTCATGTCATTCTCAGTATCATTTACATTTTAATCACTTTTATTTATGTTTTACAAAGAGCAATATATCCTGTGTTGAACCGACAGATTAAAAGAAAACATATTAACTTACAGAATTTGCCTTCAAGCCACTTAGATCATTCCATTAAATGAATCTGTTAAGGTTGTAAGTCCTTAGTGTTAAACCGATATATGTAAAAGGAAAATACAAAATATTTATACATTTTTATTATCCATCAATCTGAAAAATATTTCTTTCTGTGTAATGGTATTTTGACACAAGTCTGAAAATTCATATTACATTGGTCCAAGCATTTTGTGAATGATAATCATTATCAACAACAGCATCAACAACGTCCTGTCATATACATAAGTATGTATTTTGTTCATGATGTCTTATTGCTTATAATATGTGTGTTTTGGGATGAAGGGGGTTAAAGTGACAGTGTCCTCAAGACAGAGTAATGTGTCATTTTACTGAGCGGTACAGCACGGGTCGTGTGGTTCGTTACACTATTTTGTCTGTTTCCTTTATGAAAGCGCCCCATACAACTGACCCGTACCACACCATTCCTGGACCCTCTTCAGTTGTTGGTCCATACTGGTGGCGCTACTGGGATCACACAACACAGGCTATTGATTGGGAAACAGAAAAATGCTTTCAACAATCACAGGACATATAAAACTTTTGTAGTCACACTAGTATGACATCACGTCAGGCATTTGGGTTTAACCCCGCCTGTGAAAGTCCAGTTGGCAATGGAGACACTCTTTTAAATATGCTGGACCATAAGAACCACACCAACCTGTGCTGTACTGCTCAGTGGAAATGAGGCATATGTTACATTTTGCTAAAATGTCTCATTTGTTTTATTTGCTTTACTTCATGACCATCTATGGAGTTGCAGTTGCACCAAGTGGTCAAAAGATTTTGTAATTTAACCAGAAAATAGAGTCAACTCCCTTGTCATGTCAGCTACTCATGCTAAAATGAATTATTTTTCATTCATGCAGACAGAACATCTGCATAGTGTATCAAAATATTAAGTAACATCATTGGGTCATTTCCTAGGACGTTTATTGCTGTAGTGTTGTATGTTTGGTATCTTTGAGTTGATAGCCTCAGTCCAAGCATGGTTGAGCTGGAGACCAGATTACATATGCAGCAGTAATACAAGTAAATAGGCAATGACTGTGTTATTTACTGAGCTGTGTAACTGTGTAACTTCATATGTGACGGAAAAGCTTGGCAATTACACAACAGCGTGAGGGGCTATGACAGAGAAAGGATTCTTTCTCCACAAGTACCACTAATGGTTAAGTAGTTATTATACTAATTAAACAGAAAGTAAAGCCAACTCCCCTGCCATATCAGCCATTTCAAGAATTTGGCATGCTAATGGGAGGGAATCTTCATCAGTGCAGGAAGAGCATGTGCATAGAATGGCATAAGATTAGATAATGTTGTTATCAGGCTGTTGACATAACATTTGCATAGTAGTTACCAAAATTTCTTAGCAGTGCGCAATATATATGGGTTTCTTCAGTTGTGATGCTCATGTCATGAGGTTTTCTGTATGTCCAATAATCTGTGGTAGCCTGGCTTAGTTGGAGACAATTTTACACATGCTCCAATATCAGATGGACGAAATGGCAGTGAACTTTATTTATAATTCATATTTAAAACAACAGACTTTACCAAAATGCTGTTACTTAATGCTTGATTAAAATGCAAAAATACAATAGTATGATAGAGGTATTACAGATTCAAGATTCTTTATGATAATACATATTAGAAACTCATGGAAAATACTAATAACTTTTACAGAACTGTATCTCCAAATATTTATTTATACAGATTTTACAAATACATGTACTTTAATATGCAAGAAATAAACTCTACAAGTTTAAAGAACAATAAACACCATGTCATGTTTCTTACATCTTACTCTTGTAGGGTTTTTCAATTGATGGCTTTCATTTATGTATCTCAAAAATCCTGTATGTGTTGCATCTATGTTAATATCACTTAAGAAAGTTAATCAGTTTTGAATTACTGGACATTTTGTCCTCCTTTCACAAGTATTAATTTAATAACCACAAAATACCTCATGTTGCATTTTAAATTGGTCTTTGTATCCAGGAGATGATATGATAAACTAGAGAAATGTAAACTAGAGAAATGTATATACACTCTAATATCCATTGAAGACATGATCATTAACAATTGTGAAAATAACTTGGAAGAAAAAAGCAAAAGCATCAAAACAGATGTGCAATATTTCTTCAACTCTCCAATCCTAAAGGAAAGAGCACAAGTAAGGTAAACTAATAAATTCACTTAGAAAAAGGTATCACATAACAGTAATAAATGAGACATGTATTTGTCAAATCAGAGCTTAATTCTCCCTTTGACATTTGACATGCAAATAGATACAGTTTCTACAGTAATGGAATGGATAGATTTTTCTGCCACACAATCCAGCCAGTTCAGTGACACTTTAATTAACTAATATTTTCCAAATGTGCAGGTATAAGGCAGATAGATATGTTACAGTTACAGTATGTTTCAGCTAAAAAGCATTCCTCAGAAAGATTGTTTTACGTTTTTTAAATAACAGCCGAATGTTATCCCTTTTGGCCTCTAACTGCATCCGTCCAGCAGGAGTTTCAGAATAAACCAAGATGAGCAAACAAATCCTGTGTGTGTTAAAATCTTTATTTTGTTTCCCAGCTTCTGTTTTTGAGGCTTCCAATCCCCCCGTTTGAAAACATTCTTGTAGAGATGTCAGAATGGCACCGACAGAGACCAATCGGGAGCCAAGCAAACATATTGTTCATTCCTCACATATACCGCTCATTCAATTCTGGGAAAATTGCTCTGCCTCAAAAAAGGTTGTCATTATTTTGTCACTCGGTATCCCAGGTGACATTTATGGCAAATAACCTTACTGGCTAAAAGAAAACGTCTCAGAGAAAGTATGATGTCATGTTTTTTTAGACTGAAAACAAGGTTTGGGTACATATGGAAGCAAATTATGGAAGCTGAGAAAAATTCAGTACAATCAAAATACTTGAAGAAAATTGTGGAACCTAAAAAATGTTTTCAAAGTATAGAAATAATCACTTGAGTCAAGAAAATAATTTGGAGTGGGGTTAAATTTGAACCAAAACTCTAAAAGAGAACAAACATTAAATCAAGAAAATTGTCTTCAGTTTGTTTGTTTACTTTCTTTTCAAGAAGTGGTAAAAATTAGAGCCATTTTCTGTTTCCTGGTTTCACACAGACCACATGTTTCCATAACATTGTTACAGCGCTACAAGCAAGGCAGCTTGTGGGATGTTTTCAGGGCCATGTGATGATTTTTTTTTTAATCACATGTGAGATATTAAAGGTGCTATTAACTCTTTATGCATAACATCTTTTGCAAAACAGCCAATGAGTAGTTCTGAGTGCTCATTCACATGTCCTGCTCTGTACCTGTCAGGTTGACAGATGGTTGCATTCCAGATGAAGCCAATTTAATCCGATTTGGTTCTGGATGGTGTGAAGACTGAAAGAACGCCTATGTTTCTCTTCACTTATCCACCAGCAGATTTGCATTTACACTGACAAACACAATCATCGGCTTCATAGATGGCTGTTCCTATTTTTAGGATTAGGTTATTTTTTTGTCATGCAAATATATATTATTATTTCAGAAAGTGAACTCGCACAGATTACAATCATTCAACTGGTGAGAGTTTCTGACAGCTCTTCAGTATTGATATTCGTGGATTTCTAACTGGGGTAATGAGTTTCTTGCAGCTACTACAAATTAAACACAGCCCTCGAAGCTGTTAAGCAGCATATATTATATTAATGAAAATTGGAAACACTGACCTGAGCTGAACAGCTTAATCGGATGACCCAGGTCAGCTGGTATCAATGTTACAGGCTTCATTCATTAAAGAAAATCCTCAAGTCTTCTCCTGGGGCGTGTCTCTTCAAGTGTTAAACCTGCAAGTCCAGTGCATGTCACTGGTAATTGATGGCAGTTCTTGTGGTTAAGCCATTTGAACTGCTCGTGCTGAAGCTAGAAGGATGATATTCCTTCTCTTTTTCAAATTTAAATCTTGATTGCAAATGGCACAGAGCAAAGACATCTGTGATTCAGACACTAAAAGAAACAAAATCATCCCAGTGCAAGTATTCATTTATTTCTTAGAACATGCAAACTTAAAAAAAACAAACATTTTAAGAAAATGATTTTAACAGTAGACACTGAAAAACAAAGTTTTAGTGTTGCGAAAGTGGAAGGGAAAGGTCCAAATCTGAAAGAGTGTGGCGTGCAATTGAAATTAGCCTGATTTTCTATAACACCTCTAACTAAAACCCACTGCAGCCAGTGACCATAAGAAGTCACCTAATTGGTCAGTTCATCCACCTGTGTTAAATTTGATCTCAGTATAAATCCACCTGTTCTGTGAAGCCCTCAGAGGTTTGTTAGAAAACAAGAAAGCAAAACGAGGACCAAGAAACACAGGAGACAGGCCAGAGACCAAGTCACTGAGAAGGTTAAACAGAGTTAGATTATGAAGCAATATCCCAAGCTTTAAACATCTAATGTAGAACAATTTTATTCATCATCTGAAAATGTAAAGAGTAAGGCACAGTGCCAAATCTACCAAAAGATGGCTAGCCACCTAAACCTACAGGTGGGCAAAGAGATCATTAATCTGAGAAGATTCTAAGAAGCCCATTGTAACTTTGGAGGACCTGCAGATTTACAGTGCAGGTGGGTCAATTTGTCTACAGGACCACTATTAAACATGGCCTACACAAATCTGGCCTTTATGGAAGAGTGGTAAAAAGAAAGTCATTATTGAAAAAAACACAAAATAGAGTACCATTTGAAGAAAGTCTGAAATTAAAATTTTAACAGGGCGATGACTCGAAGCACGCAGTCAAAGCTGTAAATGCATGGTTTTTGTGAAAACATATTCATATGTTAGAATGTCACAATAAAAGTCCAGGCCTAATGGAAGTAAGGCAAGATCTGAGACTTGAAAGTTGATGTTATCATATGCAATCCATCTAATGTGACTGAGCTTGAATTAGTTTTGCATAATCAATCTGTTGTTGTGCACAGACATTCCCTAAAAGACTTGCAGTTGTAACTGAAGTGCCAGGTGGTACAAAGTACTGGCTTGGGGGGCTTGATAAAAATGCACACCACACATTTCAGATTTTATTTAAAATAATTTGAAAACTACGTATAATTTCCCTTCACAATTCCACTTTACGATGCACTACTTTGGAGTTTCTGTGTCAGCCATTCAGTTTTGACTCTGTACCACACTGATATGCACATTTAAACAGACCACACATTTTTCTTAAGACTGCGCAAGATTGTCTTAGAAGCATTGGGCCTTCCAGCAATCATGGAAAATAAGGCAGTAAAAATAGTTCAAAGAACCATAACAGCGGTTTTGAAAAAAATCCCTTTCATCATTTATCTGCTGAACCTCTCCATCAGGAGAAAGTGCTTTGCTGGTACTGTACCATCATCACAAACAAAGACGGATTTCGCTGGTGGGGAGTGCCTTTGCCTGTTGAGGTAGCTGCACACTCGCCAGAAACAGTAATGACAATTCTGCAAAGCGCACCTGCAATGGATGTTGATTAAGTGCTGTCATGGTAACAATAGTATGTGATCAGCTTTGCTCGACACCTTAAGCATTTCATGTTGTCACCGCCTGAAGCATTGGATTAGTGGAAACCTAAAGTGTGGGCTGTCTCAGGATGCCTGTGTGACATATTGCTAAATGTCTGCCAGCTATCGAGCTTGTGAGGTTTCATCTGTGGCTCTAAAACAGAGTTGAAATTGATGAATGATGCAGCTTAAAAGGACTTGTTTAGAGTTCAGTGAGACAAGCTGTCCCAAATAGATCCAAAAGATCACATGTCAGCAGGATGCAGAGATATTCTTACTCAACCAAGGTTGTGTGTGTCAGAGAAATTGTATCCAGCTTCCTGATGGAGTTCATTTTTCCTTCCCAATGCCTCTGATCTGAATTCCCTTGGAAAGAGGGGGTTTTATGGGAGGCGATGACATATCAGGACAAAACTTAGACTGGTGTGTTTTGCTGTACGAGAGCCAGCTTGGGTTGGACAGTATTGTTTTGTGTAGTGCTTGGCTTGTTTTTGGAGACATTCTCTCATTGTTTGAGAGAAAATGGTCTGTCACCATCCTGTTCTGGTCACATACCAGATTACAGCCCATCCCAGGGTGGCGACACATGATTCTTCTTCCTTTCTTTCCATTTCTTCAACTATGAAGTCATTCAATGCTGCAAGAAAACTGGAAGTTTTGAGTGAGGGATGGAACACTAAATGTGGTAAATACTGGATGCTTTCCAAAATTTACAGGAAAAAGTCAGGGACTAATCAGCAAAGGAACAACATTGTCTGACAAGACAGAAGCAGGAGCCAAGAATGGATGGATGGATGACAAAAGAGAAGAAAATCTAATTTATCCCCAGCAGCAATGACTGCAAAGGACACATGACCTGGGGCAATAAGCAGATCTAAATCAAAGGTTTTTATCATTACAGACAACTCTTAGTCTATTATAGTCAATATATGCCACTTAGTGTCTAAAATATAGCCCACCTGTAGTGTTCCAGTTACATGGTTTAACATTGCACCTTATGAGTCACATCAATGGTCTTCAGACTTTCATGCAACTGACAAACTTAAGAGTACATTGAGTCTGTTTTGGATCACAGAGCTTTATGAGGTCATGCTGAAACATACTGGGTAAAAGGCAAATTATTATGTTTGTGAAAATATATTATTCTTGCTTTATAAGTTTTTTTTTTTTTAATGCTGTAGTTCATCACGATTTATGTGTCTGTGAGCAAGAAGACAGGGGAGACAATTATAGACTGACCTGCTGACACAGAACTGAAAAGCGGTGCTCAAGCCTTTTGAATGTCTTACAGTTTGGTTCTAAAGTCCATAAACAGGAACTGCTGAACATCCAACAGCCTTTGAGCCTTAGAGGAAGCTCCCTATGCAGGCAGTACCCGAGAGACCTGATGGAACCCTGAACAGAAAACCAAAGCAGGTTCTGAGAAAATACGTGTGATCCAACAGGAGGTACTCCCTGTCCTGTCATATGATAAGGGTGTTTTCTGGCATCAGAACCTATAGGTCCTTTGTTGAATTATTCCTTTCTTTTTCACACTTCATTTGAATTTAGGAAATCCAAATTATAAAGGAAAACAGTGTGTTTACTCCTCAGAGATAGAGAGACAGTTGTTTTTGATTTTTGATAAAGTTAAATTTTCATCAGCTAAAAGTCTAAGCAATCAGTCTCCACTTCCTTTCAAAATTATCTTTAAGTAGTCAGATTTCATGTTTGTTTCTTTATCCCTTGTTTATTAAGCATTATATTAGTGAGATTAATAGTGATTTAATTATTAATTCTTTTAGTCTCTTGATACAACAAAATTATTCAATTTACAATTATAACATCCATATTGTGATCCAGAGAATAACTATATTTTCATAGTATATTCATTTAATTCCTTTCATGAGCTGAGGCTTACTGAGAATTTACACTTAAGGCAGATTAATTTTTATAGATTTTAGACTGATAATAAATATTTTATTCAATTAGAGAGTGATAGAATTTTTTATACATAAATATAATTCACTAATCTAACATTCATGAGGCCTATACATTCCACCACAGTTATCAGTTGTGGTCTGAAAATAGTCCTGGATCTGTACAGTCAGGCACTGTCCAACACAGTCAAGATGATCAAATTATCTTTTAAAGCTTGAGTGTATCCATTGACGGTTACTATATGCTTACAAAATTACCAGATTAATTGTGAGTCTGTGAAATTTCAAATCATTGCAGGCTTATCTCAGACTGAGACAGTTTTGTTTTGAGTTTGTCTTCATTTCACTTCAATGTCTGGGTGAATGTTACTTGTGAATATTTGTTACTTACAGTGCTTTATCTTTATATTTCATCTACAATGTGTTTCAGAGGAAAGAAAAACTAAAGTGACAGTCATGACTGGGCTTGACACTTAAATTGCTTCCTGCTGCAGCAGAAAATGGAATCAATTAAAAATGTGACTCAAACATCACACGGGATATCTGTCTTCACACGCGCACACACATACACACACATCCACTGCCATAGTGATAGATTGTGAAGTCCTATAATGAGTCATTGTATCATCAGTTAGCAGGCCAGAGAGGTCAGCAGGATGAATCTTTGGTGAGTGCCTGTTAAGGAGTCCAATCGTGCATTTTCTTTTCCCTTAGACTCGAAGAAGCTGTCAGTGGAGGCAAAATGACTGCGGTATGCTCGAATGCGAGGTGATTGGATATGGAGTCTGAAATTCCATGACAAGTGAGTGACATGTGCTGCAGACACAGCATGATAGGCTGGAAACAACATCAACAGTGCGCGTGTGCTGGCAGCGACAACGCTGTCAGCCATGCGTGTCTGACATATCATTTTATTTTCAAGATTGCACCATCTAGAGTTAATGGTGCAGCACACAAAGTGTTTTTATGAAAGCAGAGTACAAATAGTTGCTCTTCAAATTACCCAACAGCATGAAATTACACCCCACCCTGAAACAAAAAAAAAAGTTTTGAATGTGGCAGTGTTACAAGATTAGGGCTTTTGGACAGCATCATCTATTATCCAGAGAGAGGGAGTTAAGTGAACAGAAAAAATAAGTGCTTCAGTAAGTTTTTCAAGCACGTCTAAGCCAAGCCCAAATTAACCACTAACAGTTTGACCTACTTCATACCCAGAGGGCCTGCTTTTTTTCATATTTGCTGATCAGGCTGAAGAAGAAAGTTGCATTAAGCATGGGGTGGAAGGCGAGACTTTGCGAAACAAATAAGTGGAAAAAGTGAACAAACAGAAGAGGGTGCAGCATGCTTTGCGTCAGCATGTATAAATAACTTTTAATTGGCCTTCTGACCTTTGCCAAAATGGCTGTAATTTATGGGCCAACATCCTCCACCACGTTTGATTGCATGAAATGGGATAATTATAGTGGTTAAATTATATAAACAATTTTTTTTTTAAATCAGGAAATATTCTTAAAATAATAAAAAAAGAAATATTTCCTCACATTTTGATGAAGCTGTGAAAGTATTTATGAGTTTAACAATTTAAGGTTAACACTGATGACAAGGAAAATGTAATTGAGACAAGAATTTTTTTTAGTTAAACAAAGTAGTATTTCTTTAAATTATCTCACTCAACAAAGCCTGAAACCCCAACCAATGATAATGGCTCTGGCAGCTTAGGTTATAAATTTGCTTTGATAACTTAATTTTGAACTTTTGAAATTGAAATGAAAAAGACAGCACAAAAAATAGATAATGTAGTTTAATTTATGGTTTTAGATTTGTCTTGTGGGAGACATTTGGAAAATATTAATTTTCTAAAGAACTCAACAGAATCTAAACCAAACTATCTTCAGACAAGCTGGTACAGGTTTTCAAAAGCAATATGCACAAATTAGAGAACATATCATCATACAAATTAGTTATTTAACTGTTAAAATGAGGAAATTTTTTAATTTATTAATTCATCCATTGAATTTGAGTCTAAAATCCATTTTTTGATGTGGAGCACTGACTTTAATCTAAATGATCTCTTAATAATTCAGCCTTGGTGTAATAAACCATAATTCAGACATGCAGACAGACATATTTTGTGGAGTAATCAATCACTATTAAGGAAAGTCCTCCAAAACAGATTTAGTAATCTGAAACATTTCCAACCTTTTAATGCCACCGATGCCTGAGACTGTATAGACTCTGAACAGTCTGAGCAGCTCGTTCAAGGATAAAACAGCTTTTCTTTCTGCTGCCAGTAGCCAGTTTGTGGACATAAAGCAAGAATAAAATATTTGTGAAGCAAGAATAAAATATTTTATTTAGTTACTATACTGAGTCACCACTATTTGAAGACATTCAATGCAATTGTGATGAGTGAAGCAGTAAATGAGCCAAACCAATGGAGAAATACAGCATTGCAATTATTTTCCAACGCAATGCACCCTCAGTGTTGTGATGTTTATGTCTAACATGAGAGCTCCTAAACTTCGAATACAACACCTTTAGACATAAAAATGTCCCAATATCTCTGCCAAACATCTGTAATGATGGATAGAATCCCTTGCAAAAATACTCATGCCCCTTGAACTTTAGCTAACTTTAAAACATTTTATTGTAATCCATGGACACAAAGTAATACATAATTACGGAATTAAAATAAAAAAATGGCATGTTGTTTTCCAAACTGTTTTACAAATAAAAATCTGACAAGTGTGGTGAGCATTTGTATTCATCTCCTCAAGTCAATATGTTACTGTTGCTGTTCATGTTCTCACTAAAACTAGGAACATAGAGTACATCATCCCAGTTCTAAAGTCCTTACGCTGGCACCAGAGAACGACTGAAAATAAAAAAAGCTGCATTTTAAGTTAAAAAAAAAAAAGTCCTTACGCTGGCTTCCTGTAACCCAGAGAATAGACTTTAAAATAATTTTTCTAGTTTATAAACCACTGAATAGCTTTGCACCAAAATATGTTAAAGCCCTGGTGTTATTGTATCAACCTTGCAGACCACTCAGGTGTTCTGGTTCAAGTCTACTCTGCATCCCCAGAGTCACAACCAAACATGGAGAAGCAGCATTCAGTTTTTATGCTCCTCTCATCTGGAAAAAACTTCCAGAAAACTGCAAAGATGCTGAAACTCCAAGTTCTAGTGATGGGTCATGCTCAAAAGCATCGTCTTTA
The DNA here is from genome assembly GCA_014839685.1 of Anableps anableps. Taxonomy (NCBI): domain Eukaryota; kingdom Metazoa; phylum Chordata; class Actinopteri; order Cyprinodontiformes; family Anablepidae; genus Anableps; species Anableps anableps. Next base: position 14,134,369 of record CM026074.1, read on the forward strand.
TTAGCTGTGGTGACTCAGACGAGACGACTCCCATCGAATAAAACCCGGCTCCCTATAGAAATATATACATTTATATATGTCTATGTGGCTCTCCACTCTTTCCTTTTGCTCCTCAGCTCTCACTCTCAGTGGCTCCACCCTGCTCACGGGAGAACTTTGTTTTGACTGGCAGCATGGCGGCTTTGTGGCCAATCACATGTGAGGACATAGGATCATACCATTATGTGAAAACAGAGAGGGGGACAGACGCGACAGTCAGGTGGAGAATCTCTCCACCTTCTCAGTCAGTAGACAGTGAGAGTGAAGGGGGAGAGTGCGTCACAAATACCCATAAATATAACTGACACCCATAAACAAAGCAGCATCTGGCTGCGGTTTAAAGATGTTATATAATGTATAGTATAATAATAAATTACTATAATGGTTCATTTTGGTAGATTTGTTTGCAGTGTTTTGTTCATTTGTTTTGTGTTAAAAATTAAAGGTATGATTAAAATCCTACACAAAAGTATAAAAATGCCTGCTTTCCACATATATAGACTTTTTACCATCTTTGCTTATGCGACTGAAATATTTGACAATTCTTTAAAAGCAGCTCAAGCTCAGTCAGATTGTGTGGAGAATGTCTGTGAACATCAATTTTCTCTTCCTTGCTGAAGAAATGCAACCCCACAGTATGATGCTGACACCACATGTTAAAGGGGCCAGTTGTGTCTTGGCAGATTCACAGTTGTGCCATACCCTTTTCATTTTTGGATGATGGACTGAACAGTGTTCTATGAATCGTTCAAATTTGCAATATTGTTTTATAACCTAATCCTTTAAAGTTCTCCACAGCTTTTTCCCTGATCCGTATGGTGTGTTCCTTTGTCTTCGTAATGGTGGTGTTGTTCAGTAATGTACTCTATCAATCCTCTGAGGCTTTCACGGGACAGTTATGCTGAGATGAAATGACACACATGTGGACAATATTTAGTAATTAGGTGACTTTTGGAGGCAATTGGTTGTACTAGGTTTTTCAGGGGTATCAGATTTATTTTGTAATAAAAAAAAAAATTAAAAAAAAAAAATAAAAATTATGTATAATTTTCTTCCACTTCACACCAATACAACTTTGTGTTGGTTTATAATATCAAATCCCAATAGAATAGACTGACCGTTCTGCTTTTAATATCACAAAATTAAAAAAAAAATAAAAAACCTGACAAAATACAAAAAGGTTCAACTTGTATAAATATTTTTGCATGAATGTGAATTGGTTTAGATTTAGGTCAAATAAATCTGAAAATAATTTTTCTTGTTAAAAATGCTCCATGATAAAAATTGCCGTTTTTAAATCTGCGTTAATTAGCTGCAGCACAAACAGTGGAAAGAGGATCTGGCGGCTTATCAAAACCAAGCTTGATCAGATATTTATGTTTTCCTTTTATCCTTGATGTAATGAAAACATCAACACTTGCTCTTCAGGTTCTGATGAATCCATGTATACAACCCATCATTTTCATGTGGGAACAGGGCCTGTGCACTTCACCTTCAATCAGGCAGTACTACAGCTCAACAGCTTCCAATATTTATTATCTTTCCTCATCATCCAAAACTTGAATGAAAGCTTGATTTGGGTGAATTAGCAAAATGAAAGAGCCATACAACATGGAAAACTTTGACTTTCGGCTCAACATGCCTCACAAAGCTATTGGTTTGACTTCTCAGTACTTAGTAGGAAGGCCAAAATGCTCTGACATCTCATCAAAATAACAGGGCACTCTGTATTCTCTCATGAGTGTTAGGTTTTGGTTTTGATGACACTGAAAATGCACAGAGCTGCACTTTGTGTGACATTCATCATAACAGCAGTTCAGCTTTGCAAACTTGCATCTGTGGAAGACTGATCACAAGAGATTTGATTCACATTCTTCACTGTGTGCTCTGTTATTTGTTAATAGTAGATGCATTCGTGATACAGAAAATAAAATAGCTTTTATAGAGCATTGCAGAGCATGAAGGAGAAAACAGACATCACAGTAAAGGCCTGCTGTGGCTTGATAAGACGTTTTTTAAAGATTCTTTCTGTGCTGTGTTGCAAGAGAAGGTTTCCGATGTGGATGAGAGTCTGCAGACCAACAAACAGTAACATCAGGAGGTGGAAGAAGACGAAAATGTAACTTACCAAACAGAGCCAAGTACAGTTCTGCCTGTGGGTGTTTCTATGTTTACATCCCTATTGTTGCATTTCTTAACTTTTTTTCCATTTCAGTGCTGGGAAACATTAGTTTCCCATCAGGGTTTCTTTTTTTTAAAACCACAATGAGTTATTTTCGGACACAATCACAGGACAGATCTTAAAAAATGTATGGGAAAAAGATAGTTTTGTCTTTCTGTGTGCCATGGCTCACACAAGAAACTCTAGATGTTCAGTTTTAAAAGAATAGTTCAGACATTTTGAAGTCAGGTTTAATAAGATCATAAGAGGTTAATATTTTCCTTGCAATAGATAACATTCCTGGCATTTTTATTTGATATAAATCAGAATCAATTGTTCTTGGAGGATGAAGCTAACAGAGAGTGGCCAAGACCAACACCTTCTACCATCTTAAAAGGTAGAGCCATGACATTACCAGCCATGGCAGTAAATGGGAACGCCAGTTTGTAAATAACTGGCCAGTTATTTACAAAAAAGTAAACGGTGGTGCACCAGCAATGATCTTTCTGTGTGAAACAAGTACTATTAATTGAACATGTAAATTATTTTCAGTCAAAATAACCACCCAATAGAAAGTATGGTGGGGAGAAAATCAATAAAATAGCTTTCACTTTGCTTTTTACACAGCTTACTTTTGTATATTTCTCTGTCTGGAAATGCTTTACATCTCATGGTACAGGTCACGTTTTTGAGAATGGAACTGAATTAAGGTGGTAGAAGTCTTGGCCCCTCTGAGACTAGTCATTTGCTCGAACCTCTAAGTCCAAGTAATCTGAATTTTGGCAAAAGGTGGCCTTCACATAGGAAGTAGTGCACACTGCTCACCATTTTAAGACTGATTCTGTGTAAGTACGGCGGAGCTGAGCGACACACATAGTGTAGCGCTCCACCGAGCATGTCGCCTTGTGCTTTGTACCTGTTAAAATTGTTTTAATTTGGCTGAAGCACTTCGAGACACCATCTGGGCTCCTTAGATTAGAAACTAAATGGTACATGTCCACAAAAACCAAGAATAAGCAGTAGTCTCTGCCTGGGGTTTTGACATTGCGTGACATAAACAAAAAATCTTTTTCCTTACAATCAATTTACTCTGGTATCAGTGAGTATCATGTGATGATGCATAATGAGACATTTGTCAACAACTGATGCCCACATCAACATATTTGCAGCCCTGCTCAACACTCTTGTTCTTGGCTCATGTCCTGCGGTGAGAACTCCTCATTATGGTTTCTATGTAAAGGTAGCTGAATGAAGATGTCAAGAGATTTATCTTGAGGTGGTAAGATACTGACTGCTTATAGCCTTTTAACAGAACCTTATTTCCTTTTTAGGATTTCATTAAGACTATAAAATGTTGCAAACAGTTAATTTACATCAAAATGTCATAGATTATTTAAAATGTTGACTTTTTTTTTTTTTTAAAAGACTTTTAGTGAATAAATGATAAAGCCAAATGTGTAGTTTAGCTTTCTCATCAATTCTTGTTAGGCTGTACTAAGGCTGCTGAGAAAAAATTATATTTACAGCACTGTAAGTAGTAAATTATGTATGTTTTGGCCTTGATGTTCATACTATTTATAGCAGAGCCATTGAGAGGCGTCACTGCAAACATTGCTTGAAATAAAAAAGACCTGACACAAACTTTGTCACTTAGCTTCTGTGTGGATAATCAATTTTTAATGGCTGGGAAGTCAACAGGGATTTAATTCATATAACTGCTGGGCATCCAGCTTTTACTCCAAGATCTATGAAAAAAAGAAATACATACCCATCTGCGACTACACACAAATACACAAAAGTAAACAATATTTAGTAAAACAAACAGCACTGCAAACCCCGAGAGGAAATGGAGGCTCAGTACTAAATTGTAGGATGTGGTGGTGCTGCTCTCCCTGACGGCAGCCCAATCTGCTGGAACCTATCCCCGTGGAGGGTTTTTATGTGAGCCCTATGAGCTCACAAACCCACGTACACACATTCTGTTACTGGATGTGTACTCATCAGACCGTGGTGCCATTAGGACAAACCCAGGTTGGCTTTCTCACGCCATCTGGAAAGGCAGGTCTCTGTTCAGCTGGTTGTTATGCTCGCCGTCCTAAAGGCTCCCAGAGGCAACCGGCTTGTTTTTGAGTTCTCATGTATCCTTCTGTGTTAACCAACTTGGTGACAAAGCTGGTAAAATGGTTGATCTTTTTCAGATAATTGGATACTTGACAGTTGAATTTGTTTTTCCTGTGACATTTCACAAAGAAAACAAATTTTCCCTCTCAGTACATGAACCACCACATCCTGCATTCTTCCCAAAGTAACAAAACACAGAAGTGCCATAAACTGTGCATAATAGGCCATTTTTTCCCCTCCTCTTTCTCTGTGATAAATATGGACTGAGAGACAGAGCCTGAGTGAGATTTAGACCAAGTGTCACAACATTTTCTGCTTTAGAATGCCACTAAATGACACAACACATCAGCTATATTGTTGTGTAAATCGCAAATGTTGTGACACCTGCAAAACAGAGCCCAGAGACAGAACATTTTCATGAAATTTTCAACTCGCAAGCTGTGATTTTCAATATGACATCATCCTCTCTGATTTTGTTATGGAGCTTTTAAGTTATCAAAAGCAGTATCATAGCTGTGACTCATGCAGAGGCACAGGAAATGGCTGTACAACAAGCAAATTGTGACAATTATTCGTGACACGGGATGCTGTGATCTGCATGTGACTGCAAGTCAATTTGTGAAACCTGCCCTAGGCTGTTGGGCTTTTGTTAATACAAACCTTGAATAATTTGTTTGGGGAAAAAACTGTGGACCATTCCTTTATCGCTGACTACATTAGGCTGTTACTATTAGCTTCAAGATGGAAGTCCAGACATCAGTAACAACTGCAGTCACTTGTGGGAAAATAAGTTTTAGGCTGCTTGAAATACCGTATCTCATTTTATCCAAGTTAAGAAGATAAATAAACATTGTCTTTTTTTGACCTCCGTCACACACATGCAGTGCCTTCCAAAAGTATTTATATACCCATTTAGGAAAGTGATTTATTAGAATTTGATCTGATAGACATACTTTTAAAGTGAAAGGAAATTGATACATGGTTTTGAAAATATTTTGCAATTAAAAAATTAAAAAGATTTGTGTTTAGTACCTTTTAGTCAATATTATGAAAAAATATTGCGCAATTACAGCTGCAAGAATTTGGGGTTGTCAGATTTACACAATCCAGAGACTGACTTCCTATTTTTCTTTGTAAAATAATTCAAGCTCAGTCAGATTAGATGGATTGTATCTGTACACATGGCTTTTCAGGTCTTGTCATTGACTCACAATTGGATTTAGGTCTTGACTTTGACTGAACCATTCTAACACGTGATCTAAACCATTCCAGCCTTTCTGTTCAGTCATTGTACTGGTTTAAAGTGAATATCCACACCAGTCTCAAATCATCTGGAGCCTCTAAAAGATTTCCTTTCAAAAAATTTTTGTGTTTAGCTTCATCCATCTCACCACCGTCTCTGAGCAGCTAACCTTTCCCTTTCCCTTTAAAAGAAACCCAGCTCCACAGCATGATGCTTCCTCCGCTTTAATTTACCATGGGAATGGGGTGTCCAGGATGATGTGCGGTATTACTTTTCCTCCACACACAGCGTTTTTCATGTGGGCCAGAAAGTTAAATTTTGGTCTCAACTGACAGTGACAGTTGCTGTTTATTCTCATATATTACCTGACTAAGTTGAACACAAGTGAACTCAAACTACTAATTAGGTGCTTTCTAAAGACAGTTGGTTGCACTGGATTTTATTTAGGGGTAATAGTGTAAAGGGAACACAAATGCATGCCATACTTACATACATACATATTGTTTCTTTAAAAAGAAAATAAAAATGTGTGTTTTCCCCACCCATTTTACATTTTTTTGCACTGCATTGTGTTGGAATAGCAGATAAAGTCTCAGTAAAATCCTGTAAGATGTGACTGAGTTGTAACATGATGAAAGGTTTAAAGGTATGAATGGCAACACACTATATGTAACACACTGGTTTGTATTCAGGAACTGATTTTTACTGTGGGGAATGTAGCATGCAGATCTATGGCAAGTTTATATAAGAATATTCCCTGAGAGAAGAAACACAGTCAGAAATGGAGTTGCACTGCACAACTTCCATGTGTTTTGTACATCTTTCATCCCCTTGAAATCCAGGAGACAACTCTGCCTCTAAATGTGGGAATTAGAGGTCTTTCTCCTGCATGAGTTACCTTATTCTCAAAATTTCATCAGAAAGCCCTGTGTTTAATTGTAATTAAGCATATTCAGCTGTTTTCAGTGTGCACTTAATCCTGCAATGGGCCATGAAGGAACTGGAGTGCATCCCAGCAGTCAACCAGTGAGAGGTAGGGTCCACCTTGGATAGGTCACATGTCCATCACAGAACCAATGCAGAGACAGAACTTTGCACACTCATACTCACACCTAACACATGTTTTTAGACTGTGAGAGGAAGCTGTAGTAAAACTGAGAGATATTCAGGAAAAACATGCAAACTCCACATAAGTAAACTCAACTGATGTGAAATGGTGTCGCCCTAAATTTGAACCGTAGGGCAGCCACAACCACAACGAAGAAAATGAACCTTGATATTAAGGACAATCCAAAGTGCTTCTTTGCTATTTAAATGCTTATGTTCTCTAATGAAGTATTTCAACATCTGTGCCAACAAATCTGAAACTGTCATTAAAGATATACCATGAATTCAATAAACCGCAAACAGTTTGAAATATTTCAATTAACTACATGAATAAAAAAGGAGCCCTTTCTGTTCAAGGATGTTCTAATTGCATTGTTTTAGGTTCCAAACAACCCACTCTCCATTTTCTTTTTACAAAAAGTCAAATTCAGTAATACAGAAAGGACAATAGGACATTTCTTTAGTTTTTAAAGCCTTTTCTTTTATTTATATTGAAAATGCATTTATTTTTTATGTTATTTTGAGAATTATTAAAACCTTTCATAGTTTAGTAAAACTGATACAAACAGAAATAACTGTAAGAAAATGTGCACAAGGAACAGAATGTGATTTCTGCTTCCAAACAGGATTTTTTTCTGCTTTTACCAGAACATAACATACACACATACAAATTCATTGTTGTAAAGGTGTGTTTGTTCCACTCTGAGTTTATTATAACCTTTCAACCACTCAGCACTGGACCTGCACAGAGCCATCACTCAGACCTGATGTGCTGTTGATGGAAAAGGGTGTGCCTGCGAGTGGATCTTTGTACCATCCGCCTTACTGGTGCTCTAGGTTTGCCGCTGCAGCAACCTGAACTGAATCTGTCAAAAAGCCTGATGAGAAATGCTGCTACGGCAGTTTGGAAGAATGAAGGATTAGACCGTTTTTCACCACAGACGTTCTGAATTCCCACTGGAGGGGAAGCAGAGGTGGATTAATAATGGTTGCATTTCATTTAGAAAAGTGTCAGTGTCATTTTTGGGCACTTTATTCAATCAAACCGTCATTAATTTTACCTGTGCATTCCCAAATGTGATAAGTTAAAATGTCTTCAGTGGAAATGATGTATGGATTACCCCTACAACGTGATAAATTAGGATCTATTTAATGTGAATTCAAAGTCTCTATTATAAACCATGTCATGTATGTGATCAGCTTTCAAAGAATCAGCTTTTACACAGATCCCAAATCTCTATCACCTCCTGCAAATATAAGAAGCAGCCAATAAAGTCTTGGAGAGCTTAAAAGTTTCTAACGCTGATATCTGGAACGGACACTCAACTGCTGTATTTCCAAACAATGGATTGATGTCTGCGTTTGGCCCAGAGTTTACCGAAGGATTAAAACTTTTGGAGTGAGTCAAAGATCACAGGACTCTGACAGGACTTCAATGAGCCAATAAAGATTTTCATAACCCCCGAACATACAAAACGTAATTCTGCAGCTGGCGTTTGGAGGCGTCAAGCTAAGCATTGAAGCTCACAGCAACATTTCAGAAAATCCTTTTTCCTCTTCTGTCTGTCAGTCATTCTTTGCATGGTTGCAGTGTAACATGCAGGCTTTCTTTAGCTTGGCTCGACTCCTCACACTTCTGCCAACTACAATCACAAAACTAACAGAATCTAAACACAATCAGCCATTTGGAACTGCAGAAACAAACAAAAAAAGGAAATTAGGGGGAAAAAAATCAAAGTGATGTTTCTCTGGAAACGAAAACTGAAGCTAAATTTCACCTGCAGCAATAGTGAGTGGGGCTATCAGTACGCCTTCTGAGATGTTTTTATTTTTATCAATTTTTGAGTTCTGTCTTTTACTCAATTCATTCAGCTAAATTTTAGAGTTTCACTGTTTTCTATTCACCCAGTTTGCCAAATGATCCTTGCTTCAAGCTTAATCTGAGCTCTGTTTGAACGAAATACAGCTCGATAAATCTGAATTCCAGGACATGTTCGTCACGCCTGGGAATTCTTTTTGCACAAGGCACAGTTTTTCAAATTCAGATGAGTTTTCCCCAGTGAACTGTGGCAGGAGGGAGAGTGCAATGTTTTCAGCCAAGTATAGGTTCAGGTAGGGTTGTGATCATCTGGGGAGTTGCTGGCATCGAGGTAAAATGATTGGTCTTCACATAAAAAAAAAAAAAAAAAAAAAAAAAAAAAAAAAAAAAAAAAAAAAAAAAAAAAAAAAAAAAAAAAAAAAAAAAAAAAAAAAAGGAAGAGAGAACCTGGAAGTCATCACCGGGGGGTTCATTAAAAATATTCTTCTTCTGGGAATCAACAGGAGAACAGCATCCTACCTGCAAAATGGCAAAGATATTTTTGCACTGAGGTATATTATTGGGTGTAAACTCCTGGGATTTCTTCACCAATAGGCCTTTGTTGTGTGTTGCAGTGGCTCAGAGCTTCTGGAATATTTGGGGTTCAGCAGCTAGGTTTTGCTGATTAAGGTCAGGCTCCTAAAAATCACAACTTCACTTGCACAACCAGGAATGAATTCTACATTTATTAGATCTGCAATGATTTATATTAACTGTGAATTGTCACAAAGCACGTGGGTACTACTATTTGCTCTGTGGATCAGCTGGATGTACTTGAATTTGTGTGTTTTCTCTGGGTTTTCTGGTTTTCCTGTATAGTGAGAAAACAGCCCTGTTCTGTTAATTAGTGATAATGACTTCACCATAACTGAGAATGAAAATTCATGTCTTCATAGTTTCAGTCTGGCTTTCTGTACAAGGTAGCCACCTCTTGCCCAAGACCTGATTGACAATAAAAAAACATTTATACTTGGATTTTTTTTTCTGTGGGTTTCATAATCTGGTTACAAAGTTTGGATTTAGTCTTTAGTGTAGCAGTTATGTTGTTAAAGTTCAACTATTACTCCTTAAAATATCTTGGCCTAGCTTCAAAGTATTAACATGTTTAAAAAAAAATCTTAATAATTTTTTGAAAAATTTGGGTGAACCTAATGGTACAGATAAACGACATTGTGACATTACAAAGCCTACACCAGGGGTGCCACAGTCCAGTCCTCAAGAGCTACTAATCTGCTTGTAGACGCTGCCTTCTCCAACACACCTGAATCAAATGGCTCATCAGCATCTTTTTTCTCTGCAGAGGCATGATAACAAGCCTTTCTTTTGATTCAGGTGTGTAGGAGCAGAGACACATCTAAATGTTGCAGGATAGTAGATCTCAAGGACTGGACTTGGGTACACTTGGTCGACACAGTGACCAATATTACTAAAGAGATGGATTCCAACAACTTTTATGTTCTCTTATTAGGACACCATGTCACAGTCAATGTCATTACTCAAGCAATACTAAGAGGACAGCAAATTGCAAATTTATGTCTGTTTTATACTTTGAGTGCTAACTATGCCTAACATTTCATAAGCACAGTATCAACCCAAGTGTCATCTGTGTTTGTCAGTGTAGAGTTGTCTGAGAACTACTGTCATGCCTGTGCGTACAGTCAGAGGAGCTCAGTGCAGTAAACATACAGGCCTCTGCATACTGTAGCTACGGTATTATTGCTTTTCTTCTCTGCAGCCAACCACCTGTTCTTTTGTTTACATGCAAGACTCCTCACAGACTAAAAAAAAGAAAACCTTAAGAGACAGGAATGCTTGTTCAACACCAGGCTTGATTCTCTGGCTAGCACCTGCTGAAAATCAGATTATTGCACCAAAGAGACAATAAAAACAAATAAAACAAAACAAATACTTATTTACATAATTAATGAAGTGCACCAGAAGTGCTCTGCTATTCCATGTAGACACAGATAAGCTTGCTGTTGATTGGTATATTACTGTGAGTACTGTGTTGTCAGCTCTTGCTTCATGTATTATTTTAAGAAATCCTACTGACCCTGTTTATATATATATATATATATATATATATATATATATATATATATATATATATATATATATATATATATATATATATATATATAAATAAATCACGCTTTTCTTCAGAACTTGTTCAGAATTCAGGCTTCATCTTCACCAGCGCTCATAACACCTTCGTCCCCTCTTTCTCCTGCAGAATGAATGTAATCCAGTGTCTCACCTGCCATGCTTGTGTGGCTTTTGGCACTGAACAGTTGGGCTGTGATTTTCCGGCAGGCAAGCATCAACACATCTCCATCTTTAGTGTTCTGACAGCTGAGTGTCAGGAACGGTGTGTTGAAGAGCACCCTGTGGGAAAACAGCACCAACACAAATCTGAGGAGACCCCAACCCTGCAGCTCTCCTTGAAAAAGGCTCTCCTCCTCCTTTCTGCAGTTAATCTCAAACATTGCGAATGCTTTCAGTTTTAAAGGAGAGATCCCTGCACTTCTCTGTGACATGTCAATAAGAAAGGCATCCTTACAGGATAGGATGCCTGAATAGCTCTGACAGGGAAAATAAAACCTAAAATTATCATATTATTCACACCTCCATACTCTGTCACCTCCAGGTTATAGCTAGAGGGATCATTAAGCATCACTGATACTCTGTGCCTGCAGTGTTGGAGAACAGTATCAGTATTTCTTTAGAAATTAATTTTGCTAAACTGGTTATTCACCCTTTCTAATTCTAAGGTTGTATGTATCAGAAGATAGGGATTTAACATTTAATAATCAGATAAAATTTTATGTCATTTTTATGTTAAAATACTCAAAAAATAAAACTGTCAGCTTTTCATACTCAGTTGGCAAACAAGTATACCTGCTGATTGCCTGTTGAAAGGATCATTTTCCAGAAACATTGTGCCTTCAGATTCAGGTTTCTTAAGCTACAGTCATAGTAAAATGAAAGTACATTGCTTTTTGATTCCAGGGCTTTACAATATTTTCTACGTATCTAGGATTTTTGAGATATACTTTTCTGTGGTTTTTTACACTTAAGGTTAGATTTTAGAACCTAGTAAAATAAAAAATAACAATCACTAGTACCTTAAAACCCTATAAATATTGACAGGCTTACTTACTTTTCAGCATGCCTTTAAAAGTTTAGAAATTGTCTGAATGCCACATTGCTGTGCCACTTTATAATAAGCTTACCTTTGACCATCCAGGTTGTTCACTAAAACAGTGTTAGACTTTATTTTTAACGCAAGACTGACTCAGCTGTTTGCGATTTGTTCACAATGGTTATTTAAAACACAAAATAAGTAGAAAATAATCTCTGAGCTGACTAACATTAGGCACATTTAGAAATCTGTAAAACAGAAATCTGTCCATCGATGCTCACGCTCATACCAATAATTGGCTATGATTCACCGATTAACCAAATGTATGTTTGTTTGTTTTTTTAACCGGAGACCTGAACCAGATTTGCTACAAACAGCCACCTGGGTTTGCTTGTTTTAACTAAAAGCTGTCCTTGGATGTTGAGCCAACATTGCACCAGTGGCTGTAAATAAAGGGAAACTCATGCAACAAGTGGAATCATTTGACTTAAAAATGTTGGACAGGTTTGGTTTTGGAATTTGGAAGGTCAGTGATTACCAAGGTGTCTCACTGAAAAATGAGAGACAAATAATGACTGTCTGACTGTCTCAGCGGAGAGTCATTTCACAGAATGCAGAAGCGGTTCAAGGAAAGAGTCTCAAAGAGATGTTTTCCAGGCATGCATGACTTATCACACTACGCAGTTGCGGAAATTTTCACTCACACTTTACAATGCACAAGGCTAAAAAGACTATGTTTCAACTGCAAAGTTATTAAGTTAGCTCAGGGCCACTCGCGAGGTTTTTGAATGCACGTCCAAGTCCATTTAGCAATGAGGTAAATGAGTTGGAGATCAATGACCTTGAAAGGTTTAAACTAAAAACTATAAAATAAAGTTGCATGAGTAAACTCCAAACCTGCCCTTTATATTGTTACAACATAGAGCTGCGTCTCAATTTATTAGACGATAATGATTACATGAAATCCCTAAATTTAGTTTCACTTAACATATTACATAGGACAGATACACAAAAAACTATTTTTAGTACAACAATGTGAGCCTACTGAATTGTTTGTCCATGCTTGGTTTGTCCATCCGTGCTTGGCCAGGGCTCCTTTTGTTTGGAGGGGATCAGCCTGTGGTTCTGCTGGGATGTAAAGGAGGTCATTTCAATAGCAGCCTGCAGCTCATTTAGATTGTGGGCTCTGGATTTTCTTCACAATACTCATTGGATTCTTGGTGGAGTTTGGGTCACAAGAGTTTGCTGGCCAGTCTAGGATAGGGATATCATAAACCAGCATTGGTAATTTTGGCAGTTTGAGTCTTGCTGGAAAATGAAATGAGCATCTAGCATTTCCTGACTTCGGACTTGATAAAACACAGTGGATTGACACCAACAGAAGACATAACTCCTTAACTCATCACTGATTGCGGAAACTTCATAGTGGACCTCAGTTAGCTTGGATTCTTTGCCTCTCCACTTTTCCACTTGAGGACCCTAAATTCCAAAGAAAATAAAAATTTGCTTTAACCTGAAAAGAGGATTTTAGAGCAACAGTCCAGTCCTGAAACTCCATAAGCCAGGTAGCATGCTCTTGAAGTTACCTCTGACTCAGGAGTAGCTTAACACAAGGAATGGGACAGTTGTAGACCATGTCCTGAATACATTTGTCTGTGATATCTCTTCAAGCACTGACTACAGCTGGAGTCCATGTCATGTGATTCTCCCTATAACTCTTAATGAGATTTACTTCACAATCTACCACACTTTTTCCTTCCACTCAACTTTCCAGTAATAAACATGGCTCACCCTATTTTTTGGAGAGTGTCTGACTGTCTTTTCAAGTCAACTGTTTTCCCCATGATTGATTAGGTTCATAAGTTAATATTTATGTGTAAACAAGTGAAAATGGTCTTATGTGGTATTTACATTTTCTCAGAAAATGAGTTTACAGCAGGATAACAGTACACTTTTCTTTTTCAGAAATTTCACAGTGATGCAGTTTAAGTCTCACTGTGATGAGGTTTTTTACATTTCTGCTGTGCTATTACAGTACAGTCACATGATATCAGGATTTCCTAACAGGAAGAGCGACGCTTGGGAGATGAGGACAAACATTTCTTTGTGGTGTTCTGTAGTACGACTGAGCCTCTTTCACACATTTTTCTAGGTTGCTCCCGCTAAAACATGCATGGAAATTTTTGGTCTCTTGCAATAGAACAGTCTTCATCATTGTAAAACCAATTTGTGCTTTGTTGTGGGCCAATGTGGCAATTACACATGTATGATGTGTGGACTGGAATTGGTGCCTTCTGCCCCAGATCACAATGCTAATGAAACTTCAAAGTAAATGACTACACCACAGGATGGATTTGTTTTAATGATCCCTGTATGTAAATGACCTGTTTTACATCTTTGCATGACTTTGTTTTCCTGCACAGCCCCCGCTCATCAGTACCAATGACCATGAGACGTCCCACAGCAAGGGAAAATCTTGGCATGCTAAGGAACTCCGCTGTCAGTGTCAAAAAGTAGCCTACCAGGGGGTCTTTCTAATTAAACTGGTGCCCAGTCCAAGGCTGTGCGTGATGGGGCATCTGCTGTGTGCAGTGGCTTGAAATCCTCCAGCTGCCCATCTACAAAACTTCTTATCTGGCTTCCATCGAAAGAGGAGGTTTAGGAAAATGCCTCTATTTTCCCTAATCTCCCTTGCTCCCACCCCACCCATCTCTCGTCTGCCTTATCCATATTTCATGAAGAGCTCTGGAGGTATGAAATTGTCTGAAACTAATCCACTACTGGATATTTAGTCCCAGATTAAAATCACTCGCTTCACTGCCTCATAATTCTGTTCCTATTGATTGCCTGGGTCCAAATATAAGTCAAGGATGTATGGAACATTTTTCCTTAGGCTCTCTGAAATACTGTCATTCCAACATCCATGCACTGAATCCATTCAAATGTTTTCATACTCGCTGAGCATTTCTCTGGCAATTGCAAGTCAGCACAGCTTTTGTTAAAGCTGTTTTTCTTTCTTTTTTCCAGGCTCACATTTTCAACTTGTTGCAAACACCTGAGAAAGTCCCACCTGCACACCTACAGCACAGTTTAAAAAGCGCTCATGCAAACCTGAAAACATTCCCCCATGATCAAGACAGACAGCTGAAGATGCTCAGGCTTGGAGTCTCTCTGTTTTTTAAAGGTAGAAAGAGGAATGTGGGAGTATTATGACATGTTAGTGACACTCAGGAACACATCAAACCTTTGTTGCCTGAAGGAAAAGTGTGGGTCTCTCTCCACGAGGCTGGAAAAAAATAGCCTGTCTGTCAACATAAACTAACACTATAGGGGCTTGAGATCTAAGATTTTCTAATTCCAGCAACTAATTTCTTCTAAGGCATATTTTCACACTCCTTCCACCTTCAATTGTCACATCAGGCTATTCAAAAGAAGCTGACAGCACCACAACAGCCTGAAATCTGCACATAAAAAGCCAAGGTGAAGGGAGAATAGCCGCATAGCAGCTCACAAACACAAAGCAGCAAAAGTCCCTGAATCAATTTTCTTGTGATATCAGCCAAGTGTCTTTCTTTTTTTTTTTTTTTTTTTTTTTTTTTTTTTTTTTTTTTTTTTTTTTTTTTTTATCTTATTGTGAAGAAATGCTCAGAAAAAGACCAAAACTACGAAAGTGAAGGGTTTTTTCTGTAATGTTCAAAAACAGGTAACACATTGTGTTTCTAACCCAAGAGGGCACTGTATCTTCCACAAACTGGAGTAAATAGTACATTTGTTTGGGGAATACATCCCACTGAGGGGGTAATACACAGTCTGTGCTCTTCCGAACATTTAAATCAGCAGAAGCATTCTTGTCAGACTGATTTAAAATAAAACATATAATCTGTCGCACAGTACAACACCGTGGTGATAATTGTATTTTTTTAATGCTTTGTGGACAAAATGAGTTCAGGGAGATAACAAAAACAGTTGCCAAAGCAGTCTTTTTAGCTGAGGAGGTGCTCATTATTTTGATAAAAGGTTACGATGAAAAGAAAAAAGGAGCCACCTTTATAAATTCATGATATTTAGAATTTATAACCAGGTCAGCCAAGGACATTCCAGGCTCTGCTATCATATTATATCAGCAGATTAGCAGCAGATTGATACAAAGTTCCTTTAAAGACAGAAGGAGCTTCCGTTGAATGGCATAGGACCAGTCTGTACAGTTATGGTTAAAAGTTATGATTAAAAGTAAGTACACAGTTAAATCCATATTGGAACAGAGAAGACTGTCCAAAAACTGCACAACAATGAAACTTGTCACTTTCCAAATCAAAACAAAAAAAACAAAAAACCCCATCCTGAATGTTATTATGGGTCTGTTACTTAAAATACACAATATCGCAATACTAATTACAAACCATAATACTCAGGATGTGTAGTCTCAGTTTTGAGTTTTGTTTGTTTCCTAACTTTGATATGAAATGTATTTACAGTGTTTTTTAAAAATAAAAATACTTGAAAATAGGTGTTTTTCAAAAAATTTGAAATGATTCAGGGCTCTAAACTTTCATTGAAACTGTTGACATTTAAACATTAATGGTATGATTTCATAATTTCTTTATGTTAGAGCGTATGTTCTTTATAAAACATGGAATTCAGAAAAGTTGAAACAGGAAATCAATTGAATTTGGGACAAGTAAATTAGGGGGAAAAAACCCTAGCACCCTTAGTTTAGATACCTCACTGACAAACAATGCCAATTTTTATTCTAGGTTGCAATCTATTCTGTTTTTGTATCTGCAACTTTTACCATAATTATGAATGAAATATCTTGTTGCATTTTTAGTCCTTTTCATTTATTTTCTTCCTGCTAGTGATTAAATAAAAGCAATTTATTTGCAAAAATATACATCCAGTTGATTACATTTAGAGGATAAAGTGTTATTTAAAGGGAATTATGAAGAAAAAAAAGAAGTCCAAGATAATGTGCTAGATTTAAGCTTCCTGTGTCTGATTCATCCTTAGAGTGAGGAGTTCACTGGTCGGAAAGGAACTTGCAGCTGCTTCCCCTCAGTGGAGGTGGTTGGGACGTGTAAAGATGCCTCCATTTAAATATTTCTGACATGCCCATCTGGAAAGACAATCTGTGGTCAGACCTGAAATTCACAAGAGGGTTTAAGATCTCATTGGGATAAGGAGCAGGAAAGTGTCACTGGGGTGAGAGATGTTTGGCTCTAAGTCCAAGAGTAGTTGACTTCTGACCTTGTTGTGAGAGAAAATGGATGGATGGACGGATGGAGGGTTCATTACTGTTAAAGCTGCAGTATGTAACTTTTATAAAAAATATATTTTCCTACATGTTTGTTGAAACTGTCACTATGTCGTGACTGAATGGTACGAGACAGATAAAATGTAAAAAAATTGAGCTCCTCAAAAATTGAGCTCCTCCTCCCTGAACAATTGTAGCTCAGGGACGAGGTGGAGGAGATCAGTCTTTTCACAGATTATCTGTCTCATAACATACTGTCATGACATGGTGACAGTTTTAACAAGTATGTAAAAAACATATTTTTTATAAAAGTTACATACTGCAGCTTTATGGCATAGAAGTATGGATGGTTACCAGGAGAAAGCATTTTATTCTTAAAACTTGGATGACTTACACAAGTGTCATAACTAATCTGTAGACTTTTTCAATTTTGTTATGTTTTGTGAGAAAAAGCCATAAAAATGTGAAAAATTGTGAAATCTCAGCTCATAGTCATGGTTGCAAGATGTAGCACTTTACTTTGCTATTTATTTTTTACTTACTTTGACAGGAACAGAGCATCTTAATCAGCATGAGCATGCCAGTCCATCATGTAAATGTGCGACATTTAGCCACAGAGGGTAATTTTCATTTGCTGTCCCTGCAGGTGGATGGTGTGAAACAAAATTAGAACACCAAAATACATAATTTTTTAAACTATAAAACAATGAATAAAAATATTAATCAAGAGAAAATTAAAACAAACATGGCCAGTATGAAACAGTTAAAAATCCAAATATGATCACAGTTTTGATTAGTTACCAACTGCTGTTTTATGGATGTGGAGAACTGTCTGTAAGATGTAATGCTCTTTTAGCTCTGCTCTGTGGGTACACTGATCTAAGTCTGAGCTGCTCTGTATGATAAAACTGATTGCCCAACAGCGCTTTACCTGTGTGAGACCTTGCAGTTCTCTAGTTACAAGCTTTGATTTTATTTTAACAAAATGATTTGGGGAGAAGGGGCCAAACAATGTATTATTTTATACACTGATATCTAAGTATTTATTCTTGATTAGGAAAACAAATAATTTTGTTTACCTATAACTCTACAGTATTGGCACGAGTTTGACTTTTTTCCAACATTTTTAACCATGTTCATATAGCTTTTCTGTTAATTATAGAATAGGAGTCCTTCTTATTAGTGGTATAACGTTCATTGATTTTAGTGGACCTATTTTTGATTTATTCTGAACTTCTAAAAATATTAATTTACACCTTTAAAAAATTAAATATTGGACCATCCTGTAAAAAAAAATTTGGAAAAGGAAAATCCATAAACTACTATAGGAATAGAATCTTCAATAAACTTTGTGATTAAACAATTAATACAATTAACCCAAAATTGAGAACACAAATATTTCAGAAATGTACATATTAACTCCACGGCAGCTGCAAAATTATCTTTTAGTGATTGCAAGATGACTTAAATGCATAAAAATTCTCTTGAAAATCACACAAAAAATATTTATGCTCAAACTCATTCATTATAACAGCAATAGTAATGGAGTAGAGCAAACAAATAGTAAAAAGGTAGAGCCTTAATAATCATCTTTCTGCTGTGTCGAACAAAGACAGTTGAGGATATTTTATTGTTTACTCACCAGCAACTCTAGTAGGTACACCTGTTCAATTACTTGTAAAAACAAATGGTGAATCAAAGCATTTAGGCATCTAAATGGGGTTAAAGCAACTTTCTGAAGTTAAAATTCAGCATCAGAATGGGGGAAGAAATGGGATTTTAGTGACTCTCTAAGTGGCATGGCTGTTGGTGCCAGACACTCTGATCCGAGTATTACAGAAGCTTCTGATCTACTAGGATTTTCATGCACAACCTTCTCTCGGCTTTACAGAGAACAGTCTGAGAAAGAGAAAGTAACCAGTGGTTTATCTACATTACCCTTAGGTATGAAGTTTGAACGCATGGTTGCCTGTATTGTATGTCTCTTTGTTGTCCTTTGATAGATTGGTGACGTGTCCAGGGTGTACCCCACCTCTCGTGCAATGACCACTGGAAATAGGGAACCAACCCCTGCACAGGCAAGCAGGTATAGACAATGGATGGAACATGAATAGAGCAAAATATATCTGTCCACCCATCCGTCTGTCCATCTTTTTTCTTTTTAGGGTTCCAGTGAGCTACCATTCATTTCCTGTGGGTACAGATGAAAAAGATTATACAATCTAGACAGACTGCTGGAGTTTAACTGGACTAACACACACACAGAGAGAGAGAGCACCATTTATTTTCTTCCTGAAGACAAATTTAGAATCACCAATTAAAATAGCATACATGGGTTAGGACAGCAGGGCACTGAAGGAGCTACAAAGAGAGGAGAAACATGCAAGCCTAACATTCAGTTGAAAAGCAGAGGTTTCAGCCTCGGCATGCTGTAACTTTTAAGTGATATTCTAACAACCCCCCCCTCACCCAAATTCTTCACTTGTTAAAATAACCAACTTGTTACCATACTAGAGAGATTTAAAGCATGTTCCTTTCTTAAAGGAACTAACTCAATCAGTCAACAGAAATATTTATTTTATGATATACTGAACAAATAAAACGGACTCTTTAACAATGTTATAGAACATTACAGTACATTTCTTACAGCAAATCATGCCGTTAGAAGAAAATGTTTACTTAAGTAATTAGTTTACTTGCCATAAGGTTAATACATGGTTAATCTGGGTTAAGTACTGTCAGTACCTGAATAAGCTTGCTTATTGCGAGTTATTGAAAAAGTTATATTTTGTACAAAAGAAACATAAATAATTATGATAAATACACTGTAATCACATAAAAATGATCTGAATATGTTTTTTTTTTGGGAAATAGAAGTGTAAAAATCAGTAATACCACACTGACTCATCGGAGTTATAAAGTCTGTTCTTCCCTGCAATGTAAACCCTCTGCACAGCAACTACCAAACACCTGATGTATGGTTGTATAATGCATTTCCTTTCCTATAACTCTTCTAAGCGCTGCACAAATCCCAGCTACCACTGCTGAGGTCCCACTGTGCATAGACTAGAGTAAAAAATCTGAAGTGAATGACATTCAAAGGATTACCAGAGACAGAGATCTTTATGGTTGATTTGAAGTGCAAATCTGCCAGATCTCCATCTAGCTTTGCTTCTTAGAGCTTGAGATTAGACAGTAATGCCATTCTTGATTGTGAACATGAAAATAAGTCTTTATGGGGCTTATCACCAAAAGTCAGAAAATCTCACACAAACAGAAAACAAATAAATACCTGTGAAAATAAGTGTTAGACTAATCTGTATGATAATAGAAATGAAGTATCAGATTTAATCTGAGGATGGTTTATTAAATGTTTTATAGCTTTGTTGTTTTTAGTATCTGTGTCTTCACATAAAGGTTTACCTTGAACAGAAGAAAATAAAGGTCTCATTATATTCAGCAGAACCAGCTGCAATAAACAAATACATTGGTACTATTCTGATAGTGATTGGCAATGTTTAATGCCAATGATGTTTTGCAGGAAATCAAAGCTGCCATCTTCCAGTTTATCTCAGGTGTTGGCTTATATGAAAATACATTCTAACCTTTTTATTTGTACTTTTTTGTTATCCAAAAATGAAGAAATGAACTGTTTTGGGAAACATCAAGTCTTTCACATCTGTGCAGAATGTGTGTGATGTGCCCTTACTTTATGTGGTGTATGTTTGTAGGGAGGAAAGGTGTAAAGTGTAAAGCATGTCATTGTGTAAAGAAGCACTAAACTACATTTGCTTTTTCAAGTATCAAATTTTTCCCCATACTTAAAGGGGAATCCTTTTTACAATGTTTTCTTTTACTTGTTTTCAGGCAGCTGAGAGAACAGTTGAAAGTTGTAGTAGAGTTGTTGTGTTATGGTTGGAAAACCAAACTCAAACTGGCATCAGTCCATGCCTCCACCTTTTTGTTTTTTCCAGCCACTTTTACCTCATAGACAAGCACACACTCTTATTTATACTATTTTTTTTTAACTCACGTGACTCTGCAACTGTGCTGGTTTATGCACTGTCCACTCAGAACTGAAGAAGACAAAAATAAATAACAAAAAAAAGAGTAAAGTTATTTCTCCCCTGAATATCAATACAGTTTTTGTATGTTTGTTGTTCATGAGAGAGAAATTATCCACACTGGGAAACCAGTAGATGTCTCCTCACAGTATTTCTCAACAACAAGCTCCGCAGTTGTTTCCCCTCTTTTCTTTGTGACCTGACCCACAGTTTTCTTTGTCTGTTTTCATCAACTGTCCCCACCAGATGTGCGGGTACAGATTTAGAAATTTCCTTCATTCAGGCTTGTAGTCGGGCGGTAGACCAGACTAGAAGGTATGATTAAGATGGAATTTAATTGCTTAAAGTGCCAATTTATCTAATTTATCTAGTGAGGACCACAAAGTCACAAGAAATGTTGTCTTCAAGCAGTAGCTTGAAGATCTACCAAACACACTTAAGTGGGATTTAAACAGATTCTGTTGTTAATTCTCCAAAGTAATAAAGACCACCTGTAAATCAAAACACTTACATTCTGACAGTATTCAGATCTGTGTTGTAATTTCTGCTCCAGTTCTGACCGGTACTGTTAATGCAACTCTCCCATGTTTCACAACAACCGTGTCACCATAGTCTTTTATATTATAAAGCTCTCCCTTTTTTCTAGATAATCAGCGTTTTACTTGTAAGGGTTTAAGTGCACCATAGTGACGTAGCTGCCAAACCATTGTTATAGAATATTACACACATGCTGGAGTGTTGTTTTCTTAAAGCTGCATATATACTGTATGTATATCTTTGTAATTCAAGGGAGATATGCAATGTGATGGCAACAGTGTGATAGCACTATAATATAACCCAGTGTTTGCCAATCCTTGTGCATTTTCTATGTTTTTCATTGTGTCATCACATTCAGCAGAAACCATGTTTAAATTGTTTAAACAATTGTTTAAATGAGGTGTTCTGAAGCATGAAAGGACCTCAATCTGCTAAACAAGATCTCTTATCTAATGACCACAGGTAAAAAAGGAAAAATCACCAGTTGAAACTGTAGCAATTAAAAAATGACAGAACACTGCCTTCTGATTAGAAAATAGGACCTACCTCTGTTCTGACTCACACTACTTCAGGGAGTGGGCTAAAATTATACTACAGAATGAGTACTAAATACTCAGCTACTTTTAGTGACTATTTTGAGAAATCCTCCAAAGCCTGAGATTTATTTATCTTCCAACCTGAACACAAACATTGAACAACCAACAAGTTATTCAAGTTGAGCATTAATATTTCAGGAAGTATGTACTCTATCTTGTTAAAAAATAAAAACAACAGACTATAATTGGATGAAAAAACCTTAAGCATAAATAATCTTTTGTCTTGACCTTTTCTTATGTTTTGTTTACCTTTCAGTCTTTACAACTTTATTTCTTATTTAATTCATCATCCCTTGGTAACATGTTGAAGCTAGTTCTGTGTATTTAGTCATAATTGGCATTTTAATAGATCCAACAGAGAGAATTGTGGTGTTGCAGAAGTTCAAGCCTCACTTATTTTTTTGTTTGTATTAATGAGGACAACTATCTGAAATTTTTATATTTATCTTGAACTCAAGTTGTCATTTTATTCTACATTTTCTATAACACCCTGATTGTCTGAGGACTGTTATTCAGAGGTGGCTGATCATGTTCAGACTACACTGACATCAGGACCAAAAACACTTGTTAGAAGGATAACCAGCAAAGATTATTTGATAGCTCCTGGGAAATACAGGAACTATAGTCCGCAATCATCCATCAGCTTGTCAACAGAGAGTCTGACAGGAGGAGTTTGAAGAGGAAACTGAGAGCACATAAAATTGATAGACTCATTCACGATGTGCTCCCAAGTCATTGTCTCATCACACCGATGTACATACACTTTACCTGAAAGTAGAACAACTACAAGAATACTGGAGAGAGAGTGAAAGAAATCTGTTTTGCTTTTAAATGAATACAAAAGATCTGAATTAACAGCACTTTCAATACATGCCATCAATTAGAAATCACTACATCAACCAAAAGTAAGTCTCTCCCACTTGCTCTTATCTCCATAGAAACACATATAGCAAGAAATTATTTAAAAAAAAATTTCCTGCCCATGCCTATGTTGATGGATGGTGTGCTGTTTAAAGGGAATTATGATAGGAAAAAACAAGATAATGTGCCAGGTTTAAGCTTCCTGTGTCTGACTCATCCTTAGAGATAGTGAGGAGTTCATTGGTCAGCGGAAGGAACTTGCAGCCACTTCCCCTCCATTGAGGTGGTTATGATGTGTCAAGGATGCCTCCATTTAAATGTTTCTGACGTGCCCATCTGGAAAGGCAACCTGTGGTTGGACCTGGAATTCACAAGAGGGTTTAAGACCTCATTGGGATCTCCATGAAGAGCAGAAAAGTATCACTGGGGTGAGGGATGTTTGGCTTTCAGTCCAAGACCAGTTAACTTCTGACCTTGTTTTGTACAGGTGGGAGAAAATGGTTGGATGGATGGATGCAGTTAGTTATTTATCAGTGAAACTGTTTTTGCCCCGTTATATAGATTTTGACGAAAAAAGCAGCTGTCATCTGCAGTAATACAGCACTGCAAATGAGTAACTGTGGTGACACTGTCACTAAAAAGCAGGAAAGTTCATTGTTACATGTTTATATTGATATTACAGTTGTTTAAATTTTCCTCAACAAAGTAAAACTGCCCAATATTTTCTTGAATTTTTATTTAGCCTTTTTTTAAAGTGAAGACTCCAGGGGCACTGGAGTGTTGAAAGAAAGGTGGACCCTGATAAAGGCCACAATCCGAAACGTATAGGTGTGTTAACAAAGTTGGATCTTCAGCACTTCGACTGTCATAACAGTCTTCATCTTACTAGACTGCTAGATCTATGTCCCTCTCCATGCACCTCAAAAGTAGGTGAAAGTGTGCCAGAAACATTTGGACTCAAGTGATTCAAAATCGCTTTTACAAGGGAATTCTTTTGAAGACAACAGCATTATCAGTGCCGCGTGTTGTTTAGTTGAACACAAGTCTGTTCTAACAGTGATAGCTGCTAGATACTTTGATACTGATGTCCCTAAATAAAATCTAGTGCCACCAACAGCTTTTAGAAGTCAGCTAACACTATTTGTGGCAGAAAATTGTACATCACTTGAATATATATTTATGGTGAAACAAGCTGGTGGTAGCATCATGCTGCAAAGGAATGCTTTTCTTCAGCAGCTATAGGAAAGCTGGTCAGAGTTGATGGATGGAGCTAAATGCATAGCAGTCTTGGAAGGATAAACTCTTAGATGTCTTTCAACCAAAGAATGACCTTAAACATACAGTCAAAGCCACAATCTAATGGTTAAGATCAGTGATGTGATTTGGCCCCAGGGGGCCTTTTGTGGACCTTGAAATTCATTTGTGCAGCTTCTGACTGCAGTGCAACAGTTGCAAAAAATTTGGCCTGCAAGCACAGATGGTTGATATCAATTGACAATTTTTGTTTTTTATTAACGCCTTTTGTTTTCATGTTAATTTCATAGTAAATAGGACTTCAAAAATGCATCAAGTTTTATTGAAAAGCAATGTTGGGTGCACCCATTTTTTAAACTTGGCTAAATTCAGCAATCATTTTTAAAGAAAATGACCCATATCCCATTCTTGTTGCCAGGAATATGCTGAAAAATATTTCTACACTAAAATCTAACCCCCCCACCTCCAAAAAAAACCAAAAAACAACAACAAAAAAAACAAATTAGGAAAACGTGTGAATTTTGTTTAATATGCAAACATGCAAACACCCCTTTTTTATGTTTCAGATCTAAAATGACTTACAGATCCCTTTGAACAAAAATCAGACTTCTTTTTTTGGGTCATTAAAGTAAATCATTGTAAAGTCTTAAATGTGAAGCCAAAAACATTAACTGATTTCCACATTTATACCAATGAGTTCAGTTCAGGGTTTTTTTTCCCTCTATCCATCTTGTTGATGTCTGGACTTGGTTAGCTCTGCTGGTAATGACTGTCTTAAAAATCAGTTGCAACCCTCCTGAGTGACACATAATGGAGTAAATAAATAAAATCTAACCCCAGATTAATTAGAACTCCCTCCACAAATGAACACTGTAAGGAAAAATTTAACTCCCACTTGCATCTTTTAAATAAACCAATCAATTACAGTCATGTCCATTTCTGAATTGCTTTGATTGGAGTGGACCCTGAGGGTTGGATTAAATCCCAGAGATCTCCGAGGGTTCAGTCATTTGAATGGATGTTGAGATACCAAAAAAAAAAATCCCAAATCAAAAGTTCCACATGTGAAATTCAGTGACAAGTGAGCACAGAGGGAAAAATGGTCTAAAAAATTGACCAAATAAATATGTAATGTCCAGCCTGAAGGGAAAGCCTGGGGACTTTAAAAAGATTGGATTTTCTCTTGTTTCTGGTGACAGTGGCTGCAGCATAGAGTTCCTTTGTTATTTTTAAATAAGTGTGGAGTCCAGCTGTTATGTATGAGTCAAACATTTGTTATCCAGTTGTTGCAGGGTTTCTTTTTATAGCTGTTAAATTTTCTTTCATATCAATGGATACACGAGGGCTGCTATCTAGTCCCTCTCTACAGATTTCTCATTTTATGTTTTCTCCCCGTGCAGTTTAAATTATTCATTTCCCTTTGAACAGATACAAATTCTGGAGAAATAACTGGTCAGAGCTGAAGGGGCGGGATGGTTGAAATGGATCGCAGGTAATCAGATCTGGATGTGGGCTGTGTGGTGGGACTAGATGAGTTGGACTGGCATGTGTGGGATTTTTTTTTTTTTTTTTTTTTTTTGTACATCGCTACATTATTAGGCTCAAGCGCAGTTATGCTGCAAAACTAATAAAGAAACATCATGCTGTGATTTACTCACTGCATTTTTTATGAAGACACCACAGCCATTAGCTGCAACTTTTTAGAGCTGCTATTTATATTTTTATTGTGATGCTTGTGCCTGTCAGATGCTTATTTTTTTAAATACTCCCAGTAG
The DNA here is from genome assembly GCA_014839685.1 of Anableps anableps. Lineage (NCBI taxonomy): Eukaryota > Metazoa > Chordata > Actinopteri > Cyprinodontiformes > Anablepidae > Anableps > Anableps anableps. The sequence continues at coordinate 14,160,378 of CM026074.1, forward strand.
TTAAAGTAAATAACGGCACCATCCGCAGCGGTGACATTATCCTCTACTGTTTTTAACTCCCAATTTTTTTCCTTGTTTATCATATAAATCCGAGACTGAAATGGGGCCAAATTTTTAAATGCCTCCACTGTATTCTCATCACTCTTATAGTTTCATCTATCTAAAATTTAAAATTCTGTCTAAAAATGAAGGCAAGGAAAGATATAAGATATAAATTAGTGACCTCGTGGCTTAGTGGTGTGTGTCATTACCTGAATTATTAGGCACTTTTAGAGAGCTTTTTTCTAAATTACCAATGTGCCATTTGCTAAACTAATTAAGTCTACATCATGTGCAACACATCTTAGACATGAGTTCATAGGGTTATTTGTGAATATCTGCTGCTCTTTATTGGATTTGTACAGACTAACAAATACCCCCTTTTTTTAAATCTAGGGTTTTATGTATTTGTCAGGCAATAATAAAAATGTTCTGGCTTTTACCAGGTTCTATAATTATTTACAATCCACTATTAAAAACACCCAATATTAGCACTGTCATTGTACATTATGCAAAAACAAAGCCGAAATGGAAATGCTGTGTGCAGAAAAATGAAATACACCACTGCTGCTTCCACAGGATTTAAGAGGTAGAGCAGCAGACATGATGACAAATAAACACGATGAAGAAAAGTTCTGCATGAGATTCAAACCCAGGACCTTTTCATTGCGAAGCAACAGTGATAGCACTGTGCAACTATGGGGATCTGATTTAAGTATTTAGAAGTCCTAGTACAGAGCTGATCATTTTAACATGTCACAATATGTAAAACCCTGGATCTAAAAAAGGATTGCACATTTACTTAAAGAGACATTTCAGCATGGATTTTTCATGCTTAGCCTGAAGAGTTGAAACAATATTTTAAAATGTTTAGCAATTCTGTATGTAGATGATAATTACTTTGAGTATAAGTCTCACTTTTTCCTCACTCTGTTGAAGGAATGCAACCAAGTCCTCTTCAGAGCTGAAAAAAATTCTCTCCTCCATAAAAACATACACAACCATAGGACTGTCAGAGATGAGTGCTCCCCTGACCCTAATTAGCTGTGTTCATTGCATCGCATGAACCCATTACTAAGACTTTAAACTATATCTATTTCATTTCTCACTATTTTTTCTATACCATTGCTCTGCCTAATAAGAGCCTGAAAACACTCAAGGAGTCGTGTTTGGGTGCTGGAAGAGCATCACCAACCACTGAGGTAAATGCTCAGAATAAAGTGCAGTCCTTAAACAAGCTTTATTTTAACCCTGTTGTCAAATCCACTAACTCCAGAAAGCTAAAAACTGTCGCTATACTCCAGAATTTTACTTCATATTTATGCTGCACTACTTTAATCTTTTAGATTAAATCCATGACCTGAAGACTTCCTGAATATTAATGCTTGTTAAATAGGCTTCTGCATGTATTCATTATAAGACGTTATTATCTCAAAGGATTTTAAAAGCTGACATGTATAATCATTTTATGGCTGCTGATTCACAGCACAATTTTTACTGTTGTGCCACACAGCTGTTCATATATTTGGGTTGTGCATATTTGTATGTGTGTGAAGCAAAGGCCAGAGGCTTGACAACCATCCCAATATCAAAGCAGGTGATACTTCAGCTGGAGATTTCTCCCCCAAGGCAGAGTGAGCAGAGTTGACCCGATTGAGTGGCCATCCATTGCATTCCTTTGAGTACACTCCAACCATAATAACACTTCACCACCTCTTTCATCTATCAGCACCAAGCTCTGTGGCTGCTAACTTTTTCCCTTTTTGGAACCCTGTATACAATCACTGTAATGAAAATAGATAATTCTCAACTGGAAATGATTAAATTCATTGCATTGATAAAAAAAAAAAAAAAAGTCCCAAACAAGGTCCTTCATTCATAATGTGATTGAATAAAATAACATTTGGATCTTTTTTATGCACAACAAGGACATTAACATCTGTTGATACCAGTCACAGAGGCCAGGACGGCTTTTTTTTCCATCTGTTCACACAAGAAAATGAGCATCAAACATTCAAAACCCACATCTTGACAAAAATTGAGCTGACTGTAGTGGAATATGACTGACAGCACAGGATTTTCTGATTACACGCCTGACAGCTTGCACTTATTGAAAATGATGATGACAGATGTTTGCTCAGATCCACATGCAATTAGGTTTTGACTTCATCAAAACTAGAAATTAATTGAAAGTGAAATATAGAAAAAACGTATAATTTTCCTTTTTTTGTAAAAAGCATCTGTGTGTTTGTTGTTTGCTGGCATGCATGACTGATTTCTTAACACTGTGCATCTTTCCCATTAATTATTTCTGTGTAAAAAGTCTCCTCCTCGTAAGATGATTTTTGCATTAATAAATCAAGATGTAAAAGTTGGACTAGCTCTTTGGTGATGGGATCTAATTTTGGGGTCCAACTGAGTCTGATTGTCTTGTAGCTAATTCCCTGAATTTGCTGCAAGCCAATGCAAATTAAAGAAAAAGCAGAAATTTAATGACAGCTATAGCTCCTATAGTGACTTCATCAAGAGAAACACAGCTAATGTAAAAGCTCTAAGCCAGGAGTAAAATTATGCCATAAATAAACAGAACTCAAATGAGAGTTAGTAGCAGCAATTGTATGATCACTTGCAGTTTCTAGGAGAGAAGGTTAAACATAAAAAGACAGGATAAAATGCATCATATATGTCAACATTCTTTCTATTAAACTAAGTTGCTAATTTATTAATTTCTTTTCTTTTTAAAAGCTACAACAAATCCAGCCTGAACCGAAATGCTATCCATCCGTTGTCTATACCTGCTTATCCTTGCAAGGCAGCGATGAGGCTGGTATCTATCTCCAGCAGTCATTGTGAAGAAGCTTAAATATTATTCGCAAATAATCTAGCACATTTGATATTTTACACTTTTATTTAAACATAATATGAAGGTTTGTGTCCCTACAGATCTCTGTGCGAAATATGGGCATGTAGCAAGCTTTTTGTGGGTCCTCCAGTTTCATTCCAAAGTCCAGAACTGCTGATTAATTAGTGATTCTTTGTCTCATTTGTCTGCTGTCAAACGAAGACACTGAACAGGACACTTAGGTACTGAAAATGGGTGATGAGCTCTGAGGAACTCCACAAAAATGTTTACACGTTACAATTAAAAATCACCAGTGTTTAGAACAATTTCTTAAGTACCTTTTAAAACATCTATACTTCACAAGTCTTCCAATAAAATGCTGTTCTAGTGTAAGTGGTTTGTTTTAGAACCAAAACATAATTTAGCATTCAAATGACTACAAAGGACACAGATTTGAATGATTTACCACATCTGGTAAGAAACAGCTTTCTACTAATTTGGAGAAATGTGCAAGCAACAATACAGCTCAGTGGTTTCATATTTCTTGCATGGTTTTGCACTTTAGGAGTCATACAACTTGACTTTATAACTTGTTATATAACTCCATTTTTGTTCGGAAATGAATAATTTCTAAACAAATTTAAAATAACATCACAATTCTCGGATGTATTTCTTATTAGTTTCATTTCAGTAAACAGAAACTGTATTTCCTAAACTCTCAGTAATTCTTACAACTTATTTTTTATATTAATAAAACAAATACTTTCTATGAGCTGGTGTTTGCACTAGTGGTTCTCATTATTAGTAGTTTTTTGTCACCATATCAGGTCTGTACGGAAGCTGAGAGCGGATGTGTTATGCATAAACTGTTTTCTGATGGTTTTGTCGAGATAAAGAGTTAATTTCCTGATGGGTTTCTTGAGATAACAATTTAATTTCTAGAAAACAAACTTTGTTTTCTTGAGATCACGTGATGATTGGTGTGTGTGTGTTAAATCTGATTCCGTCATTCAAATGCATGCCACACCAGCAGGAGAGGACTTATAAGTGTAAATCATGGCATGCATGTGTAATTCTGTGAATAATTCTGTGAATAAGTGATAGGTAAACCATAATGACACCATGTCATTAGCATGGTGATTAAACCATCGGGAAAATAACTTGTTATCTTGAGAAAACAGCCATTGTTATTCCATGATAATGACATTATTATCTCGTTATCTCGAGAAAACAGTTTTCATTATCTCATTGTTATAACGACATAAATAACTCGTTATTTCAAGCTAACCATCGGGAAAATAACCATTGGGAAAATGTGAGTACGACCGCTCTCGGCTTCCATAAATCTGACATTGATAAAGAATTTATTAAAACCGTTAACTCCTTTGTCCGTGATCATAATATAATACTGGTATCTTTGTTTGTCCAATAAAATACTGAGGGTTGTATGGTTGTCTAATTTGTACGACCTGTCCTCTGTAGAACATGAAATTGTAATCCGTTTACACAAATCATTACAAAAAAAAAAAAAAAAAAAAAAAAAAAAAAAAAAAAAAAAAAAAAAAAAAATCCACAGAAAATTAATTGGATCATATATTGCCTGGAAATAATAAGGTCATGATGACCAATGAAACATAAAAGCAAGCATACAGTTCTAAAAAGATGTGTTCTTTTAAAATAATTCACATCACACCTTACCAAGAATCCTTTTGAGTCATGCACCATATAAAAAAAACACAGATATTATAATTACTTTCCTCTTCTCCAAATGTCTGTAATAAAAGGCAATTTGTGTCATTCATTTTGACATCTAATACAGCCTTTAGATGGACGCTGTGATTACCTTAAATCATTTCTTGACTAGAAAAAAAACCCTTTTCAGTTAAAGTAAATTGTCGTGATGTTTACTGAAATTGCCATTGCAACTTTTGTCATTAAACAAACTAGATGGCAAAGTGATGCCTAAGAGTTACTGTTGGTTAAAAGGATTTGGAGATTAAAAGAAAAAAAAACAGCCTCAGAAACAAATGATGCAGCACATTTGGCTAAGAACTATGTGCACGTCAGTAAGAGGAGGGTTCAGTGGTCCAGAGCTAGGAGTGCACAAACAATTAATGAGGGTGGGGACTATGGTGAGGGTAATTTTGTTTACCTAAAAACTTTGTGACATGCAGGGCTGCTGTGATTAGCATGGTGGTTATGATTGTTGTTATCCACAGAGTCATTGTGCTCAACCCGTTGTCAGTTTCAATTACTACCGTCTGTGGCTCCAGATCCTCACACAGCTTGTGCAGCTCCCCCTGACAGCCTTATTATCGTTAAAGGAAAATCCATACACATCAGGTTTTCTTTGTGTCTTTGCACCCTTAACAGAGTATGATAGAGGGGTGTGGATAAATTCATGCTACGCCTTTTGGGTCATCAAGAATTTCATGTGCGGACTGACTCGCTTCCTTTTTGCTTCTGAAAGACACAAATGTCTCCTGGGTTGAGGATAGGTAGTTCATGTTTTTGAGTTCAAGTAGAGCACCTTTGATGTGCAGCTCCAGCTCTGGTGAGGCAGCAGGAGCCTGGAGTGACAGGTGTGTGTTGGTGAGCTTACTGACCTCTCGACAGACATGATATCTGCTGGTTGTAATTGGTCTCTGTTCCATGTACTTTCTTCTCTATTTGTTGGCCAGCCTCTTGACAGGAAAAGATGTGTTATTGATCTGTGCTTTTAAAGATATAAAGAACACATAAGATAATGGTAGCAGTTTGACATGACATTACATCGCTCAATATACAGAGGTAACAGGAAAAAATGAAGGCAATTGTGGTATCCTAGTTGGCTCATGTCTGATAGAAAAACACTTCTTGCTACTATGTCACAGACTCTGAATGAATGAAAGAATAAATAAATAAAAGACACTTTTCACAGATATTGACACAAATCCGTGTATAAGATACAATGTAGGCATTATAGTTATCAAAAAATGTAAAAATGATAAAAGAAGAGATGTGAAAGCCAAGTAAGCATAGGAAAAGAAAAGCACAAGAACATGCATAAGATGATATATAAACACTATCACACTAAAAGCAGTATGAACCCTTGGCAAATGGCTGACTAAACAGATGGGTCTAAAATTATTAATGAAAAGAATCCAGTGAGTTAACCAAACATCACTGGATTTTTCAAATGGAAAAATGTTTCCTGATTTCAAAACTTTGGCTTAAGTGGTGCTTGCAATCCCAGTTTATAGAGTGGCGACACAGCTCGGATTCAGCCTGCAGATCAAAGCCCAGAGACATTTTGATTACCCACAAGCGGGTCCATGTTTATAATTTAAGTTGAACTGTTTCATTTCATTGATATAGTTACTGGGGCCAGTCAGTGGTTTCAGTCACCGAGGAGAAAAAGTTACATGCATTTATCTGCTTGATGTGTGATGGCATGATGTGGATTTTCCGTTTAGCTTGTTGAATATTAATTAAACCGAATGAAAACAAAATGCAAATTAATATAATTTAAGATATGACAGGTGAAAGATGATCATGAGTGGAGTTTTTGATGTTGTCTGTCACAGTGGACACCGACACAGCAGGACAATCTCTGCTCTCCATGAACACCAGGAAAATATCTGCAACATTTGCAAAAAAACAGCATCCTTTCTTATACTATACTCAACCCACTTAAAGTTGTTACACCAACTTGAAGAAAAACAATGTAATTTACCCAATATCACAGTTCCAGGAAAGCTTATCAACATTGGCTGAGTCTCTGGTTCATCAATAGCAGATAAATCGGGTAGTGGTTCAATACCTCCCTATTTGAATAGGTGGACCACTGTTAGAGTGGCTTAGGTTATCCAGAGCTATCTATGTAGTTATGCTGCTATAGGCTTAAGCTGCTGGAGGACAAACTGACCACTGTCCTCATAGTGCTATTTTCTTCTTCTATTACGCTCTAATTTGCCTTTCTGCTGTTATCGCAACTGTTAACTTTATGTTTTCTCTCAGTTTTCTTTTCTCTCTGTAGACATTACATCTGGTCTGGCATTCTATTTAGCTGAGATACCCCTCATCGGCTGAGATAATGCTGCCAACAGCTAAACGTTCTTCCTCTCCTGCTAATAACTTTTTAGCAGGAGCTAGGAGTGCACAAACAATTAATGAGGGTGAGGACTATGGTGAGGGTAATTTTGTTTACCTAAAAACATAGTTCTTTCTATGTTGTTATGTTTTTAACAACATAGAAAGTACTCCTACATCAGTTCTTCTGTTTCTTTTTTGTGTATCTGATCTGTCTCCTAAGTTGGTCATGGTAGATAGCTGCTCGTACTGACCCAGGTTCTGTAGGGGGTTTCTTCTAGTTCAAGGGGAATTTTTCCTCTCCACTGTCATGACATGCATGCTCAGTATGAGGGATTGCCGTAAAGTCAACAACACAATGCAAGTGATTGTCAGCTGTTGCTACATGCTCATCCAGGAGGAGTGAATGCTGCAAGTCAATGACTCAATGCAAACCGCTGGGTTTCCTTAGATAAAAAACTTTTTTAATTAATTTGAATCATCAGCTTGTTGATAACTAGAATCAGTTGAAAGCTATGTGTAATTGGATTTAAATAACTTTTTGTCTCTTGAGATGACATTTGTTGTGAATTGGCGAAATATTAAAAAACTGAATTCCCATGAGTTAAATTGCCATGCTAATTTCAGTGTTCACAGCTAATTAGTTTAAATTTTGTCCTGTTTTAAAATGCCAGATCAAAGTGATCACATGTATTAATTGTTAAGTAACTCCTCTCTTGTGTACTGAAATACATTTAAAACATTTCTGTCAATTCAAAACTGATGTCCAAGAAACGTTTCAAATCACACCACAAAAAAGTAATCCTCATTTCCACTGAGTGCTCACTTCTAAATTATTTGTACATATGTGAAAAGACTAAAAGCTGTTGTTTGGAATGAAACATTAAATAGCTTTTTATGTCAAATATATTTTTAATATTGTGAAGTTGTCATGTAGTTGGAGTCTGTGGTAAGTCTGTGCTAGATGGACACAATACAATGAAAAAGTGGAACTGTAAAAGCCCTGAAAAGGGGAATAATTCAATAAGTGAGCCACGGACAGTGTGTTATTGCAATTTACATACATACAGAATGATGACTCCAAAATTAAAACACCAGTATGGTTTTCTTTTAAACCAGCATCGTACACAAATATGACAGTAACAAATAACAGATGCATAATAATATAATAACACCCCAAAATATTCTTGCTTAGCAGTGCAATAATACACAATAAAATGCCACACTCACACATGGGTTAGCATCATCTGCAGTGAACTACCGCCTAACTGTGACTAAATCTTATCTACTAACAACAAAGTATGTATATAAAATCGGTGACAATATATCATCACAAGCTTTCTAACAGGTAGTAAACCAACTTACAACAGTACAGGTATGAAAATTCATACTTGAAAAGGGGAATAATTCAATAAATGAGGCATGGAAACGTTCTTTCCTCTGCTTCAGCGTGTATTGACTGAGAAGGAAGTTCCGTTAGCGCTAGAGTCGTTACTTTGGTTACTACAGGTACTAAATCAAATTAGACATTAAGATAATATTTAATCCAGACTGCTGGCTAAGACATTGTAAATGCAAGCAATGACATTAAAGTCTGTAATGCATACAATATGCCGACCAGTAAGAGTAAATATACCTCTGACTTAAAATGAACACATTTCAATCCATCACACAACTGCCACAAAAACATGGTGTTATGAAGACTAACAATGTTAACTGCAATTTAGCTGAAAATAGCTAAATTAATGCTCTCCCTCACCACTGCTTTATACATCAACTAACTTGTAATACTTGGCACAAATGAATAAGGTAAAAGAGCACTGAAGTAGTGGCTGAAATGCAAAACCAACCCTAACGACGACCTCATCTGTTACTTACAGGAGTTCTCTCTATTCTAGAACCAAAGCAATGAGATAAAATATAAACCCAGATGGACCAATGCTTCTATGTGATGCTGCAGTAAATGCAAAGATAATTGAGGCAAAATGTTTTTTTACTCAACATTTAAGTAATAAACCCAACATCCACTTATAGACCTTCATTGCAAAAATACCTTTCCCTTCTTCTCTCTTCTTTAAAGCAGTCTGGTGTGTGAATTTTTTTTTCATTGTGAAATCAAATTAATTGCATTTGGGTATTTCCTCAGGCAAAGTTCTCGTGCAACATTTTAATCCTTATGTGGAGTGAAACATACATATATAATGCATGCACTTCAGATTGCACTTAATATGAAAAGTAATTAAAAAAGAAATCATTTTTATTCAGCATGCCTATCCCAGCAGGGTTTTGAAACTAGACAGAGCTGACAAAAGAGGAAGGTGTGTAGGAAAGGGATGAGTGGGGCTGGAGAAGGCAAATAAAAAGAGGGAATGGCACTGCTGGAGTGTCATGTTGGAGGCAAGTGGAAGTGCTCCTCCTCCAAGAAAAACAGACACCCCCCAGATCCTGGATTCTGAGGCTTTGCACGGTTTTGTCATTACACACACAGCGTCAAACCCAGCTTGCTCAGCCGACTGTATTTAACCCTCTGAAAAAAAAATGCATCTATTTATAAAGAAAACAAATCTTTACCCTCATACCAGAATTCCAAAAAGAGATGCATAAAGTCACTGGTTCATTTGTGACTTTCGAAACCTGCCACTTCACACAAATAAATGTGTTTAGTTCCCTCAAGCAACTCTTAAGCATGCCATTATTTCTTCAGCCATTCACAGATGGCTGCCCTCCACTTCCCAGAGAGAATTGCAATTATCAAGAGGAGTTTATTTTTTATACATGCTTTAGATGAGTTATCAAAAGGCAATAAATAAGAAGAGTCAAACACCAACAACCTCAAAATGTGGCTGTTTTATAACAACTAAAGAAAAGGGTTTAAAATTAGATCATGTTTTATAAAAGGTTCGTTTTAGCAAATTTTAACCAAGCTACCACTGTATACAAATTTTTACTTTGATAATAAATACATTTTTTTGTAGAACTGACATGGAGGTGTCAAAAGTATAGTGCCTTCTTACAGACTTTGCCATTTCTTTCTCACCGTTAAATGCTTCAGATAATCAAACAAATTCAAACAAGGATATACTGAGTAAATAAAAAAGTAGTTGTCCAATGATGACCTTATTCATTAGGGAAAAAAAGCAATCCAAGCCAAACTGGCTTTATGTGAAAAAGCTTTGAGCTGCAAACCTTTTAACTTGTGTCACTTTTGGTTGCAACAACTGTCATCAAGCATTTGCAGTAACTGGCAAATAGTTTTTTACATTGTTGTGGAGGAATTTTATTGTCTTGGGGATCAATGAAGTGGTTTTTGGCAAAAGTGAGACAAGCTCTTTTAGTAAGTATTGATTTTTGCCAAGAAAGATTCTCAAATGGATGAGGTTTTTTTTTTTTTGTTTTTGCCCAGATGCTTTTGGTTAAATCATGTACTTTTAGTGAGACCTCCACAACAATGTAAAAAACCACTGAAGCATGATGTGATTTAGATGTTGCTTTGGGTCCTCTTTTTTTTTTTTTTTTTTTAAATCTTCCTGGATGATAAGTTATCAATAAACTCTTGGAGTAATTTTGTCAAGCCAGCCCCTCACAGGAAAGTTAGTCAATGTTCTATGTTTATTCCATTTGCGAATAATGGCTGTCAGCATAGGCACCAATTCCGTGGGTGCTTCAGGGTCAGCGCGCTGTGACTCTGAAGCACCCACAGACTCCCAAGCACCCACATATACCAGGCAGCTTACACTTGTCATTGATTTGCTAATGACCACAGCAACAAGTCATGCAAGCATGGTGAGCACCCACCAGCAGAAACATAATTTGGTGCCCCTGGCTGTTAGTGTGTATTGCTGGAGGCCCAAATCCTCATAAATGGCTTTTTAATTCTTCCCAGACAGATAAATGTTGATGAATATGTTTTCCTAACAGTTTTCTTTAGAACAAGGTATGCTTGCTTTTTGAGATCTTGTCAGACAGGTTCTGTTTAAGTGATTTCTTAATTCCATGTAATCAGGCCTGGTGTGGTTAGTGAAATTGAAATCAGCTTTGTCTAGTTACAGAGAATTTACTGAAAAATCATAATATATTAAGGGGCTGGTGATTACTTTCTCACATAGAGCCAGACTAAATTAGATAGTGTTTTCCTTTGATACATAAAACCCCGATTTGAAAACTGATATTTGTATTTACTCCGATTTTCTTTTTCTTATATTAACATTTTTTAATCTAAAACCTAAAACATGAAACTGTGACAAGCAGATAAATATTTTTCCTAAGCACTGCACATTTTTTGTCAGTGTTTTGATAAAATAACATCTTATAGGTTATTGATGAATAACGTTACTGGAGAAGTTTCATTTTCTTGCCCAGAGTTGCTTCATGATGAGGGCAGCAGCAGCCAACAGAAATTACAGTTTCAGATATTCTGACACGCTACCTGGGCCATGTTGGGGGGGGGCATCATTCTTCACTCTGCTGCCCATTTACTCCACAGATACGAGCTGCTCGGCTTTTACTGAATGTTTACTCCTCAGGGGGAATTGGCTCCATCCTGTTGAGGTTCAGGTCACCTGCTCCCCCAGCTTACTTTCTACTGCCGCTGATTTTCCACCACTTTAGTCAACCTCCTTTTTTCACACAGTGCAGCCAAATGGTGGATAACATCAGCAATAATCAGGGTTGTGATGCAGCTTCCTTTGAACCTAAGTCTGTTTAATAACTTCAACCTGACAGAAATGAAGCTGTTAAACCCTGACAAACACCATTATTGTGGTGAAATTCTGCAAGAGTCCTTTATGCTATAAGAACACAGTGACTTTGAAAGAAAAGATTTAGACAAGGGGAATGGTACGTACAACAAAGAGAAGGAAGCTGGTTTTCATTTCCACTTGGACCAACATCTCGCTCTCGTATTATTAAACTGTTAGAATTTAAATAGGTGAAGTAATCACTTAAGAATGTATTGTGATCTTTTTTAGATAATTGGTATGTCCAGAAATGGGAGGGAAAGAAATAACTTTCCCATTATTTTTACCAGATAACAAGAGAGACTGGTAAAAATGTCTGAATCCAAAATTGCACAGTATCAACCCATTTTCATGCACAGCTGCCAGGAAGGAGGAATCACATTGGGAATCCCAATGACATTAGAAAACAACAAAACTTTGGCATGCAGCAGTCCTAAATCTCTTTTCCCTGTCTCTTTTCCCTGGAAATTATTTTCCTCGCTGGCTGAAGAAAGGACTGTATATTCAAAGAAACTTTGGATCCAAAGTAATTGGAGTCTACTGTTTGTGTATCCGGTGACTGTATCTCGGCTGAAAATAAACCAAAATCTGACTCCTTTGCCTTGAGAAAAGATGCATAGGAATGACAGCTCCACATATTTGTTGCAGGTCTGGTCAGAACGCTCCCCCTAGTCTCTAGACCTAGAGTGGCCACTGTCATGGATTTCACTTGCCCATAAGATGTCTTCCTGTTTATCAGAAGGGTTCAAGTAAGAGGTTGTGTCTGGGCTGAGAAAGTTGGTTTAGGATGAGATAATTTCAATTATTTATTTTATTGTGTTTGTTTGAGTGCTAACAGGCCACTGACCTGATGTATAAATTTGTTTTGTAAAGTTGTATTTCTGTTATTTCAGCAGCTAATGCTAAAGCATAAAGTTCTACTAATGCTAAGATGGTTACCAGCATTTGCGCTGCTGTGTTTATAACATAGCTTGTTCTGTTTGTTCCATGATCGGCTGTAGGCCGAAACACATTAATAGTGGTATTAATAGTGCATACAAGTGCATGGGAGACTACGAGGGGTTGCTAAAAAGCACCACAGCCATTATTTCATTTGTTGTTGAGCTGAACCGCTAATTCTGGGTACAACATTATCATTCCTGCCATTTGATCGCTATCACCATGAGAATCAATTGTTACATATTTTTAATTCAGTAAATAACTTTTAAAACATTTCTTTGTTTAAAATAATGTTTTATTTTCAGCCCCTGCTTTGCATTGTGAACTGGTTGTTTGAACACATGCTAACTGTTGTTTTTTAATTAGTTTTATAGCTAATTTGGACTCATTGCAATTCCTCAAAACAAACATTGGTTCTTAAACATACATGTTCTCACAGAACTGCGATACCACTGCATCTTTGATTGGTTATTGATTTTAGTTTGTTCTGATTTGTTTCCTTTTACTTTTTTATAGTTTGCTAATTTTCCTTATTTTTACTAAGTAGTTTAGTTAAATTTTACTAGCCTAGTTAAAGAGGGTGTTGACTATTTACAATTTCATCCACCTTGACAAAAACCCCAGTTTAAAATGAAGAAAGATAACACCAAAGCATGATGATCCCACCACATTTTTTTAATATTGACTTAATGTTTCTCTGGTAATATGCTATCTTTATTTTTTTATTTTATTTTTTTTACTTTTTGGTATGCTGCCAAATATACCTTGTAGAATTGTGGCCAAAAGGTTAAGTGTAAGTTTCATTTTACCATAAAACAGCCCACACGGTTTGGGGAAATTTCTGGGCCATGCCACATATGTTATGATGATTTTTTTTTCTAAGCACTTCACCTGACTGACACCTTTCTACAATGAGATCTGACTGATCCTTTATGTAACTTCTTTGCAGAATGCATATTTAGGTAAAGAAAACCAGTTAAGCAAATATAAAAAGGCCAATAGAATAAACAGAACTTTATGTCTGACTAATCGTCTTTCCTTTGGAACTTAATCCTGAAATGTGATCAAAAGGTTCCTATGTATTCCTTTAAGTGTATGCACACTTATGTAACTAGGTTATTGAAGCTCTTTTTATTATGTTCAATGTACAAAAACGAAACAAGCATAAAAAAGACATTTAAAACTAACTGTGATCCTATAATACCACAATGCTCTGTTGGGTGGAGTAATCTCACAAGCATTTTTAATTTCAGTGTAATAATGAATTAAACTTTACTAATTACCTAATGCTATTTACTCAGGGAAAGCAGTATCTATAAATTTACATACATACCATATGTATACAGAACATGTTCAAATAACTTGTATAAAATTACATACACTGATGGAAAACAGATTGGTAGTTTAAACTTTTACATTCAGTCTGGTGGGTTTTGGTATGAGTCATGTTAGTTTTACATATAGAAGCCACTTTTTAAAGGGTGTACATTTATTTACCTAACTGAGACCAAAGCTGTGACATAGACAGATGTTGTCCGTGTCTCTATTATTTTGCCTTCAACTGAGAAGGTAAAAGAATGTTAATTCATTTCCATCTGAAAGAGTCCATCTGTTGGCCATAATAACATAAAAAATATAAATGAATAATTGGACTATCCGAGTGAAGGTTTGAATGTTGACATATACCAGTGATGGGTGATTACAGAATCTCTTTCATGGTAATTAAAAATCTTTTGACAACATTGCATTAAGAAAATAACTCATTTTTTAAGAAGGGGCTATATCATTGTAGACCAGCAGCTTCATGAGAAGAGACATGGAATGTTCCGTGTATATTCATCCTCAAGGTGGGTTGATTTGCTGGTTGCACTAAAACACTAACCAAACAGCAGTCTTTGTGCAAATTTAACAAGTTAAAATTAACTTTTTTTTTTTAATATGAAAAAAGTAATATGATGAAACTCTCACAGTTACTGCAGCTGGTGATATAGAAAATGATCCTAAGCTTCACACTCCAGCAGCATTGCAGCTTTCACAGGTTCAGTGTCTCTGCAGGTTTTGGGCGAAGTGTGATTTATATCTGGGTGAGAGAGAGTACATGTATTTTAATGATCCAACCCAATATGCCTTTTATATTAACAACATCAAAGGAAATAAATTGAGAACAATAAACAATAAGCTGTTTTCAGATAGTAGAGGAAGGCAGTAGTATCTGCAGATATAGGTTCTTGACATTGATCATGTGTGTGAACATAAATCTATAGTGAATCCAGAGCCTCTCCTCTCAGCCCCATCAGGGAGCACATGCCACATGCAAGCTCTTCACACAGCCTGCTGGACAGGAGAGTCAGGAACACAGCAGATCTGCTTAGTTACTTTATCATGAAGTGTTACTCATGGGACAACAACACTTGTCAAAGTGAATATTGTAAGAAATCTTAGTCCCGCAAGGCCACGCTCCTATGATTTAGTGACCTTTCGAGAATGTGCCCCATTTAAGTGATGGGTGTTTTTAAAGTGACCGCAAAGCTGTGGAAGATTGGCCAGAGGATATTACCATCACTTTGTTTTGTAGACTTCTTCTTGTAAGGGACAATTGAATAGCTGGATGTCTTATTTTGTTTAGATTCATGTTTTTACTCTTGTGACAGCAGATCTTGAGGCTTTTTCTAAATCCATTCCTTTATTTACGCATAAAAAAACCCACAGGTGGACTAAATCCCAAATAAATTGCATTCCTTTAGTGCTAGATGTCACAACCACAAATGCTGGTGTATTCTATTGTTTTCTTAATGTAATGGAACAACAAAAAGTAGCAAATAATCGTGAAGTGGAAGAAAAACCTCTATGGAACCACTTTTATTTGTAGTTACAACCGTATGTCTTTTGGGGTATGTCTCTTGCAGCTTTGAATATCTTCAGACTGAAATTCTTGAGATTCTTTGCAAAACAGTTCAAGCTTAGTCAGACTGGATGGAGATTGTCTGTGAACAAGAATTTTCTAGTATTATAGTGGATTTTCAGTTGGATTTAAATCAGAACTTTGACTAGGCCATTCTAATAGGGTTTCAAATTTAATTTAATTTGCTTTAATTTAATTTAGATGTACTCTGTTAATTCCAAATGGAAATTAAAGATTTCAGTAGCTGTCTTTTGTTGTCATGCTGGAGATGGAACCTCCACCCCAGATTGCTTTGTATTTTGCACATTCTAGCACAGTTTTGAACTCCTCTGGCCAGCTTCCCCTTCCCTGCTCAAGAATCTCTACAGCATGATGCTGCCATCCACATGTTTCACTTTTTTTTATTTAACCTTTATTTAACCAGCATAAAATCCCATTGATATTAAAAACCTATTTTTCAAGGGAATCCTGGCCAAGAGGCAACAACATAATTGTTGCCTCTAACAGTGTGGAGCAAAAAAAATGGTAAATGGAACAAACTCATATAGTGCTTCTCTAATCATACTGACCATTCAAAGCACTTGTATTCTGGATTATCATTCATCCAGCTGCATTCAGAACATTCACACAATGACCAATTGATCTGCAGGTACCGTAGGTAGGAAACTTGGGCAAGGCTCTGTACTGCAAGTTTAATGGCAGATGCCAAGTTTAATGGCAGATGTTAATGTTGAAGGAAAGTTTAACTGAACTCACAATCATTGCCACTGTGCCCCAGCCATATCTTTGGAGGAACCTCTTGTATTTCTTTTAAGTATGTCTTTTATATTTCCACTCTTTGTTGCAAATACACCTGCAAAATATTTGTGGAAGTTCTCTAGCAGCTTCGGCTATTTCCTTCTTGCAAAACAGCTCAAGCTCCGTCGGACTGGATGGATTGCAATTCTTGCTAGAGATTAGGAATCGAGCTCAGACTTATGTAAATCCTAAATTTAAGTTAGATAAAGACATTGACTGGTCAGTCATTTACATGACTTTACTTTGAACTAAACTTTTCTATTGTTTGCTTGGCTTTGTGTTTGGGGTCGGTACTCTGACGAAGGGTGAACCTCTGCCCCACTCTGAGGTCTTTTCCTACCTCAAAAAGTTTTTTTCATGGTTGCCCTGTATTTATCTTCGTCCGCCTTCCCACTATCTCTGACCAACTCAACTGTCCCTACTCGACAAAAACATCTTCACAGCTTGTGTGAATACATATGAATGTCTCACTTTTCTGATTTGTATTTTGAAAACCATGTGTCATTTTCCTTCCACTTACATGTTGTAAACCCCTGCTTAAAAAATGCTGTAGTTTGTGGTTGTAACAACAAAATAAAATTTAAATTAATTTAAATTTTTCAAGGTTTCATATGTAAATCTGCATAGCTATTGTAAAGGTTAATGCTATTTGGCAGATTTCTATGAGTTCCTTTCTTCCTACATAGTATTAACACATTTGGTGGTTAGATCTGGGAACCTGAACCTGGCTGGAGGCAGCCATTCTAAACCATCCACGCATCTTTGAAGAGGAGAAAGGCTGAAAGAGCCTGGTCAAATACCATAAATTCTGACTGACCTATAATATACCCATGGAGTGCAGGTTAATTTCCCAGTCAGCTGAGATTGATCTGTGAAACCAACAATCTGCTAATTAATGCAAATTGTATTTAGAAAGCAGCAGCTAATTCTGGGACCCAATACATTCCACTTTGGCACCCACAATCTAATGCAGAGTTGCAGCAATTCATTTCCACTGGAGTTGAAAAGGGCCTCCCAAGCATACAATGGCTCCCTATTACTAGCACTGTGATGTTCTGGAAACAATGAAAACACAGTGAGGGCCTATGTGGCTGCAATCAAGACTTGAAAGGTAGCCTATTCTGCTGTCCAGGTGGCCATTTAAGTGCGATGTGGTCAAAAAGCCTTTTATCTTTTACTGCACAAGCCCAGTGATGGCAACTATTACAGGTGTTCTGCAGCAGAGAGAATAGGGGAGAAAGTAACCTAAGCAAACACCAATAGGATATTGGTATAGAGTGTTAATTGGAAAATATCTGAAATTCTTACCTTGAAATACTGTGTCCAAAAAGTTTTGCAGGAAAGTCTTTAAGAAGTTTCTCACATAGTTAGATTTCAAGTATTTTTCAATAACAATCTGTTTTTCCTTAACCTAAATAAAAAAATATGAAAGCCTTACATGGATGTTTTTATCCATATTTTCTCTATTTGCAGGTAAATTGTGCCGTTTCTGATGCCAGCTTTATCTGAATGCCTGCAGGTTCCCTGAATTTAAATTTGATGTTTGTATCTCTCTGTAGTGTTGCTCTATGTCAGGGTTATGTTAATTGACTTTCAGCAGGTGGTTTTGTGCCATTTTCAGGTGTGTGTGAGGGGAAACTTTCCACTTTATGTTTGGCTCCTTCTTTTCATTTCACTTTTCCCAGGTTATTCTCACATGTCAGAAGTAAATCTGCTTGGAGATAGTTTCATCCAACTTGAAGGCGCCATGCATCATTAAAGTGGAAAGGCTTTGCAATTTAATTTAAAAATTCTTTTTGCTGCGGCACTAGATTCAAATCATCAAACAAAACCGTGTCAAGGATAATTATGGCATGTAAAACACAGGTTAACCTGATCTTAACCCAGCCAATGAGTGTGGTTATGTCAGGTCAAGCAATTAGAGGCTGTGTTTGGAGAGACTGAGCCAGAGAAGAGGAATGATTAGTGTGAGGGCAAATGACGTGTGACTGCGCCTCATAAGAAATAGCTGACAGTGAGATTGAGACAAATAATAAAGGAGGTTTCAAAAGGATCCAGCACCATGGGTTCCTTGCACTGTGACACACCTGTCAATAATCATAACCCAGAAAAAAGAAGCAGGGCTGTCTTTGTCTGTTCTGCTGCAGCAGAACATACAGCCCAATATACAGTATTCACGAGGAAGTCCCCGACGGTCGGCTGCTCCACCACATCCAATGCATTATCTTATTGTGAAGATGAAAAGGCAGGTCATAGGGTTGGGCATATTACAGAGACAGACTGCGACTAGAGATCATTTGGACCGGCTGTGAGTTCAGGCCTGCACACAGCTATGAGGCTGATCAGTGATACTGACTGAAGAGCAAGGCCATGAAGGCAAGCAGCAAAAGGTCAGGAAATAAAGTCGAGCTCTCACTCTTATCGCGGCACCAATCAGCTGTGCACAGCTGCCCTTTCCCACCTGTCAGCCGTAGATACAGGCCTGTTTGGAGACAGCAACCTTTCATGTTTTGAATTGCATAAATGGTACAAAAAGGAGGAATTAGCATCAAGTCACAGCCACTGTTTAAAGCTGAGTTAATGCAGAACAAGAACACACAAAAAACTATAAAAGGCAATCCTTTAGACCAAATGTACCAAACTCAAGGCCCGGGGGCCAAATCCAGCCCACCATAAGTTTTTATGTGGCCCTCCACATCAATAGAACTTTCAAGATTACAGGTGGGTGCTCAAATATTATTTTATCAATCAAATCAAAGCAGTTTTTATCTGTATACTGCCAAATTACATCATTGTGAAAAGATGTTCAGTACTATTCAATTTCAGAAAGTGCTCATTGAATAAAGAGACAGCTATTTATTAATATTTTAACAGTTACTGAATGGGTAGTTTTATCAATACATTCGGCCCTTTGAGGACAGTTGTGATCTTGGTATGGTCCAAAATGAAAACGAGTTTGACACCCCTGCTTTAGACTAAGGAAATAAATATCAGATTTTTGATATGAAACACCCAAAACCATGGATTAAATCCAATGTATATAAAAAAGGAGGAGTTGAGCAGCAGTGACATTTCGGTGTGTTGTGTGCCATCTCTCCAGAGGTATTTCCTTGAATTGAATTTACATGCAGGGTTTCCAGTAATTACCTCACTGATCGGGAGAGAGCGAGAGAGGGAGACAGAGATTGCTCTAATTGGATATTTGGCCCCTCTGGATGTAGGCTGAACCATGGAGCAGCATCATTATACTCTCTCATCAGGTTCTAATTTAAATGCCCACTCCCCACTGTGCACCACAGACTTAAAAGTGTTGGAAGTCTGCTAAAATCTTTGTGATTATTACAGTTATAGATAAAAATAAAGCTGATATTTGAGCAAGGTCATATTTAAATGAGGGTCTTCTTATTTGTTCTACATGGTGTTGAACACATTTTTTTTTTTTTTTATCTTTGTCAGATCTTGTTCAGATTAAAACTTCCATGATCAAGAAGTATATCTAGTATTGGTCTTAGTTTTACTTAGGCAAAGTTTATGTGCACATTTTCTCTATATCTATCTAAATAATAAGGATGCATATAACCTATATGCCTGTAAGTTAACCATGCAGCTGAACAGACCTATTTTCTACAGTGCCTTCCACATTCATTAACACCTTTTGGTAAAGATGTGTAAAAACCCTTAAAATAGATTATTTTATTGCAGCTGCATGATGGCACACTGAACACAAGGAAATGGCTTTAATTTGAGTGCCTTTAATCAATGATTAAAATAAATAAATAATAATAACATCAATTATTGGTATCTATCTATCTATCTATCTATCTATCTATCTATCTATATCTATATATATATATATCTATATATATATATCTATATATATATATAGATATATATATATATATATATATATATATATATATATCTATATATCTATATATATATATATAGATATATAGATATAGATATAGATAGATAGATATGCATTTCAGCTTTTCAATTTCAAGGCCAGTGAGTAGAAATTGGAGATTTACATCCAATTTAAACAGAAAAACATACTCAAGTTTTGTTGAAGCTAAAATCAAAATATTGTCTTACATTACTGAATGAAATTAGTGACTCAAATGAGGATTAAATTTGCACAACAGCAACTCATAAGTTAACAGGTAAAAACAGCAAAAACTGAGCTGAAACTAAATACCTGATTTAACAAGATATCTCCCACTGCCAGCAAATCTTTTACCTTTAATCTAAGATACAAAAAAACCTGCCTCATTATCACCTGTTGCCAGGTCAGTTGACTGGGAAGGATAGAACACAGTCCTGGCTTAATTCCGTTTGTCTTGCTTTCGTCTCCCATGCCGTACACTTTTCTTGCGGTTCTTAACATTAAACCTGCAATTTGTTATTGGCCATCTTTCCTCGGAATATCCTGTCCCAGTTTTACACTTCCACTTGCTCTGCCTTGTCAATCTTTTGTCTTCCCTTATGCTGAGGTTGTGTTTGTCACAGTTTCATATTATTTTCTGACCCACATGTGGAATCAGAAGCAGATTGAAAAAGGTAACAAAGTTTATTTACAGAGAGTTTATTTAAATGAATGTGCACACGGAGCAGGACTGGAACTTCCAGTTACACACATTGTCAGGAGGGTGATAGAATTATAGTGGATTGGAAGGAATCATTGTGACCTAACGATTCCATGGAGATTCTCCAGCGGAGAGGGGAAGGAAGGATCTGTGGTGTTAAGTAGGTAGAAGAAGAGGGGCCACGTGTGTGATACGATGTTGTTTGAACTGAAGTTGTTGAAGAACCGGCAGGCGGATGAATACTGATGGTGGTGGAGCTTGAGGAGGACAATTGTGGAGCAAGGAGAACTTGAGTGTGATCCAGATGGAGGTGAGATTTGAGGACAGAATCCAGAGTGGCATGAGAACACCGAGTGTCCAACCTGTGAGGCACAGAGAGCATGACAGGTTGGTTGAGGAGCAAAAAAGCATATACACTTAGAGTAACTAGGAAAAACCACTCAAGAGGTAGGTTTGGCTTGACTCTACCAAGAACAATTGATCATCAAGCGCTAGATAATTGTCTGACAGCTCTGAACTCTGACAGTGTTAGTTTCTTTTGGAAAATAAAGAACCTTGTTCCTGGACCTCCTGATAATCAGATAAACTAGTCTGAGTTCGGTAGTAACAGAAGATAAGCATTTGCGTAACTGCATTGTGTCAAGAGCAAAATTTGGTAAAAAGCAGATTACAGTGCAGAGCCCTTAGTTCCAGTAAAATGTCTGAGTCAGTGTTGAAAAAAAGTCCATAAAGACATGGATTAGCAAGTTTGGAATGCAAGAACTTGAATGGCCTGCACATTGTGCTGACCTTACCCTCGATAGAACACCTCTGAGATGAAATAAGGCCATTCAGGTAATTTCCCTCCTGGTGGACTAACAAAGGTATTCTTCTTCTTTTTGCACTGCAGGAACCAGCCCAGCTGTCGTTGGCCTGGCCACAGTCAGTGGTTTTTGTCACTGCGGAGAAAAAGTTACAGGTATTTAGCTGCTTGATGTGTGATGGCACACTTTGGATTTTCCATTCAGCTTGTTGAACATTATTTAAACTGAATGAAAATGAAATGCAATTGAATATGTCATTATTACCACTTAAAAACTGACAGGTAAAAATAGATTATGATGGGATTATTTTGATGCCGTCTGTAAAAAATTGACAGACATAAAGAAAGTCTAGCGCAAGATGACTCCTCTCTGTACCCGCCCCTGCAGCAAATGAACCAATCAACGGCTGACTTCAAACCAGCCCCCTCGGGCTGGTCCGGATGGAACCACAGCTCTCTGGGTTCCAGGGAGTGGGGTGGGACCGGCCTCTAAGCACTGATGCAAAAACCCTGGCCAAAAAGAGCCTATAGAGTGGAGACTATGAGTCAGGCCTTCTTATTCATCAGCAGTGTTGTACCTCAC
Organism: Anableps anableps; assembly: GCA_014839685.1. Taxonomy (NCBI): domain Eukaryota; kingdom Metazoa; phylum Chordata; class Actinopteri; order Cyprinodontiformes; family Anablepidae; genus Anableps; species Anableps anableps. The sequence continues at coordinate 14,182,676 of CM026074.1, forward strand.
AAATGTACTTCGAGAAGAATAGTCAAAATTCCTATAAACACACTCCTGTCATAGTAACTGAAACTGTTATAGCTGCAAAGAGCTGCAAACTTCATATTAAGCCTGATGAATTAAAATGGAATGGCACTCACACTCATATGTGACAAGACAGACGAGCAAATACCTTTGCCAATATCTGATGTGAAAACTACAGAGGGCAATCTAACCATGTACTATGACACTTCCAGTGTTTTTGTTGAAGTCAGAGGTTCAGGAACTCATTACTTGACCACATATTAAAGAAAATTTAGGCAATCTAACCTAACCCAACACCCTGTTTGGTGCCCAGCTGACATGAATTATGCTTGAAGATATTCCAAAAGAAGGTTTATATATGTATTGCATACATATTTACTGTACAGCTCTTTCAGTGGTTGTCAAGGTGACAAGGAGTCTATGTAAAGACATTATTAAAATATAAAATAAGTCAGCCAAATATATTGTTAAAGATTTCTGTGCGAGTTACTCTAAACAGTTTGATCATAATCTTCAAATGAATCTGTACATTTGAAGAATGTTGTGTGTTTGAAAACATATACTGGAGAAATATGTCCAAAAAACAATGTCAAGGCAAGGAAGGTTTGCTAAATTAGCAATGTTCTGCTTAGACACCATATCTTGTGATTGGCTGCGTGTCTCATATGAAAATAATAACTCAGTTTAACTCACAGAAAGTCTGTGTGGAGTAATTTTCATTTTAAAACAGTTTTGGGTTGCTTCCTCTGGGTGTGCAGCCACCAGACAATGACTGTATGCGGATGCAGCAACTATAAAACGAGAGCAATAGGTTTTTATCACTGCCTCCTCCCCCAGCTTTGCTCTCTGTCTGGCACAGCCCGAGCTGCACACGCATGCAGACTTTCACAGCACAATGTGGACTTTCACATTAAGCCTAGTGATGCAGAACCTTCCCACGAGGTCGTGTGTAGGTCTGGACACATTTATTTGTGCTTAGGATGTAACTGGTATAAAAACAATCGGTAAATACAGATTTATTTCTCTGATTTACTGCTTTCCTACAGCCGGCCTTTGGAGTCATCTTTCACCCACTCAGGTGCAGACATTATTCTAATGCTTTCTCTTGATGAGTCAGATACCCAAATGTGCCAACAGCTGCAAAAAATCTGAGTGTAAAATGCCCTAAACATTAAGTAACCCTTTTAATTATGATCAAATTGTTAACTTTTTTTGTGCAGTTGTTGCTGTGAGTTAAGTCACCTTAAATATAAGTGGTATAAAGAATAACAGTAGTTTGGTTTGAGTTCATACCTCTTGAACATAACTAGATTTTGTCCAATCACAACAACAAACTTAAATGTTTTTTGGAGAGATTTTATGTGATAGACCAGATCAAAGTAGCAACTCTGAAGTGGAAGAAAAATGACACGTAGCTTTTGATTAAAAAAAAATAAATAAATAGAGAAATTGTATTCAGTCCCCTGAAATTTAACATCTTGAACTTTTATTTTCAACACAGAAAAGACTGTGTGCAGAAAGAACTAGCACTGAACATCACTCTGAATGGACCATCACCTTGTTGAACCATGGTGGTGGCAGCATCATGCTGTGGGGATTTTTTTTTTTCAGCAGGGTCAGCTTATGTGGTCAGAGATGATACTAAGATGGATGGAGAGAAGTAAAGGGTTATACAGGATGTAAACCTAAATATTCAACCAGAGCTACCATGGAATGCTTTTGATCAAAGCATATTCATGTGCAGGAATGACACAGTCAAAGTCCAGACCTAAACCCAACTGAGAATCGGTGGCAAGGCTTGGTAATTGATGTTGAGTCCAGTACTAAATCAAACTGAGATTTTATGGCTACAGTAGTAAAGTTATCATTAGCAATAGTTTCCTTACATGATGTAAAAAGATGTCTTGCAAGTGTCTTAAATTTGTTGAAAATGAATATAAATAAGTAGAGCAAAGACCCTTCTGTTTTAGCTGTCTTTAGCAGATTAAACCTTAAACTCACAATGATTACATCACATGGAGCAGGGGTCTCCAACCCTCGTCCTCGAGATCTACTGCCCTGCAGGTTTTAAATGCATGCCTTCTCCAGCATACCTCAAACAAATGAATGCCTCATTACCAGGCCTTTGCCAAACTTGATGACATGCTGAAGAGATAATTCAATCATTTGATTCAGCTGTGTTAGAGCCAGGATGTATTTAAAACCTGCAGTTTTAAATGCAGTAGATCGTGAGGACTAGGGTTGAAGTCCCCTGGTGTAGAAGAAATACAATGAAATACTAACAGTCTACCATTTCACAACAGACTCTTATGTTTGGTGCTTTTTTTTTTCAGCCAAACAACAGCCATGTTTCTATGTGTAGTTACCTTAGCTGTGGATGGGAACTATATCAATCTACCAGATCCACTGGGACTCGTCAGTCTGCTGCAGCTCTGTCAGGAACAGAGTAAACTTTTCTATGTTGCATCAGACTATCAGTTGTGCAGCAGCATCAAAGATAGTGCCACACACATGCCTCATGATTCACTGATTTGACACAATGATACAACTAGCAGGCTTAAGCTAAGCAACTAAACGGAGAAACATGTACAAAATAAAAAAGGTTTGTTTGATTCATTCTGAAATTTGACATTTTAAAGGTTGAATTTTTTCAGTTTTTAAAATAATATATAGAGGCTCATAATTTTTTTTTTTTGCATGTTAAATGTTCATTTGGTAAAGTAGTCTTAAGGACAAACAATACAAGAATTGAATTGGTAATCTACTCTAATGCGTTGTGATAGGCGGACTAGATTGAATGCATTTCAATTTCATAAATTTTCTACTTCATTTGACTTGAGACCTGACTTGGACTTGAAATGAAAGACTTTACTTGGACATGGGAAAATGACTGGTCCTGTGAAATCACATTTTCTAAGAAATATTACTTTTCTTTTAAACTTCAATTAAATCTTTCATCACAATCATTCTGCTAAAGCTTTAAACTTTATACCAGCATACACACATGTCCTCATTTGCATAAACAATTGAACTCACCAAGCCATCATCCTACTTATCACTGAACCACTGAGCTGTGAGGTTGTATCTGACTGCCGGTTGTAGATAACGTGAACTCACTCGGGGCCCCTCAGGCTACTAGAACTAAGCTCAGATGAACCCTGTCAGCTCCATTACCTGCAGATGTGAAATGACCTAAAGACCTTTGAATATGCAGGAAAAAAGGCCAAATGCAGCATTTCACCACAAACCCTCTAAAGAATGGCAAAGGTTGCCTTCAGACATAGATGGGAAAAAAGCAGGTCAGCAGAGGTAATGCCGGTATAGATGAGACTGTTAGGAGTCAAAGCATGTATTCCCGCAAATTATTTTCATCTTGAAACTTATTTTTCTAGGTCATTTCAAAATCAGTTTTATCAAGTCGGAGATGAGGCTAGAAAGCAGGGAGCTTTCTCGAATCAATATGCTATAGGTCAGTCAAGAACCTTGTATCTTTACAATCAATACTTGCACATCAAAGAGGTATGCCACTGTACACGCTTAACAAGTGCAAAAAGGGTGAACCCTGGAGGATCAACCCAATAAGTAGGTCAAAAAACACCCCAATTGGGTCAAATGATAATGTGCTTTTGGAGAAGTTTCCTCTCAGAAATGCAGTGCTTGTGTCTGTGTATGTGTGCTTGTATGTGTTCATTTACATTTCTCTGATTTAAAGCCCCTTTATATCACTATTGATTGAAACAAAGCTCCAGCTGCACCTCTGCAAGGAAACCACGCATGGTGAATAAAATCCTTTACTTAGCACCATTCAGCATTTCTTCACAGGAATCCATGTGTAAATTAATCTACTCAGCCAAGTAAGTGCTGTATTAGGAACCTGAATGTGTCTTTGCTAGCCAAGCAAGTCAACATAATTGATGCAACAGCAGTAATTTCATTGCCCATAAAGAAGCACCTTGTTCTGCCTAATATAAGATGGCCATGAGGAGCCAGCAAGTTCAGAAAATGCTGGATGTGATTTGACTCTTGGACACCCAAACAGCTGATCATCAGAGAGTGATAGGGTGTAATCACAATGAAATCTTATCTGAGTGCTGCGTGTTGTAGATACCTTTGGCCTGCTCTGTTATCTGCAAACGGTGCATTTGTGCCCCTGTGCCTGCTGTCTGGGCAGCCTGGGCAAGGAGATAATTTTACTCCCCTTTTAGGATTTGTAGACAAAAGTTTTAGTCCTGTGTAGGTGTACATGTTAACATTTGAACCCAGATTGTAACCGGGGGCTTTGATGCCTGTGGGGCAGAGCAAGATAAGGATGCTCTTGAACAAGCTGAGATACACCAGCTCTCAATGAAGGGCTCTGCATCGATCAGCTCATTGAAAATACTGAATGTGAATAATAATCGACCAGTGCCTCAAACAGGTGTACAGGTGTGTCTTAATGAATTAGAATATCATCACTTAGTGTTATAACACACAAAGGGGTATATTTCAAGCATTTATTTTTGTTAGGTTTGATGATTATGACTTACAGCTAAGATAAGGAAAGCTCAAGTTTAAATTTCTCAAAAATATTTCTGAAAATTATATAAGACCAATACTAAACAAAATTTTTTATACAGAAAATTTGATTTACTGAAAAGTATCTCCATGTACTGCACAGTATATGCACCCCATACTTGATCAGGGCTCCTTTTGCATGAATAACTGCATGAGTGCAAGGAGGCAAGGAGGTGGTCAGCTTGTGGTTCAGCGAAAGTGTTAAGAAAGACTCTGATTGCTTTATTAACTTTTTAAAGGTAAAAACCACAGTCGTTCACAGATGCAAAAGTTACGACAGCAACATTAAAAAAAGACACAAGAAACTAAAAACATTCATATCTTAATGAAAAAGAAAACAAAAGCAAAAACAAACAAACAAAATCTAAAATTAACCCCTAAGTGGCTAAATGCTTATCAAGAAATAAAGTATTTGGCTGGGTTTTTTTTTTTTACAGACTCTTTGGTGTTGGCCAGTTTGCTGGACAATCAAACACACTGATACGACAGTCATAATAGCAGGTATTGATACTTTTGGAAGTCTGAGCAGGGGCAAATCCAGCAGGAAAATGAAATCAGCATCTCTAACAAGTGTTTCAGCGGAGAGAAGCAAGAATTACTCTAAAATTTCCTGGTAGACGGCTGTACTAACTCATGACTAAATAACACACAGTGACCCAAAACCCGCAGATGACATGGCTCCCCAAATCTTCACACTGAACCTTATTCTTTGGATTCTATGCCTCTTCACTCTTCCCCCAGACTCTGGGACCATCCATGGTAAGACATTTCTGAAATTGTTTCTGGTTCTAAAGAGGCTTAACAGAAGGAATGCAACACTTGTGGCCGAGATATTTGTCCTGGATTTGTCTGTGTGTAGTGGCTCTTAAAGCACTGACTTCAGCTCCGGTCCATGCTTTCTGAATCTTCCCATAATTCTTCAGTACACTTTGTTTTACAATCCTTTCGAGGCTGCAGTTATTCCTATTGCTTGCACAACTTTTATTACCACATTTTTACTTTCCACTCAACTTTCTTTTAGTATACTTTAATGCAGCACTCTGTGACATGCCATCATCTTTAATCATGACCTTTTGTGGCTTACCCTTCTTGAGGACAGTGTCAATGACTGCTGTTCAGTCAGCAGTATTTCCAATGACTGTGGCTCCAGAGCCACATGTGTCTCTTCATGAAAGTGGAGTCCAAAGTCAGACCTGCATGTTTTAATTCTCTCCCTGGTTCAATACACCTGGAACAAATGATGGCTCATTAGTGGGCCTCTGCAGAACATTGACCTGCTGAGGAGGTAGTTACTGCCACCAGGGAGAGAACTAAAACATGTAGGATCCAGGCCCTCAACGACTGACTTTGGACACTACTGCTTTAGGCCCTCCACAGTGGTTCATAACAAAAATGTTAAAGACCTGAGAAATATTTTGAAACATTTCAAGATATATTTACATATAATTTTCACAGCAGAGTGAAACTAATGATACAAGAAGTTCTTTTTTTAATGATTCTTTGTGTTATCAGGCTGCTTAATTTTCTTCATGTTCTTTCTTAATTTTCCATACAGCGTTTCATTCAAGAAAATCATTTTATTGTCTTCTCGTGTAAGCTTTTCTCTTTGTTCTGAAGCCTAAAATTAGATGCATATTGTTTTTGTTTTTTAAAATAAAACATAAACAATTTAATATGATGAAAAAATTATCTTGTTCTTGTGTTATGTGAAAGTCTAATTTGTAAGAAACTGAATTTGGGGTTTTCATTAGCTGTAAGTCACATGCATGTACTCTTGAAATATGTTTAATCTTTTATAATTTAAGAATTTCACTTTATGAATCAAGCTTCTGAAGTACATTATTTTTTAAAAAGATGTTGAGATGCACCTGTATGTGAGACAAAATATACCAAATCTATAAGAATGTGTTTGGAAGCAATTTCTTTTGTTTTTTTAAGACAAGCAACATTATCTGCATCTATAAATAAAAAATTCAATGTTAATATGCAAGAAATGTAAAGGATCTTTAGAACCGTTTATTGTTTAAATGTTTTCCACTCTCTGCCTTTTCCCCACACATAGTACTTCTTCATCACATTCAAAGGTTAATTACATTTTTGCTCAGGAAAGTATCAAGTCATCATGGGATTCTTAAAGCCCTTGCTGTTTGTGGCTTTGTTTAACAGAGACAGTGCTGGAAGGGCTGGATAGAGTGGGGATAAACACATAAATGTAAAAGATTTTACCAGAATAATATTTGCTAAATCGGGCTGACAGCGTGTTTAGACATGTCATTCACACCAATCTGACTGCTGGAATATTTGTACAGGTTGTGTGTGCAAGTGTTTGTGTGTGTGTGTGTCTGCATTGAACTCTGGCTGAAACCAGGATCCGACAGAAATTCTTCTTGATTGGCTTGTTTGTATAAAGTCCCTTATTTTTCCTCTGCTGCATAGATTCGACCATCTATAGTAAAAAAAAAACAAAAAAACAAATAAAAAAAAAAAAAAAAAACAGAGACAGATGAAGTACAATCATGTGTTAACACTTAAATGTCAATTAAACTGATCATGATCATTGGATGCACTTTTAAACTGAGTACTACTTTGCTTGTTGGCAGAAAACTCCAAAAATTACTGACAAGAAACACCAAAAATATGCATGATGAAGTTTTGGAAGTAGGTTCAGATTAAATAAACATGCATTTATTTGAGTCTTGTGGTCCATTATGTTTAGTATTAACCAGACTGGGACCATCACAGAGAATGTATCTTCATAAAATACAGTAAGCATGTATTTGAGAACACTGCATGGATATCTGGAATACACTCTCTATCTCTAGGCACAACATAGAGTTTTTAAAGTTATTTTTTAAGTTTTTTTTTAAAAAAGTTTTTTAAGTCATGTGACATAAGGATAATGTTTGATGATTAATAGAACAAATAGAGAGCTTCTTATGATGGAGAATCTGCATGACAAACTATTGAGGAGGAAGCCAGCTGACCAAGTAAGGATGCACGGAATGTGGTGTGCTTATAAACAAAAGCTAGACAACAGAAGACATGGCATGATGACCTGCAGGAAACAACATATAAATGCATATATAAGTGCAACTGGTTGTTCTACCAGAGTTGTGGCCAACAGTTTCTGTCCAGATCAGTGGGTCTGCTGTGAAAATGTAATACTCATGCACTAGTCCATAGCCAGTTTTAAACCCAAAGCAGTAATTGAAATACTGGAAAATATCAGCACTTATTGGCCAGCTCTATGGATGGCTACCATGGGAACCATGAACAGTCAAAGGAGTCACAGTTGGTGCGTCTCAATTCACTTTTGCAAAAGTACTATATTTAAAGTAGGCACAAAATATTACAGGGATGAGAGATACATGGCTGGCTATATCAATTTCAATCACAATAGTCTTTAAGGTTATTTGACGGAAACATTAGCTCACAAAATAATTAAAGGATAATATTCTACCATTGGTGTAACAAAATTACCAATGGTTTTAATAGTTTGTAAAAATAAATATTTTTATATAAATAAACTGTATTTACTTTATTGAAAATTACAAAATCAAAGCAACATGAAGTTCAATAATTTTTCTGGTTTTCTAGTTTATCTCATTCTTCCGTATTACAGAGATGTTATAGATATGCTTTGTTACAACTTTTAATGAATACAAATTAAATATTTTAAATTTTACTGAATTAAACAACTTCTGCTTTACATTTGGTGATGTAAAACAGAAGTCTCCGGAAGCTTTGACCTTCTCATTTCACCAGAACTTGATTAAAGCTTTGGACCCTTCAGCTGACCCAGCCTGTAAAAGCTGTGAAGGATGATCCTCCTGAAGATGCAACTGAATTGACAGACATATAAGGATTTCTAATCTCTCCTATTTTGGAAAGAATTTGAAAGGTTTTATTGAATTTGGACCAAATGGTGTTCCACATATTTGGAAATGAATTTCACCCATTTGTCCTGTAACTTCAGATGAGACATGTTGTGAAACGTTGCCATATATAATAAATAGACTGAGTTGAATAGCTTTAAATTGAATAGTTGTGGATTTATAGAAATGTTAGCTGATAGGAGTCTGTCTCCAGAACTTCATCAGGAGAAATATTCCACCTACATAATGTTTGAAATCACACAGCAGAGCTAAAAAAAAGAGTTTGTAAGAAAAGGAAAAAAATGAAACTGTGACCTGACCATGTATCCCCCCAGATCTGAATCTAAAAGAACATCTTAAGGGGATTTTACAGTGATATCTTCCATGCAGAGGAAGACAGAGTCTGTCATCAAAACTATTCCATAGGGGATGAAACTTCTTTTAACACAGTCTGAGAGGTTGCAAAGTTCTCAGTTTCACTCCAAAGCAAATGTTCTGTTGCTCAACTTTAAAACAAAGCAGTTAATGTTACAAACTCTAAGCCAGGATAATGAATTTTTTAACAATGTGCTACATTTCAGACACTCTTCTCAGATAGTGCTGTTTTATATATATATATTTTTTTATTTTTTTTGAAACAAGAACTGCAAAATCTGAATTGAAAAAGAAATGACTGACTTGATTTGGAATGAGAAAAACATTTCTGAACCTTAATCTAGAGTGGGAAAAACATTCCCTCTATTGGTCAAAAATAATATAAATAAACAAGGTGATCTGAATGCTGAGTTCAGCCTGAAGCAGTTTTAAAATGGTACAGAGAAGCTTGAAAGACAAAAACAAGCCAGTAAAAGGCTGTTGAAAATGAAACCAAAAGTTGTTAAAAACTTTTAACCTTACATTTAGCATGTCAAAATCAGGGACGAGTGCTTAACAAAATATCCACCCAAGACAAAGGTAGCGAAATCTCCACTTTGAATTTGAATCCCTAAAGTCAGGATTTATGTGGTTATTCATCTTCCTTAGGCAGTAGCATGGAGAGACTCAAACACCGGGAGCCTATCAAGGGATTTAAAATTGCCTTGCTGGTGAGCTCAGTCTGCCTGTGATTTCAGAATAAAGTTATAACTTTTTACTCTAATTCTGACCAGCATCATTCCTCCAGTTGGCACAGGTATACGTCAACCAGTTCCTCCCAACAACGTTGTCACTAGAATAACCTACTTTATATTAGCAATAGATGCAGTGGCTTTGTAAGTCTTACTTTCCTCCACATAATCACACATATTGCTCACATGTGTTGTACGTGTGAGCATTTCACTGCTTTATTATTAAAATGGTCATCTTGCCTTGTCATCCCACTTCAAGCTAAGGCTACACATGGGATGTTAAACTTAGGTAAAAATATTGATACACAATCAGACTGGAACTGCAGATTAACTCTGTCTTTCGTTTGGCTTAGCAAAGACAAAATGATATCATCAGTTTTCCACTGATAGAGGACATAAAAAGTAAAAAAACAAACAAACAAAAAAACACTAGTGACAATATTTTTTTACCTGATAAACTTTTTGTTGTCAGACAACAGCTACAATCACCTTGTGGACAGAGTGTTTAACCCCTGTTTGACTTATCTGTCCTACCTGTTGCTGTCCTCTTGGCTCACGTTTGGATTGTTCCTTCTCTGACATCCAAGATTTCTTCACAGTCCTGGGAGAAAAAAAATGTTCCCATCAAAGAGAATGTTACCTGGTGAAAAACCCCCATTCTCTTCACTTCTTTACTACCATGAAACTCAGTCACATTTATCACAAAAACAATCATTGAGGAAGGGGCATTACTGCATCGTTTTTCTTTGCCAATGATGATTGGCCAAACTTCCATTTTGAATATTAATTCTGTAACAATAGTTCATCAAACTGCTGATCCTGATTACATATCATCAATATATGGTACTCACTTCCTGTTTTCAAGAGAGGTGGGGCTAAAAAGATGTTTTTGATGTCAAAAAGTGCTTTAAAAATCTCTAATCTACTTTATAAAACCATGGAAAGGACATTTATCTTTTTATTCACGTGTCATATATCCAGTATTTAAAAGTTATCTGGCTTTAATTTGGGATGATATTTAGCCTCTAAGCACCCAACACCAAGACCAAGTGTAAATAAGGATTTCTTCAGATTCCTTCTCTGAGCAGCAAAGTGGTCTCTAACCAAGGAATGAATTTTACAATATATCACTGCAGAAGTAATTTTTATTCATTTATTTTACAGAAATAAATTATAAAGGCCAGATGATGATGGAAGGGGAAGTGTTATGGGGTTACTTGCATCATTGACATCTCCTCCACAGAGATCTGTACAAATTTAATGACAATCCATCATAGTGAAGCAAGAAATTTATAAAACATAAATGCAGATAAAATTGAATCTAAACAATTTAAATATGTGGTGGAATAAAAAATGAAGAGTTGTTTCCTTTATTTTGTAACATTTTTTTAGTATCCATTTGCTCTTAGAAGTGTTTATGCTCACACAGTACTGCTTTTAGCACACACACACCTTCAAAATCGATCAATCACAACCCTCACACATTCGGAGCAGGCAGGAAGGATAGACTTTCAAAATGAAGGGTTTGAGCCTGATCCAGACCAGATAAAAAAATCCAATAAATTGGGGCTTAGGATTTTCAGCTGCTATGTGTGCAGGTATGTATCATTATTGGGCTGTTGACCATTGAAGGTTTGCTATATGCCCCAGCGTATCATGGTGAAATGTCAGTTCGCTGCTGTAGCTTCAGGACTTGGGCTTTTCAAGCCTCTGTGGCAGCTAAGCATACCTTTGTCATGGTGCATCTATATATCCATGCAGCTACAGTAACACATGGCCAATAGCATGTGGCCCTTATGCCAGAAGAAATTTTATAATTAGGGTATCCAGACAAAAATGTGGATTCACTAGCACCTGACATATGGCTGGCAGTGTTACCTGTTAGAGTGCTGCAGAAGCTGTAATGGACTCCCATCGCTCCTGAAGCTGCCCTGCAGGCTGTCTTCTTGCTTTTTTTAGTCTCTCTCCCAGCTTGTTTTAGCTTGTTAAAGCTTTGCAAAAAGTAGACATTATTGAGTGATATACCAACATTACACAGCATAGCAGCTTTTAAACTCATCTGCAATGAAGAACAAAAAAATCCTGTTTGTTAATATGTGGTGATAGCTGTGCAGGATGGCATATTTGAAGCACCAAATTGGAAAAATAAGGTCTGAAATGGAACAGACAGTGTAATAAGTGATTCCTTGACAGCCTGGGATGATCATTATCCAGCATTGTTTGATTGGCACTTTAAAATGTTTTGTGCAAGAAAGAAATATAGTTATGGCACTTTCCAATGCACCTTAACAATCTACTTCATGAGGACCTGAGAATAACCCTTCTTCCTCTGCAGGATTGTTAAGTTTGTTGAAACTCTCTGTCACTCCTAAAGACTGCTAAAGGCTGAAAAATATGTCATTTAAATTAGTATATTTTTAGCCTAATGGATTACACCTGTGTGGGTTATAAACTGTCTCTGGACACTGAGGTTAGCAGCCACTGCCTGCAGCAGCACTCAGGGGAACCACTGATTCCTTAAACCTACCGAAAGATAACGGAAAATTAACATATTGAGTTAATTACCTTAATCAGTCAGCACTCATTTATCAACCACATGTCTAAATTGCTTTCTGTCAAGGTAAATTGATTTTAATTGCACTTTGACCTTCTATGCGATTCTTTTATGTCTAAGTCCTTATTACTTCACATGACCTAAGTACAACATATCAGCTTGGTGCAAACCGACTGTGTTATTAGGCTGATTTTCATAGCTGATAAAGCCTAATATCTATCTTAGGTTTCCCATATTAAAATGTTCAGTTTAGGATCTCCTCAAAGTTTTAAGTTAATTTGAGAAGATAATTACTTTTTGACAAAGCGCTCTCTGTATGTGTGAAACTCCCCACCTGCTCAGCAGTGACTCTCTGTCCCTGGGTGCTTCTCCTTTGCTCGCTCATGTTCCAGGACATGGTCTAGAGAGAAAGGATAATTAGTTCAGGAAGAGTTTGCTGCTTTTGAGAAAGTGTTTCTCAGCGTTAGATGGATTTATCCTTTAAATGCCAACAACCACAGCACTGTGCAAAAATCTTCAATCAAAGTGACCTTTGTGAATAAAAGTTTCATCCTGCCTGGATTTCTGAATAAATATACTTGTCATTGGAACTATACTGAATGCTGAGGTGTTGACTTGTGGTCAGTAAAAATACTTTACTTTTTAAAATAGTGGCCAATTTCCAGCAGAAGTTGGAACAATGAATGGGTGAATTATTAGCACTGATAATTTTTTTTCAGCCAGTTCACAGAAACACTCCAGTTTATGTTTGGCAGAGCTAGAAAAAGTGTCTCTTTGCACTGAAGTTGAAAGATAGCACATCATAGGCTTAAGAAAAATGCATTATAAAGTTTCTATTAAAAACTTTAATGTTGAAGTAGCTTTGTGTTTTATTAAAGAACAGGTAGTTAGCTCCTAGAAGTGATATCCAGTGTTTTTACGAACACTGCCCTTCTGAGGAGGCAGACAAGGAGAGTTTTCAGGCCTGGGGGCGAAAATAAGCAGTCAAAAATAGAAAAATGTCTAAAAACAGAATTCTTAACTTGTGAATATATTAAGCTTTATTAACTGCAATCAGCAGGCTTTAGTCTTCTGGCAGAATATAATTTACATCTCTGCAGTGTGATACTGATGGACGTTGGTTAGAGTCATTCTAACTCTTCTGAAGGGTTGAAGCCCACAAACATTTTAAGCCTTAAAAAAAAATAAATAAAAAAAAAAAAATAAATAAATAAATAAATAAATAAATAAAAAAATCTAAGTGTGGTGATACTGATATGACAACCTTGTTGTTGGTCTAGTGAGTCAGTAATAACTGAGGCGATTTTTGTTTGGATTGTTTTTTCATCAGGAAAATATTTATGTTATCTGGCCCATTCTGGAGTAATAAAAGATATTTCTATTCTATTCTATTCTATTCTATTCTATTCTATTCTCATCGAAAATGATTTAAATCATAAGTGTCCAGATACTCACGCAAAAGATTCCACCATGTCATTAAATATTAAACAAACATGAAGCTCAAATGAAAAAAAGGTGATAAGTTTGCAAAAAATAAGTACACCCCACTGAATATCTGAACATGTCCCACAGTACTTCTTAACGTTTTAACTTTGATAATTATGATGTGGAAGATTTCTTAAGATCTTTCAATGATTTTTTTTTCAACTTTTGCTCCTTTTTAAGTCAACTTAAGATTAATCTTTTTTGTGGTTGTTGTTCATTATGTCATTTAGCCTTGATGTATGAATTATTCAGGCATAAAAAGGTTCTCAAACGCAAGGGATGAAACAACCTTGTGTCTACATGTAATTAGCCTCTGTAGACACTTCATTAGTCACAGCCAGTCACAAGGACACATTTTTCCCATGTGTTGAGTACAGTCAATAAAAAATGCCAACAGTAACGACTGCCATAGCGCTATTACCAAACTTACCATAAGTAGATGGTCAACAAAAGGATGATTTAAGTCCCGAGTTAGGTCATTGCTGGATTTGTTTCCTGTTTAATAAAGTTATGATGTTCAAATACCGCTGTGCACATTTTTACAGAAATATCTTTATTATTAGATATTTAATATCTGATCTCTCTTTAGTTCTCTTGTTGCTCAATACCACCCCCACATCCCTGTTTAAATGCATACTGCCCAATATGTTGTCATGTTCAAGTATAGCACAAGAACTGGACAAAAAAATGAGTAAAACAGCAAATAAAAACATTTTAGACAAGTCTGGAGAGGTCAAAACTAGAGGTATTAAAAATCCCCTCAGATGAGGTGATAAATGACATTGGGTTCATGAGAAAGAAGCAAAATTTTAACCAATATTTTTGCAAAAGCCATGAATTCATTTTTTAACTAGTCTTGACTCTGTGATTTACTAACTGTATTTTAAAGGGTGTGTAATAATCAGTGTACAATAATTTTGTTTGATATTGAGATTTTAATGCTTTTTTCCACATCCTAATGCCAAAAATAAATTGAAAATCTCTTTTTTTCAAATTTGATTAAATGAATAAATTCTTAAGAGGCTTAGGGATATCATCCACCAGCTCCACAAATCTTTATTTCAATACAACAGAATCCAAGAACTACTTCCTTTCTTAATTCAGAATAAGATCCCTGAACACTGATACAGGATGTAGAGCCTGAAGGACACACCTGCATATATGGCCTCATAAAAGCAACTTGACACTTGACAAAACAGATGTCACTCTGTTTAAAAATGCTTTCCAAAATGTTACAACCCTACTTTACACTGTTTTCCAGTGTAAAAATCTTGCTTTTTGGAAATAAAGCACATAGATGATTGTTGATTAACATTTTCTTGTGGAACTATTATTCATAAAAACCCTCATAATGTCAGTAAACTGGAAAATAACCCAATTAAACACATAATAATAGAAAAAAATACATTTATTGTGTTGCCACATTAGATGATAATTTAAGGAAATAGTTGAAATGTAAAGTAACATGAAATCTTCAACACTGAAATAAAAATGTATAATTTTTTGAGCACATTCATGTCAGTTGTTCACTGATGCTGGTCTACAGCTATGAAATGCATACTTTGTAACCATTTAAGCACAAAGGCCTTTCAGGCCTTGCATGACACATTATCTGTAGTTATTTGACACTCAAATGACACTCTGTGTCTTTGAAATTCAGGGACTTTAAAGAAGATATTTAGAATCAGACGATTTTTTTTTTCTTTTATTCAAGGACACAAGTAGAATGGAATCATCTGATGAATAAGAGCTTTTTTTTTGTTCTGACAGACACTTTTCTCTATCTTGTTCACCCTCTTGATTTTTTAAAAGGAAATCAACGAGAGCCGTCTTTCACATGAGAACAAACCTTTGAGATAATCCGCCAATGAAAATGGTCTTATCTGCGTTTGTTATTCTCACAAAATCTTAATGAGTTGTGCACAGGGTTATCAGTGAAATTCTATAGAGCTCAGCAGATGAGAGAATTATGAAGTTAAAAATGAAGAAAAATGATTTTACAGGAAGGAAAAGATTAATGGATGTAGATTCAGCTACAGCAGGCTTGGATGGTATAGCCACAACTTCTCTATGCACTGATCATATAGGTTTTAGTTTCTGCCATAACTTCATTTACTTCTAAAATGTATGGACAGGGAAAAAAATAAACTAAATCTGAAAATCTGTGATGTTGGTCTTTTTTGTGATGTCCGGAAAGACACAATAGAAAACAACCAACTACAAACAGCCATAAATATATGACCAACGAGCACTTTAGAAGATGCGTTTTGGTACTTTGTTGGAAGAATAACTAATGGTAATAAGGGCTCTTTAAAAAGGATCCTTAAAGCTCCCACATTTCCCCCTTTTTCTACTCCATCTCACCTCGATAGGTGGGATATGCTGTAGAAAAAATATTCTTAAACCCAAGAACTGGGTAAAGAAATTCGAGATTTTGTGGATTTTCTCTAATTCAAAAATGGTCAAAATTATAAATACATACTCAAAGTCATATGTCAAAACTATCAAAACTGTAACTATCAAAAAGCATTTATTGTAATTATGGCTGGATATTTAATCAGTCTTCTTGGCATTTGTGGAGTTCTTTTAAATATGTTGGTTTTGTATAATACTCCCAGCTTTTAAGCATTAAAACATTTTCAATACTACACACATTTTAAAAAATGGTTCAAGGAACAGAACATCTCTTTGTTGGGTTCCTGAAACCATATTTTCACTGTTTTTGAAGCAATATCCTGTAGAAATAGGCCACTATCATCAGGGAATAGAATTCTTATGAAGAATTGTGGACAGAGTTTCTCCATAAATGTCAGGAGATAAAGCCGTATTGGCTAACTGACGGCTTTCCTGTTGACAAGGATCCTTTTTGTCAAGTGCAGCACTCACTGCGGTTTATTTAAAAGCCATGCTAATAAGAGTCTCTCACTCCGACTATCCATTACCGCTACTCAGTAACAAAGAGCTCACTTCACCATTGTTTGAATTTAAGTAAACAAGCTACCCTGGCAGAAGGATGCAGGTTAATCAGGTAAAAATACTCTTACTAACCTGTTCTCAAAAAGGCATTTATTAAAAAGGTTGTCTGAGAGCCCCAAAACTGCTCTACCTTTCCAGATACACACTTACACAAGCACAAAAATAAATGGCTGTGCATATTCTCATGTGCACAATCAGAGACTTTGACGTAAAACTGCTCAACTCCCACATCATTATAGTTATTCTCTGTGAGTACTTTGATTGCGTTAATTACAGTTAATTGGTTGCCTCATTCAGTTGATCCATCATTACTGGTTATTTGTTTGTAACTATATTCAAAGTTCTTTCTGAAGTTACCATGGCACACTCAGGTTATCAAATAAAAAAAATTAAACAGCAGAAAGTTTCCAGTAATGAATCTATATACTAATTTGCAAAAGTATAAATACCCTTTGAACTTTTTCACAATTCGTCACTTTACAACTTTTAAATAAATTTTATTGGGATTTTATTTAGCAGCCCAGCACAAACACAGAGCACAGTAAAGTTTTGGAAAAAGGTACCCTGGTCACATAAGACTTAAAAAGGAACTTTTTGGCCTACATGCAGAACACTATGTGTGGCAGGAAACTAATGTTGCACATCTCCCTGAACACAACATCCCCACTATAAAATATGTTGGTAGCAGCATTATGCTGTGGGAAAGCTTTTTGTCAACAGAGAGAAGTACAGTGGTTAAAAATCATGGTTGCATTGAGCAAATCTTGAAAGAAAAGTTGTTAGATGCAAAAGACTTGAGAAAGGGCATGAAGGTTCACCTTCCATTAGGACAGCGATCTGGTCTGAGCTGAGTTGTCTGATTTAGATACAAATATAATCATGTGTTTGCATTGTCTTGACCCAAATCCAATAATCCATGACATGAATTGAAAATTGATGTTCAGAAATGCACCCCCCCCAGTTTGACTGAACTAGAGCTATTTTGCACAAAACAATGTGCAGAAATTTCAGCCACTTGATGTGCAACACTAGTAAAGACATACCCAAAATGACAGCAGTCAAAGGGGGGTCTGCAAAGGGTGGACTTAAAGGCAAGTGAAGTTGTAAAAAATTAAAGTACTGTACTATTTTCTTTTGATTTCACAGTAACACACTACCTTGTGTTGGTCTATAACATTAAATCCTCAAAATACATTAAAGTTTGTGATAATGTAGTAAAATACAAAAAGATTCAAGGGGTATAAATAATTTGACAATACACTGTATGTAAAAATGACTGGATTATTGAACCAGAGATTTTCACATTAACAATGTGGCATTATAAAATAATAAAATACATTGCAATTGGCTAAAAAAGGATAATGTTCCTTTTTACTTGCTGTTCACAGACATTTTTTCTTTTTTGTGCAGAAGTTTTACTGTGAGCTCAAGAAGATTACTTGCTAACATTTGCAAATACTCAGCCCGTACTGTCAGTGGAAAATCTGACTGATGATAAGCAGTGCAAATTCCCAAACACATTCTTCCTCTGAGGTATGTTAAAAGATAGCTGGATATATTAGCAAAGTGAAGCTCCAGGTGACACCTAAGATAGAGTCCCTTACCCTGTTTCACTCATTCGGTTAGCTAACACCTCCCTGAGGCAGATCAGTTGAACCAACTATAAATCTAAGCTCCAGTTCACTGACTTTCACATGCTGGTACAAACAACAAACAGAAAAAAAGAAAAGGACAGAAATTCAACAGTTTTGGGAATTGCTCTTGTCTGCAATGACAAGGTGAGAGACATCCCAGTATTACACACTGACTACCACATTTATTCACAATGAAACATTGAGCTTTTCCTAATATTAGAAGCTGTTTTCATCAATAAGAATCTGAGGAACTGTTTTCCACAGTGAGTCCTTGGATGAGTGTTTTTTTTCTAAAAGCCAACTCAGGTAAGCGTCACAGTGTTTTTAACACGGGTTGTCTTCAGATGACTGGAAGACCTCTTCCACCAGCGAAGGAGCAGACCTCCACCAACAAACAGCTCCTCATTCTGGATGAATGATCTGTGCTCCTAACTGCCTGGCTCCCTCCATCAAACCTGGCCAGCACTCATAATAAATGATAGTGTGGGACAATGCCCTATTTTCACGACAGAGTCATCTGTCATGCCAGCCCAGACAAAGCCCCCAGAGTTTCATCATTTTCACACACTGCTCACAGTGAAGTAACGAAAAAAGAAAAAAAAAAAAAAAGCCAGCCTCATCTGTTCAGTAATGGCTGTGGGATGCCTTGAAAACATACTCAGTGTGTTTACTAAATCAGACACATTTTATCTCAAGGGCTCTACATGGATTTATGTGATCTGCTTTGGTGTTCAATCTTTCCTCTGATGCAACTGTCCATATCTTAGTTTTTCTTATTTATGGGTAAATCTGTTTCTTTTCCTGGTTGACATCTTATTTCATGGCTGTTGCATTTAGTTTCACGCATTAATCTGTTAATTAAACCCTCATTTAAATATTTCAGGGAGACGTTTGATGCTTAGTGTCAATTTGCAGGTTTATCGGGTCACCTCCTATGATCTGCCAAAGCAGAAGAGGCCCCGTGGTGTTGTAATTGTACACTAGAGACAACCTTGACATATACTTTCTCATCTCTGATCATACAGCTATAGCAGTGGACACGGCTTCTTTTTCATAGGCATCCAAAATCAACAACAGGATGCGTCCATGAACTAGTCTTAGATTTCAAAGTCTGTAAATAAACATTTGCAAAGGAATAACATAATACTGTTGTGAAGGTTGCTGTACCTTTGCAATAAATTTGGATACTTATCAGTCAAGACTTGACTGATCTGCTCAAGTTAAACCTACCCGCATTACGCCAAGATCTTAAGTATCTTTGTATTGTTTTTATATTATTTAAGGCATGAGTGGAAATTACAGTGCCTATAAAAAGTATTCACCCCTTGGATGTTTTATCCTTTTTGCTGCTTTAACAAATCAACCATAATCAACAAAAATTGGCTTTTTTGACAAAAAAGAAAACAAAAACAAAAACAACCCCCCCCATTTAAATAAAAACTTACTCTACAAAATAATGACAATTTCATAACAATATTTCATTCTCATTGACACTCTCCCATAAAGCTTTGACTGGTGAAGAACGCGGGCAACAGCTGAATCTCTCCCATCTCAGCTGCTAAAGGTTGTAACTCCTTCAGCATAGTCATAGATGTCCTGGTAGCTATCATTAGCTTGCTAATCAATGTTTAAAAATAAGTTAGTGTGCTCCCAACAGTATCAGCATGTGCAAGAACATAGCCTATAGATAGCATGTTCTGTTTTACAGTGCAGTTTGTTTCACAGAACTAAGAATTGATAACCGTTAGGTTTTACAATAAAAAACAATGTACTTAGTGTTTTTTTTATTTGTTGAGCTTTTTGTAACCAAGACTAAAATTACATAAAACTGTGTTTTAAATACTTAGATGCCTGAACAATTGTTTTGCTGCTGAAACAAATTTTCTTTCATAAGCCATTTAGTCTCCAACCCTGTCTAAAGTTGTCCCTCAAAATGGGACTAAACTCACATTTCCTAGCCCCATACCGCTCCAAGGAGTTGGAGGTGTGACTTGTTGTGATGGAGGAAGAGGGTAAAGTGGTGCACCTATCTGATAGTAGGTCTGGTGATTTGTCAGGGTCATCAGCTGGAGGGTGATGACTGCATAAATGTAGGTATTTCAGTACTTTTTGTTGTTGTTGTTTAATGTTTATTCCAATCCAGTAAGAAATTAGATACAGTACAATATTATGTAATGATGTATTCACATCTTTTGGGTAGCAAAGAAATACATCTGATCAACAGTGTATCTTTTCAACTGGAAAGGTGACACTCTAGGTCTTTGGGCTTATATCACGGTGACATAATTATTGTTTTAAATTAAGAGACGTGATTTCAAAACAAAAAACTCAAAGTGGAGGTGGGAGCAGTTAGTTATGGGTCATGGAGCTTGTTCAGGATCCGGATCATTTGGTTCAGCTGACCCGTATGAGACGAATGTCTATGAATAAAGTAAACGTTTCACAGATTACAGTATGGGTTTAAGGATTCTGCAATCAGCGTCTAATATTCCAGTCCAATTTTTATAAACTTTAAAAGTGTGTTTGTTGCAGTTGCCAAATTCTAATAAGATGCCAATAAGCAGTTTTCACTAGGAGAACAAAGGTTTTGAACAAAGGTTTTGAAAATTTCAAATTGTGTTTTAAAGGATCTCTACTGAAGTTAAGTTTGATCATTCTAAGTTTTTTAGAGCTTAAACAAAAGATGATTAATTACAGTCCAGACGCATGTTGAAATAGACCTTCAGATTAGGACCAATAATAAGCTACAAAACAGATGTGAACTTTTGAGCTGGTCACAGCTAAGAGTTAACCTGTCATGCTGAACACCCAGACTATACCTCTGTATCAGTTAACACAAACTAAGAACCAGCTCAAGAACTACTTCCTATAATACTTCAAAATAAAAGCCTCAAACCTAGATTCAGGGTGCAATTCCTAAAGCACACACCTTCCTTATCTGGTGCCCACAAAAATTTAAATTGGGGAATACTTTGGTTTAATTTCTAAAACACCAACAGTGTTAAACTTGCTCACCTTGTTCTATCTTTAATCCATACTGTCTTCTGCCCACATGTGAGATTAAAATTAAGGAATACATGTGGGGGAAAAAGACAAATGGCTCCCAGAGGGAGGCCGGCTTCTACTGCTGTGTAAACACCATCACACACACAAACAGCAATGTCAATAACAGTGATGTCATTCAGTGCAAAATGAAGACCCTGATTTCCCCTAACCTTTAATAAGACACTCAATTTTTATCATTAAAAATACTATAAACCATTCTACAATCAATAGATAGATCTCATCTGCTTCAGGTCATGTCGCCCAAAGCCAGGAGTTCTAATAAATTCCCACTCTACCAAATCTGAAAGAGTATTGACACAAAAATTTTGTCCGTTTCAGATAAAACATATGCATTTTTTGGCTTCAAAGCTCCAGGGCAATAAAATCCAACAGCTGCTCAGAAACCTTTGACATATTCCAATAAAAGTTATCTTCAAATGACAGGACAGCCTTGAACACCAGTTTGAACCTTTTAATATCTGTGTCTTGTTTTCCGTTGTGGTTTGACAATTTGACTTTGCAGGCTGGTGGTTGAAGATATCGGATGTCTCTTGTAAGTTGTTTTTTTTTCCTTCAAACTGAAAAAAACTGTAAAGGAGGTAAAGTCTGTAGAGTTCAACAGTGACATAAGCATAATGCATTTCATAGTCTGCTTCACTGCTGCGAGTATGTCCACAGACAACAGGAAGCCATGTGTTATCAATATGATATTTCGCCAGAGTGACATTTGATCTAAGACAGACGGGCGCACAAAAACATTTACATACCTGATCTTTGAAAGTCGCACCTCAAAACATGAATAATCACCCCAATGTAGAAATGACAAGCCATGTAGCTGCACTCTTTAGGGGATTTCTGACAAAAGCCTATCCCCTTTTCAGCCGTTTCTCCTATGTTTCAACCTCTACTCCGGGTGATAGATTAAATTTACATGGCAGAAGAAGTGGTGTGAATGCTATGAGTTGGGCACCTGGGCTCTGGCAGGCAAAGACAGAGTACTTTGCGAAAAAAATGTAACAGCACTATCTATCTGGGTTATTAGAGTTCCCCCATAGGATCCTTTTCAACAGAACACTAGCCATTATGTAGGCCACAGAGAAACAATGCAAGAAAAAGGTCTGGCTGTGACAACACAGCAGAGGAATTAACTAAGGATCGCCGAATCCTCGGCATCCTTCCATGAAACCAAGCCCTGAGTAGATAGGATAATGAGAGAATGTGCAAGGAGTCAGAGAGCTTGTTGCTGAAGAGAACCTGAAGTGACAAATCAGTGCACGTATACTTTTTATTCAACATAAACATGACAAACAGGTTGGAGGTATGCAGTCTTTTTACTGGTTAGATAACAGAAACTTTGAATGGATTTTATTTTCTTTGAGAGAAAACACAAGCTTCTTTATAGCCAAGATACATAGGCAGGTGATTTTTTTAGGAGAGCTACAGAATTGTAAAGTGATATTGATGACAAAAAAGGTTGGCTCAGTTTGAAAAGAAACAACAGTAAAACGGGAAAAGCAGTATAAATTAAATGAATGTGTGCTTGTACCAATGTTTGCATGATGTCGCAGACTAAGACAGGAGATGAAAGTCAGTAATTGATCATGTTGCCTTTGTCCTCGCTCTGGTTCTGACTGTTCAAAAGGATTAGTCTTAGGGCTGATGTATTAAAGCAAGGTGAGAAGGAGAGGAGAGAAGAAAGAGAAGAACATTTGCTCACTAATCCCCAGTTGGTTTGGTAGTGCAGAATAACAGGACTTAATGTAAGAGTGATTGTCTAAATGTTCCCATCCTGGCTGGCTACGCCCCAACGTTCTTCCCTCTCTACAGCTCCTTAATCTAAACTTCTTACTATTGAATTAGCAGGTTAAAAATCTCATAAATACAGCCCCCATGCCCCCTTCTCTGCACTTGCATGTTTGCACAACTCCTTTTAATTAGATGGATTTTGTGGCTGATATAAAAAGTCTCCACAGTGACTCTGGCAGTCCTAACTCATTTGCAATGCAATTATACACCAGCAGGTAATGGGTGCAGAAGTGTGTGTCTTAATTAAAACACCTTCACTGCAACCATGCTGCTACCCCACATATTGCTTTGTGTTTAGGCAACTTTCTGTGTGGATTTTTGCTAATTTAGGTTTATCCTATACCCCAAAATCCAGTGCAACGAATCACCTTAAGAATTCACCTAATTAGTAAATAGCAGCCACCTGTGTGTAACTTAATTTCATTATTGAACTTTTTGCCTACATGCCACTAGCTGCATGATGAAACATGGCAGTGGGAATGTCATGCTGTGGGAATGCTTACTTTCAGCAGTTATAGGGAAACTGTTCAAAGTTGATGCAAAGCTGAATGGCGCTAATCTGTGAAAGGCTGCAAAAAGTTTGAAATTAGGGCAGAGGATTACCTTCCACCAAATCAACATCACCGAATATACAGACAGAGCCAATGGGATAGTTTAGAGCAAACACAATTTCTCTTGAACATAGACAGGGAAACGAGTCAGAAATGAAGGGAGTTATATACAGGCCGACCCTGGAGGGATGTGGGTTGGGTTTGGAGGTTCACCTTCCATCAGGACAACAGCACTAAACATACATCCAGAGCTTCATGCTCTGAAAGTAAATGAACATGCTTTGTTTAGACCAAAGAATACATCTGTCCAGATGTCCCACTCAGAATCCAGATTTTAATCAAATTAAGAATTCATGGCAAGCTGAGCTATTTTGCAATGAAGAGTGTGTAAAAATGTAAATCTTGAGATACAATACTGGTTTAGACATACACCAAAAGACCTGCACCTGTAATTGCAGCAGCATGCAGTTGTATAAGATTTTGAGTCATTATCAATTTCCTCTCATTTTACAATTATGCATGACATTGTGTTGGTCTATGACATAAAACCCCTTAAAAATATATTGAAGTTGGTTGTTGTAATGTGGCATTTTGTCATTACCACCAACCTTTGCAACATAATGTGTTTATTTTAATACATACTACCTTTGAAATAATACGGTTGCATTGCAATGTGTAGTTTGCAAACTTAACACTGCAGGCTGATGCAGGTGTGCCTGTGTACCCTTGCACCAACAAGTCTGCAAAGCTCTGCTTCAACAGGGAGGTCATTAAGGGAGTATTTAATTAAGGCCGGGAATAAGGTCAGTGTTGGAAGGACAAACATATTCTAATAAAGCGTGGAAGTTGGTTGCATGAGGACCCCACTCCGCTCTCATAGATCAGACCGGGCCATGACAACCACAGCTCAATTTGTATCCCTGCTATTTCTATGCAGATTAAAAGCTCATCCATCAATTTAACCTCACTCTCATTTTGATTACATGTGGCTCCTCTTCTCTTCTTTTCTCGTCTCTTCTCCCTCTGGTGGTCTCTTTGGCCTTTATAGTTTCATCGGAACAAACGTGCAGCCATATTCTTAATTAAATCAATCTGCAGGGGCCAGCAGGTGAATCTGCTCACCTTTGCTGTAACTCACTTGGATCAACACATTCACACTGACCTTGACTATGCTAATCTGTCGCTCCTGCACCTCTTGGACCAACACACAGACATGAGGCAGACAATCACGAGTCAGAGTATTACAGAGGACTGGGTTTACTTGGGCTCCAAGGTGTTTTTACAAACTGTGTTTAATCATTTTATTGCTCACTTTTGCTCATATCATGAAACTGTCTTCTGGTTTGTTCTTTTTTGGGTCTGTGTATGACTCAGCTAGTAGTGATGATAAGTGGTGAGGGAGGTGTTCCTCTCTTAAATTGAGGGGAAAATGTTTGTTCTGAAAGATTTCCACAGATGTAAAGTAACATTCCCTCTGTTAACAACTTTAATTTGTTGTTATCCATTAACTTACAACAGAGAAACACAGAAACATGTATGCTGAAACACAAAAACCTGGTGAGCAATTAAAAAAGAGTTTTATTGCTGGCATGGCCTTTTTTTATTATGCAATGTAAAATAATAATAATAAAAAATTTAAACAAATTATTTTTTTCCAAAAATGAGACTCTTTTTACATTGTTTCATTATCTTTTGAGACGTACCTCTCTCAATTCCTAATAAAATTTCCTGGTTAAGTGAAAATGATTTTAAATCTAAATCTGCCAAGGGTATAAATAATTTTAGACAAGAACTGTATGTATCAGCCACATAGCTGAAATGAGCATTTATTGCTGTTGCCACCGAATCTAACTAATTTCACTGCGCAAAACAATATGCTTATTTTAGCTGTAGCTAAAAATCAAGAGAGAAAATTTGCCAAAGATGCCCCCATCCTGGTTAAATAAACAAAATAGCAGCCACACAAACCACTGCAGTTTAATAACACCAAACAATATGACGACTTCATGTTCTAAGTTCTTGAATTTGGATCATTTGTTGATGTTCTTTTGCATCTCAAGCTGTCAATTGTCCCTTGATCGGCTGGAGCTGGTGATCCACAGGTCAAATCTTATCTTCAATGTGAACAAAACAAAGGAGATTATTGTAGATTTTAGGAGAAATAGGAATAGGTCAAACACTATTTCCATCATGGAAGAAGAAGTAATGGTGGTAGAGGAGTATAAATACGTTGGTGTTAACTTGGACAACAGTGAAGTTGTCTTCAAGAGGGGACAGAGCAGACTGAACTTCTTGAGAAAGCTGAGGTCCTTCAGTGTTTGCAGCAAGCAGCTGCATATAATTTAGAAGTGGATAAGTGTGGAGAATGCAATCTCTTCCATCATCATCTGTTGGGGTAACAGCATCAGAGCCTGTGATTTAAAAAAGCTCAACAAGCTGATGAAGGCCTGTTCTGTTCTGGGAACTGCTCTAGAACCTCTGGAGATGATTGTGAAAAGGATTTTTCCTAAGAACATTATAGACAAACCTGAACAACAGAATTGCTTCAGTCAGAGGCTTCTTCAGACTCACTGTAATACAGACTGCTGATTTGAAATACTAAGAAATAATACCCTAGCACATAGAACAATACAAAAATCAAAACTTATTTTTCAGTCCCAAAGCACCCATTTGCATCATCAAAAAAGATCACCCAAGCAATGTTAGAAAATCAGCCAGATTCCGGGTAGACTTTGTAGGGATCTAGGAGAGATTTTTTTGGTGGTTCATCAAAAGTATGCAGTATGCTCCCCACTATGAGCGATGGAGTGCAAGAGTTTCATGTTTAGTAGATGGACACAGTTTTTGCTGCTGCTAAGCTGCTGATAGTGCACCTTTTTGTACAGTGATGCTGAAACTAATGGTGGACGTGCAGAAACGTGCTATTTGCTATTCTACTGAATTTATCTTAAGTAGAGTTTATATGAGTTCATAGAAATATAAACCGTAAATGAACAGCATATGTTCTTGACATAAGTATATTTTCTAAATGTTTGGGTTGATGGACCTCCCTGAAATCTTTAAGAACATACCTTTTGTTGCTTCAATGTTTTTCAACATGTAAGTTCAGGATAGTAATTTTTTTGCTACAAAACTGAAAAATAGAACTATAAAAAAATCTCATTAAATAACTAAATATGTTTATGTCTAAGTAGCATTTGGGGAAACATGCAGAAGAAAATTTAGTTCTGGTCAAATTCACAAAAGAGTCTTGGTCATATGTATATTATCTCGTGGCTGATCTGTCTTGGTGTGTGTCTTCGTTACTTTTAGATGTTTTGTCAGCCTGCTTTTATTTCTCCCTTCCTAAGTCCATCTGTTTGCAATGCCTGCTCATCCAGCCTGATCCACCCCCTCTTGTGTTCTCGTAGCTCTATGGATCTATGTTTGGATCCATGCTTCTGTTTTTGGATTCTTAAATCTGTCATGCATTCGAATCCCTTTTTGTTCCATATGATGAGAGAAAATTTAGAAATTGTGATTTGATTGTTTTACCGAGTAGCAAGAATATGAGAAAAAAGAGCAAAAGAGGACTCCAGAATGCATTAGGTAATTTACAACTGATCTGAATTTTGAGAAAGTGTCATACATTTTCATCTTAGAGATTAAAATATTTGTTATGCCTCCATATTAATGTTCTAAGAACAATTTTAATTTATTCTTGCAATTCTTCAGTTTCACTTTGATGCCTGTTCTTGGAGTAAATACATATTCACAATCTATGCCGGAACCAAATGTAAATTGTGATTTTTTTTTTTTTTTTTTTTTTTTTTTTTTACCATCTGCAAACACAGTGAATAATGCATCGTATTCTCCTATTACTATTAGACAAGTAAATGTCACAGCAGATCTCCTGCCATGAAATTAACAATTACATTTTTTTTCTCCTCTTCTGAAACCTACAGCAATATGAGTTTAACTGCTGTACTATTGCTTTTTTGTGCCATGGTAACTTTAAGTGTAAGTTCAACATCATTTGTGGATAACAAACAGGACTGCACACAGATAGAGTTCATGCGGTGAGTTAAACTAAGTCATGAAATTTCTCTAAGTTCACGGAGAATATCATAGCAGGATAAATCCATTCCTGAGTGAGTTCCTTGACCATTCTGACTATCAGTAAAGAAATTTCTTTGAAAACCTGCAATGCAACAGCCACAGTATGAAGAATTATAAAACAACTTTTGTATATTTGTAAGTCAAAAGTTTAACTTTGCACTTTTTTGTGTAGATAATATAAATTCTTGTAGTTCTGAAGGGCAATGCTATCATACACGCATTTAACTTTTTATTTATTGATTTGGGTCTTTGGTCTATTTACTTTGGCTGTTTCAGCTCTCAGCCAAACACTTGGAAAGTGGCAAAACTGCAGCTCTGGGAGAACAAGTGTCAGGTAGCCAAAATCAATAAGAGTGACAAGTAAATGTGTGATTCAACGAGACACCTGTCAATCCTCAATCACAAATATGCCTCATAAAGTCTTCATATTCCTAGGCCTTGATTTGTTTTTTGTACAAAAAGATTATCGTAGAAAAGTAAAATCCAACTCCAGAGGAAGAAAAATAGTTTGTCATTAACCATGATTTTCATTTTCTATTTTGGATTAAAATAAAATAACATAAAAATAACTTTAAAACGGAAACAGAAAAAGGCCTGTTTGTTTATATTCCGAGACAGGATGTGGTCACTTGTTATTATGTGACATGAGCGCCAATGAGGTTCTCGAGAAAGGCCCGACAGTGGACTGTGTAATGGGGCGGATTCAGATAATTTGGATGTCCAACTCCATACTCAAGCCGTTTTCTTTGGATAATTCTTCTCCTTTGCTCCAAATATCTGGTTTTACTCTTATAGTGGTTTTACTCTTGCATTGAAGTTAGTTTTAAGTTTGATATTTGATACACATTTTCTTCGTAATTCACTACAGGTAGTGATGGCTTTTCATGCCAGGTGTTATCATTGGGATTGTTGAGACTGCAGGTAGTAGAAAGACTCCATGTACTCACTCCAGAACACGCTGGCTCAATTAGGGACCATTAGCAAATTCCAGTCAATCAAAAAATGTAAACAAAAAGACCCCCAAAAATCAGTAGCTTGCAGGTGGCCCAAACACAATCAATGCTGAATTTTGTTACTATGCTGGACTCAGATCCACCAATTTCCATTCATTTTAATTCATTTCCTTCTTAATGTAAAATTTTATGGACAAATAATTGATCATATATTTCCAGTAGCTTTCAGTGTGGCGAAATTACTATTCTCCCTTTGTAATTAAAGTTGCAGTACGTAACTTTTGAGAAAAATATATATTTTTTACATATTTGTTAAAATTATAATGTCGTGACAGCATAATATAAGACAGATAATCTATAAAAATATCAAGCTCCTCTGCCTTCTCCCAATGCTCCCAGTACTAACTGCAGAAATACACCACTCTGTCATAAACAATCAGAGCCAGGAAGAGGGTCTTACTGCCTCCTGTACGTACTACTCACACACTCACTCTCTCTCTCTCTCTCTGTATATATATATATATATATATATATATATATATATATATATATATATATATATATATATATATATATATATATATATATATATATATATATATGTAACAACCTAGAAGTCTACTACTACATCTGCAGAAAGAGAGGTAAAAATCAATAACATATGCTTATGTAGAAACAACTACAACATCACTGAAAAGTACACTGTACAAGTTTATACCAGATGTATTTAGTGGCAACCGCAGCCCAAAATGGAGTATATCTGGAAACACCTGAGTCTAAGCTTTGTAATGTTAATCTTCTGCTTCTGGTAATCTTCTATACAAGAGTCACTTACAGTCACATAGTTTAAAAGGCATTCTTGGAATAATCTCCTCCTGTACTGCAATAGAAAAAAACGTAAACTATATATACATTTTCCAGCCACTTTATTAGATACACCTGTTCATTTTCTTGTTAACACAAACAGTGACTCATCATATCTCATGGCATCAAATTAAAGCATTTCTGTATCAAGAAGTATTGAAAGTATTGTACTGCTGATGCTCAAAGCGAATATCAGAATGAGAAAGAATGGGAATTTACGTGACTTTAAACAAGGCATAGTTTTTAGAATCTGACAGGCTGGTCTTAAACTGCTGATCTTTAAGGTTTTTTTCAAATAACCATCTCTTGGGATTACATAGCATATAAGAAAAGGAGAAAATGTCCAGTGAGTAGCAGTTGTGTCAACAAAAATGCCTCATTGATGGCAGAGGACAGAGGAGCAAAATATTGCAAGTTGAAAGAAAAGCAACATTATCTCATATCATCCCTCAATACATCCAAGGTATTCAGAATGCCGTCTTGAAACACACAGTATGTCAAACATTGAAGCAAGGCTAGAGAAGCCAGATCAGGTGCTATCAACTAAAAACAGGAAGCTGAGGCTACAATTCTCACATGCTCAGCATGTAAAGAAGACTGTGCAAAAGTTGCCTGGACCGTTGAGTCTTGAATTCAGCTCAAACATTCAGATGGTCAGAATTTAATGTAAACAAGATAAAGGCATGGCTCCATTCATATTCATTTCACCAAAAGCTTTGAGGAATCTTTCTGACACCTCGTTAAATCTTTTCCCTGAGGCAACAGAGTAGTTCACAGGTGGCTAAAGGAGGTCCAACGGTTGCTTTCAAGGTGTATCTACTAAAGTAGTTGCAAGTGTAACCATTGACATACATTTTAAAGCGCTGGGGTGCCTTCCATGCATGTTGCAATAAAAAACAAACAAACCAAGCTGAATCATAATCATTTGTGCAATTCGGCTTATATTAAATATCTTATTCAGTGGGCCAAGGTAGTCTGACTCCTGATTAATTGAAAGTGGGTAGCCACATAGTGCTGAACTTCTTGCACACAGAGTCTGTTATTTCACTAAAGGTCACAGACTACATATCTTATAATAAACTATGACAGAAGGAGGCTTTTTGTAAGAGTTGCCAAGGTGAGAACAGAATGCAAAGAAACTTGAACAATAATTGTGACATTACTGGAGTCTAACATTTCAGGGATTTAATGGATTTTGTTTGATCAATTAATGGTAAAAACACACTGATACTGTTCACTGCCCTGACTTGGTCACATCCAAGATTATTAGATTATTAGATTCTGTTAGGCGCAGAACTTTCAAAACCCAATTTTTTCAACATAATCCAATTTTGTTTTCATTGGCTCTTTGAGTTTTTCCATCATGGCAATTTCACTTATGTTCTTGTTAAAGAAATGTGCTGCAACTATTGTGGTCTTGTCATGTTACCAAAACTGTGAAAAATCTCAGTCTGCTCTCACTCCTTACAAATATCAGGTGAATATGTGTCTACACATTAAACAAGATCCCTAAAATGTATGTTACACAAACACTGAATGAGTCAGGGTATCTGCCTTACCCTTCACAGATTTCAACAGATATGTTGTGGAGAAATTTCAGTATATTTCACCCAGGTGTAGCTCTTTTCGTTTATCTGATGTGTGGTTTTATGTACTTCAAATTTCACATCACAGCATCAACAGTTCGAGCGCTTGGTGATCTGAAATTTAATGTTATCATTGCATATAGAGTAACAACTCTCAGATAGGCAATTTGATGTGGGCTGGGGATATTATTGGGAGCATTTTTAAAATTGTTCATTGGGGAGATGTAACTCTTTGATATATAAAAAAAACTGTTTCCTTATTTGTGCTCTTGTAAATTACTCATGTAGTCTAACTTATTTAAGTCTTGTGAGTGAAATACTGTACAGCATGCAGTTTTATAGGTTAGGCAGTGTATTGAAGCAGTGCAGCTCGCCAGCAGAAGTGGATCAGATGAGAGTGACCGAGCAGAGGCCTGGACACAGACACACCATTACAGTTAACATACACCTGCCACTGCTGCCTGTTAAAAAAAGACATTTGGAAAGCCACAGACAGCTTTGATAGTGGTGGATATGACAGTTCATTCTTTCCCACCTTCCTTTGCCTCAATCCCTCCAGCTCAGTCAGAGTCTCTAATTCTATCTCTGTCTCTTTTAACATGCTCCTCCCTCAGTTTGTTGATCCCAATATCTTCTCTTTCCTTCCTTCACCTACGCTATCTCCTCTCTCTGTGATAGCTGTTCCTGACACCTCTGTGCAGTTAGCCAAATGTCACATAACAGATCCTGAAATACCAACTGGGCAGTCGATATAGGAAAGAAATGATGGGGAAGGGGGGGAAGTAATTTTTGTCTTGTCCATCCAAAGGTGCAGTGGACTATCTGAAACATGGTTTATTGAAGACAGTAAGCCAGCGTTGGAAGAGAGCTAAAAGAGTTATTTCAGATATATTCTGCCTACTTGGCTGTGACAGTTTAAACAGTAAAAAGTTTGGATTTTCTGAATCTGGAATCCAAAAATGACTAACATCTCAAACTTTTCATGCATATTTTGAGGACACACATGTAAATAATTGTACAGTTTAGACCAGAAGTTTACATGCCCTTAATAAAAAGATATACAGATTTTTTTTCTCACTGTCTGTCAGTTAAATCAGACCAAACTTCTCTTGTTTTAGGTAAGCTAGAATTAACAAAATTATTTCTATTTACTAAATGCCACAGTAACGAGACAAAATATGTCAGAGATTTATTTATTAATGTCTTCAAATTCAGAAGGTCACATACTGAATGACTGCTATCTCTTTAAGCAATGGGGGAAACCTCTGATAGGATAACTTACACATTTGAGCTAATTGAAGGCACACATATGGATGTATTTTAAGACCACAACCTGGAACACACTGCTTTCTTGTTTGACATGGTGGGAAAGTCAAAAGAAATCAGCCAAGATATCAGGAAGAGAATTGTGGAGCTGCACAAGTCTGGTTCATCTATGGGAACAATTTACAGATGCTTCGAGGTGCCATGTTCATCTGTTCAAACAATTATACGCAAGTATAGACATGATGGGAATGCCCAACCATCATACTTCTCAGGAAGGAGACGGATTCTGTGTTACAGAAATAAATGTGTTTTGGTCTGAAATGTGCAAATTGATCCCAGAGCAAAAGCCAAAGACCTTGTGAAGATCTTGGCTGAAGCTGGTAACACAGTGTGAGTATGTATATTTAAAAAAAAAAAAAAAAAAATTCATATCAAACATTGCTGTCAGTTTTGATACTACATATTGTATTTATTCTTTTACCCCCAAAACAATCGGACAGTTACAGACAGCATGGTTGTCATTGGGCAGAGGATAGATTAAAAGTACTGTGTGGTGCTTTGGTGTGCTTAAGGTGTACTTGGCTGGCTATTACATAGATCCATTTGGTTTACCCATGTAAACCATGCAGGGTCACAGGAGGAATGGTGCTTGTGTCCAGTGGTCACTGGACAAGAACTGGGGCAAAAAGTTCGACAGTCCATCTCAAGGCAACACAGAGACACATAGGAACTCCATGCACACCATGCAGCACAGACATTCACTCCGAAGGGCAACAGTCATGTATTTGGATTGTAGAAAAAAGCAGGAACAAGCAGGAGTACCTGGTGAGAACCCATGCATGTATGTGGAGAACATGAAAACTCGCCGAAGAAAGAGCCAAGGCTGGGATTTACTGTGCCATCATGCAGCCTGCCATCATGCGTTATGTAAATGTTGTAAATGGTGATACTGTTAAGTGATATTAAGTGAAATGGTGATACTGTTTAGACAGTTTTGATCTGACAGCAAAGTGTTTTAGTCAGGTCTACTGACAGAAACTAACTCCTTTTGGCATTTACACTTAAGATATACTTATCATGGTCATTAATGGGATATTTTGGGCATTTAATGACATTTTATCAGTTGTTGATTCAGCAACTTTAGTGACTTTAGTGAAAAAAGATTTGGGAGCACAGGTTTGAATTTACTGTGAACTTTCCCAAATCCACACAGTGTCAAAGTTATACATACAGCTGCAAATATTTACGTACACCCCACAAATATTTCATTAAAGGTCCCTTTGACAGTTATAGGGACATCACATATTTTATTGCCAATGAACCTCATCAACAAGTTTTTGTCAAACTTTTGGCTGGATATTGAATCATACCTATTTGCAGAATTAGTAGAGTTTATTTACATTGGTTGCATTCCTGCACAGATGACATTTAAGCATAGACTATAAATGTTCCTGGGTTGAGCATCAAAGTTTCAACTGTCAAGATGATAAAATGAGATGAACTTAAGGGATTTGGTGTCAGTGCTCTTTCTTCATCATTCCATCTTCCATCTTTTTCAATGCACCAGTTCCTCTGACAGCAAAATAGACCCTGGCATGATGAGACCATCAGCAGGCTTGACAGTGGATTTTAGTGGTAAAAACCTCACCTTGACTCCTTCAAAAATATTTTGTATTGTAGCTCAATATTTGTCTCATTGGACCTTGCAACTTTTTTCCTGAAGTCTTTAGAGTTGTACATGTAGGCCGCTGCAAATATTTAATAAGTAAAAAGTATTTGCTAGCCATTATTTTTAAAAAAAAAAAACTTTTTCAGTATAAAACATAAGTTCTTAGTTTTCTTTGGCCACAACAAACACTGATTTCCAGGTGACACAAAGTGAGGTCTCTTCAGTTCCTTGCACCTCAGATTTGGAGCCTCCATGTTAAATATAGACTTTCTCATTATTCTGTGATAAACAAACTTTAGTAATCCAGCTAAGTGCTTCAAGTAAAACAGAAAAAGGCCAAGAAAGCATAACCAAGACCAACTTGAAACATGGAATACCTATGGGTTTGACCATGAGCAAAGAAAAAATCTGTAATAATGACTAATGGATGCAGATTGGGCAAATACAAATCAAGATCAGGTGGGCCAGATAACAGATGACATATTTGAAATGTCCCCTAATTACTGAAACACTCACCATATATCACTGTTTTTTATGTAGTACATTACAAATGACCTTGAACACATTTACAGTACTTCTTATAACTGAAGGAAATAGTTTTAAATACAGTTATAGTATGCACTGTCATAATAATCTTGAAAACTGTTGAGCTGCTAAACACAATCTAGGGTTCTAAAAAAAGCATGAATAAACCAAATGAAAGAAGACACAGAGGGCATGACAGATGTTTAGTTTTAGTCGAGGTACATCACAGGCCAAATGGAGATATTCCAAGGTGTAATTCTGGCCCTTGGGGACATATTTTGCCATTCTGTCTGCTATGCAGTGCAAAATGACACATCAGCTAGGCCGTTTTTTTGTGGGGGAAAGCCAGGTATTAAAATGCTGCCTTGCAAAGATTCCAGCACCACGATGTGACACTTGTGTCTTTAGGATAAGAAATACAGAGATTTAATCATGTGTTTAAAGATTTATAACACCACCTGTATAATCTTAACACGTGGACTGTGATTGGCTGTCTCATGTCAGTAAGTAACATTGGTCCTAAATCTGTAGCAATCAGTAAAATACACTTTTCACTGCATAAAACTTTTCTATGGCAGGCAAAGTATGAAGAAGAAATTGTCTTTTCCTTAATTTCTTGTTTATATGCAGGAATTTTAGAGGAAAATCAGAGTTTTGTTTGGAGCAAAGTGAGGCAAAAAAGCCTGTTTTTTTCTTCATGTTTTCAGCGTGTTGGTTTCATCACTCTTAGCTAAGGTCAAGAATAGATATTTCATTCATTTCCCAAAAATAAGCTCATTTCTGCATATAGTTAATCTTAATAAACAATTCCTATTTAAGTCTTTTTTTTAATGTTTGGGCCAATAAATTGATGGCAACAAAAAGCCTCATTTGCACTGCATGACATTTATACTTATCTAAAAGTGGCTGAGATAATATCGTGTGTGCACACTGATCATATCAAGTCGAATAATGATTATTTTCCTTTACAAATAAAGATATATTTACAGTAAGGCTAGTGGTGCTGCAAGTAATTTATCCCAGTTCAGTAAAACATTGCTTGCTATGCATTTATGCTGTGGAAACCAGTGTCCTATAAGTGAAAGAAATCACCAAATTGCATGACAACAAGACAGGTCCAAATCAATACAGAAAAAAAATCATTAATAATAATCAGAGCATTTATTACAGTCCTTATGCCACCTATTAAGCAGCCCTGATTATTTTTTTTCACCCTGTCTCCATTTGAGGATCCAATTTGTTCTGACCTTTAATGACACAGCATGTAACTGCTGGCTCAGGAGTCAGACATTAATAGACAGGAAGAAAAAAAAAACTATTACCAGCCTGCTCTGCAGAGGTGTTGATAGAAGGCAAAGGAAAATCTCTTTCTGCATGTCAGACTGCAGTATCTTCTCTCTGTCTGTGACCAACCATCCACACATTCCAGGTTTTCTTTATCCAGGATGCCATTGCTGTCACTTTGTGGATAAAATAATAGACCTAAGGTTTTTTCATTTAGAAAATTAAAAAAGAAAAAGTGTGGAGGTTACTTAGGCTACTTGTAGGAGTGGGCTGGTGTTGAAATTCAGCTCATGAGCTTGGCTTGGAGAGGCTTCTTATTCGATCACACAATGGGTTAAAAATGGAACCGTATTTTAAAACAAAATAACTTTATTTGCACTAGAGAAACACTTCATTTTTTCAACAATCAAAACTGCTGTGTGTATGTATTTAATAACAAAATTTAAAATTAAAATCTGTCAACAAAAAATTATTAAACATGCAGCTTATAGAAATCAAAGCAAATTTTAGGGAACATAAAACAATCTCCAGAATGATACAGACCTATTACATCATGAAAGGAAATTAATAATTTTTGAGATGTCACGATGTTAAAAAGCTGAGGTTTTAACCACAATCCTTTGATCTTAAGAGGTTAATATATGTTAATGCTTTAAGTAGACAAAAACAAATGCTGGTACTCCTCTTAATGTCATAAAAATATGGGACAGAAACGCACATAATATTTTCATATAGATCTGTCTGTTGATCAATAGAGCAGTAGTTTTATTGCACAAAAATGACAAAGAACAAAGTTCTAAATCATATCCACATGAATCAAATTCTGTCTTGGATAGTAACTAATTATTAGTAATTATTATTAGTTGTAATATTAGTTATATTTACTTGAAAAAGTGTAATTTTAAGAGTAGTTTTACTACATCGTACTTTTTACTTTTACTTGAGTAATATTACTATGAAATATCACTACTCTTACTTGAGTAAAATTTCTGGATACTTTACCCAGTGTGAGAAATTTCACAAAATGAAGATCAAACATATTTTTAAAAAAAAAATGCCCCAGATACAGACACACAGCTACAGTTTATGTTAAAGTGAGAATTCTTGTTTGAACACAAGTTTTGTTGATCTGATGTTAGTTTTAAACAATAGGAGAATTCGACTGCTTAGGAGGCAACCTAAGGAGCAACCTAAGGAGGCCAGCACTGAGATAGTTTGAGGCAAAATATTGCAGAACTAAACAAATTTACATGAAAATGTCAGAATTTGCACAGAAACATAAAGATAGAACCCTAAATAACCTATTTATACAGTTTATCAGAAAAAAAGATGATTTGGGGGTTTAGTTACACTTTAACAGCAACAATGATCAACATTATAGCACTTCTGCAAAGAATTCATAGTGTTAGAACACAAATACAGTCAACTTAAGAAAAGTACTAAACACACAAGAAGTGAATTACTGACTATTTCTGTACAGGACAACTAGATATCTAGTCTGTATATTCAGATATCTTTTTTACTTTGAACACAGACTTTCTCCTAAAATACTTTCGTTTGCAATAAAGAAATGTGTCCCTTTTTCTGGTCAGGCAGTCTGGATTGATTTTAATTTTAATCAAGCAGATTAATTATTTAGCCACATATGGTGTAACATTGCTGATAGGCTGGCTTTAATGTTCTGTGTGCCCCAAACATATCCAAAAACACAAACACACTAGTTTCCAAGTCTGGGCATATTGAGCCATGCAGGCAGTGCATGCTAACCTGCTGTAGTTGTGCTGCTTGGTCTCGCGGTTGTCACTGATCTTGGCCCCTCCACCACGGAATATATTGGTTAATTCAGTGCATTTGGTTGCATCCTGCATTACCCTTTTGGGGATTTTTCTCCTCAAATTTTTCAGCCTCACCCATCTCTTTCTCCTTTCTTTTTGGCTTGTTGCCTAATTTAACCCATTCCTCTTTCTTCTGTTCTTTTTCAAACTGGGAGGTCCGCTCATATCTCCCCTTAGATCTCACTATCAAACTGACACAGTCTGACGTTTCACTGCCTATGAAATCCCAAAGCGGCTACAAGGGCGACTGCACAGCAGTGCTGATCCACTTTATAAGGTAAAAAAAAAAAAAAAAAAAAAAACAACACACATTCTGACCACCACCTGGTTCGGCCTGGAAGAGGCTGGCCGTTCGGGAAACTTTCCAAACCTCCCGATGGTCAACTCGCCTCTGACTGCATGTATTAAAAACATATTGCAATCCCATCATAATACATTAAGAATATAAAACATACAACACCTAAGCACATCATACCTTTAACTTAAGCAAAGAATCTGATGACAGCAGTTTTGGTTATAAAAAAAATAAACACACTGCTTTAAACACACAGTGTACTGGAGGGTTATTTGCCCGACCCCTGTTAAAGGCTTCCTCTATTGCAAGATCCTCTACATGCTAATTATGGCCAGCCTGTTTGTCGTGGTTCACCTCCTTCTCTTGTTTACTAATGAATAGCATGTGTGTTGCTGCCGTAGCCTTTATTGAAGCGGATTAGGTGACCTCTCTTTTCTTCTGCTGGCATACACGACGACAGGCCCAAATGCTCATCCCTTCTAGCTATCAGCCAGTCACACCTTCAAAGGGCATCTTATTTCCCATCCTGTGGGTTTTCGCTCCTTAATCTGGTACACACACTGATTCTTTTTACCTGCTGAGTTGCATCCATGATCACTGGGAGTCTGTCCGTCTGATCAGGGAGGCGAGCCATGGCCAAAAAGGATCAAAGCTCTTTTAAAGTGCACCTTGGTGAGATACCTGAGGGTAGTGTATGACCTCCAGGGTCCTCCAATCCATGCACAGTTGTTTTGTTCTGCTAATTAAGAAGCAGTGTTCTGGCTGATTGCTTTCCAGTGTGTAATTACTAAACCGTCTGCTGAGAGTGCTTTCAATGTGAGCGCCAGCTTTCCTCCTCGACCATGAGGAAGCTATGCTGCAGTTTGGTGATGCAGAAAGCCAGGGTTATGAACCTCATTTACTCACATAAGAGCCAAGGTTTCTAAACAAAGATGAAGGACAAGGTGGGGGAACTGCTATACGCTGGTCGAGACAGTACTCCAGACAAGTCCATGCATACTTATTTAGTTTCTTGCAAAAGTATTCAACCCCCTAGAAACTGCTGCAGTGCTTTCACATTTTGTCACATAGTAACAAACTACGGTGTATTTGGTTTAGATTTTAGGTGATAGACCAAGAGAAAGTACAAAATAACTGTGAAATGGAAAGATGTGTATATATATATTTCACATAATGAATCGTTAGGAGGCCTATGCAGAACACTGACATGCTGAGGAGGTAGTTACTACCACCAGGGAGAGAACTACAAGCAGGATACTGGCCCTTGAGGACTGACTTTGGACACCTCTGGTCCAAAGGATAATCATTGGAAACAGCACAATGTTGAGATTCATGACAAAGACTATGAATACTTATGTAAATGTGATTTCTTGGTTTTGTATTTTTAATAAATTTGCCAAAAAAAACCCCCAACTTTTTCTCCACATTGTTATAAAGGAGTATTTGTTTGTAGAAATTTGAGGAAAGAGATTAATTTAATACAATTTGTAATCAGGCTGAAACATAACAAAATGTGTAGAAAATGAAGCGCTGTGAATACTTTCCGGATGCACTCAGTGACGTGCGGTCAGGGGAGGCAGGTGAGGCAGTGTGTCACCTGTAATCCTGACAAGTAAAAGGGTTACATGAGACGTAAAATAGAAGCTAACAATGATGAGAGAAAATCAATTGTTCCACTTAATTTTTCTCTAATTTTTATTTATTTTTTAAAATTTATAAACATTCTTATGGCGGGGGGGTGGGCGGTGGGGGTGGGAGGTTGGGGGGGGAATCGCTGAATTTGCGCATTGGCTGTTGAAATACATGGAAGAAGTCCGGGATGAGGCAGTGCAGTGCTGTGCCTCACCTCTGGTGGCGCTGTGTCACACATAGTGAATGAAGCAGGCAGTTGGAGCATGCCCATTGCTATCTCTCTTTATATCGTCAATATACTTGTTTAATTACACATGTTCTACTTATGCTGATGTTCCACAATCTGTCTAATATATTTCATGAATGTGAGTGACATTTATAGTCTTTCTGATCGTCCATAAATAAATGCGCAGTGAAAATGCACATGGTGAGGCAGCTCAGTACCGTGCCTCACTGATAGAGGGCAGTGCTCAGTCCCATAGGCACAACAGGCAATTGGTGCTCTTCTTCTACACATACAAAATACAAAAAATACTGTCGGAATAGAACCATTCAAAGTCACTCTCCTCCTTGGCAATCATCCCCATTAAAGCTACCAGATTTTTTTAATAACGAAAGGAAAATAAGACAGAAACAAGGACTTTTTTTTTTTTTTTTTTTTTTTTTTTTTTTACAACAGAGTGACAGAGATATTCGTGAATATATGCATAGACTTCATATAAAAAGGTAAGATCATACAAGATTTTCAGTTTTAATAAGAAAACAGCAGTCAGTCAAAGAAAACATTAAAATAATTTTTTAAAAAATCAAATGTGACCTTATATTAAATATTCTTTTATTTTTCTTGCTATCATATTGTTAAATTATATGGATTTGACTGAAGCATAACTTAAAGCTTTAATCAGTTAAGATCAAAATGGAAATATTATACTATACTGAATTTTGGATTTGTACATCCGATTCTGGGGGATCAGTG
This sequence comes from Anableps anableps, assembly GCA_014839685.1. NCBI lineage: Eukaryota > Metazoa > Chordata > Actinopteri > Cyprinodontiformes > Anablepidae > Anableps > Anableps anableps. Next base: position 14,223,260 of record CM026074.1, read on the forward strand.
CCTCACCAGTCATGAACCTCACTGGATGCACTGTACATTGAATATTTTTGCTGAAACATAAAAGGTGGAGGGGTTCGAATATATTTCCAAGTCACTTCTCTGGAGCTGCCACAGTGCTTCCTCTAAGGGATGTTTTAACTATTTTATCCAGTCCTCTAAGAAAAAAAAAAAAAAAAAGTTTTCTCTCTAAGTTATTTAACATTTTGGAGACACTGAGCAGAGTTACTCAGGAGTCAGACCTAGAATAGGATTTTAAATAATGCCACAACACAAGCAGTAGCTATAGTTGGCATGACTCTTTATATAGTAGCACATTATAAGCGATGACAGTTTAAACAGAGAAGCGTTCTCTCACATCAAATTGTAAATGTGAACATAGGTATGACAAAAATGCCAAAACAGCTCATGGAAAAATTTTCATTTCAATAAACATCTGCCCTAGCCTTCACTGCGTGATAGTAATGACACAATCACAGGTGTCAAGGTGTCAGTGGCACTTCTCTCCACCATACACGCGCTGGAACATCATGTTCGTTCTGTTTGATCTTTACAATGCTGCTCAGTATTCATGAACCTGCTAAGCAGAGCAGAATATCATCCCCACCTTGAGCTGCCTCCACAATATCGCTGCTTCCGGGGACAAGTCGGTGAACGGCGTCTTCCAAATGAAACACAAACAAAGGAATGTTTGTCTTCCAGTTCAGGGAGTGAAGCCCATAGATGAGACAGACATGGAAGGAAACAGAGGAAATGCACTTATCAGTGCTCAGGAAAAATGAAGATTATAAACACTTAACAGCTATCAAGAGGCTAATGAAAACAAGCAATAAACCGGATAAGTCGATGTTTAATCTTCAAAGTCTGTCTACTTAGCTGTAATTTACAGTTGTAAAAATCTTGGTTTGGTAACTAAACAGCTTAAATGCAATTGTCTAACAAAACAAAATAAATTATCAGAGCTCTTCTCAACAGTTGGCATCCCTGGGAAACAGATGCAAGAAGCATCACAGTTATTTTATCTTTATAGCAGTGGCATAATCTCACACTAAAAATTTTGGAAAAATCCAAACTTGGAGTATAAATTTTGGCAAGAGACTATCCCTTGTTAGGAGAATTTTCCTGACAAAATCACATCGACTCAAGAATGTAACGGACCCTAAGCAGAATTCAGTGGTGGGCTGTGCATTTGGTACCGGGGGTTACTGATTTAATCTGCCACTATCACGTTGCAATTAATACACCAACCAATACTATATTTAAAAAAACAGAATATATTGAAGCTTGGTATTACAGAGGTCCTGTTCAGCCCTGGCATCAACATCAGTATTGATTTTAAATGTCTTGCGCTGAATGCATCGTTCAGACCTGGTATTTAAATGCGTCCTGAGTGACCACATGGATCCGGATCTCACTGTGCAAATAAACCCAGAAAAAAGATTACAAGAAGCCTTTCTTATGGAGGTCTCCTTCTAATGCTTTTTATACATATAATTGTCATTATACAGCAGCAGGATGTTTATGAGGCGCACAGAGAGAGGGAGACAGGTGAGGGAGTGAATGAGAATTGTTTATTCATCAATTAGCTTACTAATAATTAGATATGAGGGGCATTTTGCGTATTGAGAGTGAATACAATTGTTAAGACAACTCCAAACCTCCACTCTACAGCTGCAGCTGTGCCACATATGTGAAAATAAAGTACATAATACTCACTCAGTTGCTGATTATTTCTTTATAGAGAAAATTCATCCTCCTCTCTTTACATAGGAAAACTTCAAAGACTGTCATCGAGCTGAACTCTTCATTTCAGTTCCATCAACAACTCCAGTCCATGGAGGTCAAGGCTGCGAGTCGCTTCTGTCCTGTTGTATTCCTGGTATACTTTTTTATTCGCCTGATGGCAGAGGATGCCTACGGTGGATATATGAATAGTCATCCAGATCTGGAAATCAACTCTGGCGTCTCCAAATATTCTCAAAAGCACCACAGTCTCCAAGTACCCTGCCGTGGCTGGATGTCGCCCTGCTGCCTTGATCAGAGAACTGACCCTCAGTTACTCCAAACACCAAGTTGATCACTTGCAAATAGCAGGCACTCCAAGCAATATCATTTGCAATGCTCCTCAGAGGTGGTAAACCAGTGGTACCGCACATAGCTGCAACCACTTTTCCACGTACCTTGGCTGAGTCTGGCCTCGCTTTAAGATATCCAGTTCTTTGGAAAAAGTCAGCCTTGAAAATTAATGTTTAATCATTCCTGAGACCAAATCCATTTGTTCATCAGCCATTTTGGGCATAAAATAAAAATAAATTCAGAAGTATTAATGTGAGCAGCACAGGTTGCTGAGGACGTGCTTCGCTAGCAAAACCTGGGGCTGATATGGTCACTTTAACCATCCAATCAGAGGGCGGAAAACTTCTGACATCATTTTAGGCCTTATAGCGGGCTTTCTGAGGCAAATCAGAAAGCAGATTGGTTAAAAACAACAGTTTTACTGCTATATCATTTACTGAACGTAGGACTGCACTATGGATTCTGAAGGCCCTGGGCAGATTGGATTGACACTCAGAGACTGAAATCTGATTGGACCAAACATCGATAATCCACACAGACATGTACAGGAAGCAGTGCAGCCAAGAAAACGCTACAAAAACAGAATAGACTATTCGAAGTAAATTAATAACATTTAATTGAAGGAATATTATAATTTAGGTTGTAAATATATGTTAGGGATTCTGATGGTGTTTAGGCCTGCAGAGAGGGCCTTGCAGGCCCTGATGGCCCACCACTGGCAGAATTTGATATTCTGTCCCACATCCTACGTCCACCAGCCACCCACCATAACCATCATGTGTGTTGTGCATTTAACACCACTAGTATCATTATTTACTTGTAAGTCAACAATTACATTGATCTGACTCAAAAAGTGTTTCATTTATGTAAATGCATTCACAATGCACATTGAATGACTGCAGCTAGGACAGTGTGATATCTATAGATCTATCATGATTTTCCCCAGAATGAACACAACCATTACATTTGTTAGTTCTTGTAAATTATTAATAAACCTGCATTCAAGCTTCAGAATAATTTTTTAATTCTTTAAAACTCACTATTTATGAAGTTTCTGGGAAAATTTAAAAACCAGGACAATTCTTACTAAAGAGGTCAAGTTTGAGACTTAGATTCTGAATGAGAAGTCATGCACTGTTAGAGTTCCTTTTTCTGCTTCTGGGGCCCTAAGCAGCAGTAGCTCAGTGATGCCTTAGGCACAATATGCTGATACTTTCTAACAACCTAACAACTCCTTCAATGTAAATTTAACTGAACCCCTTACTTTAAGTTGGTCAGTGTTCAGGAACGTTTTATTAGTTTCTCACAGCTTCCTTTAGACATGATGTGATAAAGAGAATCAATTCTCTTTAACAGTTGCTGTTTTTGCAATAATGGCACAGTGTGCAACTTCCTCCCTCTGTTACCCCCATTCTCTTGCTGCCCCCCATCTAAATCAAACTCACACTCAATCACCCACTCAAAGTCTAGTCTGTGGAAAACACCCACTTTCTATCATCTTAAAGTAACAAAATACCATAATTCAACTAACTGTACAATAACCAACTTATTAAATGAATTACAGTGGCAAATTGTGTTTTTAACATTCTTTGATTGTTGAAGAATGATCCAATTGATATATTGCAGACTTTAAAGTATAAGGCAGTCCAGATTCCTTCAAAAAGCACTTTGAACTGCCTTGCTGCTGAAATATGCTATAAATAAATAGTAAATAAAAACAATGAAACAGTCCTTTAATTTAACCTGACTCTGATGCTGCAATAAAATATCCAGCTTTCTTAGCCAACTGCAGTGTTCAGCAATATTTTTATACAGTACTTTTACTGTGAAAGAATTTTGGAAAAAAAATATTTGTTTTTATTTCCATTTTTTTTAAATGACATGTCTAACAATTATTTATATCCTTCCCAGTGATCAGTGGGAAAATCTTTATTGCCTTCATAGCAATCCCAACCTTCTTATATTTGCTGATAAGCTGTTACTAGTGGTATGTTGACAATGTATCCTTTGTGATGAACTCCAAGTATGTGATATTGGACTGCCTCCATGCCATTACCCTAATCACTAGCTCCCAGCTCAGATTCTCTATCAAATTCAAATTAGTCATATTTGTAAAATTTAAAACCCTACTTTAGTCTTAAAACTGTGATTGGTATGAATATTTTAGGGTTACGTAAATGTGAACTTCTGACTTTTAAGAAAGTAATAAAATAACTCTATAGCTGTGTTTCCATCAATGTTTTTTTATGCACATTTTGAAGTATCGCATTAGAAAAGGTTGATGGAAAGGGCAAAATTTGAAATAACTTCCTCAGTTTTGCAAAAAATGTTTTTAAGCTCACTTTAGGTGGTTTTTGGCTTTCCAAAAAAAAAAAGAGTTAATGTGCTAAAGGGGAGATGGGAACACATTTACCAAATAAGTTCTGACATAGCAAACATTTACCTTACATGACTGATCAGCTGTTTTCGCTGTTGGCGTGCATCAGAATGGTATTTCTTTCTCTATGTCTCCGGACAGCATGCAACATTACCAATACTAGTGGACCTAACGGAACAATTACAACTTGCCTGATAGCAACAGATTGTTGAGAACCTCTTTCCATTTTTTCTGATATGTGTGGTCCAAACTAGTTTGCAACCTATACTTCTTGTTTATTACAGCCATGCATAGCGTCAACATCTGATGAAATTATGCTTTGCATAGCCTGGTTGATTCGTTCCAAACCAGTAGATGGAAACACGCCTAATTTGTGTATTCTATTTTTTTCTTCTTTTTTAAAAGTTGGCTCAAAATTTACATTTCAGTTGGATGGAAACATACCTTCTGTCTCATTATTTTTGACATTTAGCTAATCCTAAGTGACCTGAAGCTGGAGTTCAGTTATTTTTATTTCTTTTTATATAGTGTACAGTGTTTAGATTATTTATTCATGTATGACTCTGCACCTTAAGAAAAATGTATGTAATTCCATTATACATATTATGACAACAAAGTGTTTATATTCTGTTCTATTCCATTCTAAAAACAGGAGTGAGGTGGCATGTCTCTCTAACAGCTCATACTAAATCAGCTTTCTACCCATTCAGATCTACAATGACACAACTGAGTGTAACATTTATTTTCCAGAAATGATAGGCTAATACACCAGGAGGAAAATAATATGGGTCCGAGTCTGACCAGATGAAGAGGTTAGAAATTGAGCGAATCATATCTGCCAAATAACATCAGAATTGATGTCTCCAAACGTCTGCAGCCTTTTCCCAGATAGGGCAGCATGCTCACCAGATGTTTACCTTATTTCGCAGGCCTGATTGATGACGTACTCACACACCGTCTCCAGCCCTGGTGTGAAAGATCTTGAAAATGAGGTGGAGATATGGACGGCTTGCAGTAAAGGCTATGGTGTGTGGATATCCATGCAGTCTGGCAACAAGCAGAGCCAGAAGGCAAATGAGTCAAGGAGATTGTGTTAGAGTTATCTGTCACTTGGTAGCTCAGATACACTGCTTCACTTCTGTATGAGTCTCAGCTCATATATATACTGCCTGTGATATAAGGCATTCAAAGAAACCAACAGATGCAGTTTTTTTTCATTATTTTTGAAATGAAAACTTCAAAAGCTTTTCTCACTTTGTGACAAAGTCCAGCTTTGAAGACGTTTCTCCTACTGTAGGACGCAGTGTAACCATCCAATTGTCTAAATTCTAGCTGTATCACAGCAACTGTCTCCTTACAATAAACCTTATTGTCTCATGTGAGAAATGGGATATGGTGATAATTGACCAAAGCAAGGCCTGTGTGACAGGTTCATCTAATGATGAATGTGAGAGAAGACAGCAGGTGGACAGAGGAGTGTGATATTTCCTTTCCCCCCTTTTATCACAGCATGGGTCCGCCTCACAACATCCTCACAGAGCTCAAGGGAACGAGGAACATAGAAATCTTTTTTGTCCGTCACCACAGTTTCTCTCCCTCTGTCCTCCCTTTGTGCTTGTTTGGTATACTCAACACAACTGTTCCATTTAATCAGGTTTTTAGTCTTTGACACCTAATTCAAAACTGCCTTCAAACAGGATTGGGGCTATCATCGTGCAGGAGACACATTGTCTTGACAGAGAATGTTTTTTTCTTTGCTCAGAAGCTTGAGACTAAATCTGCTGTGCAACAGATCATTCTGCTTTGCGATTGCGGAGGCATTCGGAAATGAAGGCAGCAGCTCCGGTTTCCAGATGTGCTACAGCAATAATGCTTGAAGCTTCGCCTGTCATCTACATTCAACCAATTACTCTCACTTCAGTCACAATGATCCGAGAGCCATCTGTAATTCAAATGAAACATTTTCAGCACTACCGCCCAACGCATGAAGATCTTGCTATTTACTCCACACATTCCCCAGTCAATAAATCTTTTCTAATTCAGGACTAACATGTCAGGAGAGAGAATTCAGAAAGCTGTGCTCGAGGAAATCCCCTCTGACATGGACTTGAAACTTTTAGGAAGCAACAGAATGGAAATATGATGAATGGTTCTCGTACATTGTTAGGGGGGGATAAAGGATCTAATGATCTGAAATTGCCACTTATTGCATAAGAATAATCAAGTGATACATATTATGCCAGAGTAAATCCCAGAGTCTCTGAGCTAAAAGCTGTTGAATAGGACCCACACTAGTCTGCATCAACCCAACAAACAGTGACAGCGAAGTGGTGCAGCCACATCTACCGAGGGAGGGGGAGCGAAACTGATTTAAATTTGATTTGGAGTGAAGGAGAATAGAGCAGGAGCAAGCTTAACAGGTTCTCCCACTTGGATATTAAAGTCCAACTTAAAACACAGTAAATGTTCTAATGGTGTCAGTAGCCATGCAACCTTTTTATCTTTTTTTTTAATTTGCTAAGAAATTTTAGATTTCAAGTAGTGGCATAAAGTATTTAAAATGGATGTATTCACAGTGTCTCAAAGTACATTGTTTATTTTTTATGAATGATTCTGTTGAACAACAATTCAAAAGCAATGTCTGAATTTCATTGGTTAAATTTTTATGATTACTTTTGCCAGTTTCAAGTTATTTCAGTGACTGTTGTGGGTGTTTCACTCATTAAGAGTACTAACAATTTTGTCCACATGTGTATGTGATTGGTGATAGTTTCATTGTTTGTATGGCTCCTTTACTGTTAATATAGGACACAGTATACAAATTACCATGTAATATATTAATAATGATTTACATTCTTGCTAAAATAAAAACACATTTGAGACTCAGTAGAGACAAGAATGTCCATTTATTTTACTTTAAATCTTGCAAAACAGCTATATTGGTTTCAGGAGCTCACTCACCTCTGACACATTAAAAACAGTGAATGTTTCTGCATATAAACAAAAAGCTGCATTGCAAATTCTGAAAAAAAAAATGAAGTTTTGCATTGACAATGCTGGATCTGCAAAATCTCACAAATGCAAATTCAATCCGGAGAGACTCACACGGAGAGATAGAGACAATTAGAGAGTTTTATTGACTTAAAGTTCTTTGGCACTCGGACCCCCGGCAGAAGACGTGTGTTCTGAGAATCGCCATGAGCTTGAATGAACAACATAAGGTGATGATTTAAAGTTGTCTTCCCACCAGGGCCTGGACCTGGTGATGGAGTAGAAGTGGAGGAAAGGGAGCCCAGAGGAGCCTGAGAGGGTAAGGGTGGAGACAGGGTGGCGGTGGGACGAAGCTTGGGTGGCAAGCAGGTGGAACCATGGATTTTGAGCCTTATATCCAGAATCCTGGACAATAATTGGCAGCAGTGGAGGCGTGGCCCGGTGATGGATAATGCATGTAGGCTGGAGAGAATCTGCAAGGTTGAATTTACGGTGAGCCTTCATTACAGAACCATTTTGAAAATGAGTCTACAGGTCATCTGACATTCTTTTTTTTTCTTCTTTTTTTTACCCCAAAACTAAACGTATTCACCACCCTGTCACCTTGTTTAAGACTCATTGCTGCCTTGAAGATCATTTCTTTGATACCATTTAAATACTAGATATAGATGCAATAATGTGGCAAAAAGAAGAGAAAAAAAAGAAATTTTGTGTGAAAAGGTAAACATTTCATTGAATTTTTAACATTGAAGATTTGAGCCAGATATCATGAACTATGTGGAAAGTCAATCACAGTGGTGTTTATAGATGCAACACAGGGGAGTGCAGGATGATGTAAGACCAGCAGCTTGGTGAAGTAACTTCAGGTTTAAAGCTGGGCTTTTCAGAACATGAACATCTCATTGACTTGTTGACTACAGCCCCTGCAAATGACTATGAAAGTAAAATTTGCTCAAAAAAAGAGATAAACATATGTAACATATAGAATTTTTGAGCAAAAATAAAGTGATTGTATTAATTGGAGCTGCACTTTGGTGCCGTTGTGAGCACCACTGGCTTGTGTCAAAAAGGTCCTGGGCTTGAATCTTGGCTCAGGGTGTTCCTGCTTCGAGTTTCCAGGTTCTTCTATTTCAGCTTCCTCTCACTACTTATTAATATGTAAGGTCTCTCTAAGTTCTCCTTAGGAGTAAGTATGTGTATGATTGTATTGTATTTATCCTATTTGTCCTTGTGTTGCTCTGTGATTCACTGGTGACTTGTCCTTCTCCTCTCGCCCAGGGACAAGGGTCAGCCCCCTACCGACCCTCAATGAATAAACAGGTGTAGACAATAGATCGATGGATGGATGGATGGATGGATGGATGGATGGATGGATGGATGGATGGATGGATGGATGAGCCCCCTCCTGGGTTTGATATATTTTTGAATTGGCAAGCTCATTTAAAACGTAAAGGTTGTATTTAAAAAGCCATTGTTGTCCTTCCCGAGTGATTGCATTCACTGTTATTCCAACTGTCATTATCATTATTGCCACAAAAAGGTCCAAATGAAAGGCACAAACCATATCAAGGAAAGAGTAATTAACATAGCCTGATGCTAACTATGCTCTGAGTCTATCTTTATGTAGTTTTATATTAACCTTAACCTAACCCCTAACCTCATCAAGTAGTCGTTGCAAAGTGTGTGCTTCACATTATGGAAATCTATGCTTCTTCAGATAAACACTACCCAGTTATTGGCACCACAATAGTACCCACGAAACAAGTGTAATTAAAGCTTTTTAAATGCTTGATCAGTGTATCTAGGACAGGAGTCTGAAAACCTTTGCAGTCCAAAGGGCCATTTTTGCAATCAGTCCAGCCTAAATAAAACTCAAGAGCTGCAAATGTTACATGACCTTTTGAAGAAAAATGACAACTTATAATTTGTGATAAATATCTACTACAAGAAATTTGTAGTCATTTGTGAAGAAGCACCATTTTATTTCTAAAAGCACATAGTTTCTAACCTAGTGACAAGAAAAATAGATCTACAAAATATTAGTGGTACTTTTAGTGTCATTCTGTTGTGGACATTCAAATGAAAAAAAAAATGAAGAAACTGCTAAAACCTGCATTTGTTATTGTGTTTAGAGTCACATTCAAAAAATTAGAATATGTATTCTGATGAGGCTTCTTTGTTAAATTAAAAGTACATTTTGAAAACAACAACCTTTAAGTAGGTTTTAAACACACTTTTTAATTCAGCCCAGATTTTTGTATTAAAAATTGTTTTTTTTTTTTTTTTTTTTTTTTTTTATTGGTCTGATGTAATATTCCAATCTTAAAAGTCTTTAATTTCATTCTTTCATTAGCTGTAAGAGGTAAATCATAAAATTCTCACAAATAAAGGCTTGAAAACATTAGTGTGTAACTCATCTCATTACTGTAAAAAAGTAACTTTTAAATAATATTCTGATTTATCAATACTGACTGTTTATCTAAAAACATCAGTTGGTTCTTAATCAGTTTTAGCCAAAGTTATTAAGAGTCATTGCGGAAGGTTCAAAGAGCGATTTCCTGATTTAGGAACTTCTATTTTGTAATTTATAACCTTCTGTTTACCTGTGGCATAAATATTATGCGAGACAGAGGGCCTCTTCTTTTAAGAACTCTTTAAAAGTGTTGTGCTGTAGGAGTCTAGTTTTGGCAATGAATAATTATAATAATTGCTTAAGGCAATTATTAATAAAACTAGTAATTTTGATCAGAATTACCAAGCCAGGGCACCACTCGCTTATCAAGAAAATACCCAAAATAGTTCAATCTCAGTTATTTATTAATATCTGCCTGTTGAGGCCTGGATTTTAAAATAAATGAAGACATAAGTCCAGCACTGGCATTATCTAAACAAAAGGATGTTACATGTGTATAAAATGAGCATGGACAACTACTTTCAAATATACAAGAGTTTTATTAACAGAAAGGATTCAACCTTACAATCAACAAACTCACTATGCTAGTTACACACAACTAACGAACTGAGAAAAAGATAAAATGATGACACAACTAAAACTACCAAAGGTAAAGCTGTAAAATGTAAAAATAGAACCAATAAAATTATGCAAGGATGTCACAGTTAAGTATGAATTGTGAATATTGAGAAACCAGATTTATTTCATGAGAAATTTGGAGTGTGTTAATTAGTTTGAACTAATTCAGATTTGTTTACACCAAAATATACTGTGTATTCTTCACACAGCAACACCAGAAATATGAAACAGATAAAACATGAAATAACCAGTGGTGGGCCATCAGGGCCTGCAAGGCCCTCTCTGCAGGCCTAAACACCATCAGAATCCCTAACATATATTTACAACCTAAATTATAATATTCCTTCAATTAAATGTTATTAATTTACTTCGAATAGTCTATTCTGTTTTTGTAGCGTTTTCTTGGCTGCACTGCTTCCTGTACATGTCTGTGTGGATTATCGATGTTTGGTCCAATCAGATTTCAGTCTCTGAGTGTCAATCCAATCTGCCCAGGGCCTTCAGAATCCATAGTGCAAGTCCTACGTTCAGTAAATGATATAGCAGTAAAACTGTTGTTTTTTAACCAATCTGCTTTCTGATTTGCCTCAGAAGCCCGCTATAAGGCCTAAAATGATGTCAGAAGTTTTCCGCCCTCTGATTGGATGGTTAAAGTGACCATATCAGCCCCAGGTTTTGCTAGCGAAGCACGTCCTCAGCAACCTGTGCTGCTCACATTAATACTTCTGAATTTATTTTTATTTTATGCCCAAAATGGGCTGATGAACAAATGGATTTGGTCTCAGGAATGATTAAACATAATTTTCAAGGCTGACTTTTTCCAAAGAACTGGATATCTTAAAGCGAGGCCAGACTCAGCCAAGGTACGTGGAAAAGTGGTTGCAGCTATGTGCGGGTACCACTGGTTTACCACCTCTGAGGAGCATTGCAAATGATATTGCTTGGAGTGCCTGCTATTTGCAAGTGATCAACTTGGTGTTTGGAGTAACTGAGGGTCAGTTCTCTGATCAAGGCAGCAGGGCGACATCCAGCCACGGCAGGGTACTTGGAGACTGTGGTGCTTTTGAGAATATTTGGAGACATCAGAGTTGATTTCCAGATCTAGATGACTATTCATATATCCACCGTAGGCATCGTCTGCCATCAGGCGAATAAAAAAGTATACCAGGAATACAACAGGACAGAAGCGACTCGCAGCCTTGACCTCCATGGACTGGAGTTGTTGATGGAACTGAAATGAAGAGTTCAGCTCGATGACAGTCTTTGAAGTTTTCCTATGTAAAGAGAGGAGGATGAATTTTCTCTATAAAGAAATAATCAGCAACTGAGTGAGTATTATGTACTTTATTTTCACATATGTGGCACAGCTGCAGCTGTAGAGTGGAGGTTTGGAGTTGTCTTAACAATTGTATTCACTCTCAATACGCAAAATGCCCCTCATATCTAATTATTAGTAAGCTAATTGATGAATAAACAATTCTCACTCACAATATAGTATTGGTTGGTGTATTAATTGTACCACCTGCAACACTTGGAACATGCTTCAGCAGGACCTGAAGCTCTCCAATCTGGTCACCATAGGGGAGTTCAAAATTTTAATAAAGGGATTTGAAAATATGTCCGTGAGCACTTGTATTTGTTATCTGTAAAAACCCTTCTATTGCTAATGTTTGGTATTGATTTTTAGAAGTGTTAAGTAGTTTGTATTGTGATGCAGCTGTTCTTAAGAGATGTTGTGGACTTAATCTGAGAGAAGTACCAAAAATATGAGGCCTCCTTGATAACATTAATTTGTTCCAATTATTTGTTTGAGTGAGCCTTTTCCTACTTGAAGATTATTTAATTCAAAAACAGTTTTGCTATGACTGATTATCATTTGGAGGCCTGTTTGAGGATGCTACCAGTGTTTTTTCTTGGGTAATTACTTTTTATTAGTGACATTAAAAGTAGCTCACAAGTCAAAAAAGTGTGGACACTCCTGATCTTGATAGGCTGTGCAGGCAGTAATGGTCAAACATCTCTCTGTCTGTATGCTCCAACACTGTGAAATTGTATAGGAGTAACAATAGAAGGTGTCCTAATAGCTAAGGCTTTTTTTTTTTTTTTTTTTACAAACTATTAATAGCAGGGGTACCAAAAACCGTGGCACAATGGAGATTTTCTAAAGATGAACAATTATCTCTTCATGTGGTATTTTTTAATAATGTATGCTACTGAAGAAATCCTACATATGTATCTGCTGGGCAGTTGTTTCTGTCATTGTGTGTTTCTTTGGCGATATCTCTTCTTCAGCTTTTGGAGACAAACTTTGAGCTTGCTGTGTCTTTATGGGTAAAAAGCAGGACTTAGCTGGACAGCTAATGCAGCTGGTATGCAACTGTTTCAAAATTTAATTTTGCTTTGCGTTTCAAGTCTTTCATCCACAAAGGCAGGGATTTTATTTCTAAATCAAGGCCCTCTTAATCAGTCTTGAAAATCCAATTTCCATGACTGCATCACTGGATGAATCAATGTTTTTGACTTTATCTTTTTTGGTATCTTGGTTAATGTTCCTTTTTCAAATGAACATTATTTGTATTAGGCTTACATTTAAAAGAAAGAACACAATGAAGGACATTAATTGGATCTGAAAAGAAGGGATAGTATCTGAGTAACAGACACATAGGAAAGGAGGGCAAAGGAGAAACGTATAATGAGAGAAAAGGACAGCGAGGCCAACAGGGCCCTCCTTGATTCTCCGGATGTTGCAGCCGCAGTAGCTGTCATTTTTCCATCAGGAGGGAACAAAAGTCACCTTGGCCTGCATGAGGACAGGTGACAGCAGGCTGAAGTGCTGGCGTGGGGCCCCTGCTGACGAGCACTGGTGTTAGTAGAGGTGACAGGAGCGAGAAGCTGCTCACCGGGGGCTCTTGACACCAAGCAGCACATGCCCCGGGAGATGCTGCATCAGCACATTTCTCCACAGGAAGTTGAAATAAAAAAAAAAAATAAATAATAAAAAAATAAAAAAAAAACAGAGAGGCTAAGAAGTCATCTACTCCCTCCCTATTTCCTCTTTACTGATACATTATTTTGTTACTCCCCTAAACCCTTATATGACAGAGGCATAAAATATTAATACAACATGAGGTGTCCTATATTGTATTCTGCTGCAAAGGAGAGTCAGGCACCTCTCATTGTTGGCATTCAGAAACAAACTGGGATGACAATTTCCAGGCTGTATTTATATTACTCATATATGTCATGTCACCTCATGTAGTGTTATTCAAATCCAACATAACAAAAACTACATGTGTTTCATTCTTGGTTGTTACATTTTTTACTCCCTCCTTGTAACCTTTTCTTTGCTCGTCATTCCATTCTCTCTTGTCTTCCTCTCAGTTCGGCATCCATCACCATGCAGGAGGCCACCTCTCCAGCTGACAGCTTTGTCAATGTAAATTACTGCAGTCTGTCTGGAGTGGTCTTAGCTCAGGGAGAGCAGCACCTGCAGGGCTGCCCATCGCCTACTCAGAAAAACAAAGAATAATCAGTCTGTAGGTGCGTGCTGAAAACCAACGAGCGCTGCCTTCTGATGATAGACAAGGACATTGAATACAAAACACTGTTACAGATTTGAATTTATATGTTTCTGAAGTTTAATTAACTAGGTTGTATTTAAAATTAAAAAAAAAAAAAAAAAAAAAAACAGGAGGCACACACTCACAAGGTGGGTGGCAGGAAAAACTAGAAAATTTCTGAAGAAATTTAAAAGGGGCCTGCCAAAGTGTGCGTGTCAACATACCGTCTTCACTTCTGAACACAGCACGGACGTATCTACAAACTGAGTATTGAATGGCGTTTGTAGGCGAAACCATGATGACACAGTAAATCCTCCAAAATAGTGTTTTTTTTAGGATGTCTTCAGGACCTCGCTCCATTGACTTTGTATGGGGTAGTTTTTCACTAATTACGTTGCCATGGTAACTTGAAACGAAAAGTTGAGTAATAGCACACATCTCGAGAACGAGCCGGAATTTTTGATATATATATTGTGGGGGTGCATGTAACGGTTCGGGCCGCATTAACAGAGAAAACAGTTTTGAGGTGGAGAGTAATAGGTGCCTCCATGCAATGCATAGGAGACCAGTGCACTGCTCTCCTATGCATTGCTATGGCAGGCCCCAAGAAGAGAAAATGAGACCTATACATCCTCGTGTGTGCCTGATTTAGAAGCAGGACCGAAGCTATATGTGAATTTTATGTCTGACTGTTTTTTTGTTCTTTTGTTGTTTTGTTTTGTTGTTTGTTCAGTGCTAAGGCTCTGTCACAACCACTGGAGCACTGACTCCAGCATAGAGAAATGTGTGCCAGGTCAGAGGAACAAACCACTTTACCTGGGGGTTGGAGGTAGGCTTGTGGAATCCATTAATCAATGAACTAGTTGCCACCAGTACATATAGAGTACTGGTTGGCACTGTATACTGTTCAAACTCTGGATGTTGTTTGAAACAGCACTTATCTATGAGAACAGGGATACTGAGATTTGCTAGGATAAAATGACTAATGACAAAGTCGTTTTCAAAATTGTTTGAAAAAATTCTGTTATGATGGATCAAATGGACTAGCCAGGGCTGACTTTCACTGTCTTTGTTTGGGCTAAATTTGGACAGGACATATTGGCTCAAATGTCAAATTTTCAGCTTATTTTTCTGGGCTGAATAAAGTCCATGACTGATTTACTTGGCATAGCTATAAAAAAAAATCTCCATGGACACTTACACATTTGGAGGGACAACTTTCAACACAGAACTCTAACAAATGAAGTACTAAAGATTTACTTTGAGAAATGTTTTAAGTAATTTAGTGAAGTGGAACAGAACTTGCTTTCCACAAAAAAAAAATCAAATAGCTCCTTTCCTGTTTTTTAAAGAAGGAGTTAGGAATTTGCTCTAGCATCAGCATTAGTGGAGCTATAAAAGTAGTTACCCTTTCAAGAAGCAGATACTTTAAGTTCCACTGCATTCTTTTTATGTAAAATGGCAGGTTTTCGGTAGCACCGTTGTTGGCAATTGTCACCCATGCATGCACGTTAGGTTGGACACTCTAACCTGCCCTTAGAAGTGGATGTGTGCAGGCAGACTTGTCTGCCCTGTGTGTCTTTGTGTTGCTGTGTCAAGGAGAAGCAAACTGTTGCTTTCTGTTTTTACTTCAACGACATGTATCCATATGAAAATTTGATATGATTTTTGTGTACAGATTCATCACGGTTATCCATAATATCACGGTTTTGTTAAAATCTGTTTAAATTATGCCATTCAGTAGGACAAAGTCCAGCAAAAAATAATTTCTCAACATGACTGGTATTACTAGAGACAGCACAACCCTGGCCACAATACTGGTAGTTCAAGAGATCTGAAGTTTTAGAAACAAGTTAAATTAAAAAATCCAGACCATTGTGAATATTTGCAAACAGCCATCTAAAAGTTACCTTACTTCCTTACAGCGGTACCCTTCTTTGGTGCTCTTCAGTGGTTGAAATATCCCAGTTTAATTGATTGTCTGATTATTTGAAGGAAGGTTTTCATTTAACCATTAAAACCAATAATCCTTTTATTCTTACTACATGGCCTATCAAAAACTCCCTGAAGTATTCGGGAGATGATAATATATATTTAGCAATCGCCAGTGGTGGAGCCAGAAAATGTTCATAGGGGTGGCCCGGCTGGGACCATTGTTCACTCAGGTGTGGCCAACACTGATCGACACCAGAGCTGCTTCGGAAGTACTTCACTAAAGACAGACGATATCTCCTTGAAGCAAATAAATATATGGCTATATTTATAAATATATGCTGTCTAAGCACATATCATTGCTGCCATCAACTGTTTTGAAGGGCAACTGCTTGTTCTGGAGGCATATTCTGCTGGTGACTTACCTTCCCATAGGAACAACCAATCACTTGGCAGGGGGTGGCCAGGGGTGGCGCTGTCCTTAGCAATCGCTAGATTGATATTAAACACACAGGAAGTTACAAATTTGTATTTTAAAAATCCTGTCATCCTTTAAAAGTTGTAAAATTAATTAATATGTTTCTTCCTGGCACCAACCATATTTGCAAATAATTCTGTGTCAAAATGACACAGTAGTAGGTGAGCAGGTCACAAGTTTCTGAAGGCTATAGCAATCTGTTGCTGACATACACAAGGAGGAATTCCACCACGTAATAGTTGTGTAGATTATTTGAATTGAATTTGCCCACAATCATACAACAACCCTCTTTCCATGTCAAAACCTGACCGACACCTGCTACCAAGCAAGAAGAGAAAATGTTCCACGTTTATCCAAGAAGTACAATGATTGATCTGCACAGTTCTCTTTAGTTGTTAAAAGGTGATCTAACAGAAGGAGGCACACAGTAACTCAGTCATAGCTTTCTGAAGCACATTTTAGGCATTGAACTATATTTTTAAATACATAAAACAAAGAAAAAAACTTAGCTTGTCTACAGTGGTAGAGGTCATGTAGAATTGCAGGGGTATATTGGAGCTTCAAGTAAGAGTGATTCTCTCATTCAGCGTATGGGTAAATGTCTGCATGACATTCTGAAGGATTAGGATTAAAATGGATGGTTTCTTGCTGGATCTGAGGAGGAGGGACAGGTGGCTGTGCTCCCAAGCCTGAAGGAGAGCAGCTCTTTATGATCTGGTCCCTAACTCTATCTACCCACTGCCTCCAAAAAAAAAAACGTTATCACTCAGTAAGGGCCAGGGATGTTTTTCAATGTGTCAGATTGACAGATTTAAGTTTAAAGTTTGAAATATTTAGTATTTTATTATAAATGTTCCATAGACTCTAGAAATATAAGCAATTTAAAGATAAGTTCCTGTAAATAGTTTTATGAATCTACAGAACTAACAAACCCCATTTTCTGATGAAATACTGATGCAATGTACAGCTTGGAGAAGCTTCATTGAACATCATTGGAAGGCTGGTTTTGTGTTCTCACATACTTGATGTTTCACAATATATATACTGATATTTCTACGACTTTCAAAGCAGAAAATGTGGCCCCATTGCCTGAAAAATAATGCTGAAAAAATAATGCAAGCATGTTTTCCATCATTCCTGAATTCATCTCTCCGGAGCTGCAAATCACCTAAACATCAGAGAAGCACTCGTGTGTACATGCAGGCAGAACTGTGAATCAAGGTAAACACAATAACAAAAACAATCACACACCTACAGCCACACACGAACATAACAGCACACTCAGCTTAGCGAGTGACTCATTTTTTTTTCTTTTTCTCAAGTAGGCAGCCAGAGCTGGAGTTAAATTGTGCATCCAGGTTACCATGGCTTCTGGAGACCTTGGGGAGATTGAAGCTCCTAGGAGGATAACAGCGTCATCTGAGGCTGTTCACATGTACACAACTGGCTTGCTTTGTTGTGTGTTAATATTTCACAAATGAGTCCTTGAGCATTATGCTTCTTCAAAGAAGCATGGATGGAAAGAACAATGGATTCACCTCTTCCCTCTGTCATCTTTGTTCTTAATTTGCTCAGCATTGTGGGAGTAAACCAGCTCACATCGGTGTTCTATTCACAGACAGATATAAAGAAAAAAACCTGAAATAATTAATGAATAAAAACCCTCAGGGAGGGCTTTTAAATCTACATAATATCAAACTGTAGCTTTTTCTTTTTTATTATTAACTAGGCGTAGTGGGTTCTGTGATGTATTTCTCGCATGCCTAATTACTGAGATATGAATTATCTTTCGTCCTTTGCAATTTAGTAAATAAATCCCAAGGGGGCTCATTTGAAGCAGGAAATAGGCCATATTTTTGAGTGGAGAAACCACCATGTGAACCAAGTTCCATAAGGGAAATATATTACCAAATCAGTCATGTAATGGAGAAAATCAAAGCTCCCACATAACCTTGTTTACTCAGAGGACTGTAGTGTTTGGTTTGAGTGATAACAAGACAACTCCCTTACTCTCTTCTCTCAAAACATGTGTAGGTCTGCCTGTTAGCAAAGTTAAAAGGGGAGATTAAGATCAATAAAACAAGAACATTTTGATGCATGCTGCAACATCTTAATCTATTTGATTGGGAAGTGACTGAGAAAAGATGAGCAAACAACTATATTGTCAAGAGAGCCCAGAATTGTTCATACACCCGGCAGATTTAGGTTTAAAGTATTCTTTTAATTTATCCAACTAACTTCTTCTGACTGGGAATGATATTAATGATTTGAAGTGGCTCAGTCAGAGTCCTGACTTAAAACTTCAGAGACTTGAAGCTCATCACAAAAGAAATTGATATACTGGCCAGTAATTATAAGACTTGGATTTCTGTAGTGATAATAAAGATTTTTTTTCACTGACTATCAATAGATCAGTATAAAAAAATTTTGACATGCAATTATTTTTTAAATCAAATGTGACTAAAATAAATGAGTAACTTTTTTCAAACTCCTATTAACCTTACTTTATTATCTTTTAGAAATGCCTGTCTTATTTCCTATCATAAACAACTTTTTGGTTGAATGAAAATAATTTGAAATCTAAATCTGCCGGGGATATGAATAATATCAGGTGTAACTGTTTCTCTATCTGGTGTTTTGTATTTCAGCATTGTGACTCTCATGATATGTATCTCTATACACTGCCAATAATCCAATACATTATAGACACAGGAGCAGCAAATGTCAATTCAATACAGCTTAATTAACCTCTCAGCTAAGATTCACTATGATACAGTGTTTCCATTCCAAAGAATATGATACAATACAGTGACAAATAATAAGTTTGTTTCAACCAAAAGAAAAATCTTTCATGACTGAATGAGGATAAATAATAAATAAATTAAAAATACATTTCTTTCACACGAAGGCCATTTATTATTTAGTTAAAACAAGGTTTTACATATACTGTAGAAAAAGACAAGTTATCCTCAAAGCGCGATATTGAATCAGACTAAACCTTGGCTATTATATATCAATTTGGATTACTAAATTGTTTTCTACTTGCTAAATGCAGAATAATGTTAGAGTGTAATGATTTGTGGTTCTGGTCTGCTCACGTTATGTTTTTCCTGTTCGTATAGCTTTCCATTTTTCCTTGCACTCCATACCGTCATCGCCCCAATCACTTAACCCAGCTCACCTGTCTGCCTAATTATCCCAAGCTGCACCCTCCAGGATTTAAGCCTCTCCCAGCCACAGCACTAGTGCCAGTTTTTCTGAAGCCTCCAGCTGAAGAGATCCAGCTTTTTCGCTGCCTAACCAAGCGCTCTAGATCCCGACCCTTTTCTGCTTCCTGGACCCCTGCTTTGCTAGCTCCCTACCTATAAGGTTCTTGTTCTCTGATCTCAAGGTTTTGACCTCCGCCTGGCCTTTTGACTTCATTTTGCATGCTCCTTGTCTGACAAGTTTTCACCTTTTAGATCCTATGTTATGACCCCCATGGGTTTTTTTTTGTTTTTTTTTTTTTTTGGGGGGGGGGGTCCTCAATTTACTCCTCCTTACATGTAATCCTCCTTACATGGAGAGTAAGATTTTAGAGATTCCTTTCTTCAAATTCAGGGAAAGCTTGCCACCCTGAGCATCATGTCATTCAACAAAATCTTAAAAGATCAGCCAGGAAGTTTTATGATGAGCATAACTGGTTCTGCCAAATGGACAATAACCCTAAATATACCTCCCAAAGCATGTTTTGGGTTAGTCACAAAGCCACCATCTCAGTCCCAAAGAAAATTTGAAAAAGTGTGTGTTAACAAGCCGATCTATCATCTGAGTCAGTTACAACAGTTCAGGGGGAATGGGTGACAAATCTAGTAATCTGTTGTGAGAAGCTTGTGGAAAGATATCCAAAACATTTAACTCAGGTCATATAGTGTGAACAGCAATTCCACCAAATAATGACAAAATGTATCTATGGTTTTCTCTGACTAAAAGCCAGAACGATTCCAGATAACCAAAATGTTTTTTTGTTTGTTTTTTTTTTTTAAGACAGCTAATCAACATTCTTTTGTTAAACTTGTAACTTTACATCAGATTGTGGAGAAACACTTGATGAACCAATCCGCTTAAGAGGACCTATTATGCAAAATTCACTTTTCGCATGTTTTGTACTTCCAATGGGTCTCTACCGCTTCTAGAAACAGTCCAAGCACAAAAACAAACCACTCAGCTGTTTTTTGGCAATAAAGCTAGGTTCAGACCAGATGTGTTTCGCGTGTCAAAGTGTCCAATGCCTCAAGTTGGACGCTTGTGCACTTTAAAGTCAGACTCTTGAATCGCTCTTGACACTTGTCAGGAGCAGCCCCCTATACTTGACTGCTTCGCATTGACTCTTCCACCTACTGCACATTTCCTCTGAATAAATTAATTCTTCAGTGTGAAACTAATTGTGGCTCAGTGTTGTGCTGGACTGATTTGGCTAGCTCAAATGAGGGGAAATGTTTACCGTGGTAACAATGATTTGACCTGAGAGCCCGACTCTTTGCTAATCCTCCTCCAGGCAAGGTCCTTTCTATTACTTTCTCTGTAGTCATAGCTCGACTAGTCATAGATGGACTCTTGGTCCTTCTGTCCTGTTGGAAAATGTGCCAGAGTCTCTCTGATTGGTTGATGCTCCGCGTCCAACGGCAAAAGTTCACATTTTCCATCTCCAGCGTCAGCCACCCTGGACGTGCTTTACATGCGTTGAACGCTGGAAACACTTCCAAACAAACTGCACTTGAAACTCGCCGCAAGACTTCTCGACGCCCCTAGATGCGCATCCACCATAGACTTTGCATGTAAACCAGACACCCCTGACACTCAAATCACGTTCGGTCTGAACGCAGCATGACTTAATGTTTTGTTGGTGCCTACTAAACAACCAGTTTCAAAAACCTCTGGAATATTGCGTTGCAATCCCGTTACCTCACAACCCCAAGCAAATCATAGCACTTTACCTGGCATCTCAAGCGCAGCTCTACCCACATCATTGTAAGAAGACCATCATGTTTGTTCTGCTGGTTTTACCGTTGTACAATGGCTGCTGGAAAATATAAATGTTTTTTCGTCACGTGTCTATGCATATTCTCCCAGTCACAGAGAACAGAGCTACATGGCTTCAAGTTTTTTAATGGCAATTTCCCTGCAACATCGCCAAAAAGGTTTTAGTTTCCACTAATCATTTCAGGAAGGACTCCTTTGAAAACTACCAACAGTACACAGAAGGATTTATTAAAGGCTTCTACTGAAGGCAGGTTCTGTCCCTACTGTTTGTCACAAATCTGCAGATGATGACAATGTACGCACATAATGATGTCTTCTGTGTTTTGTATTGCTGTTCTGCGTGAACATGATTTGCCATTTAGCACAAGCTAATGCTGAACAATAGCCTCTGCTCGTCCTGTGTCTCACATTACATCACTACCTACAATATCTGCGCATTTACTGTATGAATTGTTGTAAACTAAAAGTGATGGACAGTGACAGTGTTTGTGAAAAAATGTTGGGCACTCGGGCATTCCCGGTATTGTCTGGAAAAAGATCAGATATGTTGAGAAAGGTGCTTCTCCTCTAAGCTTACAAATATATATTTTTAAAAATCTTTTAAAAAGCCATGGCTGTAGCTGAAGCTGCGACAAATATGTCGCATTTACGGTAAAAAAAATTTAAAAACAAAAATGTGGTGCAGAGGTGGAAGTGAAACAGAATCCTCAGAGTTTGAATTATATTGATATTCATAAATGTGCTTCAGATCTGCAGCTTTCAGCCCATAACATTTTACTGTATAAATATAACTCATCATTAAGAAACCACTTTCTGCATCCTTGATGTTTATGTAGGAGGCTCCACTTCTTCTGCTTTTGGGTCTGACTCGGGTTTTAAGGCTGTGTACAAGTTGTCCTCAGAACTGGGAAATTCTGACTTCCCAGTCACAAAACTCAACTGGAATGCCCTCCAAAGTGGGATTTCCCACTGGGATGCTGGGAGCTACCCCCATTTACGACTTGTATGGCCGACCTTGTGTTTCATTATGGCTGCTCCTCGCCAAAACAGTAGTAATATGTGGTGGGAAATATGTTCATTTTACAAGATACACCTGTAAGAGTGCGTCTAAAAACAATGTTACATGTAGCACCTGCAACTCTAAACTGAAAAAATTAAAAGTGATGTTTGCTTATGGACAGTAAAGCTGAAAATGATGTTTGTAAGAGATAATGCAAACAATGTCTGTGGGCGTTGCCATGTTGAAATTGCGACTTCTTAACTCGAACGCCCCTACCTCAGGTCTGATGTCAAACCCTGCTCCAAGTTACAACTTCTCAGGTAAATCGAACGCACCAAAAGATTTACAGTTGTACCATTGTGCATCTGCTGGTAGCCATTTTCATGTGTCTGAATTGCTAATGTAAACACTGAGCCATGGGGGCGTAGTAGCAGCTTATTTGCATAATAGTGACTTAGCCCTAAAGCTACTCATTCTTAAAGGAGCTGAAAATAGGCAGAACTGACCAGGTGAAATCTCATCATCTGAGAAAGATTTTGTGTATTAAATGTAATGAAGATATTTTGTATAGCCCACAGACCTATACTAACATGTTCAAGGGAGCATAATAGGTCACCTTTAAGCATTTGCAATTAATTAAGTTAGGGATCAAAATAATTTACTAATCAGTGCTTCCACTTTTTTACTGTTTTCTACAGAGCCCACCTGGCAACACTGATGGAGAAAAAATTACAGCCTGGCTCTAAGTTATAAAGGCTTGGCCTGAGGTTAATGATATGTCCCCTTGTCCTATTAACTCATAGTCAATAAACAAATTATTTCAAACATGCATTTCAATTAGTATGTCATTTATCATAGTAAATATTTTCATTACTGTAATTAGGTAAAGCAGCAGGAACAATATTATCGTAAACAAATCCAGACTAATGACTACAGCTGAAGAAATGGTCAAATGCACTGCATGTGTTAATCCACACATTCACATAACACAGTATGACATGTTTATTCCAGGTCAAACTGAATTAATTATTCAGTGTTTATGGCTGTTTGAGAGAAATTCATCAGTAAAATTATTAAAATCCTCTTTGCTGCCATGTATACAACAGCTGTCAAGACAGCAACTGTGTAGTGCACTGCCTGGTGTATTTTTAATCCTGTTTCTTGGTTGCTGGGGACTTACCTTTTTGGGGATCGTGCCTTTTAGTTACATGTCAGAGAGGCAGAGAAGTGTCTTAAACCTGTTTGATCGTCTTTTCTCTTACAAATGAAAACAGCGTGCAATTTTATGTTTAAAGAGTTATTTTGCAGCGGCTGTGTCATTTAAATCCTCCCGTCTGACTCTCCTGCTTATAAAATAGCTCTGTGATAGCAGCTTGCCTTACCATGCATGGCTTAATCTGTCTGTGTGGAATCCCTCGTTTCTCCTGGTCTATTGACTGGTGTCACAAATCAGAGCTCCTGTCTCAGAATCAACATCCGTATAGTGGTGGTTTCTCGTAAAGAGTGACACCCAGCATGAGGCAGGCTAATAAATAAATTAAAGAGGCTGACGCTGCGTCTCTGAATTATGTAATGTGATCATTGTTTAAGAGAAGATGGACAAGGCGAAAGCAAGTTCTGGAGAAAACTCAGGGCTCAAATATGTTGTTGTAGGCTTTGATCCTGCTTGACGGAGGAGGTGAGCTACAGAAGACTGGCAAGTCCGGCTGTGATCAAAGTCAACACCAACATACCTGAGCTTTCAATATTTCATGGAGCAGCACTGGTTACTAAAATATGTCATCATAAAGTATCTGACTTTTTTTGATTGATATTTATTGAGCAGACTTCAACACCAGTATGTGGTTTTTAAATCTTTCAAAGCATATCTGGAAAAAAAAAAAAAAAAAAAAAAAAAAAAAAAAAAAAATCCATCACTCATATAACACACATGCACACGCACACACACACACACACACACACACACACACACATCCAAACACACATGAAAAACCTAAGGAGAGAAAGATTAGAAACCTTGTTTGCTCTCAAAGTACTTCATGTTCAGTACTTTACAACAGGGTGAACACAGTGTTTCTATCTCTTACTTCTGTTTTACCTTGCCAAGACAAACGCAGCAGTGACAGATGTACAGAGCGAAATATTGAAAACCTAAATCAGACGGCGACTTCCGGGATGATAAGGCTGCTAAAAAAAATGCTGCTCTTCCAGACTCTTTGATTGAACAGAAATCTATATCAAACAAATATACTCAGAGTTAACGTGAAATTTGGTCACACCATAGTTAGAATGAGGTTCATCTATTTGACAAAGTTAGACTAAGGTGGGCGCTTGTTGGCCTTTTAGAAACATTTTGGTTAAAGGCTCTCTCACAAAATCTCTACTTACTTTGAACCTCTACTTATCATTTCTTTGTGAAGTGGGGAATTTTACATTAAAGACTATGAACACTGTTACCATAGTTTTCAATCACTTTTGTACTATTCCTTGGAGTGGAGATCTAATAGTTATTTATGACGCTCATCCAAATATAGAGCAAAACTATTGTTTTTAATCACTGAAGCTGCACTGGGTGATACTTAGAACAAGCATGCTTTTAATTACATACTTTCACACATCACATACTAACACTATCTGCTTGTTCATGTTATTGATGTCTAGCCTCCAAATACTAGATATTTTCAGGGATTCTTTTTTGATCAGTGCCAAAGTTTTGTGGTACTATGGACATCCAGTGTGTCGTTATTGTTCAGTTTATAAAGGTTGAGTCAATCACTACAGATGGGTTTAACCAAGTACATTGTTGTGTCAATCACTTTTATCACTTTTATCACCATGGGAATAATTAATTAGGTGGAGCTAAATTTGAAAATAAATTAAATTAAACTTGAAATTAAGCAGCTGTTAAATGGTGGGGCTGCAAAGTAAAGTGGTGATTAGCAGTGTTTTCACTCAGATTGAAGGTTGCCTGTTTAAATCTTAGCAGTGTGTTTTCCTGTGTGGGATTTGCATGTTCTTTCTGAGTATCAGAAAAACACATTCCTAAAACGATACATGTATACGTTGGTGGATCTTGGGTGAAGAACAGGTTTTATGAACTAAAACTAGGCTTTAAAAAAATCTGGGATAAAATTAGAATAATTCAGTCCAGGTTTGACCACTCTATCAGTTATGACTGTTCAGACTTGCTTTAATCTAGTGTTGTCCTGATGCCAGAAATTTTCTGCTTTTGTGTTTTCACAAACAGAATGAAGCTTTCATTAATCTCAAACTATGCTGTAAAGAATTTCTGTTCAGTGTAGAATAGTCCAGCTCAAGTTTGACCAGTTTAGGAACTATAACTGACCAAAGATTACAGATTTCATGCCTTTTAGTTATGAGACAGACTTTTGCCTCATCAACTTCATTACCCATGGTGGATGGTTATATTTGTTTTACTGCTCCTTCTTGAAGTACTGGTGTGGCCCCATGAAGCGTTTTGTTCATTACTGAATTAATTTTATATATCTCATATTTTCCCTAAGCCAAAAAGAAACAATTAATGAATTGTGAGAAGTCCATATGTTAACAGATTTAAGCTGTTGTATTGTTTGCTTTGAAAACTAACAGTTTACAGCTAGAAATACTGGAGCAAGTTATGTCTACCATTATTACCATGTCTTCAATTAGGGTTTAAACATACCTATGACTTTGCTCTGTTTTGGTACCTTGGTAACCAGTGTTGGTCAAGTTACTTGGAAATAGTAATTAGTAATTAATTACTGATTACTTCCCTAAGAAAGTAATCCAGTTACATTACTGATTACTTCATTTAAACGTAATAGTCTCTGATTTGAAGAATTTTTGTTAAATATTTAAACCTATTCGCTGCACATTCCGCTATATATTTTAAGAAAATCAAGTCTCTCTTCTGTTAAACTGTATTTCTCCCTGTTCCACCATATAAAATCTAATTATTTTTGTGTTTACACTCCTTCATTCGAATAGATATAAAAGCAGCGATAAGATAAAATAATTTAAATCTTTCTCTCCTGAGTGTACTCCGAATTAGTATCATTTACATCTTTTAACAGTTGGTGAAATGCAGAGAGGAGTAGTAATGAGTTTTTAAAAAAATCTATGTTGACCTGTTCAGCGGGAGAGGGGCTGTTAGAGGTTTGCCTGGTGAAATTAGATGTAGTAGCTGCAGCGGTCAAGTCAGTGGGGGAGGCGGGGATCCGGGGGTTTCTGCGGCTTGCTAGGTGCTTGCTCAGATTTGAAGTGGAGTTTTTCACTGGAGATAAGTTTTCTTCCCACGTAGAGCGTGGGATTGACCCCAGAACAAAAGCCAAAGACCTTGTGATGATCCTGGCTGAAGATGGTAAGACAGTGTCATTATCCACTGTGAAACATGTCCTGTACTGACAGGCTGAAAGACCTTTCAGTGAGGAAGAAGCCTTTACTTCAAAAGAAACATGAAAAAAGCCAGATTGCATCTGCAAATGCACACCGGAACAAAGACTGTCATTTCTGGAGACATGTCCTGTGGTCTGATGAAACTAAAGTGGAACTGTTTGGCCATAATAACCATTGCGATATTTGGAGGAAAAACAGTGACACTTGTACCATCCTAACTATGAAGTATGGGGGTGGCAGCATGATGTTATGGGGCTGTTTTGCAGCAGGAGGAACTGGTGCACTTCATAAAATAGATGGCATCATGAGGAAAGAAGATGATGTAGAAATATTGAAGCAACATCTAAAGTAATCAGTCAGGAAGTTAAAGCTTAGGCATAGATTGGTCTTTCAAATGGACAATAACCTTTAGCATACAGTCAAGGTGGTTCCAAAGTGGCTTAAGGATGAAGAAGTCGATGTTTTGACATGGCCATCACAAAGCCCTTAGATCTCAATCCTACAGAGAAGCTGTGGGTAAATCTGAAAAGTTTCATTTCTATTCAGCTGGAGATAGTTATGGCACATCCATGCATTGATTTGTTCTAAGCATCTGTTCAGTGCTTGCATGGGTTCAGAGTCATCTGGTGACATCGTAATGTAGAGCTGTGTATCATCTGCAGGGTTACTGTAGCTAATCTTATTACTTGTTATAATCTGAGTTAGTGGGAGCATTTCGATATTAAACTGGAGGGGCCCCAGGATTGAATTTTGGGCTACTCCACATGTGACTTTTGTCCGCTCCAATGAGAAGTTACCCATTGACACAAAGAAGTCCCTATTCTTTAGGTAAGACTCGAACCAGTCAAGTACTGGACCAGAAAGTCCAACCCAGCTCTCCAGTCACTTCAGTAATATATCATGGTTAACATTGTCAAATGCTACGCTGAAATCCAACAGAAACAACACTGTGGTTCTTCCACAGTATGTATTTATTTGGATGTCATTGAACACTTTGACGAGGGCAGTCTCAGTGCTATGGTGAGCTCAGAAACCAGTCTGAAAGACGTCAAAGCGGTTGGTCAATGTTAGGAAGCTATTTTACTATTGAAATGCAGCTTTTTCAATAATTTTGCTGATGAATGGAAGGTTAGAGATTGGCCTGTAATAGTGATTTGTCCAGATTGTTCTTTTTTTAATCAGGGTTTGATAACTGCTGTTTTTAAAGCTCGGACAATACCCAATAGGAGGGATGAGTTTACTCTTTGAATCCGATCAGATGCAGTAACAGACAAAACTTTCTTAAGGAAAGTTGTGGGTAGGATATTAAGACAACAAGAGGAGGAGCTTAATGATTGTTTAATAATTTCTTCTGGGTTTTTGTGGTTGAGTTGGTGAAATTTAGCCATTTTCTCTACATTTATTAGGTTTGGGTATAGCATTGGTACTGGATTTGATGTTGACGTGCAGATTAACCCTGTAATTTTCTTAATCTCTGTAAACAAGTTGGCAAATTTATTGCAGGTCCTGCTAGAGTGGAGTTCAGATGTTACAGTCACAGGAGGGTATAATGTTTATGCAGGACTCAGAAAACCACACTGTGTAGCTTCGTTGTAGTAACTTTTACTGAGCTTCCACCAACCTTAGTTTTATGACACCTGCTGTAAAACACTGCTGTAGCCCTTAAAGACACAGTAACCTGTCACTTGCAGTGCATAACATAACAGAGACCAACAGAACACAATCAAGCACCAAACTGAGTATTTTTTAGTCATAAGAGAGGGTGTGTCATTTTGTTAACTGTAGCAAACCAGGCAAGCATTGCTGATGTTTTTTGTAAATGATTTCTGTAAAGAGTGTTTCCCTTGCATGCCTTAGTGTTGAATGATAGCTTTGCTGTCTCTCTCCGCAGAATTCATAGTGAACTTGCTTTCAGCTGTGTTGTCCTTAAAAGAATGTTTTGTGATAACATCTCTTTGGTTTAGCGGGTCAATGGAAATTGTATTTTCAGAGATAACAGAAAAGTGCTCAGATTGGGTGACATCAATTACAGAGCCCCTGGAAATATTTACACCCTTACTGATAATCAGGTCCAGAGTGTGTCCTTGATTATGGGTTGCCTGTTAACATGTTGAGTCAAACCAAAGTTTTGAGGTATATCACACAGCAAAGAACTGAGGTTTTTGTCCCCAAGTGCAATTATAAGCTATAATTAAGTGGTTTATAGTGGTTTTGGAGTGATGACTTCTTTAATGGTTAGTTGTCCTTGAGCCCTGGTTAGTAAAGGACTCATTTCAATGTGGATCATGACATTTCCCTGCCAACTTCAGCCAGCATCTCCATAAGGTATTTTGCACTTGTTTTGGGGTTGATGGGAACATTTAACATCAAAAAAGTTAATCTCTGGGGCACAGAACCTCTTTCTTTCCTGAACAGTATGATGGCTGGGTGTTTTTCTGGTGTTTATACTTTCAGATGAATGGGGGACCTCCATGCTTTGGAAACCATTTTGTTGTTGTTTTCTGTGATTGTTTTAGCTGTTCCCTAAAAAAAAACACCCACAGTTAACTCAAATGCTGTAAGTAAGCTTACAAGACAGCCTTCCCCAAGCTGTTTTAAGGCATAGTAATTTGATTTTATATAAACTTCTGAATTGGGTGACTGCTGTAAATGTAAAAATGGTTCACATTATTCTGCAATTTAGCAAACAGAAATAATTATGATAATCCTTACTGACTTAAAACAGGAAACGTTTAATTTAATGTAAAACAATATGAAAAACAGGTCTTTTTTTGCAGTGTATATAAATATCTGATTTAAACTGTCGGTGATAAACATGTAACTGATTATTATATTTCATGCATATTTTGAGATGCCGCATCCTGCTATATTGGAAGTGTATGATATCTAAAGTAGATTTCTGAACATAGAGACAAAGACACTGCAGCAACTAAATTAAATCCAGAGGACATGTGGCCACAGAGCTAATTTCATGGCAGGTTGTCTTGCAAATATAGAAAGAAAAGATAACATTGGCTGCCAAATAATTTCTTTCATCAGTTCACCTGATGATTTGCATTTATTAACTAATACTACGCAAAGTTTAACCATGTAAATAGGAGGATGAATTAGTTTTACAGCACAACTGAAAGATTTTTTTGTCTTCAGTTAAATCTTTTTCTGGACTGAGATAGATTGAAAAAGCAAAACCAATAGAGACTGCTGGTTTTGTAAACCTGAGTTTTACCTAACCCAGGTAGAAGTCAAATATCAGACTTTGATAATTTCAGAGTTTAGTTTGGATGCAAAATGTAGTGATGGTTTATAACCTGCAGGATTTATTTCTCTGAGCATGAATATTACTTCTCAGCTGAACTACGTACTTCGTTTCAAGGGAAATAAATTAACTTTTTAAAACTTTTAAAGGAAAGAAGAGTTATCTTAAAGGTTTATTGTTTATTTCTTTGGCTCTTTTAGTATGCAAAAACAAATGCATAATTATATCCCACTAAATTAGATATGCACAACAGTGTGTAGAGCATTTCTGCAGTCTATTCAATTCCATCGGGCATTAGTTGTCAAATGTTCTTTTAATTAACACAAAAACAAACATTATACCTTTCTGCTTAAGTTGATTTAAATGCACAGCACCATTTTTTCTAAATTAACTTTTGTCACTTTAACCACTTGAGATTCAACTTTCTCACTGTAGAGACGATCAGTGGGGCAGTAAAATACACTTTTATAGCATCCTCATCTCACCATAAATTCAGACGTAATGTGCTATTTGAATGCTTTAAATGAGGACATCAGAATTTTATAGGTTTTAAATGCCCTTTGAATTCATGTTGCACAGTGTTATTTATTGAACAAAGCATGCAGACAACACCCTAAGAGGATTCTGCTGCTCCTTTATGTCTCCTGCATATTTGTAGAATATAATATGCCATAAAAAGCCATCCTCTAAATACAAAAGTCATAATACTACTTACAGTGGCCCCTCTTCTTTTACGTTGTGCCCTGATTTATGGAGTCATGATGAGGCTCACGGAGGAACATGGCAAAGTCCACATCAACACTTTGTCATATGTAACCGCTTTAATCTGCCCATTGTCTTAATGACACTGTCAGTGGCCCCTAATGACCCGGATCAGACATTGCCTGCTGCACTATATTAATCTGAGTGGGGTGCCACACTATGAGGGTTATTTTTTATTGCATCTGTCTGCGTCTGATAAACCCCTGCACATCATCCATCCTTCTGAATGAAGGAGAGGGAGTGGATGGAGAGACTGAAGAGTTTTAAAATTCAGCTTTTCACTCTCTGCTGTCTTTCTTCATCTAGATGTCCTGTATTTAATCTTTGTTTTTATTCCTTAATCCTTCCCGAACTCACCTCACTTCTCACCCATTCATTTTTTTTATTTTTTTTTTTTGTCTGTTCCACACGGGAGCCCTAATATTTTTCTGCAGGGCGCCCACTTCTCTCAAACGGTGATGAATGGCTCTGGCTTCTGTATCGATTTCCAAACTGAAACAATTTACGGACAAAACAAGTAGCAGTTTATCATATTGATTTTCTTCTGAATTCAGCTTCTCCCTTTAAGGTGACACTGTGCATGAATGAATACATGAGCAAGAGCATAGATGAATGCTCAATGTTTCCTTGTTGAGTGTTGACTGGGATTTAAGACCAGTTCTACATATGCCTATGTGACTGTATCTATCTGAAAATGTTTTAAGTGAGAAGTCGATTCAGGAATGGCAATCTAAATGAGAACAGATCACATCAGGACTGAAGCTTCTTCTCTGGAGATATCCAGTTCTGATAAGGAGCTTAAACAAAGTCATCACTGACATGAGCGTTATATTTTTGGGGGGCTTTTAATGATTTATTTGAACTGTTACATTTTCAGGGTTTAGATAAACTCCCACTAATATTAACAAAGTCACTTAGCACATTGCAAAGAAGGCGCATGTGTGTTTGTTTATGCTTGTGGACTTGGCAGATGCTTTTATCCAAAGTGACTTACAAATGTGGGCTCAACAGTGCTGTTCATATCAATGCTAACAATAACCTTGCTAACAATAACCTAACAATAACCTCTACTTAGGAGGAAGATTTCTGGGAAGTCACATTCTGTTAGAGGTTTTACAGGGCAGAGTGAAAGACCAGTTAGGAGAGTGCTGCAGTAGTCAATGCAAGAGATGATTATAGACTCGACCAGGATCACTAGCTGGGTGAGGTGTTGGGCTGATCTGTCTTCTGTTTAACAATGCAAAGTGGGATATTCCAGCAACACAGGCAACATTATCTTAAAGGTCAGTTGGTCATCAATCATGTCACCCAAGTTTCTAGCTACCTTTGGAGCAAGACATAGGTAATGTATCTATCAACAAGGACATGGAATATTTCTGTCTTGACCAGATTGGACCAGTCCTCTTATTAGGGATGTTAGAGCTTATTTAAACTGATTGGTTCACTGGCATAATAACTACTTTTCATTATGACTACTTTTGTATTTGGGATCACTGTCATGTTGGAGCAACTAAATTTGTCCAAGTTTCATCCCACTCGTGGCTGATTTGAGGTGAAGTTGAAGAATTTGGAGGTAATCTTCCTTTTTCAATATTCCATCTATTATGTGCTCCGCCCAACTAAACAAACCCTCAGCATGCTGCTACTACCACTATAATTAACAGTGGGTAAAGTGTTCTAAGGTTTCAAAGTCTCACCTTAACTTCTCTAAACATATTTCTTGTACTTGTGGCAAAACAGCAAAAAAAAAAAAATTTCTTCTCTAACCATAAAACTTCACCCAAAAAGGCATTTGGCTTATCTATTTCAGTCAGAAGATGACTATCTTGGATTAGATGAATCTGTCATGATCAAAGACCCTCTCAGTCCATGTTAAATTTGCTTGACTGTAGAAAGTGACACTGGTGAACCAGCATATTCCAGTTAATGATTCTGGGTTGTTCTTGATTACTGGGGTGATAGTTTCTTTCAGATGGTTGAAACTCACAGTTTCATGTTCCAATAGGACAATAGTCCTAAATGTACACCAGTAGTGGTTTTGGATGTGATAAAGCAGGCTAACAATAGACTGCTGGGAAGACGACGACCTCATGCCTGTTAATATCTTCAAGAAAAAAAAAAAACACTTTAATTGAATTCCCCCTATTCTGCCAAGAACAGTGGTCAAATATCCGATCAGAATGATGCCAGAAGTTTATAAGTTTATAGATGGCTACAAATTTGTGTGGACAAAGTGAAACTTCCCAAGAGGCATTTACTCATACATTAGTGAGGATAAGAACATAATTTTTGCCTGCAGTTCTTGTATTTAAAACTATTTAAAGATGTACATTGCACCATCTCTCCACTCTGGAGAATAAGTTGTTAAATACTTTAATTAAGCCTCAAGATGTGTGACCGCATGCAAAATTGTCATCTAAAGCATTTGTTGTATTTCACTTCCTACAAACAGAGAAAATTGCATAGAGAAACCAGCTTGTAATAATCTTATTGACCCCATTCACTGCAGTTGAATTAAAAGTGTAATTTATATCAAGTTCCATGAGGTGAATAGTGTCAGAGAGATCATTGAACACCTGCCTGGGGTCACATTATACAGACTTACTTTCCTTGTTTTCTTTTGATGGAGTCAAGTGTCAAGATCGTCTTTTAATACCAGATTGGATTTGATTACGATCTGCTGACACCGCAGCCTGCAACACACCTGAAAAAGCATCCAGCTCTACCCTGAATGCATTAGTGCTGACAGTGAAGTCACGGGCGAACGGACGTGCCCTTGGCCACACCAGTCTCAGCCTTAACCCCAATAGTGACCAGCAACGACAGCACACCTGAGCATGGAAATTGCCTGGGAATAGGAAGGACCATTAGAAGCCTTCAAACAAACAAACAAAAGAGCAACAGTGGAGACACAAGGGGGATGACAGCTCGGTATAGCAAGCACATTATCTGCTTAACCTCATGTCCTTTTCCTTGTGTTGTTGTTGTTGTTTTTTTTTTATTCCTCTCCAGCTGGTTAAATTAGCTTGATGCGGCGAATGTCTGAAATAGAAATTGCTTTTACAAGGAATATCAGGGGGGGACAAAAGCAGAGAGCGCAGGCATCCGGATGGACCGGTAGCTTAGGAAAATTGATTTTCTTATGAAACCATGTTAATGGCACAACACATTATCACTCCTATGGTAAAAATCACAGAGAAATCAATACAAAGGAAATAGGACTAGAATTATGCTAAAACAAGAAGTCTAACAGTAGACATTTTTATATATTTTTATATATAGTAGAAAATATAAAATATCCATTTTACTTCATTAATTTACAAATTAAAAATGTGTGTGTGTGTGTATATATATATATATATATATATATATATATATATATATATATATATATATATATATATATATATATATATATATATATACACTAAGGTTAATCACATTGTCTAAATTCTTGCCAGTATAAAATGACTGAGGTTTATTTTAAAAAGATTTTAAAAAACTCTCTTCCTGAAAGACATTAAGTTGGAGTTATTTTCTCCATTTTGATAATAAAACTATTTTTTTGTTTTAGAGAATGTTCTTTCGACCTTTTAAAAACCTAATTAATCTCAAGCAGGTATAATGAGAGTAATAACACTTCTCCATTAGCCAGCTCTCTCAATAATGACAAATAATCCACCTCCTGAGATGAGCATAATTAATGAGAACATCAAACTTTCAGTGTACCAAATGTTTCAACAGCAATATTTAACGAATTGATTTATAATCCAACCTGTTTATATAACAATGCACAGAATATTGTTACTCTTATGCAAGTAATCCTCTGTGGTATTTCCATTTGTGTCAAAATCATTTCAACAGCTTTGAAATATATAATTTTCATGACTAAACCATTATGATGAATGTCATAAACAAGTGATTCAGTGGGTTATTGTGTCCTGACATTTTTAAGGCCACCATTCAATTATGGCTGTGTTTTTTGAAAATTTGGTCTTATAACCCAGAAATTAACAGCGATAGAGACATAAAACTCTGACCACCAACAGCATAACACAAACATTGTTGATAAGCAGATTAAACAATAAAATTAAAACCTGCATAAACAAATATTTTACTTGTTTCTTCTATTTATAAAGTCTTGTTTTATCTTCTTGAAAGGGTATGGCAAAATATGAGCTCTTAGCAATAAGTTTATACTTTCTTTGGAATAATGGACATCATTGCAAATAATTCCCACTTGATATTTCCCTACCTACAGTTTGTTTCTTACCCAAACTTCGGGAAGTACTGATTTTAAGCACAGTATAAGGATAAAAGGAATGGAAAACTACCACATTGATTCTTACTATTACATTGGTATATCACCTCTTCTGTAAATATATTTATAGCTATTTCTGAATGTAAATGGAGTTTGGCATCTAGCCTCGAATCCCCGTCACTCCAATAAAAAGTTTCTCAACACGTAAAAGTGATGATGAGAGTATCTCCACCCTGGAGCCTCCAGGGTGTTATAGAAGTGGAGAGGTTGAAGAGAGGCAGGGAGCACACAGAGTGGGCAGCAGCAGCACAGATTTGCAACGTGACGCTTTGCTGCTTAAATAGATCACCCAGATTGACTGGGTATTTTTGATGTATGTCCTGTGGAGTGAGGAAGATCAAGAGGGAAACAGCAATGCAACTATAGTTAACCGTCCAAACTAGCTTGCAGGGGTCATTCCATGTATGACTCAGTTAAAAAAAAACATTACTGTTATTCCTTAGTACCCAGGGTGAGAAACCTCAAAATCCAAAACATCTTGTTGCAAGGTAATCTTTAAAAAGTAACACATCGCTTCTTGGCATGACTGTAGTAATTCCTTGCTATTAAAATGTTTTCAGAATTCTCCAAAAAGCCTCTAGGTCATCCATAATGCTGCAATCAGGTTTATGACAGAAGACAGCAGGAGAAATCATACTCCTATTTCAGTTTTGCTTCATGGGCAACCCGTGTAATCCAAAATAAATATTAAGACTCTGGTTCTGAGGTCCATTGTAACCCAAAGATGCTTTTATATTTTGAAAATTGTCAAAAGTAGAAGAGAGTAAAGAAAAAGACATTATGTCCAAAATAAAATTACAGATTCCAGGACTGAGAAAAATCAGTCAATTCAATTCAGTTTATTTATATTGCATCAATTCACAACAAATGTCATCCCGAGGCACTTTACAAAAAAAAAAAAAAAAAAAAAAAAAAAAAAAAAAAAAAAAAAAAAAATTCAATCATAAATAAATTCCAATTGATTCTAGTTATCAAACAGTATGGTAAGCTCAATTAATTATTCAAAGTAGTTCAGAAAGTTTCTAAGGAAACCAAGCAGATTGCATCAAGTCATTGACTTGCAGCATTCATTCCTCCTGGCCGAGCATGTAGCGACCACATGGCATTGTGTCGTTGACTTTACAGCAATCCCTCATATTGAGCATGCATGTAGCAACAGTGGAGAGGAAAAACTCCCCTTTAACAGGAAGAAACCTCCAGCAGAACCTGGTTCAATACAAGTGGCCATCTGCGATGACCGACTGGGGGTTTGAGAAGACAGAGCAGAATGCACAAGAAAAACAGATGAACTGATGTAAGATTATTTTCAATGTTTATGAAAGTAAAAAGTTAATAGCAGGAGAAGCAGAATAATTAGTTGATGGCAGCATTATCTCAGCTGAAGCCCTCCTCCAGGAAGCCATCACATCCAAACAGAACGCCAGACCAGGTCTACACCTGGCATGAAAACAAAAAGTTAACAGTTGAAATAACAGCAAATAATGCAAACTGGAGAGCAGTAGAAGAAGAAAGTGAGAAAAAGTGGTCAGCTTGTCCTTGAGTAGCCTAAGCCTATGGCAGCATAACTACAGAAATAGCTCAAGATAACCTAAGTTAGTTTAAGTATAAGCTTTATCAAAAAGGAAAATTTTAAACCTAGTCTTAAAAGTAGACAGGATGTCTGCCTCATGGACTAAAACTGGGACCTGGTTCCACAGGAGAGGAGCCTGATAACTCAAAGATCTGCCTCCCATTCTACTTTTAGAAATTCTGGGAACCACCAGTAAACCTGCAGTCTGAGAGTGAAGTGCTCTGTTAGGAACATATGGAACAATCAGATCTCTGATGTATGATGGTGCTTGATTATTAAGGGCCTTATTTGTGAGAAGGAGAATCTTAAATTCTATTCTGGATTTAACAGGGAGCCAATGAAGAGAAGCTAAAATAGGAGAAATATGATCTCTTTTTAATTTTCATCAGAACTCTTGTTGCAGCATTTTGGATCAGCTGAAGGCTTCCTGATAGTCAAGAATTACAGTTTGTTCAGCCTTGAAGTAACAAATGCATGGACTAGTTTTTCAGCATCACTCCTGGACAGAATATTTTTAATTTTGGCAATATTCGGGAGATGAAAGAAGGAAATTCAAGAAACAAGTTTAACATGGGACTTAAATGACATATCCTGGTCAAAAATAACACCGAGGTTATTTAAGGCCAATTTAATGCCATAAAATGTAGAGCAGTTAACCTCTATTTATGTTATAGAGTTTTAAAACATCAAGTTGAATTTTAGCTGCTTCAATTCTGTTTTCACCTTCAACAATTGATGATGCAATTTTACACCTGCATTTCCATTTCATCCCGCCCTACTCCCTATTTGTGCTCATAAGTATGCCATTCCCTACCAGTGTGTTTTCCGTTGTGTATCCATAATTTTTTCTTAGTTCTCCAGCATTTTCCTGAATTACAATTTAGAGAAAAAAAAGTCCTAAAAATCTTTCAGTCTCACAAATTAAATTTGTATTACTGATCACCTTAGTGCTACGGTCTTATTTTTGTTCTGATTTGAACCAGCTGACTCTTACAAAATATGACAGATAATGACTTCTAAATGAACCAAGGTAACTCTTAAGTGACCTCCTGCTATTAGATAACATTTATTAGAATGGTAAAACCCCATTCACCTACAGTAGACTATAATTAAATATAGAAAATTTACTGAAGTTGTCGGTCGTGCATGGCTCAATTTCATATGTAAAAAAGTCGGGTATGAAATGACCAAAACTGCAAAGGTACGTTCAGTGAACTGCACCTTTCCTCAAAAAAAGTGTAAATTTTTTATTACAGCCTCACAGGGTCGATATTGCTCCTAGTGAACAGAGAAGAAAAAGACAAAGTGAAAATCAAGAATAAAGTGAATTCTCACCAAGATATCTCTGCAGTTGTGTCCTTTGTTTCAATCTTGTTTTTTCTGTACTGACTCATGGTTTTGTTTAGTTGCTCTGTGATTCGGATAACCCTTTGAATGGGAATTTTATTGACCTTGTCTGTAAGCACAACCAACATGACGACAAAATCTGGGCTGCACGTACACTTCTACGGAGAGTCCAGACGTAACCTAGTGGGCAGAGAAAAGCAGATGAGAGAACCAACTGAGGTATAATTTTGC
Organism: Anableps anableps; assembly: GCA_014839685.1. Lineage (NCBI taxonomy): Eukaryota > Metazoa > Chordata > Actinopteri > Cyprinodontiformes > Anablepidae > Anableps > Anableps anableps. Next base: position 14,261,606 of record CM026074.1, read on the forward strand.
CTTTACTCACAGTCATCCAGAAGCCAAAATGTAAATCTAAAGCTTGTGTTTACCTATGTTTTGCTGATATGCCATGCTGCAGTATGTAACTTTTATAAAAATATATTTTTCTACATATTTGTTGAAACTGTCACTATGTCATAACAGAATGGTATGAGACAGATAATCTATGAAAAAATTGAATTCCTCTGCCTTCTCCCAGTGCTATCTAGAAACAATCAGAGCCAGGAAGTGGGTCTTAGCGCTGTCAATCACTGTCTGTGTGGTGCTCCTCCACCCCACCTTCCTTCACTCCTTGCTCTCTGTTGCAGTCTCAGTCTCTGCTTCACTGCAGCTAGCAGAGACTGTAGTGAATGCTCAAGCTAGTTAGGATGACCACCGATGAAGATGGATAAACGGGTTTCCTCTAACACTAAGTCGTTTCTCTGCCATTAGCACATTGAGCAGCGAGTAAATGAAGTTGACTGACAGAGTTAAGACAGTCCTCCTGGCTCTGATTGGTTGGTTTTGGTCAGAACGATTCGCGGTGCAATTCTTCAGACGGCAAAAGAGGCTCAGGGAGGAGGTGGAGGAGATCGATCTTTTCACAGATTATGTGTCTCATAAGATACTGTCATGACATGGTGACAGTTTTAACAAATATGTAAAAACATATTTTTTATAAAAGTTACATACTGCAGCTTTAAGTCTGCTTTGCTGTTTAATTAACAACGTTAACACTATAGACCAATAGACAGAAACATTATTTCCTCAGAGAGTTTACCTAACATGCATGTCAAGGAACTTTAAGTGTCGAGCTTCTCCACAGAGGGCCCTTAGCTTGTTTTTAGCATCAAACATCATTACTCTACAGTACTTTTTGCACTCTGGTATTGTAGCCATCTTCTTTTGAGCTGTTTTCCAATCAGCAACATATTCAACAAAATCTAGCTCAGTCTAGTTCTCAGAGTGCTTTGTGACATCCCTCAGTGATAGAAATTGTCATTGCTTTACACTGTATGTGCAGCTGAGTGTATTATTTTGCTTTTGTATATAACTGTTATTTGTCCACTCAAGACAAGAGTGTGACGGGAGGGTAAGGCAATAATGTTTTTGCTCTTTTGTGTAAGTAGCACATATATGCACACAAACAAAACAAATAGTTGGAAAAGCAGTAAAATGGAAGCAGGAGCTGCAGTGATTTATGACCTGTATGGGTACTGATGGGTAGAAAAAAAAAAAAATCTACTGTTCTTTTATTGTCGACTTCTCCCTCCAGGACAGCTGAACTGCTTGGCTAAAGTCATTGCAAAGAAAGGCCTTTTGAAGAAAGGATTGTCCTGAAAACCCCCCAAAATTTTCCAATCTTTGAAAACCAACTTCACCTGGAGTTAAACGCAAGGCTTTGAAAAAGTTAGGTTTTGCATTGAAGGAAATATCAACCAAACTGTAAAAAGGAGAAAGGGTATCCTCAGGCTTTGGTATATTTCATGTTTTTTGTTGTTGTTGTTGTTGGTGGTGGTCTAGCACAAGGTATAGTAAATTTATACAGAAGAAAAACAAGAAATAGTTTTCAAAATTGTAACAAATAAAAATCTGAAAAGTGTGGTATACACTTGTCTTTACCCTCTTAATGCAGACAGCCACTTTATTAGTTCAATTGTTTGTTTTAATAAATAGCAAATAAGCCAATCGCATGGCAACATCTCAATGCGTTCAGGTGAAGATGATTTGCTGAAGTTCAAAGCAAGGATCAAAATTAGAAGGAAAGGCGATTTAAATAACTTTGAATAGGACATGGTTGTTGATGACAGATGGGCGGGTCGAGGTATTTCTGGAAAACAGCTAATCTATTGGGATTTTCATACACAACCATCCCTGGAGGTTGTGCTGTCCAGACAGCCGCTGTTACTTTCACGAACTGATTTAGTGATTGTAGTGTCTGGTCCAGCTAAAAGGATATACAGACAATACTATCCTGAGCCTTACTACTCCTGGTTTGTTTTCAACTGACCCTGGCTGCTCTGCCTTCTCTGTTGTTGACTGCCCCTTGTTGAAACATTTTCTCCTTAAAAGTCCCGTTTGACGAATTATCTGCTCAGACACATAGCAGACGTCTGAGATCGCAGAATCATCTGTTTTCTAAGCAATGAATGCAACACCTGTGACAAGAAGTGTGGATTAATGACTAATAAAACTCATGTGGTTTTTTTAAGACTTATCTACAGTGCCATCTTTGAAAATGTAGTTTTTTATTCAATACCAATGTAAAACTGACTGTCTAGATGCATGAACATGAGCATCTCAGACATCAGTTTTAAATTAGTTTGGAAGAGAGCTGATATTCACCATAGGCAGGAAGTCTCTAGACTTACGCACACATAGTTTATGAGATAATTTTATTAATTTTGAAACCCTTACTAAGGAAATATAATGGATTCAAGATAAGAAGGAAATCAGCACATCTCTTAAATTTTCAGTCTTTTTCATTTACTCATAAACTCATAGGACTGGTCAGTAACAAATCAAAAGGGATGGACACCAAATATTAACCCAGGGACACCTACTAAGGAATATAATTGAATTTTAAAAAATGATTTTAATGACAGTAATTGTTGCCTATTGTGTGCAAATGGTTATGGGCCATAATGATTCACACCACCGCAAGTTTTACAGATAAATCTATTTTTATTCAATCAAGAAGTTTGTATCTGATCAGAAATGACACTAGTGTCTCTCAAAAGATAAGAAAATTATCATGTTGTGGTTCATAAAGGACACAAATGCAGAGACTAATAGTGATGGAAATTAGAAGAGTTTTGATAATTAGATAACAAAGACTACTTACAGGAACATCACATGGAGAGCAGAACATGGAGCATAGGCAGCATAACAGAAGGAACCAGTAAAAAACAATCAAAACCAGAGAGCCTATGTACTGAGGTAAGGGTGGATAATGACACTGGATTCAGGTGAGCTTAATCACAGGAATCGTGGAACAACTGTGAAGGAGGAGAGCAAATAGGGAGACAGAGGAAAGGTGAATAATACACACAAATAAAACACAGGGAGCTGAACTAAGACACAACAAAATCTTCAAATCAAAAGGGAAAAAGCCTGATATGAAACTAAATTAAGAGAACAAACTGAAATACACGGAGAGAGGAACACTAAAAATAAGTAAGAAGCTATACACAAAGGAATGAACTCATAAGACAAGACCCTGATAACAATAATAAACACAAAACATTAGATGAGTATGGCAAGACCTTTCTAACACAAATAAATAATCACAAAACCAGCACAAATGAAACCCAAACACCCAAGGATTATGACATAAATATAAGAACAAGACAAGGATTATAATTTTTGAAAAGGAAATTATGTTTTTATTTACATTTTAACAAAAGAAACACCAACAAATATTTGTATTGTTTTTAATAATCAATGTGTGCTCAATAAAAAGTGTGTTTTTTTTTTAATTGCTTGACTGTGAAGCTGTAATATGTATCTGTGACAACTAAATAAATGGCTTTAAAGCATAAAAGGGCAGCATCTCATGTCAGTTTATGAATCTGGCGTTCAGAGGTGGAGTTTGATGGGGTGCCTCGTCAGACTAAAGTGACCTTTCAAAGATTGCCTACAGCTGTGCCCACAGGCTGTTGTCAGGCTACTGTTGGCCTATGCTGACCTCGCGGCGCTTGGCAGCACCTTCCCGCATCAATATCTCCTAGCCATCACACCTTTGCAAGTCAAAGATCCAGCTGGATTTGACTGTTCTCAGAAAATCGAATTGCACAGCATGCATAAGCTATGTGATAGGGATGCATTACTGTTACAGCTGAACTTTGAACAGTTCTTCTTTTTTAACAAAAACCCAATTAAGTGTTTCACATGAAAGATTATTTTTTCTAAAGTTGTTGAACATCATCATGTTTTTAACTAACAAATTAAAAAGCTGATGGGAAGTTGGTCTCTTCTGACTGCCATTACGAGCAGGTCCCTCATGTGAAAAAAGAAAAAAAATTGTGGCAAAGGCACAAATAACACATATGAAAGGAAATTACAGCTGCACTGATTGATTGGCTAATGACTGTTATTATGTTCAAATCTGGAAAACAGATGAAGAAAGCAGCATGCAAATCAGGCCACAGAGGCTACCCACTGCCTCCAGAATGCATTTATTTTGAGTTGGTAGAAGGATATTTGTCATACTCCTCCTACCTGACTGGAAAAGCAAGATGTTTGGTACACATATTGTCTTTTACTGTATTAAGAAGCTTGGTTTTTATCAACATGTGGAATTTATTATGTGTGTTTCATTTATATAAGGATTCAGGTTTTGTGTCTACTGGAATCACTAACAGGTATTTAAGGTACCTCCGAAAATGGTGTGTAATGTATAACCAAACATGATGGGAGCCATTTGTTCATCTTTATTATCGTTTTACAGAAACAGAAATCTGACTCATTTCTTTCTGCTTTGCAAGAATTTTCAGTGTCAGGGTTGTAAAAACAAATCTCATCTGAGCCTAGCACATCATTAGCCATTTACAGGAGTTTGTTGTTCTGCTGAAGAAATTACTTCAAGCCTTTAAAAACTGTTGGGTGGCAACAAAAGGCTGAAATTACAGTGCCTAAGAAGAATGAAAGTGTTCATTTTTACACAGTATTGCCGATTAAAAAGCACAGCCATGAATGTGGACACACAAAAAAAGCACTTTTTACTCCTTTAATGCGGTATTAAATATAGATCAACACAGGTGAAATTTGATCCTCATTGTATTTGTTATATGTATTACAAGAAAGCAGGGAACCTTTTAAAGGGGAACAAACTTCCAGAACCTCAGCTGAACTGGGAAATGCATGCCAGCTTTTTGCTCTGTGGAGCAGAGCGCTTTTGGTCCGATGTATCTTAGGCACCTTCCAGCACTCCCCTTCACTCTATATAACCTCCTGAGTTCCTGATGGTAGTTAGATTAGAGTAGGTAAGAGATTAAGGATCAAAAATAGAAAGTTGGAAGAGAAAGAGTGGCATGGAGAAGCTGCGTTGAAAAATAACAACAAAAAAAAACTGCAGGCAGATGCTGCCAAATGTGTTAAAATAACAGAAGTGTTTGCTGTAGCTTCATCATTTGCAACACCAGAGTATTTCCAGTTAATGCACCAAAATGAAGTAAAGGCAGAATTGAGGAACAGAGAGGTTTACAATATGGTAAGGGGTGATGTTTGCAAACTAATGGTTAGTTAGGGAATGACTCTGACAATGTGCAAACATGTGCAGTATGCAAAATAATTCTAATTTATTTCTAGTTAAATAGAAAGGTGCACTAAATAAAAATTCATGTTCATATAGTCCAATCAGAAAGACAAAGTCCAATATGATCCATAACGTAATACAGTGAAATTCAGAATAAAATTAAATTGTTCCAAAGTTATCAATGCAAAGGAGCCCAGCCATTTGAATGTTTTTGATTTTGCAGAAATCTCTCCTCCTGAGCAAGCATGTGGTGACAGTGGACAGATATTTCCAATGGGTTGTTGACTTTGCTGCAATCCCTCCTTCAGTGTCAATAATTATACTTTGTACAAATGTCTACATTTACATTAGAAACCTAAAATCAACCTTCATCTTCTAGGACAGTGGTTTCTAACCCCGATCCTCAGGGACTACTGTTATGCATGTTAAGTCCACAAAACACATGTAGACTGGTTGGGCAAACTCTCATGCACCCTCAGGACCCTGCTGAGGGTGTAGAGCTGGTCCAGTGTTTCATGACCAGGACAAAAATCACACTGCTCTTCCTGAATCCAAGATTCTACCATCCGGCAGATCCTCCTCTCTAGAACTCATGAACAGACATTTCCAGGGAGGCTTTGGAGTGTGATCCCCCTGTAGTTGGAACACACTCTGCAGTCACCCTGTTTAAATTGGGGGACCAGCACCCTGGTCTGCCAATCCAGGGAAACTGTGCATGATGTCCACGCAATATTGCAGAGTTGCATCAACCAACACAGCCCCACAACATCCGGAGCCTTAAGGAACTCCGGGCGAATCTTATCCACCCCTGGGGCCCCCAAGGAGCTTTTTAACCATCTTGGTGACCTCAGCACCAAATATTGGAGAGCCCAGGCCAAGGTCCCCAGGCTCTGCTTCCTCACTGGAAGACGTGCTGTGGCATTGAAGAGGTCTTCAAAGTATTCTGCCCACCAACCCATGACATCCTGAGTTGAGCTCACCAGCACATCATTCCCACCATAAACAGTGTTGGTGGTGCACCTCTTCCCACTCCTGAAATGACAGATGGTGGGCCAGAATTGCCTGAAAACCATATGGTTATTTCCCCATGGCCTTGCCGAACTCCTTCCATGCCCAAATTTTTGCCTCAGTGACCACCCAAGCCACATTCTGCTTGGACTGCCAGTACCCATCAGCTGCTTCCAGGACCCTACTGGCCAAAAAGACCCAATAAGACTCCTTCTTCAGCCTGACAGCATCCCTTACCACTAGTGTCCAGCTGTGGCTTTGAGGGTTGCCACCGCATTGGGCACCAGCAACCTTGAGGACACAGTTCAAGTCAGCCTCACAGTTTTTTGTATTTCAAATAGCATTTCTGCTGTGATTTACAGATTTCTGTTGATTGCACAGTTTTATTTTCAGATATTGTAAATATACATGCACATTTTGTACATTTTTTTAAAAAGTACCATACTCAGATGCACATTCCTTAGGATTGGAGCATTCTGTTTTTGATAACTGTACCACATGTCACTCTTAATTTAGTTTTTTATATATTTTATATTTTTATCTTTTTGTGAACATACATGCCTCAATTGCCTGTCACTTTGCTGTTGTTACACCTGAATTTCCCTACTGTGGACTATGAGAAATTTCTGTTTCTAATTTTATTCTAGAAATGCTAAAATGAAATTACTATTACATTTGCTAAAAGCATTAATCTTTTCCACAGTGAGAACTTTCACCATCTTAGATGCTCTCTGGGTGTTCCTTTGTCTTTAACCGTTCCAAAAAAATCTGTGTTACATATAAGCAAAAAGCTGATGGAGTTAGATCTGAACATACAGTCTTGTAAATAAACATAACTGGAGGTAAACCATTCTGAGTCGTTTCAAAATTTACATTTATATCCGATGAAGCAAACACCTACACTATTTGATGCAGCCGTCAAGTTGCATGATGATCTTTGGCTAAGCTGTGGTGTCTAACTAGCTGCTTCACTGGTCTCCTTAATGCTACTCCACGGAGTGGTTGCAGTCGATCAGGAGTCTAAGCTGTAAACAATTCTTTCTTTGGAAAAAAATGACTTATTTACTTTTTTTCCTTTTTCATCTCCTAAGTTATGACTCAGTGTAACAGAACCTGTTCTTAAGCTCCACACAGCTTTCTACAAAGCAAACCTGCACCCGAAAAGTGTTTACAGTTAATTGATTGTGTGGATACACTCACATCAAAGAAGGCATAATTCAACCTAACATACAGCATACCCCAGAGAACATTTAAAGCTACATTCATGAGCCAAAATAATTGCAGTTGACGTGAGAAGTGTTTGTGTTGTGTTAAATAATTGTGTCAAACAGTTTTAAGTCTCGATCCACTCAGAAATGACTTATCACAAATCTGAAGATACTTAGAAGATTTACTTGCTGAATTTATTTCAACTGAACTGTTTGAAAAAAAAATCCATCTATGGTATAAAAGTAAAAAAAAATATCTTACCATGAAAAGGTAAGCAGTTTGTCTGTGTATTTAAAGTTGGTACAGTATCTATATCCTTCACAAAGATAAATTTCCCATGTTGCAGACTTCGACCCTTGTATGTCAGCACAACTCACAAAGCCCCCTCTTCCACCTTTATGCCTTCTTCCTGCAGGCAGCACATACATCCTCATGCCCTCTGTGGCAATGGGTCTGGGCTGCAGCACTGAGCTTTAAACTGAAACAATAGATTATTGTCACCTTTGCCATGTTATAGCCAAAAGTGAAAAGCTCCTTCTGAAAGGACAATAGGGTATGAATTGATTTATGAGGGTTCAGGGGCCATAATGTGCTGTAGTAACAAGGAACCAATGGCCTAGAAAAATGCTAACAGCAGTGCTTTATCTCCTAAGCCTTTTTCTCATCCAGAGTTTAATTCACTCCCTCTCAGAGAGAGGTTTAGTGCTGATGGAGATGTGCTTTAGTTTACTTCTACCAAGTCATTTCACTAAAGTTTAAAAAGATCTTAAATTTTAAACTGGTTCTTATGAGATATGGATATAAAGGATGTGGCTATGTTCTGTTGAAAACAACTACTTCATTAAATAAAATAAAACAGCTTTAAATTACAATCAACAAAGGAAAAAGTGTTAGGTTTGATGGCAGCTTTTTGACCCACACTCTCAAAACCAAGAATTAAGTAAAAGGGTTTATTTACAATATGTACAGAAAAGTGAATAATGAAGACATTTCCTCACTGGACCAGGTTCGGGATTCGTCTGGAGGAGGAGAGGCAGGTTAGTGGCTGGTTTTGAGATAAGTAAGACAGATGAATGTTTTCTGCGAGGTGAAATGAGCTTATGGTTCCTTGGAAGATTCGCAGATGGAGGAAGGGATAAGCAGGATTTGGGCCATGGAGATTTGTGACTTGTGGTGAGTCTTTAAGGTCTGGGAGATCCAAGAATGGAGCAGAGGAGAGCGGGCAAGTGGGTGAGATTCTGGAACTGAAGAAGACAACGTCGATCAGGTTTGTTCTGAACAGGTTCTTGCTTAAGAGCATACCTAAGAGCATTCTTCAGTCCTCGGCTGAAGAAAACCTAGGACTTGAAATTACAGGCTTGATCAAAGAGACATGAAATACCAGATGGATCCATAGTTTGTCAGGCAGCTTCAGGCAAACAGAGGTAGGGTTGAGGCCAGAGATTATCTCATACAGGCCAATGAATCTGAGGCAAGTTTCTTAATAAGTAATTTGAGAGTAATGTCTCTAGTGGAAAGCCTGAGGTAAGTACTGAGTACTGAGGTGCTGGATCTCTTCCGGTCAGCAAGGCAGCAGTTCTGAGCCACAAAGCGGTTGAGGGCGGCAATGGTCTTGTTCCAGACACACCTACGTTAGCGGGGTGGTGTTGGACAGAGGTAACAGAAAGTCCCGCTCATCAGAGGGAAATGATGGAGGCTGATAACCTGGGGAAAACTCAAAAGGAAACAACTCTGTGCCAGATGAAACATTGCTGTTGTATATGTAGGCATATTCTACCCACAGTAACTGTGTGCTCCAAATGGCAGGATTAGATGAACATACACAACAGAGGGAGGCCTCAAGCTCTTGATTCATGAGTTCTGTTTGGCCATTGGTTTGAGGATGAAATCCAGAACTGAGAGCCACTCTGACTCCTCAATCTCACAGGATCGAGGGCCCCATGTTTTACAACTGAGCTGTTTTGGGTGGGGGAGAGGAGTGGGGGACATTATGTAAAATTGGCTTTTTTCAGCTTTATTTCATGTTATAATGTTATTCCCTCATCAACAACACACCTGGAGTGTTGCTTTGATTCTTTCATGCATGTTTAAGGAATCATTTAATCTGTGGTGGCAGCCATTCGGGGGCGCCTAAACGCTTACACTCACAAAATGCTGTCTTTTCCACAAAGCTCCTCCTCCAAGCTGCAGTCTCTGAACTGAGCTTCCACTTCAGAGCACCCCTCCCTTCCCCACTCAGCTCCTCCAGACTAGCGGCAGAAGCAATTACCAAACACCTGGTGGAACTGTGCATCTGCTGAGCTTATCATACAAACTACTTCTCAGGCCATTGCTCCTAAGAATGGTTGAAATGGCATAATGGAGAAACATTGTTGTGATGGCATGCTGAAGGTGGAGTATAGGAAAGAGTAGGAGCTTCTTAAAGAGACAGAGGCCCAATTTCAAGGTGTTAAATTGCAAAGTCAAATTGCTTTTAAATTATGTTTGATATATACAGCATTTTTATAACAACTGAAGGTAACATAATTACTTGATTGTGCTATGAAATAGCACTATGTGCCTGGAATATACTTAATACTGCCCCTTTAATTGAATGAGGTGACATGCCTTAGAGAAATGATCTATTATAGTTAAGATGATGGTGAATCCACTGGAGAATGGTAGACCAGTGACAAAGGCTATGTGTGACCATGGACATTTAGGGATGGCAAGAGGTTGGAGAAGACCACGGGGGGGGGGGCTGATTGCGAGACTTGTTCCGGGCACAGATATAACAGGCAAGTACATAGCTTTTTACATCAGCGTAAAGTGTGGGCCACCAGAAGGATCGTTGGATGAGAGCTACAGTGTGATTAACTCCAAGATGACAAGAGAACCATGCTGTAGGAGCCCAATGAATGAGTTAACTGCAGAGGAAACATGGACCTGATTGGGTGGTCTGGTCCCAGGGTTAGGCCTTGAATGTTGGCCCTCCAAACTTGATCTTGGATGTTCCATGAAAGGCCTCCTATAATACATGGAAGAGGGATGATGGTGGCAACTGTTGGTTCATTGTCTGGAGAAAATTGTCTAGAAGAAGTTCTTGGAACCTGGACTATAAGAGATTATGAAATTGAATCAGGAGAAGAAAAGTGACTGTCTCGGGTTGCGGTGCTTGGCCTCTTGCAGGTAGGCCAGGTTCTTGTGGTCTGACCAAACAATGACAGGATGTTTGGCCCCCTCCAGCCAGTGTTGCCACTCCTCTAAAGCCAGTTTAATGGCTAGGAGTTCCCTATCTCGTACATCAGGGGTCCTCAAAGATGCATATAAAACCTACAGGACACTGGCCCTCAAGGCTTGGATTTGAGGATCCCTGTCCTACGTCACAGTTCCTTTCCGCCTGAGAAAAGTGCAGAGAGAAGAATGCTCAGAGATTAAGTTTGTTGTCTGATAGGGCATTTTGAGAGAGAACGGCCCCCACTCCAGAATCTAAGGCATCCACTCCAAAATAATTTGTTTGAAGAGATCAGGCTGGACAAGTATGGGAGCCTTTGCAAACTTACTGTTTAACTCCAAGAAGGCTTTTTTGGCTTCATGTACCAGGTGAAATGTTCCTTAGTGGTGGTTAGGCTAGTGAGAGGAAGGGCAGTCTGGCTATAATTCTTTTTTGAAATTGCTTACGAGAGGATGGAGTAGGCCAGTTAAGAACTTTTTCTGGATCCGACTTCACCTGCCCACTCTCCAAGACGAACCCAAGGAAGGTGACAGATGAGAGGTGAGACTCACATTTTCTGCTTTTAAGTACAGCCGGTTCTCAAGAAGACATTGGAGAACCAGCTGAACGTGCCTCTTGTGTTCCTTAAGAGATCTGGAGAAGATAAGAAATATCATCAATATACACAAAAACAAAGGTTAGGTAGTCTCTGAAAACGTCATTCATTAGGGATTAGGGGTTGAGCGACTTCATATTTTTTAAAGTTAAGGTCAATGTGATAAAAGTTGAGTTAATTAGTCACTATGACATCATAGAAATGAGAAAATGTTTCACAGCAACTTACAGGCTTTATTAACTATCTTCACAACAAATATTGACAAAAGACACAAGTCTGTTATGCAGAATGAAAAGAACAAAAAACAGAACATTATCCCAGACTTCTTTGGCAGCAATGGAGCAGAGCAGTGATCTTCTGTCACTGTGGACCGAAAAGTTTCACAAAGTCGAGTCTGACTTTTTTTTTACGAACATTGGCTAATACTGATGATTGGGTATATGCTCATCTTGGACAGCTGCACGTATAGGAGTCAGCTCCAGGAAGGAGGTTGATGGCGCAGGCATATGGCCTGCGTGGGGATAAGGAGAGAGCTCGGGCTTAGCTGAAGACTTGGGGCAGATCATGATATTCACAGGGAACTTTGGAAAGATCTGAAGTGCTGGCCTCCTCCTCCAGATGAGGAGGTGACTCAGAGCCCAAAACAGACTGAAGACAGGATGCTAGACTATGGGAACTCCAGGAATCCACCCCATCGGTAATTGCGGGAATACTGGCAGGCAGTACTAAGAATTTCGATTCCCACTTGATTCTTTCATGCTCCCTTGTCGTCCTCCTTTTCAGACTTTTGCACTCATTGATTGAGGGTGTGAACAGGACCTCATTGATGTCGATCTGGTAAAACAACTTTAGATCCCTGTCATCCCTCTCCCTGCTCTGTTTCAGGTCAATGGTAACCCTTTGCCCATGATTACACACAAGACTGAACCTAATGAATTCCTGGTTTCTGGTAACCACAAAGAAACACTCACCTTTTTCATCTTTCCTTCCCCCCAGACTCCTGTTTTCCTGGGCTTCCCCTGGCTGTCTGCATAATTCTCACCTTAATTGGAGACGCAATTAAGGGTGGATGTCCCTCCTCTGTCAGCTGCTGTGAGTGTACTAGTTTTGGTGGTTCTATAGACAGAAACTTTAATCGCTGCTGTGCATATCCGAGTCACTTTTTGGGCTACCTTTGGTCTCCTTGCTTCTATCTTTCCAATACCCTCTTACAATCTGATCAATCACTTTTCTGTTCTTTTGCAGCAGTTTATGATGGCATTATTTTGCTATTTGTTATAACCCAGCCCTAAGCAGAACTTACTTAGATCATTGCACCTGACCTGTGGTGGTCAGTGGTTTTGTGAACCTTTTCACAACAGGTGTAGGCTGCATACACAGTCTGCACCAGATGGACTTAATTGAACTAATTCTGTGAATTGTGAATGTAAAAATGCCTGGGGATTCTGCACTTTTTCAAGCTGTCATATATTTTCTTCTGTGCAGAGTGGCAATAATGACTTCTCAAGTCCGTGTTTAATTACCTTATTACACTATGTGTGAAAACCTCCTCTTCAAATTAAATCTGTAGTCATAGCAACCAATAATTCATCATTAGAATGGAGTCATGAAAGCATGAATGTTTAAGGCAGAAACACTGGTCCACATCCAAGCTTATTTAAATATGCTGAACTAAAAAATAAGCTTTTTGGACATATTTTTATCAAGATTGACAATATTAACAGAGATTTACCACTTTGGATTCCAACTTAAGACTTTCTGTTTGATTATAAAGAGCTACACAGGTGCTCCAAGAACCATTTTGATACAAATTTGTTGATTTTTGAAAAATATGTTGCAGTTGAAACAGAGAAAATATTATCTTCATTTTAAATGATTTACATTTAATTTTAATAAACAAACCGCCTCTGATGTGTCTTGTGGACAGTTCATCCTGAATTATTTTATCTGTAGACCATTTATGAAAAAAAAAAACAGTTAAATTTAAATCCTTCCGGTCATTGCTTGTAACATTAAGGCTATGTTGTCAAGAAAAGTCACGCAATCAAGATCACTTTTCTTCTTATTGCTAATCAGACACAGCCTGACTGCATACACATCGAACATGACTTCTGGTAGTACTGGTAGCTGAGGGATAGTGACAACAAAAACAAAATATCAAATCATATCAGTCCAGATATATAACCTATGGTCTCAACATGCATCCTTGCAACCAGTCAGCACATGTTCAGTCTACTGACATTCAAATTTGACTAGAAATCTTGTTTCCTGATATTTGTAGGTACCTTGTTTGCATGCTTGAAAAACAATTCACTAAAGAAAGCTCTAAGGCAGTTGAATGCATAGATACCTAGTTGGACTCCTGCAAGTACAAGAAAATTTAACAAGAGCATGACTGTGCATCTCAAACAGGTTTCTACTAAACGTTTCTTCCCAGCTGACATTTTCTGGATTGATAAAACAACATAATATAATCCAGCTAATGCAAGCATAGCAGTTCAATGGATCAGAAATTATCCTAATGTAATACTCCAGTGTGTACAACTAAATAATAATTTAAAAAATCTGATTAGGAAATGTTTGATTACATTAATATATATTGTTCAGGAACAAATCTGTTTCTCTTATGTATAGAGTAAGAACTGAATAAAACCAATTAAAAAGATAGCTGGATATAAATAGCTGATCATTTAAGTAAAATATAACCTAATATTGAATACTCATACATTCAACACACAAAAACCATTCTTAAGAGCACTGTAGTTTGTATTAGCTCTGCAGGCGACCAGTTCCACCAGGTGTTTGCTAAATGCTGCTGCTGTTAGTCTGGTGGAGCTGTATGGGGGAGGCGCAGTGAATGGGTACTCTGTAGGACAGGAGCTTGGCTTGGGACTTAAGCTTTAAGGAGGAGCTTTGGGGAAATAGGCAGCGCATTGCCAGAGCAGACTTTAAAGCACCCCCAAATGGCTGCCATGGGAGATTCAAGCATTCCAGGTATGTTTTTTGATGAGGGAATGACATAATAACATCACATTAATCATAATAATAATACCCCCCTCCTTTAAAGGTGAGTAGCAATTTAAAGAAAAATAATTAATTCCTCTAAAATTGTGACATAAATTTAAAATGGATGGTTATGCTGTTTTATCATTGTTGTGATTCTATTTACTTTGTTACATCGAGACTTTGCAAAATAAACTGATTGCTAAAACAAGTGCTGCTTTAGCCCACACCGTTTTTAGTCATTTTAAGTGTGATCATTAGATTAGTTTTTATTTTTTATGGCAAATGACCAAAATTTTAAAAAAATGAATGAGTAAATGATTTTTAATTGTTCTATTGACCACTGCAGTCTGGCCAATAAAGGGCTGGATGTGGACCAGGGGCTGTAAAATGAACAGGTGTGGCCTAGAAAATACCATAACTGACACAAAAGAAACACAGGATAATTCATTCACAGTCAACAGAAATGGATTCAAAGGTCAAAATTAATATTACAGTACATATGAACATCATCAATTATACCATAAATCATAAAACCTGCTCAGTACCACAGCCTGATAGCAATACTAATAATGTTCTGTGATTTATCACTTGGCTCAGTTACCATGGATATATTCACTTTAATAGATGTATTAGAGGGATACAAGAAGGCACTGGCATTACATTTTCCTCCAAATATCAGACAGTGAATAAATCAGATCATACATTCAATACATGCTAATGAATATGAAGCTAGAGTTAGCTCAAAAAGTTAAAATAAAAAAAATAATATTCCAAAGTAAGGATTAAAATACAGAGATGCGTTTATTTTATTGTTTAATCCACAATCTTACAGAATGTCATTATATTGTGGAAGATCTTTATTCATGGCAATTGTTTGTTTTGTATAAGCCTCCACCACTCACACCTCAAAATGTGCTGTTTAGATGATGACAGCCTGTCAAACATGTCGTCTGCACGTAGCAAGAAATAGAAAATGTGGCAGCTGTTCTATGTAAAGATACCTCGGTAGTTGCAAGGAAAATATGTAAAATAAATTTAAAACATATTCTCTTCCTTTTATCAGGGTGCAGATTTTTGAACCAGCCATGCTTTGTGGGATCTTCTTCATTCTATAGTGCCATAAATTAGAATGAAATGCAAAGGAAGCAATAAAATATTTGAATCTCTACTGAGTGATCTGAATTTAAAAGTGTATCGACTGCCTGCTGTCTGATAGGTGGCACATGTGTCTGTGTGTATCTGTGTTGTTATATGAACATTGATTAGCTGGCTATTTCTGTGTCATGATGTTTGGCACCTGGCGTCAGAATTGCCAAGAGCTTTATTCAACAATAGTTTCAGATGTTTGTGGAAGACTGTTGGCAGTGCTGTAAAGTCATGTCAAAGTCTATTTAGGGAGAGTGTAGCTGCATCGCCCAGTGTGAAGAAATGTGGTAGTTTAATTTGTCTGCAAGAAACAGTAATGATGTGAAGTTTACATTGCACCGCTTAAATAATCTGTATTATTTGAAAATATGGCACATCCCATCAACATACTTATTGAAATACAGAACCTTTAAAATAAATTGTAAATAAATTTGTGGTGATGTAGTTTCCAAGTCCGATCAAATATAATTTCCCTCTTAAATGTTCTCCCTCTTTTTTCAACCCTGAAAGAATAAATAAATAAATAAATAAATAAATAAATAATCATTTCCCCTTTATTTATATTTGAAAAAGTTTTTCTCAGCAAAATCTTGCTAAAATTCTTTTTAAATTCATGTACGAATTAAAATGAATGTGTAATGACTCTTGTTGAATATTTGGTTGGAAAATAGAATGATTTCTTGCAATCTCTTTCTAAGTCAGATCAAATGTGAAATCCCTCTGTGGCTGATAATTTTCCATTTCATTAAAGAACTTCCTTCATTTCATAATGAAGCAATTAATAAATTAATAATCTTACAAGGTTAAATTGTTATTTTTTATTACCTTTTCCTCCGTAATCAAGCCTGGCTGTAAGGAACCACTAATCTACCACATAGATCAGTGGTTCCTTGAGCACAAGTCCAGCATATGTGAACAATTAATAGTGTTGTCAGAAGAAAAGAGAAACACGCTAATTTCACTTAGTGAAAAAAAGCACAGGTTGCTGGGTCAAACCACCACCCCATCCCTCCCTTGGTGAATTGATGAATTTGGATTTATCCATATTGGTCTTGTATCCTTACAATAAAATCTTGGTGTTTATTTAAAACTTGTACAAAATAGAAAAACTAAAACAAACACTGAAACATGAATCAAGAGAATGTATTTTTATTTTTCACTCTTATTTGGAAGTTAAAAAAAGATATCAAAATAATTTTTAAAAATCTTAGTACAATACTTTAAAGGGATGTGTCATCTAGAATAACATCCTGACAAGTCAAAAAATCAGAACAAAAATGAATTTGTAAAAACTAAGAAAATTAGCCTTTCCAGGTTCCTATATACAAAATCAATGACCCCCCAAATAATGACATCTTTTAACAAATGACCCTTTACACCGGTGCTGGATGATAAATTACCCTGGTTATAGTACAATTAACCCAAATGCAGGAACACAAACCTTCCAACCTGTTGGTAAATGGGAGTGAAGAGCCAAAGTGTGCTCCCAAACTCCCTTTTCAGGTGAATTGGTTGTCAAAAAGGAAATGTGTAAATTCTTCTTGTTTTAAAACAAAGCATGGATCAGCCCCAATTTCAAACTCATAAACCCACACAGATATGTAAACTGTGCTCTCTCGGTTACAGGTAAGCCTGTGTCAGCCAGTTAAATCAGCGAGGCATGTTGGAGATGAAATTCGTGTGGGGAGACAAGATATTTCTCCTCTATTTTCGGCAGCTTCCTAACAAGCATCCTCAGACAGTGCTGCAGGGGAGCAGGATAACTGCTGAGCCTGGCATGACACAATGCCCAGAACAGTGCAGCCAACGGTGCTAACAACCATCAGCAGCCCAACCAGCTGCTGCTGAATGCCCCAGTCCAGGCACCAACACCCCTGGGAGGACGGCGATCAATAAAACCCACAGTCCTGGAAGACGTGTGGAAAAGAAATGTGTCGAGGCAAACCAGGCTCATTTAAAGCTAAACTGTCCTATCAGTGGGGTGAGAGGAGCATTCTGAATATCTCTCCAGAGAGAAGGGAAGGAGGGGATATTACATTCACTACAAGAGACTTTTGTATGGACTCCAATTAGGAAGGTCAGCGTAACTGGCCAAATGAGGATTTTTTTTTGCTTCTACACCCAATGTGTGTCTTCATGTGAACGGACATGTGTCCATATCCCATAAAGGGTAGAAAAGAAGACATGTATGAGGGGAAAAAAACTGAAATAGCTGCAAACATCTGTCTGGTGCTTAGTTGAGATAGTTTTTCTGCTTTTGTAAGCAACAATCTGACTGCTTATTATTTAGTACATGTTAATCTCAAAATGTTGAAATCCAAGCAATTTTGAAAATATAACAAAAAATGGAATTTTGATTATATGAACTATATTTTGTTTCCCCAAAAACTTGAATATTTTAAATCAAACTGTTTTTTTTACCCTTACACAACAATGTCAGTTATTGGAGGGCCGTTTCATAATTAAAACATTAATAGATATTCATTGAGATTTTTTTTAATTCTTTGTGTACGTTTTTGTCATCTACTTTGTTAAAGAGACACTGTGGCTTCTGATCATTTCCTATTGCAACCTGTGTTTGTATGTCACATGAAAATATGAGAGCAGTCATGTTGCACTATATTGTAAAGAGTCTGAAAGCAGAGAAGAGAAGAAGAAAAGAAGCTTTGTATATTTGCACTGCATGATTGGTTAAAGAATGCAGTTCAATTATGAATTCCATTTTAACCTGGAGAGACTCACACAAAAACAGAGCAGCAATTAAAAAGTTTTATTGACATGAATGAATAAAGTTTTTTGGTGCTCAGACTCCGGCAGAAGACATTTATGGTGTAAATTGCAATAAACATGGATGAACTTTTAGGTTTAGGATTAGAGACACTGGTGGTGGAGTGGAGGCTGAAGGAAGTCTGATGGAGCCGTAAGAAAACGAGGTTGGAGAAGGGGCAGAGGCGGGCTGAATATGGGAACTGGCATCTGGGAGTAGACAGAGCCATGGATGGAGATCCTTCTAAGCAGAGCCTTGTATGATGATTGGCTATGACGAGCTGTGGTCCAAAGCTGATGGGCTGCAGCTGAGGCATATTACGCAGCGACTGGATGGTGCAGGTGAAGCTGGGAAGAGTCTTCTAGTTTGAATTTACACCTAAGCTTCATTTTTACTTAAGAGTTTAAATTTCCAAATGTAAAGTTGGAAAAGTTAGCAAAAAGTTATCGTCATGCACACCATGCTTGGAGAAAACTGAATCTGAGGATAAAACAAGGGAATTTCTAAGGAAAACTATTGACCCAAACACAGCCAAGGAAACTCTCAACTGGTTCAAGAGAAAGTACAGCTGTCAAAATGGCTCAATCAACTCACAGATTTGTATCCAATTGAAAATTTATGGAAAGAACTGAAGCTCAACAGGCCTATAACGGACTCCCAGAACCTTCAAGATTTGAAGACTGACTATTGCTTTATACAGGGGATGTCTTGAGGCTTTCATTACCCAAAAAAGTATTTAATTTAATACATTTTTGTGAGTTCAGTGCTTATTCCCCCTGTAATTTAATTTTTTAACATCAAATGCACTGATTTCTTTATGTGTGGATTACTTGTGTTGTTGCTGACATCTGGTGTGAATTAATTCTGTTACTCATGATAAAGGGACTTGGAGCACATTTTAAATTGTACCTGATTTCAATTTTTTGGCATGTTTTTCACACTTCTGTTTCAGAGCATCAAACCAATTTAAATAATTGTCGAAGAAAAAGTGATTACCCCCTAAACCTTATACCTGGTTGGACCACCCTTAGATAAATATAGTTGCTTCTCCATTGGCAAGTCTCACTCTAACAGGTCATGTCCAGTTCAGTTCTACCCCAGTTGTGAGCGTCTCCATTAAGGTCTGTTCCTCACTATTGTGGGTGTGACTATGGGAATGTGGGAGGGCAGTGAGCATGCAGCAGTTGTGGTCGACTCTGATGATGTTTGCAGCGACACTCAGCAATGGAGAATCTCAAAGTTGTGGTTTTGATGGACTCAAGTAAACCAAGATATTTCATTTTGTCTTAAATTCATTGCTGACCCAAACATAATGAAAAAAAAATTCAGATTAGCTGATTATTATTATAGGCCTACATACAAATCTATCTATATTCTGCCACTATATTCTCATTTTTTAAACATGCAACCTTTAGAATTTTGGTAATGCACTCAAAAGAGCTAATATCCATGCATAATTTTTTTTTTAATTCCAAAAAATAAAATGCACATTACAACAAACTATTGTGTAGTTCCAGAGTTTCACACCAGCTGGTGTAGAACTAACTCCAACAGAACAATGACCAGAGCTACAACATTCTTTGCACCTTCATAGCGTGACTCTTCTTCATAGAGTCGAGATGCTTGCAGGCCTACGAAAAGTTTATGCATATGCTTCTGATTAAAGTTATTGTTACGCTCCTCCACACTGTGCAGCGCTCTGACAACAGACAGCATGTCCGTCGGTCCACTGCTATACTATGAGAAATGTTTGGAGTCTGCAGTGACATAAATCACGGGCCAATCAGTGAATGCAGTCTGCTGACAATCAAACTGCTTCCGCGCAATACACGGCTTGGTGCAGCTTGGACTACCCATGAAGTGAGTATGAAAAATGGAGAAGAGCCGTGCAGGATCTGGTAACGGAGATGAATCTGACCGGTGTGGATTGGGGGAGAGCCAGTTAAGCTCTAGTGGAGAAGCAGCTTATGACAGTGTTTAATATTGGTGTATAAATGTGGGGAATATGAGCTTGACTGTAACTAAATATGATGCAGATTGAGGCAGAAATCATCCAGCCTTGACAAATTTTATTAGCTCCAAATTTTGTACTGCCTCGTGTATCAGTTCTTCCCCTCTGGAGACTACAGTGAAAACTTTTTGACCTTCTATCTTTGTTAGCCAAAGTTGAAAATGTGCCCATTTTTGATTTTCCATTCTTAAAGCTGAGGGTATTATATTCAATTAAGTATACATTGCCAGTACTGATGTATTTTTTAGTGTCTGTTAAACCCTCTTTATAATACTGCTACCATCCTTTTTTCTTAAGTTGCATTTTTCCACTTGATTTAGTCAATGAAATAAAGTTCTTGGATGATTTTGCTATCTGAATCTGCCTGTAAACTGTTCAAAACAATATGCTCTCACATTTTCATATAAGGAACTGTTAGATGTTTCATATAAAGATGTGTACGAAGACACACATTCAGGTTAGAGGTTTCACAGCATCAAAACTGAGTCAGGAGAAAGTGCAGAAGTCTACATTTCTTTCAGAACAACTGGATTGCATCATTGTAAAAGGATATTATGTATATCAAAGAAGCATGTCTCTTCCCTGCTTTACGTTACGATACAAATGTCAAAACGACTTTCTTCAGGACTTTGAACGAGACAGGAACACTCAATGATCATGATTTCAATGAAAGTGCAGTTTTTACTTTAATACTTGCACTAAATTGTAGCAACTTCAACATTTCCACTCTGTGATATTTAAGTAGAACTTTCTTAATTAAGAACAAAATATTTCCTTTAAAAGGACAGTCACCTTTGGCATCCAAGTGGTATTAAAACCATCTTTGGGTCAAAAAAAAAGCATTTCAACAAAATGCATTGCGCTGAATCTCCATCCAGTTGGTGCTGCTACCTTCTGTGCAGCTATCCAACATGGTGGGTTGACCTTTTGATCTAGCATCACTTCATAGTTTCTATAGCGCTCTACCCAGTGAAGCACTAACCACTTTGTAGACAGTTCAAGATAAACATTTTCAGGTTCAGGGTTGTTGAATATACTTGACTTGGGCAACCTAATTAATGCAGTTTGCATTTATCTGCAGATGCCTGGTTATCACAGAAGTCAAAATCTTGTGAAAAATATATGGAAATCTGCATATTAAACCAAAACTCTCTGGATATTTACTTATTCCTGAAAAGAAGAGCATAAAATGCTGTTACTTTGTAAATTGAGCAAATTGACTTTTATACATGACTTTTTAAGTCAGGCAGCCAGCTGGAACAAATCCAGAGGAGCAGAGCATCCCATGTGTTTTGATAATGATAAGAGGACACATATGGTTCACTTTGGGTGAAATTGTTATGTTTATGAATGTGACTCTGAGTGTGTGCGTACAAAGCTCTGTGTGTGAGATCCAGAACTTGTGGCACGTCTGGCAGACCACAGACCTTTTGCTGTCAGCCTCTGTTGAGGAGGTGCGACTGAGGTGACATTCACGTCCCCAGTAATTATCAGGACTATGATGTGGGAACATTAATGATGTATGAGGGCCCAGCAAGGGGTGAAAGCCTTGGCTTCACAGCACCTCATTACTAAGAGATACTAGCATGAGGAAGACCGCCCTGCCCAGCTCAGTTCAAACTTACTCCCATTTTTGCTGTCATTTCTTTATTGCTTGTTCTACTGTTGTCACACAACAGGTAATCAGTCAAACTCTTTGAATTAATCCCAACATATTTCTTCTGCTAAAGAAGTCAGGTGTATTACGTATCTGTCATGTAGAAGGAACTGATAATGTTAACCTATTTAAAGAACTAAAAACGTAGTGTCAAACTAAAAACACATACAGTAGCAGACCTTGCTTCACCCTCTTGAAACTGAAATAGACAAGATGTCTGATTATCCCTAATTAAAAATGATTAAGCACCTACTTGGAGCAGTCAATGAGCATTGACTTCAGGGAATGGTGATGTGGTGAATGCGGCCTTGTTTTGGGTTGATTCCAGCAAACCTTCAAAATTCTCATTGCAAATCAGATGGTGCTCATTGACAAGATTTAAATCATTAAAGCCCTCCACCTCTTTCCTGCAGGGGGGGGATTATGGATCTCTGGCCTCATGGTGTCCGCTTCATGCATGCTGAACAGAGGGAATAGGAAATGGAGGCAATGAATGTGAAAGCTCAGTAAAGGGTTTAAATAGGTATTAAGGATAAAAATGATTACACCTAATAATCAATCAAAACAAAAGATTCAAAAGGAAGAAAGGCCAGCATTGTACTTGAATGTTTATTTAATTATGCAAGACAAAAGATTGCATCATGTTTGACTAACAAGCTGGTCTATTCTAGTGGGGGTTTTTCTTTGTTTTATGAGATGTACCAGATCTGGAGGAGATGTTATCTGGCTCGTCTGGCAGGAACAATCCAGATGGCAAACGCATGACTTCATGTCCAATCAGGTGTTGTATCCATGGAAACAGAGGAAGCGAAAACGTCTTGTACAGCACTGTGTCTCACAACACTCTTTGCAAACAATGAGACAGCGGGACACGTGGCCCTCATAAAGCTTGTTAGCTGGGTTTAGAACAGCACATCTCATTGCAAACATGTCACCAAACCAAATTCTCATTACATCCTGGAGGCTTTACATAATTTCATAAGAATCCTGGGGGTTATTCCCTGCTGAGATCCAGCTATATTTGACCAGAATTCAATTTCCTATGAAAGATAACATAAATCAAGTAAAAATACAATACAGTAATACTCACAGGACCAAAAGCAAACAGTTTTACAGGTAAGTAATATAGTTTTATCATCTGTTCCACTGAATGGCATCTCTGAATAAAAGCTATCTAACATTATATTATATTACACCAGCTCAATACATATGGTTAGAGAAACTGGTGTAACACAATTTTACAATTACTTGTCCTCTGACCAATTAATATATGTAAAAAGTAGATATATAAATACTACATATAAACATAATCTAACATTAATACATTTTAAAAAAGGATAAATACCAAAAAGGATGAGTGATGCAATAAAAGGCAACTTTTAAGGTGTGTATCTTCCATTCTAATGTGAACAATACCATCAAAAAAAATGAGTCACGTAGATACGTTTAAAGGAAACATCTGCAAGGTTGTACAGTTGTTAGCACTGGTTCCTTATTGTGATTTACAGTTTAAATCTCTTTTAGGACCTTTCTGTGAGAAGTTTGCAAACTCTTGTGCATATGCTCTTACAGGTACTCCAGTTTCCTCCTACAATGCGTCTTAGGTCTAAATCTACAATTCCTTTAGCAATGGGTATTTGTGTAAATGCTTATTTGTCTTGTTTGTCACGCTGGCCATGTGATGGACTGATGACTGTCACAAGGTGGATGCCTTTCACCCACTAAACACTGGACCAGCAACAGCTCCCCGCAATCCTAAGTAGGAACCTGTGGGTACAGACAATAAATTGATGGATTCAGTTATATGTTCAGTTATATGTAAAGTTTATCACACATATTTGAAATACTTAGCTGGCACACTGAGAACACACAGTGGTGTAAATAAGTGTTTCATGGTTTTTGTTATAGCTTTATTTTCTTTCAGAGAAACAAAATAATTCATTTTTAAAAATGCATTACATAACAGTTGGATTTACATGAATGAGTATATGACCTCTACCAGCAAGTTACAATCTTTGCTCCTAAAGATGAACCAGTTACTGATACTTCAGACTTTACATATTTAGGTGTATTAAACTCACCAGTCCTCAGAGATTTGTTCCTTTCCAAACTCTTAGCCATCATCTTTAAGACTAAAGAACTGTCTGAAGATGTCAGAGACAACATAGTGGTTGCAGGGAAGCTCAGCAAGAAGTTGACAACTCTTGTTGCAGTAATTCAGAAATGGAGGAAACATAAAATAACCTGCAATCATCCTTAATTTGGAGCTTCAATGGATGATGATGAGAAAAGGTAAGGGATTAATCCACAAATACACACAAGGAGCTTGTTAATGATGAGATAGATGGAACTACAGTCACGAAGAATACCATAACAGCATCCATGTCATAATGGACTGATGTTTAGAAACTGTTGTTGTGTTTGTGAGAGGATTAGGGATCAAACACTTGTTGTCCATGTTGCATATATTGGGCATCATGAGTAGACTTAAGAGGAAACAGAAACATTTCTATAGAAATGGGTTTTAAGGCATTAATTAGGAATTAATTAGAAACTATATTTCAGTATTATCATTACTTTCTCAACAAGTCACTAATTAGAAACTGAAGTCTCACATCTTACTGTATGCAATGTGCTGTATGCATGGTTATATTGTTTTACAAAGAAAAATTTGAAAGGGTGGCCTGCATAAAAATTAGGTTCATCTGAGTAAATAGTTTGTAGGACTCCTCAAATTCACCAATGATCTCCTCATTTCCTCAGAATCTGGTCATCTCAGCATTCTCCTCCTCTTAGACCTCATCGCAGCCTTCAACACCATCAGCCACACCATCCTTCTCTCCCGCCTAAAATCCTTCCTCAGTATCACTAGCATTGCCCCCACCTGGTTACAATCATATCTCACAAACCATGGGTGAATGAGTGAATATAGAGTAAAGCACAGTCCTCTGTCTGGATGTGATAAAGTGCTATATAAGTACAGGCCATTTACCATTTACCATATCTCACAAAAGGGCAACCATTCATTAGCATCAATAACTGCACCTCCTCCACTGCTCTTCTATCACAAGGCATCTCCCAGGGTTTGGTCCTTGTCCCTCTACTCTTCATCCTACACATACCCTTCCATGCCATCATCCACAGCCATGGTCTCCACTTCCAATGGTATGCCGACAATGTCCAACTTTACTTCTCCACCAAATCCATCATGACTGCAACTCACTCTACTCTGACCAGCTGTCTAATTGAGATAAAATCACGGATGCACTTAAACAACTTCAAACTCAACTGTGACAAGTCAGACATCATCATCGGTCCAAACCCCTTTCCAAAACCGCCAAAAACTTCAGTCTCACCATTGACAACACCATTTGGTCTCCCTGTACTTATATCTGCAACCTTGGAGTCATCTTTGACAGCAACCTTTCCTTTGAACACCATTTTAACCACATCACAAGAACTGACTTTTTTTCATCTAAAAAATATCTTTCTTCTCTGCCCATCAGCTGCTGAAATTCTCATCCATGCTTTCATCACCTCCAGACTTGATTACTGTCACAGCATTCTTCATGATTCATCATCCAAAGTCCTCAATGAACTCCAGCTCATACAAAACTCTGCTACTCGCCTGCTCACTCACACCCACTCCCGTGACCACATCACCCCAATTCTCTGAAACTCCACTGGCTCCATCTACCTCAATGCATCCATTTCAAAGTCCTCCTTCTTACCCACAAAGCCCTCCATAACCAAGGCCCATGCCTCATGAACCTGCTCCACTGTCACACTCCTTCCCACAGCCTCCGCTCCTCTGATGCCAACCTCCTGTCTCCACCGCTCAGAACCAAGCACCGGACCTGGGGTGACAGGGCCTTCTCCGTAGCTGCTACCCTCTGGAATTCCTTCCCCAAACACATCCGTGACTGTACAGACCTACCCATATTCAAATCACATCTCAAAACTCACCTTTTCAGAACAGCTTTTGATGTATGATTAATATCCTGTTTTATTCTAATCATGTGTTTTTTAATGTCCAGTACTATGTATTTAGGTATTTTTTTCTTTTATGATTTTGTTTGATGTAAGTGTTCTGTTTGTAATTTTTCTTGATTCTTGTAAAGTGTCTTTGATGTTTTAGAAAAGTGCTATTCAAATAAAATGTATTATTATTATTATTATTATTATTATTATTATTATTATTATTATTATAAAAGATGCTAACCTTTTGGGGTATGTCTCTACCAAATCTGTACATCTAGAGACTGAGTTGATTCTATTTTTGCAAAATAGCTCAAGATCAGTCAGACTGCATGAAAAGTGTCTGGAAACATACATTTTTAGTTTTGTCACTGATTTTTTATTAAATTTAGGTCTTTACCTTTACCTGCATATACTTTGATCTACATCATTCAATTTTTGCACGAGCTGTATGTTTCAGATTATTCCAGGAAGGTAATTGTCTTTCCAGGTATTCACCCAGGAATAGAGTTGGTATAAAGTTCCATCCATCTTTCCATCATTTAATTTTTTTTTTTTTTTTTTTTTTTTTTTTAATTTTTAAGGGTGGGATTTTTATTTAGTTATTTTTTTAATTTTTTTTTTTTTTTTTTTTTTTTTTTTTTTTTTTTTTTTTTTTTTTAACATGTCCTGTCCGGCAGTGTGGCATTCAGAATTGTTGTCTGAAGGTAAGGCCCAACAGATTTTATTTCACAAGTGGAGCATTACGGCTTTCGCCATGATGTTCCGTTTCGTATATAAATGAAACTTTATTAAAAATTGCATTGGGTTTGTTTAAAATGCAATGGACACAAAGATGAATAAAATGGGAAAGAGAGAAAGATGGAGGAAAGGTTTAAAGAGAAAAAAAGGAGATAGGAGTAGAGGAGAGAAAAAAGCATAAAGAAAAAAAAACAAGTCAACACCCTTGAAGTCTGCCTCGAGATCTGTGGAAAGAGAAAACAAAACAAAACAGAGAATTCACAGCAACAAACAACATATGCATACATAATAATAGTTATAACTTCAATGGAAAGTACACCGTACAGGGTAGTACAAGATGTATTTAGTAGCAATCGCAGCCCGACTGTATTTAACAAACACCTGAATCTAAACACCTGTTTGTGTGTGAGTGTGCTTGTGTCTATAAAGTTTCACCCTAAAAATATTTGATAGTGGATGTGGGGGCCCACAGATCCACACCCCCAGGACATATGGACGACTTGAGGAAAACTAGAGCCACAGACACCCAGTGCCCCCCAAGCACGTAGCCTCAGGAGCCCCCCGTGGGAACAACTGGACTCCCCTCCCCAGAGAGCAGCACAGGCAAGCCCCGGGTGACACCTGGCAGCCACACTGCAGAATCCCCAGGGGGCCTCAGCAACGAGCCCACAGGCCCTTCCAGCAACCTGCTACGCCGGAGCAGATCTGGCAATGGACAAAGAGACCCGAGCCATGAGGGCAAATCCCCACCCAAGCAGAGGCTCAGCCGAGCCAGGGCACCCAGGCCCCAGCAAGCAGCCACCAGGCTGAGCTGGCACATACCCTGGCACCCGACCCCATACACCAACAGCCAGCAATGCATTGGCGGGCAGAGGCACCCGCCACCAGAGGGGAGTGTGACGGGAGGAAATAGGCCCCATATTTTTAGGCCCAAGATGTTCCAGGAGAGGGGGCAGAACCCAACCTGACAGATAAACTGCCACACACAAACACACTCACACAATCCCACCTACATGCTCACATACAGACATTCACATCCACTCGCCCAACATAAAAAAAGGGAGGACGTCATACACCCACTTTCACTCCCCATACACACTCTATACTACCAGGTCAAGGTAACGTCCCCCCAAAGGAGCAACCTGTCCCCGTATCCAGGAGATGGTCCCCTTCTCTCTGGGGTGGAGAAAAGCAGACAGCCCAACCCTCTGCAGCAGCAGCAGAGTAGCCCTTCAGGCAGGACATGAGCCGGGCACCACCCGAACAACCCGGGCCCAGAGCCCCAGGAGGCCTCAGTGACCTGACCCCAACCAGAGATGGGCCAGGAAGAGTCCACATAGTCCCAACGAGCCAGCCAACCAGAGCAGTCCCACAACGAAACAGCCCCACCCCCAGCAAGCCCCAATCTCAACCCCAAAGGACCACCCCCAACCAGCCCACAAACATTGTATACACCCCCCTGCAGGAGGGCCGCAGCCCCAAAAATCCAATCAGAATACACCCCCACAGTGTGAGCCTAGCACACCGCCCCCATCTCAGGTGCTCCCACCACATCCTGTCCCCCACTACACAGCATTCATGCAACAGCAAGGCAACAGCCCTACACAACACCACCTCAGCCCCATACACAAATGAACAGATGCCACCGAGCCACGCAGCCACACCAAACCCCCCCGATCCCACACCAGGATAGGATCAACTCCCTTGTCAAGCATCCACCGCAGGAGGCCTGCACATGGGGCAAACAGCCCCACCATGCCCCCTCAACCATTTAAATGATTATCATTTCTGAACAGCTTCCCTGTACCCAGTGGCAGTTCTAGACCAAATTTAACAGGGCCACAGTGGGGCCAATGTGTTTTGATGGGAGCACAGAACACAAAAATGAAACAAAACAAAAACAAACAAAAAATCAGGGCACTATTGCATTGTTTAATATATTAAGTGAGCCACAGAGCCAAAGAGCCTCTTGTGGCTCTAGAGCTGCAGGTTGCAGATCCCTGATCTATCAAGGAAAACTCTGATCTGATCTCAGTACAGTTGAAGCATAGTTTTTAAATTATTGTTCTAGTAAAGCTTTGAGGTAAAAAATGAAATTGGTCCAAGGGACCAATTAGTTACAGTTTCTGTGCCAACACATATCATAAGAAATAGATTTAGTATTATCTCTTCAGTCAGGGGCATAACCATGATCTCAGGAGTGAGGGAGACAAATTTTTCAGGGGTCTATTGAGTGATTTATCATCCCCTTGCATTCAATCACACCTCTCCTTAGTGACACACATAATCACTAACAGCTATGCTATAGCACCAGGGGACTGACTTTAGTTCTTTAAACTATAAACCAACATCTAAAGTTTTAACTGCCAAACTCTGGTTGACACAATTACCTTTGAATATCTACAGGGTAAGATGTATCTCTGAAAACAGGCGAGAGTAGAGGGCACAGATAAGGGAAGTTTAGGTGACATGTTCCATGGGTACCCACCATCCCTTATGCCCAAGTCTTCTGCACAGAGGCCATTGCAGGGGATAGGACCAGTTCTACACAGGCACTGGCCCATGTTAGCCCCTGTGTAGAACCTCTCATGTCTGTACCTGCTGCAGAAAAGCCTTACAATATCGTAATGAACGTTACAAAGTTTCATCATGTTCAGGATGATGTGAAGTCATAGTCTTCTACTGCACACAGCATTTTAAAAGTTCAGATTTGGTCTCATCTTATTATAATATGTCTCGACTTATTGCAATCTGCAAACAAGATCTCTTATGGCTTTCTTTTAATGTTGGCTTTCTCAATACAACAGTTTCATCAGGACTGCATTTGTGGAGTTCACAACTAATGCCCTGTCAAAACATTGTCCCACCCTAGCTGAAGATCTCTGCTGCTCCTATAGAGGAGCCTCCACAGGCTTCTATGCTGCTTCTCTGAATAATGCTTTTCTTGCCCAGCCTGTGAGCTTATGTGTACAATGATATCATGGATGGTTCGTATTTGTTCCATGTTCTCCATTTTCAGATGATTATTTAAACAGCGCTTTCCAAGATGTTCAAAGTTTGGGATATTATTTGCAAACCTGTTTCTGTTTTAAACATCTCCCTAATGTTATATTAGATGTTTCTGCTGTTTTCTTTGGTGTTTGTGATGCTCTAAATTGTTTTCAAACAAACCTCTGAGTCCTTCACAGAACATTTGGATTCATACTGAGGATAAATTTCACACAGGTTGGTATTATTTATCAAAAAGGGGACTTCTGAAGCCATTTGGATTTACTAGATTTTTCTTTGAGGTATTAAATTAAAAAAGGGTTGAATACATATGCACAACATATTCTTCTGAATTTTACTTATGAAAATTTTTGAAAGCCATATATCCTTTTCCTTTCCCTCCATAACATTGTGCTTTTTCATTACATAAAGTCTATAAAAAAAGATGAAGAAATTTGTAATGTAATATAATGTAAAAAGTTCAGCAGGTATAAATACTTTTGCAAGGCACTGTGATTCACTAGTGGTTGTGGTCCACACAGTAAATATGCGAACAACACACAAAATAAAAAACCCAAAACAGTTTTCTTCCTATTAAGAT
Organism: Anableps anableps; assembly: GCA_014839685.1. Taxonomy (NCBI): domain Eukaryota; kingdom Metazoa; phylum Chordata; class Actinopteri; order Cyprinodontiformes; family Anablepidae; genus Anableps; species Anableps anableps. The sequence goes on from CM026074.1 coordinate 14,291,766, forward strand.
TCAGGTATTCACTCTACTGGCAAACCACATTGAAGACAGTGCAACACTCTGGAGGTCTGAACAGTATTGCATCATCTCATGGGTTGTCCATTTCTTACTCAGCTCTCTCACATCACAAATGCATTTTCTCACACTGTAAAAAACAAATTCACAACTGATGACATTGCTCTGTAAAAAGTGGAGATTGATAGTTCACATATAGACAGGTGAGAACAGGCCTGCGCAGCAACTTTTGAGATCAAAACAGGATTGGAAAAAAAACATCAGTCTGGCTTATAACGACTCTTTCAACAGTTAAATAGCTTCCTTACAATGACAAACCACTTTGATGTTTATCAGTACAGTTTCCGTGCTCACCACAGTATCGAGACTGCCTTCGTCAAAGTGTTCAACAACATCCACATAAATGCAGACTGTGGAGGAACCACAGTGTTGGTTCTGTTGGACCTCAGCGCAGCATTTTACATGGTTGACCATGATATATTATTGAAGTGACTGGAGAGCTGGGTTGGACTCTCTGGTACAATACACAATTGGTTTGAATCCTACCTAAAGAATAGGGATTTCTTTGTGTCAATAGGCAATTTCTCATCAGAGCAGACAGAAGTCAAATGTGGAGTACCCCAAGGTTGAATCCTAGGACCCCTTCAATTCAATATCTATATGCTCCCACCAGCTCAGATTATAACAACAAATAAGATTAGCTACCACATCTACACAGATAATACACAGCTCTACATTATGTCACCAGGTGTCATCAATGTCCCAACAAGATCTAGAGAAACTCATACATGCATTTATCTTTAGTCGCATTGATTAATGCAACTGTCTTCACAGATCTACCCAAAAAAATCAGACAGCTGCAGCTGATCCAGAACACTGCTGCTTGCGTTCTCACTAAGACCAGGAAAATAGAGCACATCACCCCAGTTCTAAAGTCCTTACACTGGCTCCCTGTAGCTCAGAGAATAGACTTTAAATTACTTTTGTTAGTTTATAAATCACTGAACAGCTTACCAAATTACATTAAAGACCAATTGTTGTTTTCATTATATCAATCTTCCAGACCTCTCAGATCTTCTGGTTCAAGTCTACTCTGCATCCCCAGAACCAGAAACAAACATGGAGAAGCAGCATTCAGCATCTATGCTCCACAAATCTGGAACAAACTTCCAGAAAACTGCAAAACAACTGAAACACTCAGTTCCTTTTAAATCAAGGTGAAAAACCCACCTGTTTAGAGTTGCCTTTGACTCATCACAGGAACATTGACCAACATAATTGATGTGTATTGATGTTTTTAATGATGGCACTTGATAAATGTAATGTTTGTTACTGGTTTCACAACCAGTGACCGTTTGATGGGTTTATCATGTTTTGATGTTTTCAAAATTGGATGTGGAGTTGATTCATGTTTCCTTTGTCAAAAGAAGATTTTAAATTATATATATATATATATATATATATATATATATATATATATATATATATATATATATATATATATATATATATATATATATTAACAGCTACAATTTCCCTCATATTATGCATTTCTCTTGAAATATATGTTCTTTACCATTTTTCCATGGAGATAACCAGTGGAGGGCTACAGAGGTGAAAGCACCTGTGGGTGAACTGGAGTCCATCAAAGATCAAATTTACAAAAACAGACACCATTCAGTCTCCATCTAAAAAGTCTATCTGGCATAAAATATATCCTATATGGCTTCCCTGAAGATTGCAGTATAAAGTAAGAAATATTCCAATGAGGTGATATGTAATGTTTTATGCATTTCAACCAAGGGGGATAGTTTTACTATTAAAAATATATTGTACATAAAATACTCCCATGACTTCAGGGTTTGGGAACTGAACCTGTCATGGAAGTGCCTCAAGACTGCATTCACTCTGATGGCAAAAAGGATCTTGGGAACTCTTCAAATTACAGTAAAAAGTTACAATTCATAAATGTAAAAAAATATATCTTTATTCTGCTTTATTTTCAAATCACTTTGTTCATATGCTCAGAGTGGCATATTTAGCCAATAGTTACCTGGAAGTTTAACTTGTAAATTTTGTAAGAATTTGTGCAAGCTGGCACCAGGTGTGGCTAATCCATGATTGACTTGTGACTGCTGTAATCTGTGTATTCCAGATACAGTTAAGATACATCACATAAATATTTATAAATATTTAAAATTTTAAAATTTAAAGTTTTATGTAGTCTATAAAGCAGTGAGTTAACTTAAAGTTTGCATGCCACTATCTATACACTGTATTTTGAGCTTTAGTAAATAACATTTATCTCCATTTACCTGCAATATAATAATTGTACACTGCACTTTGATTTCCAGAAGATACAAAACCATTATAAATGTCCAAATGTCAGAAAGTAAACAAAAATGTTAATGTTTCACCAGATTTTAAAATGAAGTCAAAGTAATTTCAGACAATTACTAAAGCTAAGCTGATGTAAGGTTGGAGTATAAAATAACAAATGACATTATTGGATCAACCAGTCAAAAGCTCAAGCTCTTGAGGGTTGATGATTTGAGCTCTTTTATGTTCCACATAAACTAGGAACCTTAAAGTCACTGATCTGATCATAAAGTTTTATATTAAATAGTCTAGAAATAAATGTGACCTCATTTGTCTAATAAATAAATTTTTGCTTAAAAGCCACTTGAATGGAGAAGTGGCAGAAATCTGGGAGGGCTGCTGATAAACTGTGACAGTATGAGACAGATAATCTGTGGGAATAAAGAACTGAGCTCCTCTACCTTCTACGGAAGCCGAGAGTGGACATGTTATGCATAAACTTTTTTCTGATAGTTTTCTCGAGATAACGAGTTATCCCAATGGTTTTTTTGAGATAATGACTTAATTTCGAGAAAACAAAGTTTGTTTTCTTGAGATCACAAATGATTGCTGTGTGTGTTAAACCTGATTCCATCATTCAAATGCATGCCACACCAGCAGGAGAGGATTTATAAGTGTAAGTCATGGCATACATGTGTAATTCTTTGAGTCATTCTGTGAATAAGTGATAGGTTATAAATATATAGGTTATAAAACCATAATGACATAATGACACCACATCGTTGGTTAAATGATTAAACCGTATTCGTATTTGTTAAATGATTAAACGGTATTCATTATGTTGTTATAACGACATAAATAACTCGTTATCTCGAGTTAACCATCGGGAAAATAAACATGCAAGTACAACCACTCTCGGCTTCCGTAGGATTCTCCCAGAGCTCATTGCAGAAATACACCTCTTAGTCAGAAACAACCAATCAGAGCCAGGAGGAGGGTCTTAACGCTGTCAATCATGCTTGTGTACACGCTGCTTACACCCTCCCCTTTGCTCTCTGCTACACCACAGCTTCTTTCCAACAGCAGAGCCTGTCATGAATGCCCAGGCTAGTTAGCATGGTCTGTGGATAAACAGTTTTCCTGCAACAGTAAGTTGTTTCTCTGCCATTAGCACATTGAGCAGCGAGTAAATGAGCGTGATTGACAGAACTAAGACTCCTGGCTCTGATTGGTTGTTTCTGACCAGAAGTGCATTTCTGCAGATGACAATAGTAGCACTGGGAGGAGGTGGAGGAGCTTGATTTTTTCACAGATTATCCATCTCATACCATACTGTCATGACATAGTGACAGTTTTAACAAATATGTAAAAAAAAACATTTTTATAAAAGTTACATACTGCAGCTTTAATAAAGTACAGCAAAAAAAAGAAAAAAACAAATCAAAATTTCTCCCTATCTATGGGTTAGCTATTGCTGGAATCATTAGGTGTAGTTATTTTTGGTACTTGGATCTGGTTTTACTTTACCAAAATATTTGACGTAATGGGTGGTAATATTCTTAGGTTTTACTTGTGTAGTTTGGGGATTTTTTTTTTTTAATTTTTATAAATCTGTCTTATTTAGATAATGCTGTAATCTACAGTTAAATGTAATGTGGATATAAAGTCTATTTTTATTTATTTTTTTCTCAGTGTCTTGACATTACAGAAAGTCAGAGTAAACTTTACCCTTTTTAAGGTTAATAAGAATTACCTAAATTATTTATGTTTGTTAAATAAAGTAATGACCAAGATTTTATTTTAGAATTATTTTTTAACTTTCTTCAAACTCAGAAGTTTGATGACATGGATGACTTGGGTCAAACATCCTGAGCACCTTCAACAAGCTCCTGACAATGGTTTGCAGGTATCTTGGCCCACCCCCTGGACAGAACTGGTGGAAGTGAGTCATGTACGTAGACCGCCTCACCTGCATGCTTCTTTTCAGCTCTGCCCACAACTTTTCCTATGAGACTGAAATCAGGGCTCTGTGATGGCCACCCCAAAACATTGCCTTTTTTTTTTTTTTCAACGTGTCCTGTCTGGCAGTGTGGTACTCAGAATTGTCATCTGAATGTCAAGGCAAGGCCCAACAGATTTGGTTTCACAAGCGGAGCATTATGTCTTTTGCCATGATGTTCTCCTTGGTATATTTATGAAACTTTATTAAAAATTGCTTTGGGTTTACTTCAAATGTAATGGACACAAAGACGAAAAAAGAGGGAAAGGAAAGAGAGAAAGATGAAGAAAAAAGGAGACAGAAGTAGAGGAGAGAAAAAAGCATAGAGATAAAAAACAAGTCAACACCCTTGAAATCTGTCTCGGGACCTGCGGAAAGAGAAAAAAAACAAAACCGAGATTCCACAACAACAAACAACATTTGAATATATAATAATAACAGTTATAACTTCAATGGAAAGTACACAGTACAAGGTAATACAAGATGTATTTAGTGGCAATCACTGCCCGACTGAGATTGTATCTGACAAACACCTGAATCTAGACTCTAGACTTCTTCTAGGATCTAGACTCTTTTTTTGGAGAATTTTTTTGGCACTAGTGGCCTTTATTTGAAGGTAAGCCAACAGGAAGGGGGCAGAGTGTAATTGGGAAAGACCAGGGATTGGAGTCAAACTCTGGACGGCCACATTGATGTCTGTAGCCTCTGTATACGGGGTGCCTGCTCTAACCACTGTGCAACGCGATAATCCAAACATTGACTTTTTTGTTCATAAACCACTTTATAACTAATTTAGGTGTATGATTAAATGTATAATTATCCATTTGGAAGACCATTTGTGTCAACATAATGTTTTTTTTCCTTATGATGCCATCTACTCTGAAATGCACCAGTACCTCCGACAACGAAACATCCGAAGAACATGAAGCTACCAACACCGTACTTTAACAGTTCTAATACCTTCAGACCACAGGACATGTCTCCATAAATTAAGGTCTTTGTCACATTTGCAAACTGCAGTCTCTCTCCTTATGTTGCTTTTAGAGTAATGGCTTTTCTCTTGCCAAGATCAGTTTAAGTCCACATCAGTACAGGACTCGTTTAACTGTGAATAATTACACTCTCTTACCAGCTTCAGCAAGTATTTTCTTTTGCAAGATTTTCTGCTGTTTTTCTGGGATTTACATGTACACTTCATACCAAAACAAATTTGTCTCTGGGACACAGAACCCTTTTCCTTCCTGAACAGTATCCTGAACATTTCCGTACTGTTTATACATGTACCGTATATAATTGTTTGAGCAGATAAATGTTGCACCTTCAGATATCTAGATATTATAGCCAAGGATGAGCCAGACATGAACAGATCCACAATTCACTTGCCTGATTTCTTCTGATTTTCCAATGATGTCACAAAAGGAAACAACATTTGAGATGTTGCCTTAAAATACATGTACAGGGGTGCTTCACCTTCTCTCAAATTTTGTGAATTAATTAATCAATTAATTGTCAGAAGCTTACAAAGTCATGACATTATCACGTGGCATTTCAAAAACTGTTTATAGGCAGTGTATGAAAAAATTCTCCAATAAAAAGTATCTTTTGTATTCTGGAATTTAGCTTGTAGAAATAATTTGTCATTCTAACTCATCTCTAGTTTCATCTATGTACAGCATAAAGTCTTAGAACAACATAAAATATCTACTTACAACTATATTTGTACATGTATATACAATTTTAAATCCATGTTAAATTACATTTATAGATTTATACTTTATTTTCAAATACTAAAACAATAGTTGTTGTTCTTAATAGTTGTTCTTTCACTATTGTCTATCTTTAGACAGTAGTTATAATAATAATAACTATCTTTTTTGTTAAAATAATTGTTTCACTATAGTTGTTGCACCAAAGCAAGCATCTCAGTCAAAGACAGACAAAAATCAAAGTTAAAACCTAACTATAGTATGGTAGGCTTCTAGATCCAATTATAACAAAAAACAGCATTATGAGTTCTGGTCCTAACCCTCGCTTTGTGGGAGGATTTTTAATAGGCAAAAATGTTTATTTAATGCAGGAAATAGTGGAAATTTGCTCGCTCTGTATTACTTAGTAATGTCTTACAAATAGAACCATCTTAAAATTCTCCACCAGTAAATAATGTGTGGTTGAATGCTCTCTGGTGAAATTTCAGAATATCAAATGAAAATCACCAAGACACAACCGTGAAAAGAGAAAAGATTAAACCAAATGAGTTTTACTCCACAGCTTCTCTTAATTTTATCTGTGTGGGCTATGTTTGGAGGCTGCTGGTGAGTCTAGCACTATCAATTAGCATGCAATATCAATTAGCTACCAATCTCACAGCGCATTAGTAGGGATAATGGGTTGACCCCTAATACCACCCGTCCACTTTACTTTAGTGGATGCTTCTTGAAGAAAGATTGAATGTATGAAAAGTTAAGACTATTTGTAAAAACAGCAGGGTGAAGGACTTTTAATTATTTAGCTATCTTCTCCTGAGATGAGAATTTGTAAATGATAGCTTTCACAACATGGCAGCGTATTGAGGAAGACTATGGCTCCACTTTTATTCCCGGCCCTTACTGGAGGAGGCCTCTACCCACAATGTGGGGGTCCATCGATGTTTTATGTTCTGCATCTTGTGAGTTACACTACTTAGGGCAGGCAATAACAGAGGTGGGTAGTAACTAGCTACATTTACCCAGTTATATTTATTTGAGTAACTTTTTGTAAGAAATTTACCTTTATGAGTAGTTTTACTGTACCTTACTTTTTACTCTTACTTTAGTAAAATTTGTAGATACTCTATTAACCATAAGTAGCGTCACAGATAGATAGTTCCCAAATTATGTTGACTATTTTCATAAGCTGTGGTATTGCAAGACACTGAACTGGTTCTCTCGAAGAGCAGAAAAAGCCTCAAAACAACAAATTTAAGCCTCAGTAATAATGCTCGTAATGCTGCTGCTATGTAAAGCTGTTTATTGGTATCCTATCAAGATGGGATGGGAATATCCTATAGGAATAGGGGATAGGAACATCCTATCAGTAATATCATTTCTGGGGTAACTTCCTTCCGGCCCAGTGTTGTGGAAACTATCTATTGAAAAACAAGCACAAATGCACCAGACACAGACACACACACACTTTATGTTAAAGTGAGACTTCTTGTTTGTACCCAAACTTTATTGTTATAATGTTATGTTCTATCTGCTGAGCCTGCTGTGCCATTTGGAGCTCGAGTGAATATACAATAAACAGTATGTATTTGTAACTGGAAGTTCTTTACTCGGTTCTAATAGATACACGTCACCTACTATAGCTATTACAGACAAACCCTGATGATAACTATGTCATGTGATGACTGACAGATACCCTGTGATGAAGATCTATCATACAAGGGTGATTAATCTGACTGTTTTGAAAAATAAATACTATTAGCTTAAGTGACTTGAATTAGCTTTTCTTCATATGGTGCCCATATTCATTAAAAAAGTCATAAAAGTCATAAAACATAAAATGCACAATGAACAAGTTGGTGTGTTTTGTGCGACTGTTAAACTTCTACATAAAAGGAGCTCTTACCTTATTAAATAAATATTTAAGTATCAAGAAGTCCTAAAGGTCATTGTTTGATATATTACCACATGAGTTATTAAAACGTTCCACTGATATTTAGAGTGGTAGCTCAGAGATATAGATGGCAAGTGGTTTAATTTTGATCATGGGACGAGAATGATGCAGCTCACTGACATATACAATTCACACAGGGCATTTGTTCAGCTGGAAGGAAATCATCTATTATTTTCACTCATCCATAGTGTGTAGATTCATGTCATTACATACCTATGTGATTAAAATTTCTTCTCTCTGACTCCATTATGCCACACCAGGCTGCCACGAGCGTGAGATAGCAATCTGTTATCTATGTGTTAATGCCATACTTTCTCCTCTACAGTCATCTGTTACAACACGACATTCAAATCTCAGCAATTAACCTGCTCTGTCACCTCACGCTGAGAGGGACTGCTGGACTGGAGCTCAACTTCAGGGGTGGCAAATGAATTCAAAGGGGGCAACAGGGTGGCTGTAAGCTTGAAAATGAAAGTCAATGTGATGTACACTAAAGAGCAAAGACACACTATCAGACAAAGATTTTCTGCTAACAAACTTGTTTTTCTTCAGTTCACATTTGATTCAGTATACAACTTACAGGGTCTTGCAAAAATATGGACTCCCCCTTCAGGTTTTCCTGTTTTATTAAGTTACAACAGCAATTTTTTTACTTAGATTTTATATCACACCAATACAAATTAGTTCATAACTGTGAATTGGAAGGAAATTCAGTACATGGTTTTAAAAAATTTTTTTATCAAAAATGTGAAAAATATAATGTGCAAAATAAATCAAGCTCACTCATTCTGGATGGATAGCATCTGGCAGCAATACTTTTCAAGTCTTGCCACAGATTCTTAATCTGATCTTGACAGAGGCACTTTAAGATGAGCATGACTTGAATATGCTTCAACCTAAAGGTTTCATTGTTGGTGTGGCTGTTAAGGTTTGTTGTCCTGGTGGAAGGGGAATCTCCACCTTAAGTCTTTTGTAGACTAACATGTTTTCTTCCAGAACTGCCCTGGATTTTGCTCCACCTATCCACCTATCCTCCTATCGACTCTGACCATTCTTGCATGTCTCCTCTGAAGAAAAGCATCCCCACAACATAACTCCACAACTAAAAAACACTTTGTTTCTCAGTGAGACTGCAATGCTCAGAGTGATGTTGGTGTTGGGTTTTCTTCCACATATAACCTTTGTATGTAAGTCAAAAGAATATGTTTTGGTCACACCTGATCAGAGTTCCTTCTTCTTTTTTGCTGCTGGAGGTTTCTTTCTGTAAAAGGGAAATTTTCATTTCCACTGTCACAATATGTAAAGTGGTGTGAAAAATGTTTGCACCTTCCTGATTGCCTATTTCTTTGCATGTTTGACACTTGTGTTTTAGAACATCAAACCAATTTAAATATTAGTCAAAGACAACACAAGTAAATACAAAAAGCAGCTTTTAAATGAAGATGTTTATTATTAAGGGGGAAAAAAACTCCAAACCTACATAGCCCTGTGTGAAAAAGAGGCCCCCCCGCCTGTTAAAACATAACTTAACTGTGGTTTAACACACCTGAGTTCACTCTCTCTAGCCACACCCAGTCCTGATTAGTGCCAGACCTGTTCTCAATCAAGACATCGCTTAAATAGGACCTGCCTGACAATATGAAGGACATGAAAAGATCCTCAAAAGCTTGATATTATAATGAAATCCAAAGAAATTCAGGAACAAATGAGAAATAAAGTAACTGACATGTGTCAGTCTAGGAAAGGTTACAGAGCTGTTTCTAAAGCTTTGGGACTCCAGTGAACCACAGTGAGAGCCGTTAACCATAAATGGTGAAAACATGGAACAGTGGAGAACCTTCCAATGAGCGGCCGGCCGACCAAATTATCCTAAGAGAGCAGCAACGTCTCATCCAAGAGGTCACCAAAGACCCCACAACAACAACATCCAAAGAACTGCAGGCCTCACTTGCCTCAGTTAAGGTCAGAGGTCAAGAAAGAAACTGGGCAAAATGGCCTCCATGGCAGAGTTCCAAGGTAAAAACCATTGCTGAGCTAAAAGAACATTAAGGTTTGTCTCAGTTTTTTCCAGAACACATCTTGATGATCCCCAAGATTTTTGAGAAAATACTCTGACGAGACAAAAAGTTGAACTCTTTGGAAGGTGTGTGTCTCATTAAGTCTGGTGTAAAAGTAACACCGCGTTTCAGAAAAAGAGCATCATCCCAACAGTAAAACATGGTGGTGGTGGTGTGATGGCAATCACTTTTTCACGCAGGGCTTTGGAGCTTTGGCTTTTTTTTTTTTCTCCTTTATTAATGAACATAACATACATTTGGTGTCTACTTGTGTTGTCTTTGACTAATGTATAAATTGGTTTGTTGTTCTGAAATACTTACGTGTGAGAAACATGCAAGAATATTAGAAATCAGGAAGGGGGAAAATACTTTTTCACACCACTGTATGCTCAGTAAGAGGGATTGCTCTAATTTCAATGACACAAATCAAGTGATTCTCCACTGTCGCTACCTGCTCATCCAGGAGGGATGAATGCTGCAAGTCACTTGATGCAATCTGCCATGTTTCCTTAGACAGAAAACTTTAACCTAATAAAATTAGAAAACGAACTTAAGTGCATTGTTTGATGACTAGGATTATTTGGAATGTATGTATGATTGAACTGAATTAATGTTTTGCAAAGTCGCTTGAGATTACATGAATTGGTGATATATAAATAATAATATATAAATAATATGATATGAATTTAATTTAATTTTTGAAGGTGGGGCTACAATGCAAAAAATAACAAAGAACAACAAGACAAGTTGTGTCACAAGTCATATTCACATGCAAGTTAAAGCCTTTCAATAGGGATTTGTTTTTACAGAACCACAGAACATTCAGAAAAGTAAACTATCTTCCAAAGCGATGAAGATCTTCTCTGAAATTCACCTTTTTTTTTTTTTTAATTCAAACTCTACCCCACCATCAGGTTTTATGAATTTCTTCTTGGTGTCTTTTGTATAATCTTGCTACTTATAAAACAAAGAACATAGACTTATAATCACATACCATCAACTCTGCTCTCGGTTTGACAGAGAAATAGTGTTGTTGCATTTTAGATCAGTTCCTCTGCAGAAATTAGCTGTATTGACCTTTGTCTTCAGCCCAGCTGCCAGAAAAAAGTGTTGCCATTTACCTGTTCAGGAAACCAGGGCTGTCATCTCACCATTTCTCACCAATAGATTTGTGAAATGAGAATTTATCTGAGGTAAAGAAATCTGTCAAACCTACTCTTTTAGACAGGAACATTGTGTGTGGGTTTGAAACATGGTTTCAAGAAGCTGAAGAAGCTTTGTTTTCCAAAACTTACCCTTAAATTCAGTGACACAAATCAAGAACACTTTTTCAATAAATTACGATATGACTGTTTAAATTTTGCCTTGACTTTGTTTTATTTGTCTGATATCTTTTAAAGTATAGAAAAAGGGTGTTTCTCTGCTGCAGAAGACTGCTTTTTGCCTCTTTGTGGCACTGCCTACTGGAGAGGAGTCAGGAGGAGCCAGACACTCCTGCTGGTCTCCATGCACCGTTTGAATTACATAATGTGGCTGAAACCCAATTGTCTCCAATCATCTCAGACCCCCATGTTATCCATCATTTTTATTAGTGCAGTAGTGAGTAGAGACTTTGTTATGTTTCTTAAAGGATCCATTTTAACATGACAAAGAAAGCCACTTAAATGCATTTCAGCTCTGTAAGGTTACTTGAATCATGGAGCTATTGAACCCCCATACAGCTTGGCATTTCCAAATCAGACACATAAATCAAATACAAAAGATAATGCTGATTTAATTTTTTAAAAAGTGTATTTAAAGAACAAATTTCTGGGTAAAAAATGCTATTGTGACGAGGGAACGTGTAAAACAGTTCTGGCAAAGAGGCTGTGGCAGAGCACAGGGATTTATGAAATTGAATTTCAATGCCACATTGAGCAGTTCATTGAGAGTGTGCCAAAAGTGAGAATGATATGAAGGATTGAGACGGATTGCTGCATAAATGAGCTGACAACAAGATGCCAAAGGCATTGCATCACTATTCAATTAGCATTTAAGAGTGCTGTGTGGATAGTTTTTTTTTTTTTTTTTTTTTTTTTTTTTTTTTTTTTTTTTTTTTTTTTTTTTTCGTTCCATTTTGTAGATAAAATATGGGCTTCTTCACAGATTTCTCTTCAGGGTCACTTTGAGGGTAACACTCACACCATTTATCTTCTCCACTACGGACCCCTGCTGAACACTGGCATATGACTGAGACAGGAAGAGAACCACTATAAAACTGCACTGTCTTAGCCCTCATTACAATATGATCAGTTGTTAACTTTTTTTCCTTTAAGGGCCCATCTGGATATCCTGACAATGAATGAATGCATTTTGGATTTATATAAACATGATGGTGATACTGACTTTCTTTCAATGTTCAAATTATTTTATTTTGAAAAGTCTGGTGCATTTTGTATGAATCAAAAAATTTCTTTATCCTCCCAAGCTTCAGTGTTCTATCACTTTTCCCAATTAAATGGCAGCCCCAAGCAGCAACTGCAGGCTACATGCCTTTTTAAGACTGACTGGTCTGAAATGTTAAATACTGGAATCAAACTGGCAAACTTAACTGTTTTTGACTTCGAGTTTTTAAGCTCTATATTTTCATTTTACTCTTACCAAAGTTCTGCAGCAGTCAATATTAGCTATACCCCAACAATACTTTATGGTTGTAGCAAAACCTCTGACACACCCTGTTGGTGAAGTCATTTACTTTGTTCAGGGAACTGGTGTGGCTGCATGCCTGGGCAGAAAAACAAAATTAGTGCTGCTGAGAATTGCTGATATCGTTGACTATAATAATTTGCTGACGTGAATATGTTAAGTCAACACATCAGTGTTTCTCTTTTTTAAACAATCAATAAAAGTTGCCTAAAAAAATTTCCTAAAATAAATTGCAGTGTGAGGAGACTCCCCTTGGCTGCAGTCTGCAGCTTTATGTGTGTGCACAATGAGTATGTCAGGAGAGTTGAACTGCAGTCATTGTCTGGCTCCTTCTGAGAAAAAAATGTGGACAAAAGTGTTTGATTACTGCCTAATTATCTGGGTTCAATTTTTCCTTTTCTTGATATTTTTAAAGTCTTAAGTGGTCTAAAGTTTGGACGTACCTCTAGTTAAGCAACAACACCCTGAAGTTTGTAAGCTCGATAAGTTTTGTTGTGAACTGCATGAATAAGAATCTTATGAGATGGAACCAAGGGCTAATTATGAGTCAGAAGGTTTTTTAAAGCTCTTAAATCCACCCTGAGGTAAGACAAGATGTCTGTGTACTACATTTTCCCATGTATGATGTTTGGGTGTAAGTTTGAGTGATTAGCACTGTGTCAGTAATGGCAGCCCCATTACTGACACAATTTTACTTCATTCCATTTTAATCAGATGATTAAAATGATGATGTTGAACTCAGATTTAAACCAGCTAAACTCTTTAGTACCATATATAATAAAAACTTGTAATTTTAAAATTACACGAATTAAAAGGTGTAACAGAAAAAGTTTAAAAGGAATTATTATGGAGATTATTCTAGCAATTGAAAGATTATTCTATCTATTTTTAAAAATAGCCTCATTACTGGCAGCGCTAAGCTAATATGTCAAAGCAACAGGTTTTTCTGCAAGCAGAAGATCTTTGATATGCTTGATACTTAGAGCTGAAATGAACCGATGAGTGTTTATCAGGTTAGTTCTGATAATAAATTCTGATTGTTGTGCTTCTCATCTTGAAAGTCCACAACTAGACTTACAATAGTTTTCAGTTTATCACAGCTTCCTGTGATATGTTAGTATCTCTTATTTGTCACAGAGTTAAGTTTGCAAAATCTCCCTGGATTTCAACATCACATTTACAGACTTAAAAATGCTAACTTTTGCATAATAAATCCTGTCTGTACTCAGCTATGAGATCACAGTTCTTTTCTTTCGCTTTTCATTAGGCCATTAGAAAGGCTAATATTTGTGGGAACTCATTTTTTTAGTGTCATGGTGGATTAATCACTGGAGCTCTGATATGCCTTTGTTCTGATTGTGGAAAGGGTTCACCCAGAGCTGATAAGTGCCTATGCGCTGCTGTTTGTGTCCCTCCTGGGCCGCAGGGTGACCAAGGAGCTAAATAACAAAAGAAAATCAACACAGAACAGGCCAGCTAAAGCCCTCTAAAGAAACAAAAACAGCAAAGATCACACAGCTCTATTCAGACCCTACCTGCATGTGCTTTTCCCCACAATCAATTTGATTTTCGCTTTTTAATTATGGCAGGATGATGATGTATGCTTCACTAATAAGACATGAATGGGAAATGAAAGGTCGGTGGGACCTAGATAAATGACTCCCATTATTTCGCCAATCGGATAGAAGCCCCTCTATATGTTCTAATTTGAATGATAATAAAATTCTGAATTGCTTTGTCCTAGCAGCCCAATTTCTCCATGATAAGCACAGTGGCAAGGTAACCTTGTCCTGTAATCTGGACTCCCATTGCCTCCTTGTACTTGTAGTTGCATTAGGTTAGAAAACAAAAATCATGCAGAGATAGTGTTTGGTGAAGCCAATTTTATTGCTGGTCCACAGAGGATATAACTAGACTCCTTTGGACTTTTCATTTCAGCTTTAAAGTGCAACATTCCTCTTTAAGGAAACTGTTCTAAATCAGTATTGATATAGGAGATTTAACCTTATTTATTATTAAATAATGACTCTGGGTAAAGGACATTATGTAAGTTGACAAACTGAACTAAGTGTAAAGCATCCATACATGTGCTTAAAGGTTCTAAATGAAATGTGTATTTTTAGTTTTCCCATTGGCACAGAAAGATAGAGTGGCTTTGGGAGTATAAATAATAAATTCCATTGCCCTTGTCTAGGAATACATTTGAAAAGCAATGAAATTTGATAAAGTGTCTCATCCGGGTTGTCTGATACTTGTGGCAGTCACTTGTGAGATGACATGCACTGCTGTATAGGTTACCGATGGCACAGCACTGCAAGTCTCTGTGGATCTATGGAACAGGAAAGGCAAAGCCAAAACAAGTCGATCTGGGTCTGTAGGTGTGAAGCAGGGCTGTTGGAGCTGCAACTGACTGCAATTAAACACTGAGAACCAAGTGACAAAAACTTCACAGTACAGTAACGAGTTATATGACCCTGAGATGTTTTATCGTTTAGAATTAAACATGAGAAAGCTCAATTCTAAATTTATTTACCTTGATGTTTTCGTCATACCCAACCTTCATTTTATGTTCAGGTTTCTGTTTCCTTAAAAAGTCTTTTAGTTTACTAGCTTGCTAAAATTGTCTTAAGGAGTTAGGGATAAGATTTCAAATGAAGGCTTACCTCAACAGTGGTGTAACAATTAAACCGAAACCCTAACCCTTTCCTTTAACCACAACTGAATAAAGGCTACTGCAATGCAAATAAAAACTAAAAGAAAGCTTGGCTTGGAATGACAAGAACAAGTTACTAAAATCATGGAAAGAATCGTCACAAGACAACTGTTGTGTTAACTGGCAACTAGAACCAGGTGTATGAAGCTGAGGGCAAACATCCAGCTTTTACCTGTAACTCCGAGTTGGACAAAGTCTTCACCAGTCTGTACTGGCTTAGGACTGTCGGAACAGCTAGATGACACAAAAATCTGTTAATATGTGAAGGGTCGAGACACAAATTTGCAAGTGTGGGAAAGGCCAAAACATTACCTTAGTTACAAACATTCCTCCATTATCTATACCCGCTTATCCT
The DNA here is from genome assembly GCA_014839685.1 of Anableps anableps. Classification (NCBI taxonomy): domain Eukaryota; kingdom Metazoa; phylum Chordata; class Actinopteri; order Cyprinodontiformes; family Anablepidae; genus Anableps; species Anableps anableps. The sequence continues at coordinate 14,307,554 of CM026074.1, forward strand.
TACAGGGTCATGGTTAGGTGGGAAGAGTTGTACACCCTGGACAGGTCAATGACAGGGTAACACAGAGACACACAGGACAAACACGCATGCACACACACACTCATACCTTCAGGCAATTTAGAGACCAGTTAACCTAACTATGTATATTTTTGGACTGTGGGAGAAAGGTGGAATACTCAGAGAGAAGAGTGCTCAGAGAGGATGAGCAGGGTGAGGTTGCAAATTTCATGCAGAGAGATGCCGGTATTTGAAACCTGGATCTTTTCATGCTGTAAGGCAACAGTGCTTCAACAACACTGTGCAGCCCTCAAACATATTTTGAATTTCTAGAGCTGAATCTGGATACAATTGTGAACTGAACCCAGGAGCAAACATGTGTTGCCAACGGCCAATGAAAAGCTGCACAGACAGCATGTCATCCATTTTGATTTACTTCTTTCTTCTTGTCTTCTTCCTAAAGTTTTCTTGCTGGTTACCAGCTAATATGTTTGGTAACCCTTGAAACTGTCCCCCCTGCAATAGTTTTATGCACAGTGTCTGCTTAAGTTGATTTGACAATTTAGTCATCCAACAAAACTCTGCTGAATCCAGTCTTTTAGAGTGTACTTCATAAATTTCCGAACTCTTTAAAGACTGTGAAAGTTGTGTGGTGTGTCCTTAACTGAAGAGGTGTGAAAATATGAAGAAACCAAGTGATGAAACAGAACACAGGCACAGGAAATAAAACAAAACCAGCAAAATATAGTAAATTCAAATAAGCCTAATAGAGCCCAAAAAATAATATTTAGAAACAAAAGACCCAAGTACATTAGATGAAACAGTGACAAAGGTTTGTGATTTTTATCTTTTTTTCTGGGGTTTTTTTGTGTGTCTCTTAACTGCTTTCTGGATCTTTGAACTAATAAATAGCCAGAGTTAAGTCAATTTTGATATGACTTAGTCTGGTCTGCATAGTAGGGCAGTTGTTAGCATTGTTCCCTCAGAACAGAAAGATCCTGGGTTTGAATCCTAATTAGGGGTTTTCTATGTGAAGTTAGTGTGTTTGCATGCACACAGAGATTTTCTGGCATCCCCCCACAGTCCAAAACCATGCATGTTAGATGATATGACTGTTCACTCAGGGGAGCATGAGTGCAAAAAAAAGTTATCAGTCACATGTGCTTCAACCAGGTTTTCTATTACTTAATTACATGTCCAGTCAATAAGTAGTGGGTGCACCCCTGCATTGTCAGATGTGAGCGCCATTTGGCCAGGGCTGATAAATGATGCTAAAGTTGGTAACTCATCACAGACTGAGCTTTAAATTAAAGGGTCTCAGAAACAGTTTGATACAGAAAAAAAAAATGTGAAAACACACACAAAAGTGCTTTTCTGACATCACAAAAATCTTAGATGCCTATAAACATAAAAACAAACATAAAAACTGCAATACATAGATAGCTAAAACCTGGACAGAAAAAAAAATTGTTTATGACTTTTCTCAAAAAGGGAAAAAAAAATTGATCTGTTCATGGTCTAGTGTTCCTCTTGACCAGTGGAGTGAGGGACCAGCCCCAACATGACCCTGTAAGGAACAAGTGGGTATAGGAAACAGAAAGGTGGCTGGTGAATAATGTTGCCAACTTGTTCTAAAAATGTGGCTTTGACAGTAAGGCACAGATGCACTCAGACTTGTCACTCTCCCTGTTCAATTTCTCATAATATGTGAGTTAAAGGACTAAGCTGAGTATAAATTAGTATGGAAACAATGGGTCAGACCATGGATATTGCATTTCATGACACTAAATGGAGAAATGAGCTTTTGTAATAAATTGCAATGATATGGTTTTGTGGATTCATTTATTCTGATTTGGCCCAGTATTGTTCCACTTTGTGAAATTAATTGATTTTTTGTGTGTGTGTTTTAGTAAACAGACAAATTTGTCAAGAATTGGCAAATGGTTCTGTATTCACCCATGTGAAAATGGTGCTTGTGTGAAAATAAGTAATGCATCCTGTGAGTCTGTGTTTGTGTGTTTTGGGTGGACACCGTGTCTATGGTTTTTTATAAATGATGAGCATCTTCATGACTGAAAGCTTGGAGAAACAAAATAAATTGACAATAGCATTAAAAACTGTTGAGAAAGGGAAATATTATTGCTTGTTTCACACACAGTTTTATCTGAACTGTCATGGTTTATAACTAGTTACCAATTGAGCAAATTGTATGATTTCTCTTCATTTTTTAAAATAAAGCCACATTGTGCAATTATTATCTGAATTTTTTCTGTCAATTCCTAATGTATTCTTACAATAATCGCATGCATTACAGGGCTGATATGCATTAGCTTAGAGAGTCAAAGTCTGAAAAAAATTTAAAAAGCACAAAGAAAAGAAGTCTTACAGTCTGACAACTAATGTGATATGAACCAACGGGAAAAAAAATAAATATTTAAGAGTAACTGACTTTTAAAAAAAAAAAAAAAAAAAAAAAAGTAGAATGTTTCTGGAGACCAAGGGAAAAAAAACCCAATCCATTAACTTCATTTATAAATTATGACCCCTTCACGTTGGATTAAGAGTGCCGTATGGTTTCCAAGAACTATGGTAGTTGGAATATCCCTGGATCATGGAAGAATCTACAGTAATTTAGTGTGAATGCAATCATGATGATAGTGCACTTCTAGCATTTGCCAAACAGGATGTTTACGTTCTTAAAATAATTTAAAAGTCTCCCTAAAACTAGTAAGACACAAGTCTTTTAGCATTTGTTTTTAAAGAATAGCTTGATTTTAGTTGGCATGGCTCAAAATATTTAACATTGGTTTCATTTTTATATTGTATTAAGTTCTGTATTTACTATGTTTCTGCCCTTCCTTTCTTTTAATTTTCTAGTAATGCTTTTTTGTTTTGTTTTTTTACTTTAAACCAATTACGATTGTATTTATGTCACCATGACTCCTTCAAAGAAGAGATGCTGTCATCTTCTGAGATAGTGGTTTAACCCACATGCAGAATCATCCACAGGAAACAGGACGACAGTTGTTGAACAAAGGAGATCCAGACTGAAACAGTACAGGCAGGTGATCCAAAACTTGAAAGGTTCTTTAACCTGGAAACATAAAGAGTATACAAGTAGAACTAAGCTTAACATAAAACTTAATCAGAGACTCAAAAGATACTAACAGGAGGCTTGAGACTGTTGGTATGGTTTGGTCATCATCAAGTGATCTTCTTGCTGTTCCTTAAAACCCCTGCAGCCTCATTAGTGAATTGTGCATAGGTGTGCAGGCTGCAGCAGGCTCCTACCCTCTCTTACAGAGATCCTCTGAAGGAAGGATGACTCACATGCACAGACAAGCACTCACAGCAGGATCACAGCAATGCTATGTCTCAGTGGTACTATCCTGGGCAGTAAATGACTTTATAGTATAATACTAACCTCTGGACTTCAATGTTTCTTCACAATCTGACAAATTACTCTGTATATGAAAGGTTTCTGTGGCCCTTCATGCTCCTCCTGTCAGAAGACTTTGCATCATATTTAGTAAGAACTAAATATTTAGTAAGAACTAAATATGATGCAAAGTCTTCTGACAGTCTTCTAACATCTAATCTCAAGTCTGAATCACTCATGAATTCTTTTGGTCAACCAGCAGTCCAATAAACCAGCTTATGTGCAGTTTAGAGGGATGCCCACTTCTCATAGCTGATTACTAAACTCCAGCAAATGATTTCAATATGCAAGGGACCTGAGCCTGGTGTGGATTGTCCACAGTGTTCTGCTACAATTAGCATAGTAGCCACAATGAAGAGAGCACTTCAATAACGTACTTGGTCGCTGTCAACAGAAATTTTATCATGTCTGATTTTGGTAAATAAAATTAAAGTTATTGTTATTATTATGTTTTTGCTTCTTTCTTATTTTTGTCCTTGTTATTTTCTTCACTTAACAAATTTAGTGAATTTCAGATCCTGAACTAAAGGAGTTCTGCTTTAGCATTCATGGAGCACACTGTCATTACAGAGTAAAGAAAAAAGGGAAAGGTGCTGTCAGAGACATCAATGAATTTTTTTGGGAACATATCAAAGCTACAGTTGCTCTGAGGACACGATACGATGGTATACTTGTTTTTATCTCAAAATGTTGCCCTGATGTTTTGTGAAGCCTGCCTACCTCTAACACAGCCTTCAAACTATTATCTCTCTCCTTCCTCCCCTCCTTCTCCACCTCTCCCACAAACATAAAAACACTCTCTACAAGTCCCTGTCTAAGCAAAAAATATTGCAAGAAATAATGATGATGGTACACAGGGAGAAGAAAGTTGTTAATAAAAAGGGGGAAAAAAGCAAGCTTTGTAGCCGACTGCAAACAGTGTGGTTAAAAAGGCTAATTAAAAGAAAAACTCGACTCTCAACATACAAACATGTATATGAGACATGTGTATGAGATATTACCAACTCAGTCAAAGTGAAGTGGAAGAGGGGTATGTTTTAATGAAGGTAAATTTAATCTGCGTAAAGTAGTGATTATGTAAATGCATTTACACAACAATGGGATCATCAATGAGAGCAGGATGTTCATTAGGCTCAGCAAGCCTTAGTATATGAATGTTTTGGAAAACGCACGGAGCAGACTGATAAGCTCACTCATGCGTGATTTCTCTTTTAGTTGCTTGACTCTGTGTTAAAATACATCAGCTGATATGTTAATAGTATTTTCTCCTGAAAATCATACTGGCAACTATGCAGTAAAAATGTTTGCATTGAAACACATATGGAGCTTTTTGAACAGCTTTAGTGGAAAATTACAGTGTATTATACTGGTGAAAGAAACCAACAATTTGTGCTGAGTTCTATAGCAACCAAGATGGTGTCTGAATTTGTGTATTAATTAATATGTAACAACACAAAAAAAAGTTGTTTTTTTTCCAAAGATCATTTGACTCTTACCTTTAATCTGTAAACACAAAAATTAACATTGTGCTAAATAAACATTTTGTGTTGCATGCACTCCCCATTAACATGTAAACTGAAGTTTCGGAAAGGAAAATTGCCTTTTTATGAAAAATTAGAGGTCTTTGCGTACTTAACAACAGACCAGTGCAACTTTTCATGTGGGTGATATGGCTCACCGCCTGGGGTGCCTCTTCATTGGAAGGTGGCACAAGCACTCATAAAAACAAGCATTTCACAGCTTATTTGTATGTCTGTTGAATCAGAAATTGGTGCCTCATTGTCACATACCACAGCTGACTGATGTTGCAGAAGTTGACAAGTAATTCACAGATTCTTGTTTGGTGCTAAATTAAAGAACTAGTTCACAGCTTTTAAGAGTCAGCATTATTTCTATTTTGAAATCTAAAATGTTTTGACTGATAAACCTCAGCAAGATAATTCCACACATGAACAAAGATTGTTCAAGGAACATGTAGTTTGTAAACAAATGATACAAAAACATTCTAAGGTCTGCTGCGTGGTCCACATATGAGTTTCAGATCCATCCATCACCTATATCTGGTTGTCGTTGCACGGCTGCGGGGGGAGATGCCGGTGCACCCAGTAGTTTCTCACCAATTTAGGGAAACTACTTAACATGTTTTTACACTGTGGGAGAACATGCAAACTTCAGGCAGAAAAACTCCAGGCTAGGATTCCAATCCAGGACCTTCTTGCTGTAAGGCAACAGTGCTACCAACTGGGCCACCATGCACATTTCAGGTCATCAAACAAATTTTAATATGACTGAAAGATGACCTGAGCAAATACAAAAATACATTTTTTAAATTAGAATTTCATTTATTAAGGGGAATAAAGCTATTCAAACCATTTATGAGGTTTTTGAATTTAGATTGAATCACAGTGAAAGCCATTTTCCATAAATTGAGAAAACATTCCCTGGAGCCGACAGTCTACCAAAAGCAGCCCTCATACAGTGCCTATAAAAAGTATTCACCCCCTTGGATGCTTTACCCTTTATATTGCTTTCACAAATCAATTATAATCAGCAAAATTTGGCATTTTTGACAAAAACTTTTATTTAAAAAAAAAAGTGAAAACTGATTTCTACGAAAATAATGACAACTAGGTAATTTTATAAATATTCACTCCCTTCATGTCAGTATTCAGTAGATGCACCTTTGGCTGCAATCATAGCACAGAGTCTGTGCAGATAGGTCTCAATTAGGCTTGCACATCTGGATGCTGCGATTTTAAATGGTAAATAGTGTGTACTTGTATAGCATGTATGACTTAACACCTCACTTTACACTACATTCTGTTGTTCACGCACACCATCACATGCTGATGGTGGTAAGCTACATTGTAGCTACAGCTACCCATGCACTGGCACCACTGGGCCCTCTGACCACCACCAGCAAGCAAGGCAGGTGAAGTGTCTTGCCCAAGGACACAACGACTGAGACAGATGGAGCGGGGGTTCAAATCAGCAACCCACTAGTTATAGGACAAACTGCTCCCATTGTTGTCACTGTGTCATCCTTCCCTGCAAAACTGTTCAAGCTCTGTCAGGTTGCATGGAGATCAGCTGTGAACAGCCCTTTTCAAGTCCTGCCACAAATTCTGCATGGGATTGAGGTCTGGCCTTTGACTTGGCCTCTCCAGAACATCCACCTTGTTGTCTTCAAACTATTTCAGTGTAGCTTTAGTTGGATGCTTCAGATCATTGTCTTGCTGGAAAATAAATGTTCTCCAAAGCTGTAGTTCTCTTGCAGATGAAAGCAAATTGTCCTCCAGGATTTCCATATATTTTGCTGCATTCATTTTACCTTCTACCTTTACAAGCCTTCCAGAGCCTGCTGCTGAGAAGCATCCCCACAGTATGATGCTGCTTCACAGTGGGGATGGTGTGTTTGTGGTGATGTGCAGTGTTTGGTGTCCACCCAACATACCGACTTGTCTGATGGCCAAAAAGCTCCATGGTTCATGAAGAAAAGACACCGAGCAACAGTGGTATTCCTCGTTTTTCCAAGGTCAAAATCACTGCTGACTTCAAAAAACAAACAAAGATAGGACTTAAACATTTTGGAAGGTCTATGTCCTTTTACATCTGGCTAAAAACTAACACAGAATATTAGCAAAAGAATATCATGCGAAGAGTCAAAGGTGATGGTGGCAGTGTGATGGTCCTGGTCTGCTTTACTGCTTCAGGACCTAGATGACTTCCTGTAATTGATGTAACCATGAATTCTGCTTACTACCTGAAGGACTTTCTGGTATTTATCTCAATGTTTTTTATGTTGGTTTTGAAATGGCCAAGTCGAAATCTGATCTTCAATCAAAAGGAGATTCACATTTAAATGTTATTCATGCACTAAGATCCTTCCATTTGACTGAACAATTCTGAAATGCAGAGTGCCCCAGAATTCCTCCACAATTACATAAAAAACTTGTCTTGCATCACAAATGGTATTTGTTGCTACCAAGGATGGCACAAACACTCTTTAGATGTAGGAGGCAATTTTATTTTTAGCTATAGTCAGGTCAGTATGTATAGTGTCAATAAATTGTTTCCGCAATACAGGAAATCATTATTTCAAAGCTGCATTTTATTTACAGAAATAAGGTAAACATTTCATATAATAATCAGCATTTGATGTGTGTATGTACTCTTTCACCTTTCCACTGAGGACCTATCTTTTCTCAGGGGTTATGATACATTTAAGCCGGGTTTGAACATGGCGTGTCCATTTAGTCATGATGCATTGTAAGTTTGCAGCTACTTGAAGGCACAGATAAAGCTTCACTGATCTGCAAACTGGTCTGACGGCTTGTCGGAAACTCAGATTGACCACACGTCTGCATCAACTTATCAGAGGTCATCTATACTCCTCCTGTCTTTACGATTCAGTCCAGGCTAGCACCGATCTAATGAGACAGCTGACCCTGCTGGCAGACTGCATCTGACTCATCAGCAACCAGACTTTAATTCGGAACTGAGACAGTAATTGGTTGACGAGGGAAATAAATCAATACTGACAATGCAGAAAATGTAAAGAAACAAGACTGTGAGACAAAGAAAATATTTTCATCTTCCATTGCTGCGTGATCTCACACCCTGACCTCGCTTTCTCTACCCAGCATTAGCCAGCAAGGCAAGTGCATCATCTATTTATCCATTGTCACAACAGATTCTGCTCCAGCTGCATTTTAGATGCAACTCTGAAGAAGAAGGAGATAAAACAACCAAGTCAGCCAAAAGGCCTGAAGGTTTTAGCAGCAAAGCTTCCTCTCCGAACGCCTGAAGGCCACATGTGCAAATGGCCAGTTAGAAAGAGGAAAGAGCACGACATTGTGAACTTTCTCCCTGCTTTTTGAGTGTTGAAATATTTTCCCTCCTACGAATCCCGAGGGCAGTCTGCTTCCATTATTCATAACCCAGCTGTTCTAAGGTGCCCATATTTACACTTATATTGCAGAACCAGCAAGTGACTTTTTCCTTTTTTAATATTGCGGCTGCCAGCCCTTTCTGACTTCTGCTGCCAAAAGAGCAGCCAGAGCTGCTCTGGGGCAAAAAGTGCGCACTGATGGGTGGCAGCCTAGCGAATCTATAAACAAGATCTGTAATATTATATTTGCTATGTGAATAATTGAACAGACTTTTATTATGCTTTTCAAACTGCATGGGATTTGGGGAGTGATTATAATTTGATTATAAGCCAGCTATAGTTCCTGAGGATGTTGACTTGATTAGGTTATTCATATGGTTTAAACCACCGCTTTGTGCTTTGCTCAGGGATGTCTGAGGAAAAAAGGGGAACTGGCAAAAATCTCAATCCAGCACACAACTGAAACGATCAGCAGTCATTACATGGCCGTCAGCCAGCAGCCCAGGCGAATGAATAACACATGAATCCCTGTTGATGAAACATTGGAGAGTAGTTACCAGTGCCCAGCTGTCTCATTGAGATAGTATTTCCTGCCAAATGGAGCAAATCTGGTCAGAAAACAAGCCAAGCAGGTGGTATGTAAGTCTTGTGACTCCAAAGAGGGGACCGTTAACAGGTTTGAAAATGACCCGATCCCCCTCCACGGGTGAACTGTTTCAGCGTCAATATTCCACATATGATACCTTACAAGGACAGTGGCACTTTTCTGGTGTCTCTTACACAGTCTTAGCGGGCCCATCACAGATATGAGTCTGATATGTTCTCACTAGACAGACTCAGTAGATCCTGTTGCAGAGCTGTCCCTAATGGCTAAAAAAATCCATGGCCAGTGACTGTAGTCTGAGCTAGTTTATCCTCTGCACCAGGCAGCCTGACAGAGACTTGGGTTATACTCCCCAATCCCATCCAGGCCCCTTTGGGATTCAAGATGAGAACACTATCAAGAGCAGAGACAGGATGAAGTTACGGAACGAGACACATATCTTATTTATTGTATGTGGTCGGGCTGCTCTGGAGGTTTGGGCTTAGCCGGAAATAGCCATTTGTTACTGTTGTTTTTCATCATTTTCCAAGAGGGGCACATTCAGCTGACACCATCTGAGACAGGACATTTTGAAGTGGACAGCATAGCCATAATACAAGGGAGGTGGTGTTTGAACATCCAGTGCTGCTAATTCAACATGTCACATTACACAACACTGTTGTAATGTTGAATTTTGAAGTGTAAATTGAAGTACGGTGCTTTGCAAAAGTATTCATACTGTATATTTTGAGCTGTTTCATGTTTCACACCATCAACCTCGATGTATTTTTACATTTTAAAGTTGATAAACAGTTTTGTGGGGATTTTTTTCAATTAAAAACCTGAGTGGCATGCTGTACTTAGCTCATCTAACTATGGTACCTTCTTCTACATAGTCGATGTGTCCACTACATGTCTAATCGCAAAATGCAAGCAGGACTTTTTGTAGCTGTCCTTCTTGTCACTCTTCCACAAAGACCAAATTTGAGGTGGGCAAAGAGGAAAAATGTCTTCTGTGTTCTTTGATGTTATATCTCTATGACGTCAGCAGGGTCTCCAGCTGTGTGAAGATCCTTCTTCCAAAGATTTGTGCTTTCTAGGAGTCAGAGCTCTGTATGAGTTTTTTGTCTTGTGTGCAGTTCAGTTCTGGTTCTCCCTGTTGCTGGAATGGACACACAACAGGATGTTAGATTGAACAATGCAATGTTCTAAGCTGGAGATAGTGTTTTATACCCTAACCCTGCTTTAAAAATTCCTGCAACTTTATTCCTGCACTGCCTGCTGTGTTCCCTGATCTTCATGACGCTGTTTGCTCACTAATGTTCTTTAACAAACCTCTGAGGCCTTCACAGAACAATTGCATTTATGCTGAGACTTTGTTGCATATACTGCAAGTTTATTAATAGTGTGACTTCTGAAGGTAAATGGTTGATCCTATTTTGTAAAAAAATTAGAAGAAAGAAGGCAAGATAAAAATGTACAGCAACACATCTTTAAGATTTTTCATATATATATATATATATATATATATATATATATATATATATATATATATATATATATATATATATATAGATAGATAGATAGATAGATAGATAGATAGATAGATAGATAGATAGATGTATTGACAACTATGCATTTTTCTCCTTCCACTTCACATTTACACACTACTTGGTGTTGATCTATCACACAACATCCCAAGAGAACTCATTGGTTTTAGGCAGTGATGTGACAATAATTGCCACCAAATTCTGCCAAAAGACTTCCTCTTTGATCTAAAAGTTTTGACCTAACAGTTTCAAATGGCTGCTAGACATTAATAATTACATTTTAATGGATTACCCAATTATATAGAAGTTGTGATCATTTTTATGAACACTCTATGGTTTAAAAATTCTTTAGATCAGGTGTGTTTCATTAAAAAAAAATTTAACAATCCTGTAAACATAATATACTAAAGCTAAAGCTAAACCTAAACCGTTTATTACAAGCTTCTACGGAAATGTGAAGTCAAAAATCCACATAATTTCTTAGAGAATAAAAAATGCTCCCACTGAACCATTAAATCCATGCAGCCACAAAACATTAACGTTTTATGAGTGTTGCATTTTTCATCTAATCCAATTGGTTTCTTCATTTTTTTATTTATTTAGCAGGAGATCTACCAATAAATAAACTCACATTTTCACAACCTATACATGAAAATTCTTCATTTCATCTAAAAGAAAAACAAAAATAAAAAAAAAACAACAACCAATGACTGAATTTGAAACTGTTTTTACTGGTATTATTGTGTTAGTTAAACTGTTATTGAGGTACTTTTGATTGAAAAGCCTAAAAAAATACTGATAGGCTATGTAATTTAGTTGTTACTTACACGGCTTTCAACATGGCTTCCAAGTGACAACATACAATTTTAGACAACAAAACATCATCACAAAAAAAGGCATGATAATTACTATTTTATCAAACATATCAAAAAAGTTAACTTTGCTATGATACCAAGAGTTTTTAAAAATATTTTTGTTGTTTTTGCCACAGACAGCTGAGCTTATAGGGCACTTATGTTAAACTCTGATGTGCAGACAGCTGTGCCTTACCGTCTGCACAGGTAAAACCTCGATGTTGAGACATCCCAGGTAAATAGGTCACGACTGCTCACAGGGAGATGGAAAGGCAGACACAAAGGCATAGGGGGGGAACAGAGGGGGGCACACCAAGGAGGGGCAGAGAATCATTTGCATGACTGTGCCTTAAGTTTTGTTGTTGTTGTTTTGTTGTTTTTGAGCCACAGGGGAGCAGCAGGGGTGATGATGTCACCAAGACTGCCTGGCATGTAGGGCAGCAGCTGCCTCATTTCTGAGCCGTTCCACATTTTTGTCGTCGTGAAGGAGATGTCATCTGAGCAGAAACCTATCTGACAGCTGAGAGTGAAATGAGGTGAGAAATCAAAGTCACATTCTATTTGGGAACATCTCCTTGGTCCCTATCTGCAGGCTGAGATCACCGGCGGTCTGTCCTGTCTCCCCCCTCATGCCTCTTCTCCCACTCTACCTCTTTGCGTCAAGCTTCCACTCAGAGGGGACATCACTCTCTGCTCTATAAAAGACACCTTTTTCTAATAAATGCTCAGCCTATGTATGTTTATGTAGGTGTCTGTACTATAATACCATATTTTCTGGATTCTAAACAAGCAAAACTGGCACTTACAGTGTCTTGCACCCCTTGGAGTTTTTCCACATTTGCTCCCTGTATAAGCACAGAATTAATTCTATTGTTCTGGAATTTCATGTAATAGACCAACACAACGTAACACATAATTGTGAAGTGAAAAGGTTATTTTTTATATGTTACAATCCAGAAAATCTGGCATTTGTATTCAGCCCCCAATACTGTGGTACCCCAATTAAAATTCAGGGCAACCAGCTCTCCTTAGATGTCATCTAATCAGTGAATGGACTCCACCTGTGTTTGGTTTAATCTCAGAGTAAATAATGCTGTTCTGTGAAGCCCTTAGGGATAAAGCTGTAGAAAAAGCTTAATGCAGGTTTAGATCATTAAATTAGCCCTAAGTATGGCACAACCGTGAACCTGTTACAGTCACTGACCTCTAGGGGCTCTCCTCAAGAGAGAGCTCTTTCTCTTCCTTTGTTTCAGGTCGACTTCACTGCCAGAGCTGAGATGTGCTGCAGCTCATCAGCCACTGCATAAAGAATGCCATCTCAAAGTACCATGCCCCCTTTTTCCCTGGCCCTTGATCTGCAGCGATCTAGTCTTTATGTGTTGTGCAGCTTGTTGTGATTTTTCAGTTTGAGTGAATGCGCTCATCTGAAAGGAAAGTGTATTTGTGCACAGTGGAAGCTGGTTTGAGGATCTCTGCCATTTTTATTCCAGCCCCTTTTCTCCTGTTTTGTGGTTAGACAGGGAGCTAAGTCATTGTATCTTTTTGTTTTCTTGTACATAGAGCTGTATTTTATTTCATAGTTAGAAGAGAGTGTTTGATTTGTTGTTTCGGCCTTGGAGACCCTGAAGCTTAAAACTTTCCTCTGTGTGTTTGTTCATTTATTTATTTATTTATTTGTGTCCTTTAATTGGTTGGTTTTGCCTTAACTGTAAATTAAATAATTGTTTTCTGATGACATTAACTATTCGGTGGTTAATAGTTTTTTTTAGTTGTAACCTGCACTAGACAACATCTTTGCTGTTTAGGGGGATGTAAACACAACCTACCAAGTCATGGACGTCCACCTCAATTGACAAGCCAGCAAAGAGAGCATTAATCAGAGAAGCAGTCCAGAGGCTGATGGTAACTTTGATGGAGCTAACAACAATCCACAGCTCAGGTAAGAGAATCTGTTGAAAGGTTATGGGTTACGGTTGAGTATTGCGTATAAGGAACACAGCAAACATTTAGAATAACGTGCTCTGTTCAGATGAAACTTTTAATTGCACATCATCCTGATGAAACATGGTGGTGACAGCCATGTGATATTGGAAAGCTTTTCTTCAGCAGGAAAATGGAAGATGATCACAGCTAACAGGATGATGGAAAGAGCTAAATACAGAGCAACCCTGCTTGAGTCTGGGTGTAGGTTCACCTTCCAGCAAAACAACGACCCTAAACATTCAGCCTGAGCAAAATGGAACAGCTTAGATCAAAGTGTATTCATTTGGTAAGACTTGCCAATAAATGTTCACAAATGATATTCATCCTATCTCAACACACTTAAGCAAATTAGGAAATAAGAATGGGCAAAGTTTCAGTCTTTAGATGTGTAAAGCTGATCAAGACTGCACCTTTAACTGCAGTGAAAGTTGGTTCTACAAAGTATTGACTCAGGGAAGCTGAGTAGAAAGCCATGCCACAATTTTAAAAATTGTATTTATCTAAAAAAAATAAATAAATAAACTATGGATCATTTTCTTTCGACAGTAGTTCTCAAATACGCACTACTTGGTCATATGAAATCCCAAAAATGACTTTGAATACTTTTGCAAGGCAGCACATATTTATCTATGATAGTTAAGAGTAAGCAAGAGTGTCATGAGATTAGATTAAGTAAGAAATCAATTCAGTATGGAAAACTGTCAATGAACTGTCTCAAAGATACCATTAATAGTTAAACAAGTCTTGTCGCTCAAGCTTGTTTACTTTTAACATGATTTCACCCAGGAGAAGGCTGTGTGTAAGCACTTTATAGCTTGCCACCAACAGGAGAGTAACCCATTACTGGGTGGGGGGAAACTAGGAGAATGGATTGCTCCTTTCACAGTGTTTCTATTAGTTTTCATTAGGCAGCCCAGGGAAACCTGGAGATTTATAGGGAACATTTGCTTTAAATTCAGCCCTGCAGGGTTTCACCTGATTGCTGCATGGGACAGACAATGATCAGCCACCATCCGTCTTAACGGTCTGCTTCCATTTCCATAAATTCTCCCTGTCTGTGCGAGAACAGCAGCCTGTCATAGTCTACAATGTCACAGGCATCCACCCCAGCTGGACTTCCACTGGCTCCAATCCCTGGCTTATTCTTGCGGGGCTTAGCGCGGATCACTGCTGACAGACCCACACCTCGAGTTGTTCATGTCTGAGGAGGTGTCAATCACAGCTGCTCAGGGACGTGTCTTTATGAGACAAAAATAACCTTATTTTCTCTTTCGTTTCTTCTGTGGAGACAACATCCTGCCGATTTTCTGGCGTTAATGTTGCTATTGATTTGCTAGATGACCACCAAAGCTGGCGGGTCAATCAGAGATGTTTGTCAGAGAGAGAAAAGTGTGATTTTCTCAGAAAGGAAATAATCAAGCCCTTCACTCCATTTGATGGAACATATGACACATTATTGCCGCCACCATTATTCACCACACAAGTAGTGCGATTAAACAGAGGCAAGAAACTTTTGATTAAATATCTCTTTGTACCCAGTTATGCTCTTTTTGATTTATATTTGTTGCTCTTATTCTTTTTTTACATGGAGTAATCACTCACTGATTGTTATTCCAAACTTCTCCAAGAAAAGGGTGTGATCACTGCAAAGTAATGTCATACAGCGTGTGCAATGATTAATCTGAACTGGCTTGGTGATATAGGATTTCCTCCCCACAGCGGGATCAATAGCTTCTTCTTCAGCTTGCTGGAGTCTAAGATTTCATTAACCCATTTAGAAAGACTTGGCCATCTTTTGTGAGTTATTATGAAAGGGTAAGGAGGCCAAACACATTCTTCAGCTTGAGATGATGTCCTTTCTGTTTGGCATTTTTTTCTTATTATTATTCTATTATTATACAGAATAGAAATGATGGCGTTGATTTATATGCATTCCAGTCGATGGCAGATAAATCCCTGTGTTTAACCAATCAATAAGGCTGCGATCCATCATTTGTATTTCACAATTGCTGTCTGAGCCACTCCTTTCCCTTAAACATTTTTTTTTTTTTTTTTTTTTTTTTTTTTTTTTTTTTTTTTGCATTTGCATTGCTGGTCATGAATAAATGTTTTGCTTAGAAATTACAAACCTACCATTTGGTTGGCGGGCATATTACTTCAGACTGCAACCCTCGACCCCATGTTTTATTCATTATTCCACCGTCCGGTTAGCCGAACTTAAAAGCAGCCGACCTGATGTATTTGATCCCTCTGATGTTTTGATGAGATCACTCACACTCCGAAGCATGTTTTCTACCTCTCCGTCTACTGTTTCATTCTGCCCTGATGACTGAGCTCCATCTGTTTCCACAACATTGGCCCACCACACATTAGCATTAGAGGGGTCTATTCGTTCAGGCCCAGCGGCCTGGAGTGGTTGCGAAAGAGGGGGTTTGTGCCCATCACTGCGAGCATCCATGCACCCTGTCTCTGAGTCATTCGGCCCAGAGAGCCTCTCCTTACTGATGCTCTCACAGTTTGCAGCTCTCCTTCTCCATCTTATTGTTGCTCCCGTGGAGCCGAACCGCCTGCTGTTACCAGGCCTGGGGGACAGCCTGCCTCGTGTGCAGAAAAAAAAGAAAAGCAGAAAGAGTCGGGTGAAAATCAATTCCTCATTAAACTAATTTGTAAAGGCTGCATCAGAAGGTGTTCAACATTTGCTTTGGCACAGCTGTCAGTTTGAGGCGACCTTGGGAACACGATGTGTTGCCTGACAAATAGCGTGCATGCTTGATGACGAGGAAGGCGTTGTTTTGCTCTTATTCTTGACTGATGGCTGGGTCATTGCTCCCTTCACTTTCTAACGTGGAGAAAACCATGGCTCGGTGATGTACAAATCAGATGCAGATCAATGGGAGAGTGTGCGCTGTTGTCAGAAGCTTGAATTGGAAATGTGCAATTGTGACTGAAATACAAAGATCAGAAAGTAAGCTGTAGGTAAAATGAACAGTAGGAGTAAATATGGGCCACTTAGATGTGTCAAAGTATGCCAAGATGTAAAACCATAACTTTTATTAAAACATCTAAAACTGTCCATCATAAATTTTAAACATTAAACCATAATTTGGTTTAATGTCTTTTTAATGAGGCCAGATAACATGCCAGGGGGGGTTCTCCAGCTGTGGTTGTAGAATAACACAGCCCTTCTCTCTCCTAACCTGTTGCTGCACACTGCTGATCAGCAAGCCACAGTTTTACCTCATATAAGAGAGACCAATTTGGTGGTTTGAGAAAAAATCCAGCTGCACTTAACACACTTGTGTTACTAAATAAAAAACAGAAAACCGAAGAGGTATAATATTTTTCACTATAAATACCACTACTCAATATAGCATTCTCAATGGTTTCTATGTTTTGGTTCGAACTGGTCTTTGTATTTTAATTATTTTTGCATTGTTTATAATTGCCACAAGGATTTTCCATACATAGTTTATTTCTTTGTGTTGAGTTTCTTTTTGTTATTCTGCTCTTTGAGTGTTTGTTTTGAATTATGTTAGTTTTAGTCTTTAGCGTTTGGTTTAGTAGGATCCTTTGTCATTCATTTTAGTTCCCTCGGTTTATTTCTGTCTTCCTCAGTCACTTCCTCTCAGTTTCCTGTTTAGATTCTTCCCCAGTTGCTTATAGTCCTCTAAATAGTTACACTTAGTTCCCATGTCACTCATCAACCCGACCAGTAGTTAAGTCTCTCACTTTCCTCAGCTCCTAAACAAATTCCACATTCTCCTTCGTCTGTATGTTGCAGCTTTCCCTGTGCTTTAGTTGCTTTCCTGTTTCCTCTCAGTTCCTTCTGCCTTCAATCTACCAGCCTCTCTGTAGTTGTGTCCTCTACATCATCCAGTCCTGACCAATGGGTATTTATTCTAAATAGTGTTTATGTCTGAGTATTAAAATAGCATTGAATACATGTCACAGATAAAAATTTGATATGATCAATGTTGGCGCATGGAATGATACATTCAGTACAGATTCATAAACCAGTCATTCTCACAACTTTTCAAAAATCATTTTAAAGGATGAATTTCTTCACATTGAATAATCCCATATAAAATGTAAAGATTTTTGAATGCTTCTCTGAATTAAGATAAATTTTAAGCCAGCACTAAAATGATTATACTTTAATTAAAAGGGAAATGTTACGAGAAAAGTAAAGCTGAACTGGAAATCAGCACCATCAGGAGTTAAATTGATTTTTTTTTTTTTTTTTTTTTTTTTTTTTTTTTTTTTTTTTTGTCTGTCACACTAAGACCTCCTTACTAATGATTCAATTAATGTAGAGACAAACAAACACATCTAATGAACAAAGATGCTAATGATAATACTGCTCTACAAAAAGCTACAGCAACTACAACAGAGGAAAAGGAAACATTTATGACTTGGGAATTAAAAGTATAAAATACTGATACCTAACCTATTTAAATATTCAAAATTTAATTGACGTTTATCACCTTTAAGAATAAAAAAAAATGGCTTGGAGTTGGTAGTGCTGTTACCTTGCAGCAAGAAAGACCTGGCATGTGTGGGTTCTCCCTGGGTACTCTGGCTTTCTCCCACGGCCAACAAAAAAAGACTTTAGGTTAAATAAACTCTCTAAAATTGCCCTCACATACGTGTGTGTATTTGTGTGTGTGTGTGTGTGTGTGTGTGTGTATTTGTGTGTGTGTGTGTGTGTGTGTGTGTGTGTGTGTGTGTGTGTGTGTGTGTGTGTGTGTGTGTGTGCATAGTTGTTTGTCTTGTGTGTCTCTGTGTGGTCTTGCAATACATGGATAACCTCCCCAGGGTGTACCCTACTCTCCCAAAGACTGGTAGAGATAGGCACCAGGCCTGCAGCTATCCTGCAAGGACGAGCAGGTATAGCAAATGGATGGACAGAGCTTTTAAGCCTAATTGTAGCATATAATTATGGCAGTATTAATATGAAAGGGAATTGGAAAAAAAGGAACGAGGAATTTAAAGCCCTGGAACCCCCTTTCACTCATAGATGGGCTATCTATTCTCACAGAAACAACTAGACTTTCTCCTCATGAGGTTCCAACCTCTCCTATCTCTTGGCAGGAGCTATCACTGGCTCTTCTGCTCCAAGAACAATTTTGTCTGACTGGGGGTCACTTGGCAGCAGTTGGTTCTGGCCAAGCTCTTTCAAATGTCTTGTATAACACATAAATTGACATTTAAAGGAATGAGTAATTATAGAATATTTCATAATTTTCTGAACTGCTAAATAAGCAAAATAAGATCATTTGAATAAGATAAATTTAGACATGTATTGAGACTTTCAAAAAAAACTTCTTTTTTTTAGCACAGCAATAAAAGGTAATGATAAAAATCACATTTTGAAGATTTAGGGACACTACCTGCATGGAATAAGAGATTGTTGTGATTAGATCGAAATGTCCATCAAGGACAGATTGATGGGATCCAGGGAAAAAAGTTAAATGAGGTGAAATGTAAAATCGTATGTGTTTCTGTTCACTACCAGATAAAGTAGTACAATAGGTTATCATACTGTAAGTATTTCATACTAGGTATATAGAGCAACTCTAAAGCCACCGTCATGAGCTTGGGGGAGGGAATGTCATCTTCTCTGTCCTCCCTTGGCAGAGGAGTGGAATCACCCATCCTTATGTGACCATATATCTTTCCTTTTACAGATGACCAGCTTTCCCCTTTAGATTTGACACCCACAATTTATACTCATTTCACATCTCTCCCCAGGCCACTCAGAGACTCCTTGCTGAGATGTACCTGCCATGGGTACCAATAGAGAGCGTCGTCTTGGGCTAGCTAATGCAGCCCACTCCCACTGAGGTAATCCTTCAGAGGCATCCCGTTGCCTGAAAGAAATGTCAAAGCTCTGTGGCGAGGATCAGTCTATCCTTACATACAGAGATGGAGATGGATCTTATTTAAGCCTGATTTAATTTGGGCTGCTTGGCACAGGTGAAGTGTTGTGTGTAGAACAGAAGGTGGGAGATGGAAATGCAAAGTCTGTCTTTATTGACAGAATCTGGCTTTGGTACAGCACAGGCCAGATGCAATGTAAAGTGAACTGCCAGATGCAGTGGTCACAGACATTTCTCTGCCTCGATTGCCACCTGTAGGACCATATGAATATTTAGTGAATGTTGAGCTGTCTGCTGTAATGCAGCATCTAAACAACCATAGTCTGCCATGCTGGGCCCAAAAATACTGGCAGAGTTTGAAAGTGTAGCATTGATAATTCATTTTGCACTGTGGGGGGCGGGGGGCATGCTCAAAACTTAAGGATAAAACTTAGAGAAATATCTAGTCTCACCAGACTTTTGGTTCCTTTTAGACTCCCTGCAGAAAAGAAAAATACTTTGGGGGGAAACGGGTTCACATTAAGGCGGTCTAAAAGAATTCAAAGTATAAAAAAGGGGCACCGTGTAAATTGTTACTTAAAACATTTGGAAAATTGACTAAATATCTAGATGATTCAGATGTCCGTATGTTGTGGTGAAAAAAAAAAACTAAAATAGCAATACCATGTGCATATTACTGAAGTTAACTTATTTCAATTTAATTTCTTGTTTTTTACATCCTTGGACATAGTAAAAAAGATTTTTTTCTCATCAGGTTTTAAATTATTTAAATTTAAGCTGTGGTGTACAAAAAAACCCACATTAGCTTGCCAGCTGCAGCTAATTAAATTACTATCATCAGCAAGTGTGACCACTTCTATAAAAGGAGATCATATAACAGTTCCCTGGTCCGGAGCATACAGGTGTGAGTTAGTGTAATTACAAGAAGGAAAGACATCAGGAATGACCTTAGAAAAGGTATTGCCACAGAGCATCAATCTGGAAAGGGTTATATAGATATTTCCAAACAACCAGAAGTCCATCATTTTGTTGTAACAAATACAGTATTACTTACAAGTAGAAAACAGTTTACATCATTCAATCTGCAATAAAGCTGCAAACAAAAAAGGATTTCTTTCTGTCCTTGGTTTGCAAATCTAAATGAACAAAAAGACCATAGAAACATGTCCCTTAGTACAAAGCAGTATTAGGGCCATTTGAAAAAAAAGATGGATTTTATTTTTCCCATTGCAGAATAAAGTTGAAGTATCAAGAATATTGTCAAAATTTGATTTTATTAATTAAGTCTACATTGTGAGAAAATTTTTTAAATTCTCTTTCATGATTAAAGTCAAAATATTGAGAATAAAGTGGAAATATTATCCTAAAAAATAGCAAACCACTGAAGCTGCTTTATTTGGTATTCATCAGGATAGTCTCAGCTCGTCCAAATGATGTTTTTATACTGAAACAGAAAGATTTTTTGTTATT
This sequence comes from Anableps anableps, assembly GCA_014839685.1. Taxonomy (NCBI): domain Eukaryota; kingdom Metazoa; phylum Chordata; class Actinopteri; order Cyprinodontiformes; family Anablepidae; genus Anableps; species Anableps anableps. The sequence continues at coordinate 14,328,200 of CM026074.1, forward strand.
AAATCCTGTTCTAAAGTACTAGCTGATTTAAACAAGGCAGTGCAGTCGCAGCTCTTTGCGGCAGTCACGTTTCAACCTTATTATTGATGGTCTTTTTTCTCATCATTTACATTTTATCTTTTCATATAGACTTTTTTTTTCTCGTCCTTTTAACTTTATTGATGATATACTTTTTCCATGTCTCTCTCGTTACTTCAGCTTTTTTTTCCTCATCATTTCAACTTAAATCTTGAAACGGGGAAGCAACAAAAAAATAATCTGTGCTTATTTTTTTTTTTTCTTCAAGTGACCTTTGACCCTTACCCTTTGAGTGGTGAGACCAAATTAGAGATGTTTGACCATTTTTCACAGCATCATGTTGCGACAAAATCTAAACACAGTATTTCAGCACAACCAACCATACCACCTGCAATGCAAACCAATGACCAATGATTTGGGTTTGCTCTGCAGCTGCAGGACCTGCACGCCTTGATCTCACTGAGTTGACTATTTAGCTTACATAATGTTTTGTAAATTATATTAGTCTCACATATTGAAAAATCAATCAAACATTTTTTTTTTTAACTAATCTAATGTGAAACCTTGACCTTTTGTATTGAGTGATCAATTTTTATACTTTCAAAAAGACCAAGATTTGATTTTTCTCAGTGCTATGTTTTGTTTCCAACCAGAGGTAAGCACAAGTTATCCAAAGACTAACAGAAATCACCATGAGCAAATAACACAATCAAACATATTATTAACCAAAACAACATATATTTATACATAAGTGATTAGAAATGTAAGTTTTAAAAGCTGAAGTGACAAGAAACATATTGACAATGAAGAACATTGAAGAAAGGCGTCTACTCTGCACTAACGAAGGAATGTTCTGCAATCTTTCTTATTAACGGATTATGGTCAAATGGTTTTTTAGATCTTATAAGATGCGTTCTGTTTTTTAAAATTATTTCTATCATATATAAAAGGAGGGAGAGGGGAAAGGATTTAACATTCTTTCTTCCACAAATCTGTTCTTATCAGATTCCAGATCAGCAAAGTAACAAAATTCCCCCACCTCATGTACGTGGAAACATCATTTATTACTTTCTGGATCTCAGGCTCTCCACCAGCAGGCAGGACAGCAGTCCCACTCTTTAACTTTCTGTCTCGGTCTATTTTGAAAGAGTCTCAGCCCACAGTCTTTACACTCACTTTCGGCTGCCCTGAGGAATGAGGGAAGGCAATAAGTTTCTGTCAGACAGACTTGGATTTTTGGATGGAAGGAGTGTTTCAGATCCAAGTTCTAAATTCTAAATTTAACAACCAATAGATGAAGATTAATTTCCAGCTTGAATCATGGGCGTTTCCCACATAGATGATGAAATCAGATGGAAAAATCAAGTTTGTCTCAGCAAGACTCAGAGAAAAAGTCTCAGGAGTGCAGCAGGCGGACAAACAGGCAGGCAAAGATGACAAAAGCAAACAAAAGGATTTCAACAGTCAGTGTGGGCCCTGATGATTAGACTGGTGACCTTGACGACTTATCTCTTGGATGGGTAACCTTACTTATCTCTCTGTTCCTCTTGTGGTTCATATTGTCCTCCTGACATTTCGTTGAGTTGTTAAAGACTTTTTCACTTCCCCAAACTTCCTGCCACGTCATAGGTTTTTGTTCCAATAAAAAGATGCAAGCCGGGAAAATGATGAGCATATCGGGAGACTTTCAGTATGATGAGTTGGCATAGATGACTAACTCTTGGATGACAAATCTTCAGCTTCATTTTATCAATGACAGAGATATTTCCACAGAAAAATCCAGAAAAATCCTCCAAGTTCAAAATGAAAATAACAATACCTTATTTATAAAATTATTCTTCTAAAAAAACTCTTTTTAAGAATAAAATTTAGAATCATTCAAACACAATGAATTCATTTGAAAGTGTGACACAATCATCGGTAGTAATCATAGCAAAAAACATATTGAGTGAAAATTATTAAGGCTAGCTTTCCTGAAAAGTACACAGCCCCTCTTTGTATGAACAAGAAATTCAAGCAGCCTGCAGCCATGTCTAAGACCTCAAGGCCGTGTGCCTCACTATAACAAAACATTCCCTGCAAGCTAGAATTAAAATGAATTAATATGATTTACCTGAGGAGGAAAAGAAAAGGTAAAAATGTCACATGTGGCAATAGCTCAATGCTACAACCATGAACTCCTCTGTATACCTCTGTATACCAAGTATCCTAGGGTTAAATGTGAGTCCATCTGCCAACAGCCGAAGCTATAGCTTTAGTCATGCAACAGAACTATGATCCCAAACAAACACAGCAGCAAATCTACACAATCTACAATAAAATGGCTGAAAAACATAATTAAATTGTTTTAACAGGCTAGTCAAAGTCCAAACCTTAATGCCATTCAAATGTTTTGGCTGGACCTTAAGCAAGCCTTGTGGAAATTGAAGTTATTTTATTACATACAGAAGCTGAAAAAGACCACATCATGACTCCAGTTCTAAAGGAAGAATATATTATGCACCTTGTGCTGACCAAATAACCTACCTTTCAAACTTCTTCAAGTACCGTCTTTTGCTAATGTCACATCAAGCCTGTTGGAGCAACAGAAACTTCAAATATTACAAGATTATATGAGATCATATAAATCAAATCAAATCTGTTTAGTCACATCTCAGAATTAACACTAATAGACATGTTTGGTTATTATAATCAAGAGTCTATAGTTTATCAGTTTCTCAGATACTCTCAAACACAAAGTGACAATTCAAAGAACCCACTTATGTTTTATTAGAAATGCAACACTAATGTTGAAAATAAGCATTTCTCATAAGGTCTAAGAGTTTGGAACGGCATTAGCAATTGTTCCAGAAGTGATGTTTTCCACCTCATCACTAATCCTTAATGACAGAGGGCTATATAGACTGGCACTTCATCAAAAACTTAGCTTCAAGTCTGGGAGAGAAACTTCTTTATACATATGTAAGAGAAATCCTGGTATGTCTAAATAAAGAACAGTTACCTTATAGTTCACACAATGGGAACAAGTAATGTTATTACATCCTTTCTGCAGCCCCACACCGTTAATCTGAGCTAATTCTTAGGTACAGCATAAGGAGCTAATCTATTCATGAGGCACTTAGAGAGCAGTTGCTATTTCTCTACATTAGAAGTAGACAGTCAAAGAGGTTTAAGCATCTGGTTAGAGTGCCTTCCAGAGACTTGTCAGAAGGTCTTTTGGACATTTCTGACTCAGAGGAGGCCTTGAAGCAGACATGTGATACACTGGAGAGAATTACATTCTAGAGCTGTCCTCAGAGGAGAGGGGTCACACCTTGAAAAAGTCTTGAACTTTTTTTTGCATTTTCATCTCATAAATACAAACTTTAATGATCTTATTAGAATTTTATATGATAGACCAATGATGCTTGAACACGGTGTGGTGGTTGGAACAGGGCTCCGTGAGACATTCAATACTGGAATATATATATATTTTCAAAAATCTGTTCCTGCTTTAAACCTCCCCCCAACTACATCCCTGACCTTTCTGCTCTGTTCCTTGGTCTTCATTATTCTGTTTGTTCACAAATATTCTCTGACAAATCTGCAAGGCTTTCACCAAACAGCTGTATTTATACTGAGAATAAATAACATACATCTACTTTATTTACTAATTATGTGACATCTGAAGGCAATTACTTCTACGGGATTTTATGTACGAATATTAGACTAAAGGGGTTGAATACAAGGGCACACCACATTTTCAAATTTTTGTCTTTCTATGTCTGGAATCGTGATGACCATTTATCATTTTCCCTCCACCCTACAAATATTTGCATCTAAAATAATCTACAATGAATGTCTCATACACCCCTTGAAAATACATTGATGTTTAAGATCAAACAAAATGAGGATAAAGCTTAGGAGGTTATTTTCAAAAGACAGAGTAGTTGAGCAGAAGGAGGCCTGTGGATCACTGCTCTGCTTTCAGATAAGTTAAAGAAGATGGATAGAGGGACTGATGGACAGACAGATACCTGGGTGAATGACAACATGCATTTTAAATTTTCATTAAATTTGTCAAATTAAAAGTGATAGTAACTGGGCTGCTGTTTTTCCCATCTTCTTTGGTCATCACTGCAACGAAACTTGGAGATAGAGTAGCTGAGCCCCTTAGTTTGTCTTTGGCTCCTCACAGCAACATCCAAACTCTGTTCCTCTGAGAGATTAGCATCAGGAAGTTCTGTGATTCAGAAGGATTACAATCAAGATTGAGTTGAGTACTTTGAAACGCTCCAGACTTTCTTTACTTTTGAGATGGTGTGCTTGCATCTATGTTCCATATATAGACCATAAAACCTTACCTTACTAACACAAGCCGTAGAAATCAAAATTAAGAATATTTTCCAAACTAACATAAAAAAAAACAGTACCAGTATTCAAATCCAGTCCTATATTTCTTTTTTTTTTTCTAATATTCACAAACAAAATTCATGAGTCATTTTTTAAAAATGATGTCTTCTATGTCCAAAACAACTATCAAACTTTGTCTCCTATTCATCTGATAAAAATTGGCCTTTAGTAATGCCTTAATTTGGCAGATGGCTTGACAGACATATACACATGCACAGTCTGCTAAGAGTAAAGGTGGTGATGATCAGCAACACTCCTAATGAACACTTTAATTGCATTTTCTCAGTTGTAATCCTCTGGTTTACCACTAATATTGTAAAGTGAGAAGGAAAATATATGAAAAAAAAATCTAGACATGCTGTTACCTAATGTAAGTGGCAATAACAGAGGGACAGATTACTTGTTGGCCCCAATGAGTACATCTGAGATTAGGATGAGCATTTTCTCTGATTTCAGTGCAAATTCCAGCAATAAGATCAAACAGAGAGAATTGTTCAGCTGATGAAAAGAGTCCAGCTGGCATGGTCTACCATTTTTCTCTCAAGGATCTTAGTAAGCAGAGCCTTGACTAAACAGATAATTGTATTATTCTTCTGTATCTTCATTGCTCTTGATTCTAAATGTGTATGTGTTGCAGGAAATCGATCAATCAACACATGCTGCCATGGTCACGCAAAAAGGAAATGTGAATGCCATGCACACAGCAATTGCTCCTTGTTTTTCTCTCAACCCTCTGACACACACCACAGACACACACACACACACACACACACAAACACACACACACACACACACACACACACACACACACACACACACACACACACACACACACACACACACACAGATATTTGTGGTACTTGCAGACATGTTGTCCGGGAGACCATTCCTTGTTTGGATGTGTTGTCAAGGAAACAAAGATGGAAGAAAAATCTGTTCACTGAAATTTTTAGAAAATCCATCTGTTAGATTGGAAAATGGAGAAAGTAGTGCTAAGCCTAGTTGGATGAGTGCCTCCAATAAAACACATCCTCCAAAGGGAAAGGGTTTTTATTGATTTTGCCACAGTATTATTAATATAAAAATGGAGCCTGGACATTGTAAATAAGCCCGGTGAATTCCTTTTATTACAGTCCAGCTGAACCTTTTCCCCACTGAGTTGAAATTTGTGTGACAGAAAAAAAGAGAGAAAGAAAATCCAAGTCAGGTGACCTACTGCAGAGTAATTACAGCCGAACTGACCACCCATGTCTTTATTCTGCATCACAGGATGCCTAAACGCTTATAATCACCTTTGATTACTGGTGAAAAGGTTAAGCTGATTCAATCCTGCAGCCTAATTTGCTACAAATTCCAGGAAAATATGACCTAAACCCAGCGATTTATGAGCCTGCTGGTTAGGGATGCTGAATGATCAGATTTTTGGTTTGGGAAAATAACAGCATGTTCTGCATAAGGAGTCATGGCGTAATTTCTTTGTGCCTACCCCAGAGAACAACAGCAGCAGCTGGACATTCACAGAAGAAGACTCACTGCATTTTGTGCAACCGATTAAAAAAAAAAAAAAAAAAAAAAAAAAAAAAAAAAAAAACTCAGTGTGGCCTAAATATCTTGCCACAGCAGGGTCTCCTCTGTTTACACACATTTCCTGATTCTGTCACAACTTCACTGTTCTGCTCATCTGCCTCCCCTCCTTTTTGCTATATCCCTCTGTTTCACATTGTATGTGGAGAAAAGAGTGATGCAGTTAATAAATATGTTCTCCTGTTAAACTGATGTGACAATAAACTGTCACATCAGGTATACCCATTTTCAACTTCCTATGAGAGTTAATGTTCTTGGAAGTTGACTCATTTGTTTGTCACAAGACATGATTTTGAATTAGCCAACACCTGCAAGGGAAAAGTGGTCTTTGGTTGTCATCTGGTGCCACCTGATGTTGATCTGTCACCATCAAGGCTGACATCCGCAGTGAGAATTACAACAACATGGTAACTAAGGACTGTCTTAACCCATCTTCTGTGGGACAACACCTCTTTAAAGGAATAGTCCAGAATTTCTTAGGTGAAGGTCAATTGATAGATTATAAATAGTTCATATGTCCAGCAGATAAAGCTATGTGTGTCTTCACACCAGATTAGTTGCTCTTGGAATTTCAAGTTAAGAGCAGGTCTGAGAGGAGCCCAGCCCAAAACGGAGTCCAACCATCTTAAAATGATTCCAGTCTCCAAAACATCACAGAGATGTATGCAAACACATTTTATTAGTCTTTAAACCACTGTTGAGTTTGCATTGAGTGATTATTTTAAAAGAAATAATCACTTAATGCACCTAATTGTTGGAATTAGGAAGCAGTGTGCCACCATTGATCTTCCTATGTGAAACACTTACTAAGAACAGGGTTAGGGTTAGCTAAGGGTTTAAATCTTTTGTTCTGAACACGTTTCACACAGGAAGATAGCTAATACTAATCACTGCCTATGTTTCTGTGCACAGCTTCTCAAACTGCATTATAGTTTATGCTGTTGATCAAATCTGGGGTTTTCACATGGAATTTAAGCCTTTTTCTCCCTTTACTACAATGCTGTTCACAGTTGGAGAGATGGTGACCTTGGGTCCCTGTTTGTGTTGTGTCCTTCTCTGCAAACTGCAATCACATATGCACACAGGTCTCAATGCCGGAGACAGAGCTGCACGCACCACAGCTGAAACATAAATTTTTATGACGTTAGAAACATAGTGCAGAGTTTTTGAAATAGAAAAACTACTTCTGCTATTTTTTTCTGAACAAGATTACCTGGAAAAGCACTGAAATATGTTACAAGTAGAACTGTTAGCAAGTAGTGTCAAAACAAAAAATAAACATGCAAGCTTCATAGCACCAAAGGAAACTGGTTAAAATGAAAACAGCAGAACATCAGCAAAGAAAGATGAGGGTCTTTTGAAGCTGTGTGTGTCCATGATAAAGTTATGCGTATTTAAGTGAAGCAATGCCAGAACATAATAGCAGATTTCCAGTCATTGTTAAACATTGTTAATCATTGTTGGCTCAGTATATTGAGGCTAACCTTTAGGAACTCAATTTGGAACATAATATCTCTTGCTGTCAAGAAAAAATGATCGGGGAGACTTCAACATACATATTGTCTCGCTAAATAAGTTAAGTGTGTGCTACACAGTATTATATAATACAGTGAAGTGGTATTTTACTGCACTTTGAAGCTACAGACTTTCCAAGCAGATACCCGTTCTTGATATTATCAACTTTAGTGAAGACTAAATGTCTATTTTTAAATAACTGCTAACTAGGATCAATTGGTATCGGCAGTTTTGTGCATGATCGCTGTGCTTATATTTTTGAAACATTGAACTTAGCATTTTTTTTACAAATTTAAAGTGAACAAAACTCTGCTTTATTTAAGAGTGAATGAAGCATGTAAATGGAGATTTTCAAGAGGGCAAGTTTCTGATACTTTATGCAAAAAAGACCCATTAAATTTTTCCTCTAAGATGAGAGCTTGGTGACTGCTGTGTGAACGCACGGGCACAACTGTGGCTTGACCACCATGCACACACAGGCAGTCCTTGTAGGGTCCTGATATTGATAAATGATAATAAGCTGAAGGCTCATGCCTAAACCATATAAGCGAAGAAATTAAGGTGAGCCGGAGGTGCCAGGAGGGTTTGTAGCTAGAGCAGAAACAAGTGGAGGAATGAAACAGCAGCTTAAGGTATTTTGTCACTTCTAACATTTCTCCCATGCCATTGTACAAATAAATATCCAAAATAACAACACAGATGTCTTTTATTTGTTTATGACAATTTTTCCAGCTGACGTTCTTAAACAGAATCAAACTTTAAAAGAATCTGTCTGTCTGATTGGCATTCACATAAACCTTATATGGTGTTTTGTCGACGTTCTTGTTTTAAGGGATTTGAAATCTGCTTTGTTCCTGGCTCCTCTAGGAGTACCTGTCAGTTTCAACCTCCAGGGCCAACTAATCTGCCTTTAAACTGAATGAAGACGATGATTGTTAGCTGCTATTCATACTGCATTAACTCCTTATAACATTTTAACAGAACTTTCTGAGCTATCCCTTTTAGATGGCAACAATGGCTGCACAGGAACTCTTTGAGGATCTTTCCTTGGTTCTTTTCCTCATCAGGGACCCTACTGATTTCTGTTGAGAGCAGGGGCTGAGGTGTCATCACATGTGGTGATGCTTCTGTGTGGCCTGGGACACATCAGCCTCCCATGTTGCATTTGAGTCAGAAAGCCCTGTCAAAACTCCTGGCTCAAGGGGCTTGTCTCATGGAAGACAAAGGGGAGAGGTGGAAGACAACAGAGGCGAAGAGGAGGAGGAAGGCAAGGGGCGGCAGGAGCTGAGGATGTCCAGGTCACTGTGGGATCTGACAGCAGAGGGCAACGCCAAGCTTAATTTAGAATTCACTCTCTGAGAAGCAGATGTTACATCTTTTATTAGAGGAATAAAGAATGGCGTGCTTTTCTTATATAAAATAATTTTGTCAGGAGTAGCACCTGAAAGAGCAAGTAAGTATGTTAGTCACTGAATGCTGCTCAACGCTTAATGTGTAAGTTAAACCATATTAGGTCAAAATACATTTCTGATACACAACTAGGCAAATTATCAGTAATGATGATCCAGTTTTATATCTGCAGTGGCTCTTTTCCCTTGGCAATTCACTTTGTCACATTTATTCAGTCTAAGTTTTATTTCATTAAAACAAGGAATTGTTGGAGCATGAAATCTAATTACAGTAAAACAATAGCTTATATGTGCACACCCAAACGCACACACATACACACATGCAAACAGAAGAAAAACTGAGAACAGAGGAGGCATTTCTCTGAGTCTGAGTAAATGAAAAGGGAAATTGCAGTTTCAGTTTTCCACTTTTGGTCAGTGACAGTGATTTAAAAACTTGTTATAATTTCCTTGCCTGGCATGTCAACATACTGAGGATGAATAACAAGATGTTCCACTTTCTGTTTGGAAGACTTTTGGGCAAATTTATATAGCTGAACACAGAAAACAGTGAACAGAAAACAACTTTTTCTAAGAACAAGCAAGCAGAAGAAAGCAAATAAACCCCCTGCTCATTTTAATATTTGGGAAAGCACTGTTAAAATCTTATTCTAATGGTAATAATGGTGCAGGTTTACATAAACTGAAAACTCATACGAAGAAGCATTTCTGTGATTACACTGAACAGCAAGAAGGTTTGCAGGTGTGTAGGACACAGCCTGACCAAATGTAACAGAAGGAAAATGAAATACAGATTTTTAAAGATTTCATCAATGCAACAAGCTCAGACCATACCACAGGTATGTAGCTTGGTTTAGCATGGACAGACACCTCAAATATATTCTGATACATGAAGGTTTGATGTTTAGGAGTTAATGTTTTGCCATTTTTATGCAATAGCCTAAATTAGCATGTTAAATGACATTCTGTAAATGAGCCTTTTTTTAATAGTAGATGCAAAAGGGAGTTTTTTATGGGTTTTTTTTTTTGTTTTTTTTTTAATGTACTTGTTAAATTAGGTTCAGCAGCAAAGCGTAATCTTAACCAGCCTTCCAATTACCCTGTAAGCCTTCTGGTTCACCCGATCACCACAGTTTATCTCCTTCCACCCTCCTTCTGTGTTTTGCATTCATCATTTTAACCTTATTTTTAGTCCTTTTCATTTTTCTTAGCTAACCCATCTTCTTCATCCTTCATCCATATCCATACCTTTGATTCTATTCATTTCTTTTTATCACACTTATATTTGTCCTTCCTCACCTGCAGCTATTGCTATCCCATTTATTCTCCTTTTATCATTTCATGTTCTTTTCTCATCCCTCATACATTCCTTTCTTTACTGACTTATCCTTTATTTTTGTTACTTCCTAACTCAATCATAATTTAACTCCTTCAATACCTCTTCTTAGTCCACTTAATTTTGTCCTATGTGACCTCATCCCACTCATTCTCCTTGCACCCATAAGCCTTTTCTCATTTGTCTCACTTTTCCCTACACCCCTCATTAAAATCCTTTCTTTCCCTGCTCATTCTTCTTCCCTAGTGCTTCTTAATCCACTCAACTTTGTTCTCTCACCTGTGCCTCTTCTCATCAAAAGTGTTTTATGTATATTCTTTATCCTTCTCCATTTTTATCTGATACATGTTTCCCCTGATAAAAAAATCTTAAGACCAGGAAAATTGTAACTATTTCGTAATTTCGTAAGTTGGCTTCAAAATGCAAAAAAAAGAAACAGACGTAGGTAAACTACTGAACACATTTAAACTCATATAAGTTGTTCTTCAGCTGAGCAAAAGTGTTTTGTTATCTTTGATTGCATCCCCTTCTTCCTGTTTCATCCTAATCTTTTATCCCTATTTCTACTCACCCTCCTAATTAAACTTATCTCTTTCTATTGTACTTACTCTTGTCATTCCTCATCTCTACTCCATTTTTCCCCATTCATCCTTCTCAGCCTCTTCTCATCTCTTCATCTTCTTCATATATATTCCTTATATATATATACCAGTTATCCTTTTTTTCTCGTTCTTTTTTTTACCTCTTATCCCACTATTCCTGCTTTATCATTCCCCTGCTTCCTGTTATATATTCTCCTCACCTTCATCCCTGTTTGTTCTTGTCATTCTTATCTGTCTTATCTGATAAAATTCTTTAACTTACTCAATGTTCTCAATCTCCACTTATATTCTTTATCAGCCCATTCATCCTTGTCTTATGTTCCTCTTGTCCTCCTGCAGCCTCATCCCCCTGAATCTTATCTTATTTATCGTTCTCATCACTCAATCGATCTGCTCACCTCATCTTATCTATTTCTCATCCTTGTCTTACCTCATAGGTATGTTTCCTCATCCCATTCATTCTTCTACCTCTTCCTTTCATAGCTTCTCATCTTCATTGGGGCCTGCCATAGCAATGCGTAGGAGAGCAGTGCAGTGCACTGCCTCCTATGCAATGCATGGAGGCACCTATTACTCTCCATCTCGAAACTGCTTTCTCCGTTAATGCGGCCGAACCATAGCGTGCACCCCCAGAATATATATATCAAAAATTCCGGCTTGTTCTCGAGATGTCTGCTATTACTCAACTTTTCATTTCGATTTACCATGGCAACGTAATTAGCGAAAAACTACCCCATACAAAGTCAATGGAGCGAGGTCCTGAAGACATCCTAAAAAAAACCCCACTACTTTTGAGGATTTACTGTCATCATGGTTTCGCCTACAAACGCCATTCAACACTCAGTTTGTAGATACGTCCGTGCTGCGTTCAGAAGTGAAGACGGTACGTTGACACCTCTAACAGTTTTTCCACAACACGCCTCACACTTTGGCAGGCCCCTTTTAAATTTCTTCAGAGATTTTCTAGTGTTCCTTCTCATCCACATCCCTGCTTTTTCTTATTCCACTTATATTTCCCATTTTCACTCATTTTCATTTCTTTTTTTCTCTGAACATCATCCTCTGTCTCGCTGAAAGACACATTTTCTCATTTCATTCATTTCTTTCGGGTCACTTGAGATAGAACCTGTAACCTGAGTTTTCGTTTTCTCACCCACTAATCACAAACTCCCCAGAAAAACCACCACCTTTAGAATCATCAATAAACTCATCCTCTCTGCTTTGACTGATTAAACCAGTAAATTCATCACGCTGTGGTGTGATCCCTGCTAGAGTAAAAGGTGTGTAACTATACAACATGAAAATCAACACAGTATCTTTACTGAGCAATATTGACTCAAAACGAATCAGCTTGAGCCAAAACCAACACTAGCTCATAGACCTTCGATGTACTTGGAGAGCTCTTGATTTTGTGAAATAAAAAAAATTAAACAAAAATTATGGAAGATATCCTCATTCATGGGAGAGACATTTAGGTTGAATGTGGTGTATAAATGTTTATTTGGGAGAAAGTCTGGAGATTTGCTCTCTCTGGACTTTGCAGTAGATATTCACAGTCTGCTGCCATACAGAAAAGAGGAGGTAGTCCCACTCAGAGGAGAAGAAAGACGGGTCAGAACATTCGCATACTGCTGAGCTCCTCAGAGTAAAAAGTTATTGCCACTTTAAATAGGTGTAAAATATAGTGCACTAAAACTTTTAATGTGCGGCAGCCACAAATGCCTGTCTGCAGGAGGTTAGCAGAGGGACCAGTAATGACTGTAATGGATGAGAAAAGGTTAACAGAAGTCTGCAATTTGTTGGTCTTATGCAATTTATTAAAAAACGTGTATTCATTTCATTTTGAAACCTTTAAATAAGGCTTTTATTTAATTCATATGTTAGGTATTTGTCATAAACACAGACCTCAAAGATCCTGATTGTGATCATAACATAAACTAAACATTATATATGTATAGTGTATTTATTTCTTTAAATCTCTGTGTTAAGTAATAATTTTTGTAAGTTTGTTTGTTTATTTCATCACAAAGGGTTTTGATAGCGGTCCATAATAAGTCCACAAACACAAACCATGCGTTTAAGTTGCCGATTTCTCCAACTCTCTCATATGATAATAAAAACTCCCCTGCTGTTTTAAGTGTACGTAAATATTCTTCCTTACCCAAGGGCTGCCTATGTTGCAGTATAGTGGAATTTTCCAAGGAAATAAGGTTTTGTGTAGTGACAAAAACATTGTTCCCTATTTCTCTGAGGGTTTCTTTACTAACCAAACAATGAGCCATGATTACTGTGAGCAGACTAAAACAAAATAGAAAACAGAAACACTGCTGGGGGGAGAGTCATAGCCCACCTTCAAATGATGACTAAATAATAGTCATCAATCAAGGCAAAAGGCATACGACTCAGTCCACCTGTGAATGAACCTCCTGCGTCCCCAAAACAGCATGTCAGTCCCTCCCACAGACCAGTCATCCGAGTCAGTCACACCCCCTGAAACACCTCTCAAACTGCCTTAATGTGTACTTGATTACACAATTGTTATCAAAGACGACCACCAACCCATTAATTTGAGTAAGTGAATTTAGTTCTGACATTATATTTAGAAACATAAAAAATTAAACAAGTTTTTTGACTTAGAGTTCCTGAAGTTTTTCTGAGAGAGAACTGATACAGGCTCTGATGTGACTGATGCGTCTGCACTGGCTTAGTGGGCAGAGATGTTATACCGTCCTACCATGGCTGGGATTATGAGAGAGAGATAGATAGAGAGAGAGAGAGGATAGAGAGAGAGAGAGAGAGAGAGATAGAGAGAGAGAGAGAGAGAGGAGAGAGAGAGAGAGAGAGAGAGCGCCGAGAGGGCGCAGATAGAGAGAGAGAGAGAGAGAGAGAGAGAGAGATAGAGAGAGAGAGAGAGAGAGGAGAGCGCCGAGAGGGCGCCGAGAGGGCTTCTAGAGAGAGAGAGAGAGAGAGATATAGAGATAGAGATAGATATATATATATATCTCCTATATTTCTCCTATATATATATATATATATATATATAATATATATATATATATATATATATATATATATATATATATATATATATATAGGAGAAAATGTTTTTTTGGCAAATGTTTTTGGATGAGGTTGTACAAATAAATCTCAGATAGTGCTAAAATAACAACAAAGACCATCTGTGGGGCGTCTAATGCATTTGCATTTCATTACTAAGGTGTTTTTTTTTTTGTTTTTTTTATACTGTAACCATATGAATTTTATGAAGATATTTCGAGAAACAATCAGAAGAACAGGTCTGTGCAGTAGTCACATTTTTCTTCCATTTTTGCTTCACTTTAGTGTTTCAGATGCTCAAAAAATGTTAGATCAGACAAAGATAACCCAGGTAAGTGCAAAATGTAGTTTTTAGATTACAATTTAATTTATTTGGAGAAAAAAAAACTGGCAAACCAATGTGAAAAAATAGTTACCTCCTAAACCTAATATGTGGTTGAACCACCCATGGCAAAATCAATTGGTAAGAATCATTTACAATAACTTGCAGTAAGTCTTACCTCACGGGTGTGGAATTTTGGCCTGCTTGTCTTTACATAACTGTTTTAATTTAGCCACAATGTAGGTTGTTTTGACCAAGCACATTCTGTCTAAGGTCATGCCACAGTCTCTCAATTTTACAAAGTCCAGACGTTGATTAGGCCATCCCAAAAACCTTTTTCAAATTTTTTGGGGGACTGGCTGCCCAATTCTAGTCCTTAGAAGCTGCGATCCTGCAACTTTTAGATGCAACTCTTCTCCAACACACCTGTGTTAGAGATGCAACTCTTCTCTAACACAGGTGTGTTGGAGAAGAGTTGCATCTAAAAGTTGCAGGATCGCAGCTTCCAAGGACTAGAGTTTAGTACCCCTGCATTAGTCCTGGGAAGAATTACCACTGTTTCGTGTTTTCTCCAATTGTGGATAATTGCACTCAATGTGGTTCACTGGAGCCCCAAAGCCTTAGAAAGGGTTTTGTAAACTTTCCAGACTGATAGAAATCAATGACTTTTTTTCTTATCTGGTCTTGAATTTCTTTAGATCAGGGCATAATGTGATGCTTATAGTGTTCTTTCAGCCTATTTGTTGTTGTCACACAGGTTCTAATTAGGAGATTTCTTGATTCTACAGGTTAAGTAGAAATCAGGCCTGGGTGTGGCCAGCTGAGCTTTTAAAAAATTGGTTAATTGCAGCTAACTCGGGACTCAACAAGGGATTGATTTACATTTTTACATGAGGACATATTGGTTTGGATAGAGTTTTTCTTTTTCTTTAATAAATGAAATCACTGAAACTGCTTCTAGAAATAACGGAATACTTGCATACAGGAATTTAATACATTCACTTAAGATTTTTTGTTGCTGACTTGTTGCTGTTTCTGCTTAATATAAGACAATTTGAAGTCAGCCTGTTAAAGGTAACAGCAAGTTTTTAATGCCTCGCTCTTAACAGGCTGAGAAAGATCAATGTGACATAATCTGAAAAATGTGACTTTCTTATTTTGATTCATCTCAACAAAGGCCAAGCAGAGGGGAGAGGATTTGTCATCATTAATTATGAAACATTTTGATCTGGGTTAGAGCAATGTTGATAAAATTGAACTATTATCACCTATCTAAAGTCTGTTTATCTGAAATAATTTACTGGAATCTCTTGTCAAATGTAATACCCTGTGAATAACAACAAAGATGATTTTCACTTTGCACGGCTGTCACAGCCCATATGGTGGCAAAATAAACAAAAGATATCCAGCAGACACTTTGAGCCATTGTCACTCCACTGGCTGATAACAGTGTGGAAATAGCTGCTTGTCAGGCTGTGTGATTACAGTGGACTGCTGGTAGGAACACTTCCAGAGGGCATATTTAAGACATGTCTCATGTTTCATTTCAACAGTGAATCATAATTTTGCAGTGAGCCGCATCACTGGTAAGACATAGCTTTCTTCATTTGAGCTGAGCAGTGAAATATGTTCCCAAAAATGGAAAAGAAAAGAAATTATTCATGGAAAATGGAAATCAAGTGTTAATGTGATAATATTTCTCTGCCTTTCACAACTAAAAGACATGACGATACATCATCCTTATCCATGTAGCACCTTGAATCTAGAGCCTGGACCAAAAAATGGAAATGAAAGTGATGATTTTTATTGTCTCTGAGCAACGCGGGGATGATTTAAATTTGTCATTAACCAGGACAACAAGATTATGCTTTGTAATTACTTTTTTCTCATGTAGTATCAACTACATTTTCTCTCATAATGAAAATTAATCAGATTTATACATTCAGACTCCAAAGAAATCTCTGGTTTACCAAGAAATAGCAAAGTCACAGAGTTATTGGTGTTGTGAGTTTGATCCCTTCCACCGCAGGCTGGGTTTGCTCCAGCTGCCAGTTTTTCTTCCTGGAGGTTAGCTGGAGTAACATCTGTTGCTACATCGCCCTGTCATGTTGACTGAAAAGCTCCTTGAGCAAGGCACCTTGACAAAAGAGCCTCCTCAGCGCCCTCTGAAGCAGATTAAGTGTTGCCTGGTAACTATAAGTGAGCCGAACTGAAAGCGCTTCTGGAAATTATGCCAAGGCTGCCCGCTTGGAGTAGTTACTTAGCTACCAAAACGCTCAAGTATGAAGACATGCTTTCAATTTATGGGATAAACATTTGGTTGTGCATGGGTCTGGAGTAATGTCTTCACTCTGAAAAATAACACAATTTAGAACATAATTCCATCTCTTCTTTTTCGTTTAAAAGGACCATTGAGTTGATCTGTCATCGTGTTTTTTATATTGAAATACTCCAAATATTAGATTTGAAATTTGCCCTTGAATGCTTTGCAAACACCTTAATTTGTTGTTATTTTTGATTTTCTTAGTGCAGACAGAATTTTGAACTTTTTTCAAGGCTAAGTGCAAATGAAGCAGTTTTGTCTATTTAATTATGAGCAGCAGTAAAATGCTGCTCATAATTATGTAGCAACTAAGCTGTAATGTTGTGAAAATTCATGTAAACTTCTCTATTGATTTGTCATATTTGCATAACACTTGACCAAAATGACAACCTCTCTGAGTTTCTTGTACCTTTTCGAAACTTCTTATGCCTGACAGCAGGTTTTACTGCAACCTGGAAAATTTTAGTTGTATACTTCGCAATCTTTCTCCAATTCAAAACTCTTTAGAGGAATTTAATTCCTGATTTATTCCTGGCCAGCATCAGATCATCTTCAGTATTTCAGTTATTTTTGTGGTGTTGTATGTGCGCTTCTGATCACTGTGCTTAAAAGCTACTAAATTATTTGAAAGATTTTTCTCTCTAAAAACCTGAATTGCCACAGTCAGCTTTGGAATCCATCACTGACTTGATGCATTAAAATCTCATGGCACCATTTTTAACCCAGTACATGATGGAAATCCTGTTTTACTGATAGTTCAGTCTTAATCTTTTTTATATATAAACATAACGATGCGCTTTATCCCAGATGCTTTCTCCTGTCCATACAACATTATCACAGAAACACTGAGGATCATCTTTGAATCCTTTCCTCCCTAAGCTTATCATTAATGGCAAATCCTCTCCCCTGTGTTGTCCTCCTTTACCTTCACCCATTTAGTGCTGTTATATTTGGTTAATGGCACCTTGTATAATAACTCATGTGTATCTCATAAATACACTCTGGATGGGGTCCAGATCGCTGTATGAGTATTAATTAACAAAGTTATATCAATCCACTATTGTTCAACAAGTGTTTTTTTTTTACTAATTCATATGCAACAAAGAGGAAGAGTCATGGGTTTGGTGGATTTTGATTTTTGATCTTTTGTTGTTAGTCCTGGCCTTTTTTTTTTTTTTTTTTTGCCTTCTTTTACCTGAGTTGATTATATTGATCATTTATTTTGGATCCAGAATATGTAGTCAGTTTCTCCAATTCCTGATGTTGATTGTATTTGTTGCTTGGGTTCCTTGCTTGGCTGGATCTCTGTTCTATACTTCAGGTCACTAAATTATTCATAAAGCACCATTATACGTAACTAATTGTTCTCTAAATTGTTTTAACTCTGCTCAGCTTCCTAAAAGCAGAAATGAAGAGCTTGGTGGTAACAATGTATTGACATATTTTTTGTAAATAAACAGTTACATGATGTGGGCAACATATAGTGTGAAAATATCACAGTTCTTATCATAATTAAATACTTAAGACACCATTGCTGATGAAATTGCTGCAGTGTATGACTTAAAGTGATGTAACTCTGGGAGCTGGCTCCCTGTGTGGCCACTAATAAACATTTAATCAATAGTTTGTTTTTAACCTATATTTTACAAGATAAAATAAAGGTACTATTTGGTCTCATTTATGTGATTATAGTGTTTACCTTATTGGCAGTGAACTTGTAATATTTTGTAATGTGGGTGTTTGATTTATTCCTCTTCTAAGACCGTCTGAGCCTGTCTTCCTTTTTTGTTTGTATATTAGTTTGGGTAATTGTATCATATTTTTCTGCCTGAAAACATTCTGTCTTACCACAGATTCTCAACTGGATTTAAATCTAAAAATTTACAAGACCATTCTAAAGCATGACCTTAACCATTCCACTGCAGCTCTGGTTGTATGATTAGGGTTATTGTTGTGCTGGAAGGTGAACCTCCTCCCCCAACTCTCAAGTATTTAGCTGCCTCTAACAGGTTTTCTTCCAGGATTGCCCTATTTTTACTTCCATTCATATTCCTATTAACTCTGGCCAGCTTCCTTGTTCCCAAGGAATAGAAAACATCCCCACACCATGATCCTGCCTCTACCATGGGCATGATCAGTTCAAGATGAGGTGTAGTGTTGATTTTCCATAACACTAGTCTTAGGCTAAAATGTTCATTTTTGTCTCATTTCTCAGAGAAACCCTTTGATTTGTTGCTGTTCACAAGTGCCAGGCTACTGATTATTAGAAATACCTTCTCATAACAAAAGACTACCATATTCAATACATTTTCACAGCTGGAGGACTACCTTAAACAGTGATCAGTTGTCTTTAATTACATCTGAGGTTCACAGTTAGTTTTAGTTTAACTTTTCTGTGTTATGAGACAGCCAACTATATTTAGTATACACCTGATGCTAAATCCTTATTTGTAGTGTTATTCCTCTCCTGTAATGTTTTGCTCTCTTTTTTCTCAGGTATTAAGGGTTGTTGTGTTGCTTTCCAGCTTTAAATAGTCTCATAAAGCCTGTAACCATAAAAAGCATCAAGATTCTCGCTTAAGCTTCTGCAGCTTAGTGAAGCAGCAAAGGAGCTGTGCAACGATTGTACAAAACCTGGTAATAACTTTGCTGATAAGTGTTCTCTGACTTTACATACACACAGAAGCATATAGCAACACATGGCAGAGTTTTATTTGTGCTCATCTTCTCAGCGTTGAGGATTTCTAACACACCTGACTGCTTTGTCTCCTCCCAAATGAGCAAATGACAACATCTGGAGTGTTATGGAAATGAAAGCTCTGAGGACAAAAAGGAAGGCAGAGCAAACTGCCATCCAAACACACACATGTGCACATACGCACAAACATGCCTGAGGTTATTAAAAAGTAAAACTCTCTTGAACTGAAACAATGTGCACATCACAGTCAGAGAAAAAAAAAGTACTATTTTTGCAGCTCACAAATTTTTGCAGCTCACAAATACTAAACCAATGATGATTCTCATGGCAGAGGTGAAATGGTTTCAGACAGACAGATATTACACTGCGGGACTGCTCCAACTGTAATATGCAAACGCAATGGGGTCGGCATGACACCGCTTTCATTCTGAACAAAATGCTGAGAAACAAAAAAATCTTGTTAACAGTTCAAAGCACACACAAATAGAAAGTAATCATGCTCTATCTTTTGAGCATGCTTCAGTAGGATCTCAAACCTGTTGAAATGGGAATATCTTTAAAATGCTGGCTTTCACTGTGCGTCAAACACAGAACAGGTTAATCAAAGCAGGATAGAAGTGCTACGTGACCCTGATCCAACAGGTGCTGTTCATAGAAGAAAGCACAACCAAAACATCTCACTTCCTCTTACACTGTAATACTTACAGAGCCAAACAAAAGTATTCATACTTCTTAAATATTTTTAATGCTACAACCACAAATATCAACATATTTGTTTAGAAATGTATGTGATAGAGCTATGCAAAGTAGAGCATAATTGTGAACAGGGAGGTAAATGATATTATTAGAATTAAATACTTTCACAGATATACAATTTTAAAAAATGTAGGTGCATATGTATTCAACACCCTGAGTCAACACTTTTTAGAAAAACTACAGCAGCAAATCTTTTGGGGTATTTCTCAACCAGCGTTGCACATCTGCACACTGAAATTTCTATCGTCTTTACAAAATAACTCAGCTCAGTCAGATTGTATGGAAAACACTAAGAAAATAAATTATCAACTCTTGTCACAGATTCTAAGTTGAATGTAGACTAGACAATTCTGACACCTTTCGCCTTTGATAAGTCATATCTGAGGTGTATGTTGAGGGTTGTTCCCTGCAGGAAGATAAACCTCCATCTGATTTTTAAGTTTTTTGTAGCCTATCACAGTATTACCTTTCAGTCACCTTCAATCATCTGAGCAGTTTCCTTGTCTCTGTGAAAGAAAATCATCCCACAGCATGATGCAGCCACTACCAAGTTTCACTGTATAACTGGTGTGTTCAGACTCAGTGATGAGGGGGGTTTCCCATAGTCTTTTCCACATAAGACAAAAATTATAACTATGGTTGTCATCTGACCAGAAGATCTTCTGTGTGTTTGCTGCACACCACATACATGACTTATAACAAATGTTCAACAGAGTTTCATATCAGCAAAGGCTTTCTGCTTGCCACTACAACATAAAATCCAGATTTGTGAAGTGTAGAACCAACAGTTGAGCTGCCAACAGACTCCTCCAATTGAGCTATGGCTTTCTACAGCTCTTCCAAAATTAGTTTAAGATTAACTTACACACAGGAAGCATTAATTTACTAATTAGGTGACTTCTGAGAAGAAATGATGCATTCTTCTCATTTCACTTCTCAATTATGAATTTTATTGGTCTGTCATATAAAATAGATTTCTGGTTGTAACATAAAAACTGTGAAAAGGTTTGATGGAGTATAAATACTTTTCCAAGGAAGAGTATTAAGATCACAGTTAATTTAAGATCAATTCAAATGTCCAAATGTAAATCCTTGCATGCGTCATTCAAGTGTATTGTTGCAAGAGGTTCAGAGATGCTCTTCTCTGCCCAGTGCAAAAACCTACACAACCTCTGCACATCATGTTAATAGTCTGTTATTTGCAACATTGTCATCAGGAGGTGATTGTTTCCTTGGCTCTTATGGTCTTCAAGCATGTTTCAAATGAGAAAGTAGTGTACTGTAAGTCAGACCTGGGCCAACAACGTAAGTGATGAAGTCCACAACCCTATCAGGTAGTGGGTTTTACCATTTAAAGATACTTACAGTTGAAATATTTACAAACAACTTAGTGTGAAGAAATTAAACCAGACTTGAGGCCAATCTCATTGCTCATATTGACAGTTATATACCAAGAAAACTCAATAATGACACTATTATATGTGATTTACATTCATGCCCAGCATAGTCTTGTATTTAATTTCCATAGACTAGCAGCTGGTGTCCTTGTAGGCTTCAACAATAATCAAAGAAACAACCGTCAGACAGTTTTTTTCTGTTATCAGTTACACAATCAGTGTCACCAGCACTGGTGGAAAACTCTGTTGTTATGCACTCTGTTATAATAACTAGAAGGTTTTTTTAAGGATAATGTGGGATGTTTTAATGATAAAAAGAATCAAAAGTGAGGCATGACAAAAATGTTAATGAGAAACTTTGATTGGTTTAGTAAAACAAATAGAGCTTCTCTGGTGCTCCCACAACCATATAAATATGAAATGGAGCCAAAGTAGTTAATTTAGACTAAATAATGCTGCAACGAAAGCACTAACAGTGGGGGGTAACAGTAGGGTTAATAATGGATGAGCAGTTTTCTGCATTGCAGAGAACAATTTGTTCCATGTTATACCCAAACAAAGCTGTTAAACTATTACTTACTGTTAATCTATCAGTTACAATTTCTTTTACACTTTAGCTTTGGTTTCTGTAAGTTTTTAGGCTATTTCAGTGACATTAAGAGTGTCACTGATGCTTTATTTTAAACTCTTGACATCAAAGCAGCCAAGTGATGCACCTAATCAATCAATATAACTATGATTATTTTAATTTTGTGAATGTGGTTCATGTCTGATCCAGCCCCCAAAATAAGCAGTCTTCGCTCGATATAGCACACTGTGTTTATAGCTGCCTTTCACTTAAATGCCATGTTGTCTCAGATTATTTATATCTTGATCATGCCATCCATGTTGGTGTGTGTGACAGAAAGAGCGAGAGCTACCATGATGACAGCCAATTAATTCAGCTCTCGGGGACTCGTTGAGGAGAAACAGTGACTGGCTGCATTAGTCATGCAGTATGGCAGCGGCAGCTTCAGGGGGGGCCCTCATACACTTTAAAGGGGACTACATGTGCCCACATTTGTTGTTTGCCTCTTGTGCGACCCTGTCATACCTCCCTCATTCATGAGGGGCGGGGGGGGGGGAAGAGGTGGCAGTATGAAACAGACTTAAGTAACCAGCATCTGAGTGCAACCCAAAGAGGTTTTGTCAAACTCTCAACAATGCATTTACCAAGCACAACAGTGTGCAGCCCTAACAGCTCCTGTAAAGACAACACACTCTGCCCCATGAAAGCACAGAAACAGACATCTTTTGGGAGAAAACTGCTTGGTCCAAAGGGATGTAAACAGAGTGCCTTGGAAAAGTATTAATGCTCCTTGAACTTTTAACATTTTCTGATGTTACACAAGGAAGGCGAAAGAAAATAACGTTCTACTCTCGAAATTTTTCACAAACAAAAATCTGAAAAGTGTGGCATGCAGTTGTATTCAGTGTCTGACTCTATGCCTTTTGCTGTAACTACAGCAAAAGTCTTTTTGACTGTATCTCCTCCGGCTTTGACTATGTAGAGACAGAAAATGTTGCCCAATCTTCTGTGCAAAATAGTTCAACCTCAGTCAGCTCTTTTGTAGCCTCTGACAGCTTTTCTTCTTGAATTTTCCTGTACTGTGCTCCACTCACTTCTCTGTTCATGCTAAATAAAAGCATCTCCACATGATTTTGCTGCAGCAGCCATATGTCACTGTGGGGGTGATAGGTATTTGCATGTGTTGGTGTTTCTGATTTCTCAGATTCCTTTCGTGACCTATCTGTTCATGTGGAAGGCCCAGTCTTGGAAAGCTTGCAGTTTAACCAGACCTTTTCCACTGAACAGTCCTCTGCAGGATCTTTGGAACATAATTTTATGCCTTTAAACTTCTCAACAACTTTCTCACTGGTCTGTTTGCTTTCTTCCTTGAACTTCCCTATACTGTTTGTTTATCAAGGTTCTCTAGCAAACCTCTGACACCTTCAGTGAGGAGTTGGGTTTAGACTGAGATTAAGTTACACACAGGTGGGCTCTATTCACTGATTGGATCACTTCTTCAGGCTGGGGTGTCAGACTCCAGTTCTCGAAGGCTGGTGTCCTGCAATGTTTGGATGTGTTCCAAGTCTAACACACCTAAATCAAATGATTAAATTGCCTCCTCAGCAGGTAATCAAGTTTTACAGAGTCCTGCTAATTACTTACTTATGTAATTCAGATGTATTGATGCATAGACACATCTAAAAGTTGCAGAACATCAACCCTCGAGGAATGGAGCTGAGTACCTGCATCTTAAGGGAATTGGTTACACTTGATTTTATTAAGGGGAGTCAGAATAAAGGAGGTTGAATACAAATCCATGACTCACTTTATGTAGAACAACATCCTTTGACTTCTCAATAGCTGCGTTTCCACTGACCTTGAAATTAAACAAATTGAAATTACAAAATAAAATTGGCTAAATGGAAACACGCCATTTTAAAAAAAATTCTCCTTTTCGCTAAAAGATTTTGGCACTAGGATGAGGTGGTTTTCTGGCCATGTCAAAATAGGTTTATTTCACAAAACTGCAATGGAAACACTTTTTTCGCATCACATGAGTCACATGATCAACAACCGAATGTTGCCACTGAAGTAGTTGGAGGATCATGTTTTTTAATGACTTATCATGTGAACAAGCTTAGTCACATGTGATTTTAATGTCATTTCTTCTTTAATGGAAACACTGGAATTGCGAAATTGTGTTTTTCCAACAATAGCAGAAAATCGACAAAGATTTGCACACCTTTGTAATTGATACGCAGCTACTGGCACACTGATTTTTGTTGGTCTGTCACATAAAATCCTAAAAAATATATATAAACGTTATGACTGTAATGTGACAAAATTTGCAAAAATGGGTATGAATTTTTGTGCGAGACAATGTAAAGTTTTTAAGGAAGAGTTCTTTTGTTGTGGAAACAAGTGAGATCACTATGAAGTTGGACACAAATCACTTATTATCCTCTTTGCATCATGAATGCTCTACAATACTTGCAACATTTTCTCTCACTAACTTAGTATCATGCAGATATCAAGCCCTATTAGAAAAATGAATAGGCTGTCTGCTATGAACATGGCATCAGGTTTGCAGCTTAAAACGGTGCAAAGTAAGAAATAAATCGTTCATCATAAATGTCCTTCATAAATGGTTATTTCCTGACTGATAGAAGTGAAAGCATTGATTTTTTTTCTTTTTGCTGCAAACAAAACAAAGCAGCTTATACAAGAGTAGCAACTAAAGGAAGGTCATCATCAGTGTCCTCATACTTCATAAGTCATAGTAAACTATTTATTTAATCAAATAGAGTAGAAATCTCTACTTTTATTGGTATTATCCCTACAGGTGACGGTGAGTGCAAAGAAAACATTTTGTTTTTAAAGATTCAACTTTTCTCCTGTATGCAACTACTTGATCCTCTACTGAACTGCTCGGAGGAAAGTTCCATCAGTGATGGAGACACTAAGAGGAGGACTGGTAGGTGGCTGCTGTGGTCCCTGCTTACAAAAGGCCATTAGCCGAGGTGTGTAGCTGACAGATAAAGGCCCCCCCGATGGTGCCGGTTCAAGCTGTGATTTACAATCTTTATATTTAACCGGAGAGAGATTAATTATTGCTGGCAAATTGACAGGGCCAGTGAGGTGAGGGAGGTTTCTGACTGACATTGCCATTCCTCACAGCGCTTCCCGCCTCAGGGTGCTGCTCCTGACCTTGAGATGCCAGGCATTTTGGGCATCCTGCCCTCCTCCCAGCAACACCTTTCTGGCCCCCTTTCCCCCCTCTAATAACCATCCTTTATTCTTTGCAGGAATGCCACACACCCCTGGCTGAGCTTCCAGCACACAATGGTTGTCATGGTAAAGCAAACAATTACTCTCAAGCAGAACTCCATTATAGTTTTTCTTGATCCTGTGGGACTTGTGCTCAAGTATGTGCATGAAAAAAGTGTGTGGTCTTAAAAGAAGCTAAACAGCCCTCAGTGTTTCACATCTGCTAGTTGCTACTTCTTTTCAGAATCTTTGTCATTTAACATCTAAGTGACATTCTTCAGTCCTCTATACTTCTCATTTTTGGGGAAATGTGTTTGCAAAATCAGTGTAATGTCATAAAGACACACAGGGATGTTGTGAATCTAATGTCGCTGCAGTTTCACAGTTCATGATGATTCCACCCACGATGAGAGGATAATGTCTGTGATGGAACATGAAGAGTTGTGTCAAGTCAAAAAGCACCATAATTGCAGACATAATGGATACATTTGACTTGTTTTTTATAATCAGCAGAGAACAAGGGAAGCTGGGTGTGAGCAGCGTGTACATGAGCATGATTAGCAGTGCTAAGACCTTCTGCCAGGCTTTGATTGGTTGTTTCTGACTGGCAGCAGTGTATTTCTACAGATGGCAGTAGAACCACAGGGAGGAGGCGAAGGAGCTCCATTTTTTCCACAGATTATCTGTCTCATATTCTACTGTAAGGACATAGTGACAGTTTTAACAAATATTTAAAAATACATATTTTTATAGAAGTTACCTACTGCAGCTTTAATAATGTTAATTTATTTGTTTGTTTGTTTTTTACCTGATGAAGCTTCTCAATCCATTTATAACATCAGAAAGAGCATCAAGTTGCTTAAAGAGTAAAACAATAATAATAATAATAATAATAATAATAATAATAATAATAATAATAATAATAATAATAATAATAATAATAGTTCAAGAGAATCTTTTTTAAAAGTAGCTGTAAGATTCAATGACTGAAAATATTTTTGTTTGGTTAGGTTCAAAGGATTCAAAGAATTAAAGGGTCTATATAGATCCTTTGCATGTTTATATTTCTTTATTTATTCAATTATTTTTTAGTTTCTGCCAATGTGCACTGTACTGGCTTGCTTCAGATCGAAGAAACTTTAAAAAATGTAAACACCTAACTTGAAATTAATTATTTTCACTTGGGACATGTACAGGAGATGTTAAATTTTGAGAAGCCCTTGTGCAAACCTAGGAGCCCATCTAAGGCCTTATTCACACCTCCTAGACAGCACTCCTGGACCACTTCACCACAAACCATGTTTGGTGTAAATTTTGTCATCTGTATCTTTCCACTTGGGTCCACCAGTGGTCTCTGTGGACGTCTGCTCCACCTTCTCCATATGTGAGCATAGAGTGTATAAACAAGCGCATTATTGCTCCCCTAGAGGTCAGAGAGAAAACTGCATATTTCAACTGAGTTGTTCAACTGAGCCAAAATTAGTAGGAATAGAAGCATGTATTTGCAGCTCCTGTAAACAGATACAGAAAGGTATGTCAAGTGGATCAGGGCTTGTGAAGTCATGCTGCAATTTGGCTATTATGCTCCATTATACATTTATGATTAATCTTTTTTAATCGATGGAAAGTCAAAATAACAAGGGAATTAAGGAAAACAAAGAAGAAATATAGAGTAAACAGGCATAGTGTTTGTTTTTTTTTTTCAAGATGCCAGATCTGAATGAAAGGTGCTGCTGTAATGAAACAGAAGATCTGATTGCATCATATAGTTCTGTCATTGCCTTCATTGTTTGCCTTTCAAAGAACATGTTTTTTTGTGTTGGATTTCTTCAGAATGTGCACATTTCCATTGATTGTGTTATATGTTTGAAATCTAGTTTGCTACCACAGCAGGACAGAACAAAAATTAGTTTTCATTGCTGTTGTGGAGTTCAGTCAAAACAGTGGCATGTCAGTGAGCAGTTAACACCAGCTTTACCTGCCTCTCTTCCTTTTAGCAACGTATTTTCAGCTGAGATAATCATACAGATAAAGTTTGGCATTTGATTTTCTTGAAATGTGAATGATGTAAGACCTTTTAAACAACAATTTCCTTTTGAAGAGGAATAAAATCCACAGTTAAAACACAATGTGCTCCACCATAAAATCAATTTGCTCGACTACTGATAGCAAGCTTTAAGTCCAGCTATCAGGAGGAGGGCCTATTGCTCGCATGTAACGGAGTAATCTGAGGAACAACATTTCCTTAACACCTCTCATCCCAAGCAGCAACTTTTACTTCATCACAGATACCCATTTCAGTTATGTATTTCTGTTCTAAAGTCACCCCTCATCTTGGCCTTGGCAGTCTATACATCTCTGCTCACTGCTTCACATGACCTACATAATACATGCCATTTGCCCTCAGTACCTTCATATGACTGGGAATCACAATGAAAGACCGCATGCGAATGGTTTTCATCCAACAGATCTGTGACGTTGATGTTTTATAATTCTTTGTGCTGTGACCATGAAGGTGGCATTAAGGAAGGACTTTCTACAGGAGCGATGGCCACCTTTACAAATCCCCTGGCATCCCCGCCAGTGTACATTACAGATGGAAATCATTGGGGGATTATAGCAGCAAAATCAGCTCTGCTTGGATTAAGAAGCAGATTGCCATCAGCCGTCTCATACTTCCTCTGCCTCGCTGCGTTTCTCAGTCTTCACCATTCCCAACTTACACCCCCACATCTGAATGTGAGGTTTTAAAAGGAGAGATCACACCCATCCAGAGTGTCAGCATGGGAACAATTAGCTAGCAGGTGCAGTTTGCTGCTCTTTTCATTGTAAATGTTATTTATGAAGACTCTTCCCACACACCTACCTCATCTCATGCAGCTGAATCATGGTTCGAGGCTTCGTCTCTTTACATCACTTGATTTTTTTCTCCACATATGAAACTCAAAAGCAGAACAGTAATAATTGGAGGCAGGAACTCAAGGAACTCAAGATAAAGGTTGCAAAATCTAACTCCCTCCCTCTCCAGAAAAAGTTCAAACTAGTACATTACTGATTCTCAATCCAATTATATTTATTGACCATAGAAAATCTATACCGGGGGTTGATGAATAATCTTTACTGGCAAATTACAGGGATTGCATCACTATAATTGCAGTTGGTTGTGGCTGTCACTTTCCCTCTAATGAAATAATCTTGTTGCAATAACCTCCTGACTGTGATCACAGACAGGCATTGTTGTTATTAATCTCCTTTTTAAGAACATAGTCTCTGTGACCTACTCCTGACTCCTGACACCATCCCTCTCTGTCTTTTTAGTTATTTTGTAAAAATGTCTGACATACATTATTTCCAAAGCATTTCTGCCTACACGGAGAGATTATGTCAAAGAGGACAACGAGGGAAGATGAAAGTAATCCACCGTGATTTCTGAGGCACTGTACCAACTCTATGGACATTAAAGAAGCTGAAGGTCACGCACTTTTAGCGGATCACTTAGTGAAAACAGTCTGCTGTGATTCAGAGACAGCCACATCATAACAGCTCTCATTTTGCAAGGCACGTTTAATTCAGTCCACAAGGTCAGAGAGGTCAGTGGACAAAGTGTTGCTCATCTTAACTGACAAGCAGCCACATGCTGCCCTGCTCAGCTCTCTACAAAAGAGTGCTACTGCTCTCTACTGATGGCTGCAAGACATTTAATGTACCTGATGACAGTCTGAGCCAGATTTGCCTTGTAACTGACATTGAATGACAGTGTGGTGATGATCCCTTTTAGTTGTTCATATAATAAAAATACATCTTTCATATGATCGTGCCAATGCAGCACCTTAGATTGCATTATTATGGGGTCAGGATTTCTGTTTGACATCTATTCTGTACATCAAACCTCTGGTTCTGACTCTCACTCAAGCCTCCATCTTACTTTATCAACTCCATCACTGCATCCTGCAGGATTTGTATCTGACTGGCAGTTCTGAAATGTGTTATGTGGTTCCTCTGACTGAACAATGAACCCACTCTGATATGATGCCATTAATGCCACGTTTGTTGCCTGCTGTGTTGTCTCCATCTGGTGGACTCTGGGTGTATTGCAGCAAATTTGTGCACCATAGACCACACACTAGTATGAAAGTTACATCTTTTACATGGGCAGTGGACTCTGTGATTAACTTTTAAATGTGTACTGCGCAGATGAGCGATAAAAGCTGCTTCTGTGCAAGCTGCAGAAAAATCACAGGACTGACAGTGAAAGGTCAGTTGAAGTGTTTCACACAGTTTTAAAAAAGTTGTGCATCAAGGTCTATCTGGTGAATTTTGGATAGGTGGACCTTAACTGCTCAGATGGACTTAAATGTGCATAAACACTCTTGATGTAAGCAAGGAAATGGTACATTTCTGGTGTGGCTTCCATTTTTTAACAGGTAACCCCTTTTCTCTGATATAAACTCACAGTATTTGCACTTCCACTGCATCTTCACAAGGACCTGTAAAAACAAATAAAACTTTTAGCACACTTGGCCTTGACCATATGTCATCAGAGATTAAGGAAATATGGTACTCTGAAACATTATCTCCCTTTGAAATTTCTGTTCTCATCTTTAGTAATTTCTGCTTAACAAGATCATTACACTATATTTTTGTAGAAAAGTACAGTTAACTAATTTGATTTAGCAATGGGACAACTTTTTTTACTAAACAAGAAAAAATAAGTAATGATTACTAAAAAGCTTAATTACAATTAATATCTGGCTTAAGAGTGTATCATGCTTCACTATGTGGATGAAGTTTTTTTTAGACTGATGTGTGGTGTGGCAGTTTTCCACCACATCTATGGTTTTTAATAGACCAAAAAAGTTAAAGGATCTTTGCAGAACCTGGAGAATTACTATGGGCTTCTGGGTGGCTTCTCTGATTAGTGGTCATCTTACGCAGCCTAGGTTTAGGTGGGTGGTCATCTCTTGGTAGGTTTACCAACGGTTTGAGATGGTCTTTCCATTTTTGGAAGATGGACTGAACAGTGCTATATTAGATGCTGAAGGCTTAGGATGTGGTTTTACAACCTAAACCTGCTTTAAACTCCTTCACATCTTAATCACTTGTATGCACAGGGTGTTTTTTTGGGGGTTTTAGTTATGCTCTTTGGTCACCAATGTTTTTTGTGCCTCACACGACAGCAGCACATATAATGAGATTGAATTACACACAGGTGGGTATAGGATGTACTAGATTTTATTTTGGGGTATCTGATTAAAGGGGTTGAATACAAATTTATGATGTAATTTCAGTTTGTATTTTAAAATGTTAATGCATTGAATTGAACGTATCCTTTTCCTTCCACTTTACAGTTCTGTAACTCTACAGTATGTGATGATCTATCATGTAAAATATATTGAGGACTGTGGTTGCCATGTGACAAAATTGGAAAAGCTCAAGGGGTATGAATGCTACTGCATAAGCCATCGAAATTAAAATCTACCTTCAAAATAACGCTATACTCAACAATACAATTATACAAGAAACTCCATTTAAAGGGACTGTTAGGAACGTGTCTTCATTGGTCAAACAACTGCAAAGAACCTACATGGAAAAGGGAGGCACACAATTCAGAGAACAACAAAGATGTTTGGTTCTAACTACAAGTGAGACTGAAAATCACAAAGAAAGCCCACAGAGATTTTCAGTTCCTTCAACCAGCCACAAAGAGACATCAAAAGGACTCGCAACAGACTGGGATGACACAAAACTGCAACAAACAGCTGCAAAAACTCTTCAAAGAAGGGATTCAGAGATCTGACATTATGGTAGTAAAAAGCAAATAACAAAAACATCAAACAAAATGAATAAAAATGGCCATAAATACAATAAATACAAAGCAACCAAAAAGAGTTTAAAAATAATAAAAGGAGGATTGAAGATGATCATGGAGACAAACAACTGTTGTGAGAAAAAAGTAAAGAAAATGTTTTGTACATTCTTTAGCCCTATTGCTCTGCAGCTTCAGGGGACATTTGACAAGTTTGTTTTCAGAGGCCATTTGGTTACTTATCCATACATGTGTCAGTCTCAGTTACTTACAGTTGAAACCAGAAGCTTACACTCACCAAATAAAAAGACATACACATTTTTTTCTTCTGATTGTGAAGACATTAATAAATAAATTCCTGACACATTCTTTCTCTCATTATTGTGGCATTTACTAAATAGAAATAATTTTGGTAATTCTGGTTGACCTCAAACAAGAGATGCTTTGTCTGATTTAACTTTAGACCGAGAGGAAAAAAAAAATGTGTATGCATATGTATGTAAACTTCTGGTTTTAGCTGTATATGAATTGTAAAAAAAAAAAAAAAAAGTCACTGTGTGAATTCTTCTAAAACAACACCACCACAAACTGAAACTTCAAAATTACCACATGGTAGCCTCATCTTTCTCACACTGTAAACTGACAATAAGTATTTATTAAAAAAGAAAAAGGTGCTTTCTGAGGAAAAGAAAACAACTTTCACTTGGGCCCAGGGCCAACATTTCAATGGAGTCCTTCATGATAAAAATGGATTTGGACCAAAGATGCTGTTCACTCATCTGCACGCCTGCCCATCAACAGCATATAATGATGTCATTACAACCACAATAGCCCGCCCAGGCATTCAGTGTGTAATGGATAATAAGTGTCTATCCACCGCTGACAGCTTTCAGGGTCCCTGATGCTCAAGTGTCTGGGCGCCTTTCTTCTTTCACTTGATGGACTGGTTCTTTACAACACACTCAACGCACGTCTTTGCCTATCTGCCATATGGTGTGCTGGTACATAAAAAAGAGAACACTTCAACACGCATGTTATTCTTGTCTCATGAGGTTTTAATAGTATTTGAAAGGAAATCAGCAAGATAAAAAAAACATATTGATCATGAAGCATAAAAGTTAAAGCAAAAATGGGAATATTTGTAGGATTGGGGGATACTTCCACCTATATTGAGTGCTGAAAGTACTATGCTATGTTACACTGTGTAACAATAAATGTCTTGCACCTTATTAGTGGGTTTTTGTATGTACCTCTACAAGAGGACTGTCAGTATGTCTTGGTAAAAACTCAAAATTTCTACTCTGAATTTAAAGAATCACATTTAGGTCACTTCTGTAACATTGCAAATCTAAACTTATTGCAGCTACAGCAGCCTGCCTTTTAGAAATAATAATCTGTGTTTGTATTTTCTACATATTGTACAACAATGGAGAAACCTTTGTTGTTCTTTGTTGTAACAAAGCTTATTGACAGGCATTAAATATACTTTTCATTAACCTCACATTCGGTGCCTATAAAAAGTACTCAACACCTTGAATGTTTTAGCCTTTTTATTTCTTTTACAAATCAGTCATGATCAACAAAATGTCTTTTTTGATGAAAAAATACAAAAACATCCCTTTAATGTCAAAGTGAAAAATGATGTCTAATAAATACTGACAATTAAATAAAAATATTTCCCATAAAATAAGTGACTGCAAAAATATTCACCCTTAAAGTGACTGACCTGATTACACATAGATTCAGCCAACGGGTGCTAGTAGTCTTACAATGAGTGGAATGGTAATGCCATTACACCATTAAGACAAAAGAACACTCCAAGCAAATCAGAGAAAAGGTTATTGAGAAATATAAGTCAAGGGGTGGATCCAAAAGATCTCTAAGGCACCAAACACCCCCTGGAGTTCAGTCAAATTCATCATCAAGAAATGGGAGGAATATGGCACATATGTAAATCTGCCTAGATCAGGTCATCCTCACAAACTCGGTGACAGTGCAAGAAGGATACTCTTGAGAGACCACCAGGACACCTATGTTGCTGAAGGAGTAACAAGCTTCAACAGCTGAGATGGGAGGGGCTCTGCATATGACAACTGTTCCCTAGGTTCTTCACCAGTCAAAGCTTTATAGGAGAGAGGCAATGAGAAAGTTGACCAAAACTAATTTCAAGCCTCGACTGGAGTTTCCTAACAGGCATGTGGTAGACTCCCTGGTGAAGAGGAAGAAAGTTTTTTGGTCTGATGAGACAAAGATGGAGCTTTTGGCTATCAGACATGACGCTATGTTTAGCGGACATCAAACACTGCACATCACCACAAACATACCATCCCAAATGTGTGAAACACGGTGGTGGCAGCATCAAGCTGTAGGGATGCATCATAGCAGCAAAGCCTGGAAGGCTTCTAAAGGTAAAAGGTAAAGGGTAAAATATCTAAGGGGGTGAGTATTTTTATTGGCACTGAATCTGTATTTACAAATGTTTGGGGTTTTTTTTGTTATTTATCTAATGTAACATTCTAATTTTCTAAGAAATTAAATGTGTTTTTATTAGAAAATCAGAAAATCATCATAATTAACAGAAATATATTTGAAAACAACAGTCTGTGTGAATGAATAGACTCTTAAGAATAACTGTCTGTCAAAACTATCTGCTCCATAGAAATAACAAATGAATGTTGTTTTTTAAATCCCCCAAATATAAGAAGCACTGGCTGATAAGAGTTAGAATGTGCTGCTTTTCTAACTTCCTGTTAGCAGTGTAGTGTTAAAGCTAGCTTATATGCAAACATGAACAAGTTTATATTGAGTTTCAGGTATATTTCTTTATATTTCTGTCCGAACCTATAACAATGCCACAGCTAACAACGTCATGATGAAACACTGCAATCCTGAACACTCTCATTTCTGCTCTTAATGTGTACCAGTGATGGGAGTTCAACATCTGTAACCAATGAACTGTTACTTGGGTGGTTCTGTGTATGGTTGTAGGTCTCTGTTTCCTCCTTTCCTCCAGTTCTGTCTACCTGCCTGTTTGGGTGGCATTGCTCTTTTTGGCCTCTAAACACACTTGTGATTAACTAAATTTATCAATCATATTTCATGTGAGGTCCTGAGTGACAAGTTTCTTAATTTTTTCCTCTGTTAGAGAGGAAAAAATTAGAGAGAAACTTTCTTGGGTCTTGCCTTCATGCTTCAACTGGAGAAATCTTTAAGCGATGAGTTGATCCTCCTGGGAAATTAAACTAACAGCACCCACTTGGACTCACAACCTACCTCAATGAGTATCTTTCTCCGAACCACCTCCTCAAGTAAGATCACCAAAACTCACCTGCTTGGACACCCTCACCACAACCACTCCCTACTTTACAGAAATGAACAATGATATTCTGCATTAATGTTCACTTAGAACCACAACCCCAATCGTCCCTCAAATCTTAGCGCCTCTCCCTGCCTTGTCTGCCATTTAAAGACCTCACAAAAATAATTATTGCATACTTACCAAAGCAGAACTGCTCTAATTTCCACTCTCTTCTTAACAGGACATCTCCTGGATTACTGCTGAGTCAAATATGTGGACAGCTGAGGTCTGAGACAAACTGAGTTAAAGAAGTAGGACAATTATCCCAGACACAGGCATTCTTCAATAACTGCATGGAAAAGAGAGAAGTCAAGGTGTTCTTGAAGAGAGCTGTGCATAAAATAATCTGTTTATCGCAAATATCAATTAACGGAGGCAATATGTGTATGTAAAATTATTCTGCAATAAAATCCATCCATCCATCCATTTGTCTATACCTGCTTATAGTTGCAAGGTTGCAGGGTGGCTGGTGCCCATCTTCAGCATTGTACACCCTGGACAGTTCTGCAGTAATATAAAAGATAGATGTATAATAAAGTCATCCATACATTTATTATTTTAAGTTGTTTCATTTTCCATGTACAGCTCCAATATTGGCTTTCCTTGTTAAAATAAATAATGGTGTGGAATTTCTTGTATGTTTAATTACACTTGTGGTTAAATTATTATTATTATTATTATTATTATTATTATTATTATTATTATTATTATTATTATTATTATTATTAGTTTGTCTTTACATCTGAACTCTGTGGATTTGAAAGCGTGAGCATTTTCTTTTGTCCATCAATCCAAGCAAGCTATTCCCCATAACTTGGTCTGTGCTGCAGCTGAATGGCACGTGTCTCCCGGAACACTGTGATCAGTGGTGCAGGTCTGCCTGTAAGAACCTGCTTTGTTCTGCCCGAAGTACCGCTCCATCGGACTCCGTCTGTCGGACTCGGGCTGAAAAGGCACCCCCTGCAGGGACACGATTTAAAGCATCGCGACATTTCCTTCCACTTCACTGGAGCAGTGCGCGGTTGAGCGCGAGATGACCGAAAGGAGAGATGAAGATCATTACAACAAATCCTAAACTAAAGATGGTGACACGCAGCATAAAGTCAGAGAGAGAAAACAACCCACTGTCTTTTTTTTTCTTTTCTTGAGTTCATCAATTAGCCCTTTGCCACAGATACCATTAACTTAATGAACCGTTTCTGTAAGGAGAATATTACTTCCCTCTTTCCAAATTAATGAGGCCACTAATTGTCCTAATTTGCGTCTGAAACCCAAGCATTAAGCTTTCTCTCTGTGCTCACCAGAACCACCTCCGTAGCTTCGGGTGTGAGGGAATAATTACAGACTGTGGACTGTTTCCAACATCAAGAGGCTCTCTGTTGCTGGTGCACAATTGTGTAAAATAATCCACATAGTCTTTTGTAAGGAAATTAAAGGATCTTCAATTAAAACAAAACGATAGTTGATACAGAAACTTCCTCTAAGACTCATCAACTTTAGATTAGTACCAAGACTGTGGTGTGGTGGTTAAAATGGTGGTTACAGTCCTGTTAACAGGCCTAATAAACTGAACACAAAAGAATAAGATATTAACGATTTTTTAAACTTTCTACTCTGAGCTATCATCAGTTATTTATCACATTTAAAATAATTTATCACATTTTAAAGACTTGTATTTTGCAAATACGTCCAACAAATACTAGTATTACTGTAATTACTGTGATTTATATATGTGTGTGTGTGTGTGTGTGTGTGTGTGTGTGTGTGTGTGTGTGTGTGTGTGTGTATGGGGAATATGTTGAGTTTAAGTTTAATTCATGCATTAATATGGCTTAGAGCTTTCAGCAAGATCAAAAACATAAAATCAATCATCTATAATATTGGAGACAAAATTATGTTGTTCTTGTGTAGAGTTAACAAAATAAGAAAGATAGACATCATCCTTAAAGTCTAAATTAATCTCTAAATTAAACAAAATTATCTTAAATCAAGTCTAAAAGAATAGAGAACACTTGGGGGCCTTGTGGCTCCCCAGGGAGCTAACTGGGTGAGTTTGAATGCGTCCCTGAGGAATATCAGACTGCTCGATTTACTGAAACAGAACCCATCACGCGTGTTTAATAAATATGATTGGTTTTAAAATAATCAGGCCACATCAGTGCCTTCAGAAGTATTTATATTTTTATTTTTTTTCACATTTTGTCACATACAAACTTCAATGTATTTTCTAAGATTATGTGCTGAAAAAGCAATACAAAGAGGCACAGAAGAGGAATGGAAGGATACATGCTTATAATTTTACTTTTTCTTACAAATGGACATTTGAAAAGTGTATGATACACCTAAATGAAATGCCAGTGAAACCAATTGTTTCAGCGGGTCACCTAATTCGTGAATCAAGTCCATCTGTTTGGCACAATAATCTGTGTGAAAACACACCTGTCTCTGGTGGCATTGGGGACTTTTAGAAATATAGTTGTGATATGAGGACAAAGCTGAACTTCTTGTCCAGCATGCAAAGCTCTATATGAGAAGGAATACTACCATCTGAACATGTCTGGGACACACCATCTCAAGTGACACATGGTGATGGCAGCATCATGTTGAGGGAAACTGGTCAGAGGTGATTGGACTATGAACAGAGATTTTTTTTTTAAAAAATCCAGTTCAAAAAATCGATCCCAAAGGGAAATTAAATGTTGGTGTAGCTCATTTATGAAAGAGTGTTGTCGAGGCTAATGTCGAAAGTAGGAAGGATCTCCTGTAGCGGCTGTATTACAATTAATTGAAGGAGGCTCCTACTGACGACATTCTGTTTTTCTATGACAGTCTCATGAAGAAGATGGTCAGGGTTGTCCATAATTTTCTTGATTTTATGAAAATCCTTTCTTTGCTTCACCATCTCCAGAGGTTCACAGTCGTCCCCAGAACAGAACCCAGCCTTCTTTATCAGGTTGGTGAGCCTTTTTAGGTCCCTGGCTCTGATGCTGCTGCCCCAACAGATGATGGTAGAGAGATGACCACTTCTCAACAGCAGACTTTATAGAAGACATGCAACATTCTTACTGCAAACCTTTAAGAATCTCAGGTTCCTCAAGAAGTACAGTCTGCTCTGTCCTTTCTTGAATACAGCTTCACTGTTGAGCACCCAGTCTGGTCCGTTGTCCAGGTGAACAAGGTATTTATATTCCTCAACTTCCTACTATTAAAAAAACTATAAAAAGCCCCAGTTGACCCAGCAGCCAATGGAACTGTTTCGATCAAAGTATTTTAATGTGTTAGAAAACCCCAGTCAAGACATGAATCCTTTTTCCTTCTGATTCTGCAATTATACGCTGCTCTTTGTTGTCTGGTCTATAGGAATCAAATAAAATACATGTAGCTCATGACTGAAATATTAAAAAAATCCTACATCTTTTTACATATGTGATTGCTTTTGCAAGGAACTTAGTCAGAAAGGTTTTGAACAGCATTGAACTCATTTGGGTTCAAGTTTCAAGCATGTATGCTGAATCCAGCAGCTCAGGTGGTTAGCTGAACAGTAGCCATGGGACATTGTGTTGACACAAGTGGGTGCTGCTGTTCTTGGCTGATTAGGGTTTGAATAATAGTTAAGGCTCAGAAAACAAAGTGCTGGGACTGATGCCAGGTTCCATCACAAACATCATGAGCCAGATGCAGTCATCTATGCTCTCTGGTTTCCAGGACAGTGACACATGGTGAACCCTTGGCAGTAAGCGGAGTGTGTGAATTGCTGAGGCAAATTTGTGCAATCATGTTGGGTTTACTATATTAGAACAATCTCATTAGCTATAGTACCTGGTTGAAGTTAAATTTAGTGGAGCTGTTTATTACTTACTGCAAACAGTCATATCACCCAGTAATATCAGTGGGAAAACAATCAATAATGATTTGAAGAAACAGCATCTAGCTGCTGGTAACTGTAAAGTGAATTATTAGAAGTTATATGTTTGAGACTATTTGGAGTTTCTTTCAAAAACTTTGTGCTGGTGGCATCACTCATCAGCTTCAACATTCATTATTATATTACTTTATTTATTTTTACTGCGACTGAAAAGCAATTTAGGGACACATAATGTAATACGTATAGTTTATTTTAATTGTAAAAATTAATGCAACTGTAAATAAAAAAAAGATATAATAATAAAACATACACATTTAGACAACAATATCTCATTTCAAATATATTTCTTAGTATTAATTTTTTGTCTGTCTGTCTGTGCTGTTGGCATCATAACTACTACTATACTACTATACTATAGATATCATAGTTACTATAATACTATATGACTTAAAAGTTAACAACCAATTTAAGGATATAAAAACATACTTTATCATTCCGTTAAAATAACAGTATTTAAAATCAAATAAAATAATGAGAAAACTTTCATTTTGGAATTAAAAATCCTTATTTTTTATTTTGTTTGTTGTTTGTTTGACTAGAATTTATTTATTTATTTATTTGTTTATTTATTTAGTTATTTTTGCTGCTGGATCATGACTAATTGTATTGCCTAATTAAAGGTATCACATATAATATATAATATAGTTTTCCTGTAGCTGAGAATAGGTTAAAAAAACACAAACTCTAAAAAAAATATGTATTTTATTATTTTATTGAGACAATAACACTTAAAATGGAATAAAATGATCTTGTTATAACTTATTATTTTACAAAATGCTTTTATCTTTTATTTATTCTGTTACATGCCACCTTGTTGCTGCTGACATAATGTTTGATAAATTTGGGCCAGGATATGTTTTTTAAAAATATATTTATATTTAGGCTATACTACAAAAATGAAAATGTATATTTCATGTATTTTTTTTTTTTTTTATTCATTTACCTATGTATGTATGTACAATTACAGCCCATATAATCTTCTATTTTCTGATACCTTTCAGTTGTGGAGTTATTCATCCAAAATTCACAGGGTTAATATTAAGTCCACAATAGGACTTTACACATCACAGTGTAAAGTAAAGCCCCCCAGCAGGAGCCACAGTGCGCTTCAGAGGGTCAGTAGAAGTTGACCTCAGCAATGTTCCTCACACCTCCTGGGCCTGCGCTGCCACTCCTCCGCTCCCGCCCTACACCAGATGGGAAGTGTAGCCGCATTTTTAAAGCCTGCACGCAGGGTTACAGGCTGTTGTGCTGGCAGTGGTGCTGAAGGAATGAAATATTCATGCAGGCCCCAAATAAAAAAAAAAAAAAAAAAAAAAAAACTGAATGGACTCCCCGGGAGAAGAACGTGCCGATTTATTCAACTAAGACCAGGCCTCATTAAACTGCTGGCGGCGAGGCAGGTCACGGTGATTTTCGCTAACACTGCTCGACCCCGACTGTCTCTCTCACGCAGAACTACACAAACACCAACTCTACACACTTCAGCAGGAGTTGGGGGGTGAAAGAGACCGAATATAAAGCGTGTCCAAGTCACCATCACTGGTCTACATGATCTCAGATCTCCCAGCGGGACAGGTCTGCGCTGGTGCTGAAGCTGCTCCTCTACAGTAATTGACGCCCTAATGAGTGATTAGCTTTGGAGCGTCGTGGGCAGCATATGGGAGACGTGGGTGACACTGTGTCCACCAGAGGTGCGTGGCTTGTGAGGGGTGCCAAGGGACACCAGCTGATAGGCACAGAGCAGGAGCCAAGTTACTAAAACTAAAATTTGTAGCCTAATCAATCATCCTTCACATGAAAACATCTTCATTTTGGCACAACAACCACAACAGGAACCTGGTAATTTAATGGTGTAACTATGATTTTTTATGAATGTTTTCATCCTGCTCTCTAAATGTCGCCTTGAGACAACTTATCAGTTATCATGGCCCTGCTGTATAGACAGGTGTGGCTCAGCCTTGTCTCCCACCTGTTCATTTTATTATTCTTCTGCAAATAATAAGGGAAATATTGGCCATTTTTACTGTTTGTTTGAGTATGCATTCACTTCCAGATTCTCTCTCTCTCTCTCTCTCTCTCTCTCTCTCTCTCTCTCTCTCTCTCTTTCTCTCTCTCTCTCTCTCTCTCTCTCTCCATCGGGGATCAGAGCCAATAGTTAGTTTTCTGCTGAGAAAAACACTCAAATTCATTTTACCATCAGTGATGATGGCCCATGATAATGATATAGAAAGGGTTGCTGTTCACAATATACCAAGGTTTTGTTTTTTGCAGGTGTAAATTCAATAAGATTATTTAGAACAAATCAATGCATGGATGTGGCATAACTTTCTCCAGCTGAATAAAAACAAAACTGAAGTTATTATTTTTTATATATATTTGCTTTTATCTTTAATTATGTCAGTTTCAGTCCTCCATACAAACAGCTGATACACTGAGTTCCTTTAAATCAAGGCTAAAAACCCACCTTTTTAGAGATCCCTTCGATTAGTAGTAAGTGGAACATTGATCAATATTTTCGAATTATACTTGCTTGATGATGTTTGCTTGATGATCTTCATGATTTTGATGCATTGATACTTACTCAATGATTCTGATGATATTGATGTATCTGTACATCTGTATATCTGTATTGCTTGATGATTTTGATTATTTTGATGTATACTTGACTGTTTTTATGATGTAAAGCACTTTGAACTGCCTTGCTGCTGAAATGTGCTATACAAATAAATTTAACTTCACTTATTTTGCACACAGTAAAATTGACTTTTGGATGGCATTAAATATTAGTCTTTAAATGAGTTTACATTTTTATCAAGGATATTAGTTTATAAATCTAATGTTGATAAATGGTTAAATTATACCAACTTTAGCACTTCATTTTGGTTGCAAATCCTCTAACATTTTAATAAGAATTTAACAGAAGATAATAATCAAACCTAATTCTTAGTCATGATGTGCTGTTTCCAATGTAAAAAGTGAAAGGCTGATATGTTTTATGGGTTGTATTATGAATGAATAGTAGATAGTACCATGAGACCGTCAAATTTTGCTCCAACAGAGAAACTTTCAATCACAAGAAAAAGTTTCTCTGTTAGAGCTAAAATTTGAGCCTGTATTGAGCTTAAGCCAGTTTAGCAACAGTGCTAATGCTAAAGTTAAACTTACTAGCAAGCTAAGCTTAAGAAATATAAGGCAGTTGTCACCAATGAACAGCACATCTTAGCCATTATTGTCAGGGAAAATGTTTTCATGTCATCTTGATAGAATAAAAAGTTTACTTTTTCAGTAACATTTTATGCTCTAATCATGGTGACAGCGCTAATGCTAAAGTTAGGTCATAATTGTCTTGGAGAAAAGGTTTTATGTTATCTTTTTAGAAAAGATTTTAAAAGTTTATTGCAGTTTCAGTAATAATCGCTTCATATAATAAACACAAACAAATTTTTATTTTTCGTTTCTTTTTAAGAACACACCAGATAAACAAAATTAGCCAAAGGCATGGTTTATCCAGAAATGCAGAGTCTTCCAGCTGGTTGTGCACATTCCACATTTTCCAATGCAAGTTGTACTCAGCAAACAGTATAACTTGCATTGGGTAGAGTCTGTATAATGAAGAAATATTTAATATTCAAATAAAGCCAAAAAGCAGCAATTGTAATGTCAAACTTTGTAGATATTTGTAGATATTTGAGTTGGATTGCACTTCCTCCTTTGATTCTTCTGCAGATATTAGTGCATATTTAAAAGCTGCAGATTCTTCTTTGAATTCTCTTGAAAAAGTGGTGCTAAGGTATACACAGGGTGTAAAAAATTGTTATAATTTAACTCCATTGACTAAGTAGATTTTAAAGTTGCTTGGAATTTTACAGATTTATTTGAGCACAGTTTAACTATTAGTCTTGCAAAATTTCTGCTCAGAATGTTGATTAAGATCAACCTAAATAAATTATATTGGCTAAATTCTAACAATTTGTTTCACCAGTGCAAATAAATGTCAGCTCTTGTTTCAGTCTAAGCTCAAAAGTCGTTGCACAGATGAAGTTGTGTTTTGGCAAGCACACTTATAATATGACCTTTATTTATTTATTCATTAAAATTGTTTTTGGAAGTGTTTCTTTCATTGCAGTATGAGTAGCTACTTCACACCATCTCTCTTTCTCTATCCAAACTTTATAGCCCTCCAGTACAATCCACGCTCCTAAATGATTAATACTCCTGCTCCCCTCATGTGTAAGGATAACAAGGTCGTGATTGAGTTACAAAGTACAATAGGAGAGAAAAAGTCAAGCTTTGTCTGATTGTTCTTGGGCAGGGTCAGAGGCTGTTGTCTCCTGAGACTGCAGGGCTGTCACTGAGCAGGGAGTGACACCAAGGTGACTGAGGGGAGGCTCTATAAATTGGTGGCGCCGAGCAAACCTCTCCAAACACTTGGAGAATCCCGTGCGTAATTCCACTGGACTGCACCATTGCAGGTTGTCACAAATGATGGCCGCAAAAGCAGAGCTTTCGGGCTGGCCAGAGTACCCCGAGGACTTCGCCTTGCTACAACAGAAAAACTTAGCCCACATCAGCTCCAAAACATGGATTTCTTCAAATTCAGTTCGCGCCTTTTCACGGAGGGAAGCGCACGCTGCTGCAGAGGCGGGGATTTCACTGGAGAAACTCGGGTCTGTGGGTAAACTCCAAGAGTGCGCGTCCGTAGAGACAGCCCACATCAGGGCATCTGATGGAGACAAGGGGAGCAGCTTGGGGCCTCAAAGACACCGACGCGTTGCAGCCAACGCCAGGGAGCGGAGGCGGATGCACGGTCTGAACAAAGCCTTTGACGAGTTGAGGAGCGTCATCCCATCGCTGGAAAACGAGAAAAAGTTATCTAAATACGACACCCTTCAAATGGCGCAGATTTACATCACGGAGCTGTCAGAGCTCCTGGCCGGCGTGGTTCAGCAGGAGTCCAGAGGTCCTCACTCAGGGTCTGCAGACAAGACGTCCAGGAGGAACCTGATTCACTCCCTCCGGCCAGAAGCGGCTGCGCAGCCCCCGATCCTGCTGACTGGAGAGGAACAGCAGCGAGACCAATCCATCAACCACCTGATCATACTTGGACCTTCATCTGTGATAGAGTCAAATAAATCAGAAGCCTCCTCCAACAGCAGTGATGGTGAATCCTCAAATCTCAGCGACATGGAGGACAGTCAGAGTGGGAGGCAGTGACAAAGAACCAGTTATGTCTAACTGGTTCCCAGATGTTCATATGATGGTGGATAATAGTGAGACAGATCTGCTGTTTACTCTGCTGTCATCTCTAATAGATTAGATGTTGCTCTGCTGGATTTCAAAAAGTGAAGGAAACTCATTCATTTTTGTTCCTCAGAGATCCTGACTTGGTTTCCTCTTGATGAACTAATAGAGGCCTTCATCTGCACTTTAAGGTCCTGAACAATATAACTTGCGGCATTTTCCAGAGTCAGTGGTTGGATTCTCACTTTTATTTCTAATTAAAACAAGTATTTTTCTATTTAAGAATAGCTAATCTGTATTTTATGAGGGATGTTTTTGCTACAATAAAGATCTAATGAACTAATGGGTGTGCATTTTAATTTATTTGCATATATATCATTGCAAACAATACATGCATGATTCATACCAAAGCACAATGATTAATTATGCTGCAAAATAGTTGATTAACTAGTCAACATAAAAGAACACAATGACCATTTCTGCTGCATAAGTCATTGAGTCAAACTAAATACAGCAAATTTCAATAATATTCATACCTATTATGCATTTGGAAATGCTATTGCATTGTAATCACAACCTTAAATGCATTTTACTGGTTTGTTTTGTGAAACATCAACAAAAAGAAGCACATAACTGTGCAGTAGAATGAATGATAAATTGTTTTTGCAAATCACAGTATTACTTTGTGGAACCATCTGACTTGGCCAGAAAATTTTGGGGGGAATTCTCTGTCATCCTGCTATATCTAGAGACCAAAGATTTTACTTATTTTTCTTCGCAAAATAGCGCAAGCTATGTCAGACTGGATGGATGGCATCTTTGAA
This sequence comes from Anableps anableps, assembly GCA_014839685.1. Taxonomy (NCBI): domain Eukaryota; kingdom Metazoa; phylum Chordata; class Actinopteri; order Cyprinodontiformes; family Anablepidae; genus Anableps; species Anableps anableps. Next base: position 14,372,583 of record CM026074.1, read on the forward strand.
CATTTATTTTCTTCCCACAAATTCTTTACTGTTTTTCAATCTAGACTTTGGCTGGAACTATATGTCATATGAAAATGCTTTAATCTCAAGTCTTTGGCAGTCTCTTAATAGGTTTTCTTTGAGGATTTTCTTGCATTAAGCTTCTCTGCAACTACTGAGGAAAAGCATCTTTAAATCATGACGCTGCCACCACATCGTGTCTTCAGGGTGTTGTGTGGTGTTTGTTTTCCTCCATAAATAGTGTTTGGAGGATTTATGTAGCTCCTCCAGAGTTCCAGTGTGCCTTCTGGCTGCTGGTAACTGAATGCAATTGATTCCAATGGATTGTATATAGAGCAGAGGTCTGCACCTCTCGTCATTCAGTGATACTGTCCTGCTACTTTTGGATGCATCCCTGCACCAACATAGGTATGTTGGTGCAGGGATGCATGGCTAACTCGAATGGGTAATTACCAAGCTTTTGCAAAACTTGCTGACATGCCAATGAGATAATTCAACCATTTGATTGAGGTGTTTTGGAGCAGAGATGCATCCAAATGTTGCATGATGGTGGCCCTCGAGAATTGAAGTTGCAGACCCCTAATTTAGAGGTATCAGTGTAAAGAGGGCGAAACTCAAATGCAAGACACATTTTTATCATTTTCAGTTATAAAAAAAATTGAAAACCATGAATCCTTTTCCTTCCATTGAGGTCCTTTGTGTTGGTCTATCAAATAAAATCACAATAAAATACATTAAAGTTTGTGGCTGTAATGTGATAAAATGTTAGAGAGCACTGTATCTCAAGTGGTTTCTACTTCATCTGGTCAAGCAAAATGACTTTACAAATGCACAAAGCTTCTCTAATGTCCAAACTGCAAATAACAAACCAGATGATTACATTTTGCTGTTGCAATTCCCACATAAAGTGCTTTCCAGATCCATTTTCAAACCAGAAAAATTTACAAACATCTGCAAGCACCAGAAGCCTGACAGCAGGCTCCCAGTGGAAGGGATTTTAGAGCTGTAAAGAAACTAATTATGGCACGTGACAGTTTATCATGTTTGCAACTGCTCTTCCAAGTCAGTCTGTGAACTAACAGCCTATTGAAAAAACATGGGGCTGCCTGCTCCATAGGGAAGCGAAGGCTGGAACTTTGCCAGGTCCTTAGAAATGATTTCTGCCAGCCTGTGTTTGAAACTGCCAGGGGCTTCGGATGGTGTAGTGGAGCTGATGGCCTCCTCCGGGTCATTCATGTCATCCACTGCCTGTGCGTTGTACACTGCACAGTTGTGGGTATCTGCAGGGGTGAGATGCAGACTTTGTGGTATTGCTGAGGCAAAGTGATCTGCATTGGTGAGAGTAAGAGAAGAAGGCTCATGGAGTAAAGGGGGGTTTGAATACTGGAGGTCTGAGGAAGAGGAGCATTTGGTCTCACTGTAGATGCACTGAAATTCATCAATCTCAGATTTTCTCATCAAAGAAGGTGTGGTTTTCCTCAAGTTGTAATAAATGCAGTTCTTTGTGTCATTATCCTGATCTACAGCTCCCAGGGAATGACACTGATCATCCTCCTCCTCCTTTTCCTCTTCCTCCTCCTCCTCCTCCTCCCTACCTTCTTCTCCATTCTCCTCTTTGCTGCTGGAAAGATAAGGCTGGATAAGGCACAGATGCTTCATGCTCTCCTCAGAAGGGACATTAATCGTAGCATATTGGTTGACAGAACTGTTCTCTCTGTCAGGACGGACCCCCACAACACTGTAGATTGGAGGACTAGCAGTCTGGCAGACTGTGGCTGGAATGGCAAGAGAGGATGTTTCAAATGATGACCTTTTTTTGACACCAGAGGGCTGAACACTCTTTTTCTTCTGCAGCGAACATTGTGTCACTATGGCCTGGAAGATCTCAGCACCATCATGGGTCAGGAAGGTGAACACCCCCTCTCCTGAATCACAGCGACGGCCTGCTTCAATGCAGAATCCCCCCTGCAATCACAATCAAACCTGCACTCAATTCATATTCAGTGTTTTAACAAAATACTGAACCATGTAAAATTATTCATACACCTTGGAAGTGTTACCATTGTGTCATGTTACAACCACAATCTTCCATGTGTAAAACTGGGATTTACGTGGTTCAACACACAGTAGCCTGCTAACTGTGAACTGAAATACATCTTTTAACACTTAAAAAAAATGTAATTAAAATCTAAAAAGTGTGTCATGCATTTGTAATTAGTCCCATTTACTCTGAAATCATATAAAATGCAGTGCAAAAAAAAAAAAAAAAAAATAGAGTTCACCTTTGCCTTAGTATAAGCCCAGCTGTTCTGTGAAGGCCTCAGTGGATATCAGACAACATTAGTGAAACAAACAGCATCAGAAGGACTAGTAGTAACATAGCAGAAAGGTCAAGAAGACAGTTGTGGAGATGTTTAAGCAGTGTATACAAATGCATGCCACACTTTCGGATTATTATTTAAAATTAAAACCATGTAATATCCCAATAACTTGTGTTGTTTCATTAACACAACAAACACAGTAGAATATATTGTTGCTTGTGGTTGTAACAAAAGGTCAAGAGGTATGAATAATTTTGCTTCACACTGTATGTTCACAAAGACTTCAGGAAGCACACAGAACATATAGAAGTCGTTGTATGATAATCTATGATTAAAGTTCTTTTTCGCCATTACGACAGATTAATGAAGGGCTATTGCTCATTACACTTTACCTCCACCTGTCCAAACTTGCGAAGGAGCTTGTATGGCCAGCTGTAGATCACACCACCTGTGTTGACAGCGAGGAGCTCCAAAGCCTCTCTGTCTATGAACACCACATACTCCCCAGCCAGCTTGCACCTCTTAGCTGCCTCTGTGCTCAGAATCTTCACTTTGTACTGGTCAGGAGGAAGCGCTGGCTCTAAACACCAGAAAGATATGTTCATGCACGGGGACCGAGCAAATCCATAAGACTTTCTATAGGAGGTCTGAGCAGAAGTGTGTCATTAAAGGAAACAAGTGCAGCCCACATTTTCATACAGACAGTCTGATTTAAAAATTATTTGCACTCTACTAATCTCTCCATCCATTTGAGCTACCTGGGTGATTTGGGAATGTAATCCATTCGGAAATGAAAGGAACTGCATTTTTATAAGCCGGAGCTTGCTGATGCCAAAGCATTCAAGCTTTAATGTCTGAATAAATGAGTACACTTAGCTGCTTCTTACAAATAATGCAAGTTTCTGCTGATGCTTGGAATTTATTGTGCTGTGACATACCTTCCTGTTGTCTTACATTTATATAGTAAGTGTTTACTAATTAATCCTTATTGACAAGGTATTTATATTATATTATACTAACTGAGGGCTGCATTTTCTGGTACTGGTTAAAAATATCTGTTCATCTAAGCAAGACTTCATTATTTACCAGCAGCCATCATGTTGTGTATTTAGAAATACAAAGAAATACAGAGATTATGACATTCTGTCAAAAAGAAAGATTAATAAAGAGTTCTTGATGTTAAATGAAAATAAACTAGTTTATAATTTTGATGATGATCTTGTACTAGACATTAGACTTATGTGTACACAAATAGAGGTTGGGCAGTAGATTAAAGTTAAATGGGCAGGTGTTTTATACTTGTTGCAGTGTTTACAATGAGAGGTTTTACACCTTTTGTTGCTCAGTTCAACTGATTGGAACTTTTGTTAGCATGCATGGAAATGGTGATGGTGGTGATCTTCTGTTTTTATTTCCTTTAATTTGGCAACTGTGGTAAAAAACAAGTACACTCTCTTTAAATTCATATGTATGTTTTAGGACATAACAAAACGATCTGGTCTAAAGTGTAGAAAAAACATTCAGCAGTTTCACAGTGTCATAATTTGTGATACTAAGAGAAAGGTAAAATGGAAAAAAAAAAAAGCTGCGTATGAAAAGCTCCACCCCATGATTCAGTATCTTTGGCAACAATAACTTGAAATAGCTGTTTCCTGTGTGATCTTATCTGTCATTTACAGTGTTGACGACACATTTCAGCCAACTCTTTCGCATAACTACCTCGGTTTCAATCAGTTTTAACTCCTGACTTTAGGGCACTGCAACGCCTTGATTCTTTTCTTTTGCACATACTCTATTGCAGATTTGTTGCTGTGCTTGGAATTTCTGTCCTGTTGCATGATTGAGTTTGAAGCAAGCTTTAGCAGTCAGACAAAGGGTTTTATTTGACTCTTGAAAGCTCTGGGTTACAAAAATGTTTGTGGTCATCTTGGTGACTCTGAGGTACCCAGGTCCTGTGGCTATGGTGAGGGCTCATGCTCCAAAGTATCGGCTGTAAAAGCCGATGCTTTGTAGTGAGTCAGAAGAGCTGACTTCCATCAAGTGAGAGCCAGCTCCCCACTTTTTTTCCCTTTCGCTGCTCAGCTCTCACTCTCAGGGGCGCCGCCCTGCTCACGGGAGAATTTTATTTTAACTGGCAGCATGGTGGCTTTGTGGCCAATCACATGTGATGGTATGGGATCATACCATTAACAGAAAACAGAGAGGGGGATAGACGCGACAGTCAGATGAAGAATCTGTCCGTCCTCTTAGTCAGGACACAGCGGTAAGGAGGAGTATGTTGCAAAAATCCATAAACACCAGTAAGGTATATTTGGCTGCAGAGCAGAGGACATAGTCTGGTTACTGAGCTTGGTTCTGTTCCTGTTATATTTCTGTTCAGTCGATTTTTTTGCAGTGTTTTGTCAATATCAGTGTCAATCTTATTTTCCAACAGCTCCAACACACAAAGTGCTTCACAAGGTAGATGCAAACTTTTGTTAATGTGCTTTTGTGTTAAGTAAAAATGTAAAGTTTCATTAAAATATCACACACAAGTAAGAATGCTCGCTTTCTTAACAGAACAGACCTAAAATTAGACAAGTATAAGTTTTCTCACAAATTCACTTCATGCAAAAAGATTTATTGACTTGCAAAACATTCATGTTTGCAATGGTAAGCTGAAATATGAGTCAACAGATGATAAAAGATTAAGAACCGTTTGGGAGTCAAAAAGCCGCATTTCTCTGTAAAATGAGCCCATATCATCACCAGTTGCTATGAGATGTTTGTGCTGATATTGTGCTTGAGTTCCACTTAACATGACATTGTGTATAATAGCCAAACATCACAACATAGTTTTCATTCATTCAAAGGATATTGTTTGAGAAGTCACTTTGTTCAAGGTGCAACTTTGCTAAAGTCTAACCAATTTCTTTTTAGAGAAAACAGGCTTTCTCCTTGTAAAACTTTCACACAAATCATTTTTTTTCTAATTTAGATGTTATAAACTTCATAAATGAACATACCAAAAAGGCCAGTAGAGTCTCAGGTGTGGCTCTCTTTTTTTTGTTTGTTTGTTTGTTTTTGCTTTGTTTTGTTTTAAGTTCTAGAATTGCACCGCTCAGGGTGGCAGCACGTTGGAGTAGCTCTGTAACTTTTATTGAGATTTTTCATTTTTCAAAATTTAATTCCTGCTTTTCTTGGAAAAAAAAAATCTCTTTTGAACAACCGTTCCTTCTTGTCTTGGATGCTGTGCAGCTGGATTGATTTTTCCTACTACTTTTTTATATTTTGCTCTTTTGTCATTATGCGTGACCATAGCAACAGGGTGGTTTACAACAGGGAGCAGCTAATTAACATTGCAAAAGCAGAAATAATACTTCAACTGAAGCCAGAAATCCAAGAGGAGTTGAGAAGGAGGCGTCGTGGATACAGAGCAGGAGCGAAGAGGGGAGAGAGAAAGAGGAAGTTCAACCATCTCTGCCAGCCATCATAATGGGCAATGTGAGATCGTTAGCTAACAAGTTGGATGAGCTTCAAGCCCTGACAAGGACTCAGAAAGAGTATCGGGAATGTAGTATTACGTGTTTTACTGAGACGTGGTTGCAAGACCATATCCCTGACTCCAACGTCTCTCTGCCAGGCTTACTGACTATACGGGTGGACAGAGGTTTAAAGAGTAGCAGCAAAAGGAAGGGAGGTGGATTGGCAGTGCTTGTCAACAACAGATGGTGTCACCCAGGACATGGAAGGAGGTGTATAGGAAGAAGCTGGAGAGTAAACTGCAGAGGAACAATATCAGAGATGTGTAGTCAGGGATGAAGGAGATCACAGGCTTCAAGCAAAAGGAGGATCGGATAGATCATCCTTGCTTGGATCTATCCAAGCAAAAGGATCTATTTTCTATTTTTGTATTTTTGTATAATGGCGTCTTCAACTCCAACTCCACGGCGATAAGCAAACTGCAGAGGGTCCTGATATGTGCTGGTTTGCTTACTCAGGTGGGGCAACAGGAGTCTCCAAGACCTTCATGATGTGGGATGTCAGGGTAATGGGTCTGTAGTCGTTGATGACGGATGTCTGACTAAGAGCAGGTGGACCGCTTTGTGGCATGGTGTGGAAACAATCATCTTATTTGTATGTGAACAAAACAAAGGAGATGATTGTTGATTTCAGGAGAAACAGGGTCAGATCAAACCCTATTTCCATCATGGGAGAAGAAGTGGAGGTGGTTGAGGAATATAAATACCTCGGTGTTCATTTAGACAACAGACTGGACTGGAGACTCAACAGTGAAGCTGTCTACAAGAAGGGACAGCAGACTGTACTTCTTGAGGAAGCTAAGATCCTTCAAGGTTTGCAGCAAGATGTTGCAGATCTTCTCTATAAGTCTGTTGTTGAGAGCGACATCTCCTCTGCCATCATCTGTTGGGGCAGCAGCATCAGAGCCAGGGACCTAAAAAGGCTCAATAACCTGATTAAGAAGGCTGGTTCTGTTCTGGGGACGACTGTGGAACCTCTGGAGATGATCATGCAAAGAAGGATTTTGCATAAAATTAAGAAAATCATGGACAATCCTGACCGTCCTCTTTATGAGACTGTCATAGGAAAACAGAGTCTCTTCAGTCAGAGGCTTCTTCAGACTGGTTGTAAAACAGACCGCTACAGGAGATCTTTCCTACCCACAGCCATCACATTCTATGATAACTCCTTAATTAAATGAGTTACATCAACATTTAATTTCCCTTTGGGATAAATAAAGTATTTTTGAATTTTGAATTTGAATTTGAATTTGTTTTTAGTAATTTCTCTAAGCATTGCATGCTCTGATCTTTGGAGAAGACTGACAACTGTCTCAAATGTTTTCTGTTTGTGAATAGTCTTTCTCTGTGAAAACTGGTAGATTTCAACTGTTTAACAATGGCCTAATAACCCCTCTTATATTGATGGAGAATATCAATTGCCTCTCTGTCATTGCTGATGTCTCCTTGGCATTGTGTGAATACATACCTGTACCTGCCAGAGCTGTACACTGACAGAACCTCCTGCTTTCACAGAGATGGTCACGCTTGTTGATGAGCAAGAGTGACCACTCTTGCTCATCAACAGAGTACAGTTTTTCCATTTTAGCTCTGTTTTTTTTTTTTTTCAGTACATAATAGTAGTGTGGAAACAGTTTTCTGTAGTTCTATAGGCAGAATTGAATCATTTTAGAACCTGGCAAAGAGTGGATCATTGTTATTTTGTGCTGATTCGTAAGATCTTGGGCCCGAAATAAACATGTTTGATCTAGTTTACTATTACTGTACACTTTTAAGAAATTAACAGTAAAAACTTATACCTAAAAGTATGTAAGGTAAAAGGAAAGGTGATATTTTAGAATCTCTCATTTATTCTGGGTAAAAATGAAAAATTACTGTCCTCTGTACCTTTTTATTCCCTGAATAATCCACATCTTACAGCTTCTTGGCAATAGTTCCACAAAGCAATGCATCGACAGTTACCTGAAACAGTGCAATGTTGTGCTTGTTTAACTGGATGAATGAATATGATGGGAATTACCGCTTTTCCAAGATGAGTACAGATCATTGTCCTCCATAGTAAGGCCATTCCCTCCCTCAAAATCCCCTTTCTCCGAGTCTCCAGGATCCCTCTGTAAACACAGTGGCACGGTAAACATTACACAGAGTAAACGCCTCCTCTTATCACTACTTTTTATGACTTCAGAGTGGTAAGATGCAAGCAAGAACATGGCTTGTGCAAGCACAAGAATTAGAGAAGTGGCATAAGTTCCAGATAATGTTTCAACTTCCTCATGTTCTTATCGTGTCTGGCTGTGGGGAAGGTTTCTAAACATTTTTCCCAAATTAAAACACTGATGTGAAAAGAAAGTTTGGCAGCTGCAGAGGTCATAATGAAGGGAAAAGTGATACCTGAAAGGCAAGCATGCAGAGGGCACTGATCCAGTCTTGGCTCTCAGTGGAGGCGAAGGTGTAGGTGCACTGCGTGGTGTTCAGGTAGAAGGCTGTGCAGCGAGCAGGGCATGACTCCTTGGCAGCAGGGGTGACACTCAGACAGTCACTTAAACGCACCACCTTTCTCTCTGGTGTTTTCTGTCGACCGGCCTTTAACTGCTCACTGAAAGAGCTGCTGTCGGATATAGAACAGAATTCCAGTCGACCCACACCTGTGGAGCTGGGTTTGAAAAGCACCATCCAGATTTTCCGCCATGTTCTCTGACAAGAGAAGAAAGGAGACTTTTTAAATTAAAGCAAATTTTGCCTCCAGTGTCTCCACCAGTACTTCATCAACTTCTGTCTGTATCAGTGGAGGCACAACTCAAGGGGTGCCAAAAGGCAAAATAATGATTGAACTGTCATTTAAACCCCAAATATCACTTTTTTGCTTCTCCAGTCTGTGAGGCCCACAGATTCCGTACCTGCCTGCCTGTCTGCCTACCAATAATGGCTGCATACACCAAACACACCTGTTAACATTCCAGATTTTTGCAACTTCAAATATTGAGACCATTAGAGCGGCAGTAGGTAACTTTTATAAAAATCTATTATACATATTTTTTTAAACTGTCACTATGTCCTGACAGTATAATATGAGACAGACAATCAGTGAAAAATGTAGCATCTTTGCCTCCTTCCTGTGGTCCTACTGCCATCTGTAGAAATACACCGCTCCCGGTCCGAAACAACCAATCAAGATTGCCGGTTTGCTGCAGCTGTACTAATGGCAGAGAAACAACCTAACATTACAGGAAAACTGTTTATTCGCCACCTTTGGTGGTCATGCTTACAAGCAGGCTCAGCTGTGGGGGGGGGAGCTGTAGTGCAGCACAGAGCAAGGGGGAAGCTGGGTTGTGAGCAGCTCGTAAAGCTGCTCACACCCAGAGCCTCCTCCTGGCTCTGACTGGTTGTTACTGACCGAGAGTGGTGTATTTCTATAGATGGCAGTGGGGCCACAGGGAGGGGATGGTGGAGCTCAATTTTTTCAAAACATAATGTTTATAAAAGTTACCTGCTGCAGCTTTAATCTGAGATACACATACACATTTCAACTGAAACAAAAAAATCTGAGGCGAAAACATTGAAATGCAAAAATGCACTGAATCTTATTTGCTGGGAATCTTTTAAAATTTCACGTCTTAACTTGACTATTTTTGCCCACTCTTTTGCAGAGGGTTGCCAAATCTCTTACACTGTGAGGACATCTCTTTTCCACAGTGCTGTTCAAGTGATCTCATATTTTCTCTCAGATTTAGTCCTGCTGTTTGGGACGGAATTCTGAAACTTTAATTTCTTTTTGCTGAAGACAGTTGTTGATTTAAATGTATTCCTGGACTCACTGTGAACCTAAAAATGAAGTCCCTCTTCATTTTTAGGTTTCTATGAGACGTCTAAAATTTGGGGTCTAAACTCATTTGTATTTAACACTGTTTATGATTTTACCCACCTTGAAATATACCCAGGTTCAATCAGAAGAGAAGTAGCCCCAGATCGTGACGCTGCCGTCTCCATTTTTCACAGAGGGCATGGTGTTCTTTTTGGTGATGTGCAGCACTGTTTTTGTGGTTGAGATACCTTTTGGTACTGTAGTCTAAAAGTTCCATGTTGGTTCCTTCAGACCATCACGTTGTCCTACTAGGTTTTGCGAGACTTTATCCCGGCCTAGGTATTTTCTTGTTTCTGCCTTACAACCCTTCTTCTTAACTGTATCTTCTGAGTGATATTGCCATAAAGTGAAGTCTTTTGTGATCTTTTGTAACTGCTCCCCAAGTTATGACTTTAGGTAAAAGATCCAAATGAGCAAAGTTCAGGAAAATCTTACCAGGACATCATAATGCTATTTCTGGCTTATCACATTCACTGGAATAGTGGCATGTGTGAACTCAAGAAGACTGAATGCTGAAATAAATCAAAAGGCACTTCAGCAAATTCGTTTAAGGTTGTACACACTCCTAACAGATTTGTCTGTTTTCAGTTGTACGGTTCAGGATATACAGTCATATTCAACAAATTAGAATATTATTGAAAAGTTCATTTATTTCAGTAATTCCATTCACTAAATGAAGCACATTATACAGTTTAATTACACATAGATTAATGTTTTTAAGACTTTAATTCTTTTAATTATGATGATTTTCCCCTAACAGCAAATGAAAACACAACATTCAAGATTAGAATATTACATACTTACAAATATTAAAAATATTTTTAATACAGATATGTGGGCTTAATGAAAACTATGTTTAATGCCTTCTTAAAGGTTATTTTCAGAAGGTACTTAATCTGACAAACAAGCGTCATCAGAATCCATATTCCAATTTACTGAATGTCACAAAAAATATGGAAAAGGGTTTTTTTTTTGTTGTTTTTTTTTTTTGGTGGCTTTCTTTAAGTTTAAAAAACATGGAATTGCAACAGGGGTATGTAGACTTTTGGGGACCACTGCATTTATCTAAAACTATCTGTGCATCACCTGTCCATCACACTTCACCATGATACTTTTTTTAAGCTGGCATAGGAAAGCTGGCCAGAAATATGGATGAAATTACAGAAAATGACATGAACATTTTCCATTTCTTTATGTTGTTGTTTTTTTCAGATTGAGATCCGTCTGATGCTGTGTGAGTGGTTGTGTGTGAGGCGACAGAAGGAGTGTTACCACTGTACCACATATGATTAATGGTTAAAATTTCATAATGCTCATCATATTCACAGTGCTGAAGTGAAAAATAAGTCAAAAGTTTACCGATAACTCATCGTTCCTGTTTATCAGGAGGGAAAACCAGAAGAGAAAGCCTCACTTCTCTGTTTGTCACATACTGTTAACATCAACTTACACCTCTGGTCTAGAATTTGAAACTGATTATAGCAACCAAATTCTTCTTTGAATTATAGTTTGCTCTGTCTCACAATCACTGAACAAGTCTTATTTGAATTAGTTTGACACTGCAGAAAGCAGACGTTACAGTGATGCTAAGGGTCGTGCAAAGAAAGCGTGATAGTTCATCTAAAAACATCAGTCTTTAAAAGCCAAAACACTAGTATTTCCTCACTGAAACTTCTGAAAACCTAAAATTTAAACCTGGTAAAAATACCATACTTCTGATGAAGCTATTGTGCTTGACCACTTTAACAAGCTTTCCCTTGCTTCTAACTCCACAATCAGAAGGTTTAATTAGTTGTGAGAGTCCTCTCTTTGTTTTATCCCCTGCATTGTTTGTCCAAAACCAACTCTAAATTCTTTACCCAAGAGACCTCAAGGTTTTACAAAGCAATGAAAACTTTCACTTTCTTCCAAAGAAACAGCAAGTGCCCATCATTCAGTGACGTGTTTCCAAAGCAAAAAAAACAAAATTTTAAATTGTAATGGGACAGAAATATACTAGTTTTCTCCTGGTTAAAAAGGGAATGTCTTCAATTCAAAGGCTAAATTATCTGTTCTGGTTAAAGCCTTTGAGTAATGCCTGAAAAGTTGTTTGTTTTTTTTTATCTGCTAAGGATAATTTATCTGAAGTTCAGTAAGGTTTTCAGAAGAACTCAACATGATCAAAGCAACTTTTAAAGGTAGTACATCAGACTCTCTGACACACACAGACAAAAAAAAAAGGTAAGCATGATCAGATGGAATGATCAGATTTGGTCTTAAGATTATATGCAGACCAATGATGAGCAATGATTTGCAAAGAGCTGGGATGCAAAGAATGTCTAAAAGAATAACTCATCTCCAAGCAGCAGATGCTGCTGTGGGTCCTTCCCCCTAGTCCTCACCTACCAGTCCCTTCCAGCTTTGTTGAAAACATTCCCTAGAAATCAGCTGGTGGATCGCTTGGGGGAAAAAAGTGATGACAAGGTGGTGTTGAGAGACTTCCTCTTACATAAAAAGCAAAGCATTTGCCAGCAAGATGAGGCTGGGATTGACTTCTCAGAATGATCTAAGTGTATAACATCACTAGCCACTGATTATGTGTAATTTTGGAATATGATCTTCTAGGAATCATAGAAAAGGCCCTAATGTATAACAAATGCTGCACAAGCCACTCAGAGCAGGAGATGTTCTTCACACTGCTATGGTTAAAAATGTTGGTGTTTTAGTGTGACTTGTAGGCTCCTAAGTGGATCAAAGGATTAAAACCTGTATAAAAGCTGTTTCTGTAGAAGGAGGAGTGGCTGCCTGCCTCTTTTAGGGAGCTTGGCACTGGGGGTTAGATGTGCTCTTTAAGCCTGATCTTTTACATCTGATTGAGGAGAGTTACATCTACTTCAGTTGGAGCTTGCCTCTCTGAACCACAGTGAAACCACAGTGTTCCTGTTTTGAGGAGAGCGTTCTGAAGCCAGCGCCGTGTCCATCCAACTGGACAGACCATCCTATATCCAGACCCATGGGGGGGTCTTTTCATCAGACCGGCGACTAAGTGTCCTTTTCAGAACTTTATGAACTGTGTTTTGTTTGTATTAGCTGAATATTTTTAATATATGGGACCGGTCTGATAATTGTAGCGAGCACCACCAGAGCAGTGAGAGACAGTTTTCTTACTCCCTTTGTGGAGTTTGCTGTGCAGTGGTTATACTGTGTAGTACAGTGGTCCTTCTGGGTTGTAATAGTGTGCTGTGTAATAGCATGGGTGGGTTTTCTTTTTTGTGGTGGAGTCCTGGAGGAGGAAACCTTGCCTGGGCTAGCCTTGGATGTCTGTTTGTTGTGGATGCCATTCAGAGTTCCTCTTAAAAGATTTTAAGTCATGGATTACAAATGGAGACTTTTTATATAAAGTTTAATGACTCCTGTACATTATTCTTGTTGTTGTTACGGTGCCGTCAGAGTGTTAACTCTGTAATACATTTGATCTGATTTTGTTATTGTTCCAATACAGTAATATGGCCTTTAAACATGTGCCGTTTCATTTCATTTTCATTTTAAAACTGGATTTTGAAAGGCAAATCTTGTCCATAGTTATGCTAAACACATTTAATGACAGGCTCAGGAAGCCTGACTTTCAACACCCCAACAACTTTTTAATCAAATTTAGTCATCGATAGACATTTCTATGTGGAGCATTTACTACCTTGTATTTCTCAACCATATATGTACATGTTGGGTATGTTAAAGACAAAGTAATCTTTTCTATGCTTGTCTTAGCAAAATTTTTCTGTGCAGTATGTCCTGTGCTATGAGTTGCCCTGCGATGGAGTGGCAACCTGACCAGGGTGTACCACTGCTTCTCTGCCACTGACTGCTGAAGAAAGACACCAGTGACCCTGCAGCTTGTATCGACAATAGATGAATGGATGGCATAGACACTGAGAACATTGTTCTGCTTGAAAATTACCTTTAAGATCAATCTCAGTGTATGCATGGCAAAAACACTGGAGCCAATCAATTTAACCAATGTTTGTGCAAAAATTACACTTTATACTGATGATACTTGCTTTATTTTACAAAACTATGACAAAATGCAATATGATCCGTGTTTGTAGACACAAATTTCTCAGAGCTGTTTGAATAGTATAGCATTACTGTACATGGCCACAAAAGGAGGGTTTTTGTTTGTTTTAGTCCAGTTGTCCCCAAACTTTGTCCTCGGAACACTTTTTACCATGTTTTAGTGTTTCCCAAGTGAAATGAGTGAAATAACTCCAAAGCATGCCATGGGGTTCTGAACAAGTCAGCTCAAAATCAGTTTATTTGAATCAGTCGTGTGGAAACAGGGGACCAATTGAAACATTCAGGAATGTGTTGCCTGAAGTCCAGGGTTGGTGACAACTCTTAGTCCACGTCAGGAGGCAAAACACCAGAACATGCCTCTTAGAACTTTTGTTCTACATTTGGTTCTATCTGGTTACTGTCAAAACAACTTTGTTTTTCTTGTTAAATAAAAATCCTCATGACTTGCACAGAGTAACTCTCACAGTATGAACCACGTTAGAACACTTTTTTCCACTGGTGTATCCTGTCACTGTAACTCGACAACCACAACCCAAATGTAGCCCCAAATAAAACTTTCCACTGACATCTCTCGCTGAGGTTTCAGTGTGACAATGATGTGCAGTTCATGATATTATGATACAATTAAATTTAATTTGATAAAATTGTACCAATTAATTCTTCTATCGGAATTAGAGCAATGCATGATAAACATAGCATTTGCTGCAACTAAATCCATTCTCTTCCCCAGCTTTTTACAGATTTGTATTTGCTTATTTTCTGAAAGTTTGTTTTACCAATTAATTAGGAAGTTGAATTTGACACCAGTTCAAGAGCTATCTTGACTTACATACTTTAGTTTGACTTGTATTGTTCATGTTGGTGTTCATTTCAAAGTTTCAATCTAAAATGAGGCATCTTTAAAAATGCTTCTTACAGGAGCTCATAAATCCAGGGAAGTTTTTTAAAATCGCATTCAAAATATTTCCACAAATTACGATTAGTATTTTAAAACTTTTTAGGGTTTTTTATTTCAAACTATTTTAATTATATTTGTTCCTTTGGCTTGGTTTCCTCTGTGAGTATTTTTAGCTTTTGTCTGAAAGACAAAGATCCTGACAACTCTGAACTCGCCACACCTTCAAATATCTGATAGTATAAAATAAATGTTTTAAAGGTATATAAAATCTTTTACTTGACTTTTTGTCTCCCCATACCAGTACAGATATCCCATAATAATTCAAAATCTTCAAGAATATGTTGAAAAAAACGTATGTCATAAATTAACTGTTTAGAGCCCAAATATTGCCTTGGTGCATGAAAAACACACTTTAAAGCAAAACAAATTTATGTGGGTTGTTGAAGAGTACAGTACAGTGTTCTCAAAAAAAAAGTATTTGGCTCACGCTTCTTCTGTACTGGCATGTTGAGTTTTTTCACACTTGTTTTAGACAAAATGTTTCTAGTCAAACAAATTTTAATTTCATATAAAGATAACCTAGGGGGGATAAAGCCATTCAATCCAACCTGGCACGACGTAAAAAAAGTAACTGCCTCCCTAAAACTACTAACTGGACAAGAATTCATAGTTCCATCAACTATAAAGAGTCTCGATGGTCCTGAAGCAGAAAATCCGCCCAAACTATCATATTACCATCACTGTGTTTGACTGTCAGCACATTTTCTTTTCTTAAATGCTGCTACTAGTTTTACAACAGATGTAATGGAACACATATCTTCCTTTTTTTTTTTATCAGTCCAAACGTTCACCCATATACATGATTGTGTATATATTTACATGTGTATAGTTACGAGAAAAATGTTTTTCACCCTTTTACCAATTTGATCTGTTTCTACTTTTTGGGAAATGTGAGAAGGGCCTTTATGTTCTTTTTGGCCAGCGGTAGTTTTCTATTTAGAACTCAACCAAATAGATGTGAAGCGATGCCTGCAGTGCTTTAGATATCGTTTCAGGTACTTTTGTGACCTACTGTATTAGTTGTGGTCTCTAAGTAACTGCTCCTGTTAAATCATGAATTTACAATGATTTTTTGAATGTTAGTTTTAATTTCAGTGACCACATAGGCTTGACTACTGCCAGACTCACGGAATCAAGAAATTACTTAAATAGCACCTGTCTGACAACATGAAGTTGGCTAAAAGATCTCTAAAAGCAACCTCACCTCAGAAATTCAAGAACAGATGAGAAACAAAATCATTGATATCTCATCAGTCTGGAAAGGGTTTCAAAGTCATTTCTAGGGCTTAGGAACTCCAGCAAAAAACAGAGGGAGACATCTACAAACAGAAACACATGGAACACTGGTGAACATTCCCAGGAGTGGCCCAGCTCACCAAAAAGATTTCAAGACTGCATTGACAACTCGTCCAGGAGGTCACAAATATACCCAAAACAACATTTAAAGCATTGCAGATCCCACTTGCCTCAGTTACGGTCAGTGTTCATGATTCCCTAAAACAAAACAAAAAACAAAAAAAAAAAAAAAAGAGAGAGACTGGGCAAAACTGGTATCCATGGGATACATGGAAGACAACCACTCCAGGCCAGAATATAAAGGCCCTTCTCACATTTATCAAAAACCAGAAACGGATCGAGGGTGAGCAATGTTTTTCTTGTTACTATATAAACCTGTAAATATATATACAATCATGAATGTAGGTGCTGAATTCTGAATTTACTGAACTTGGTGTACTATTTTCATATGGCTGTTGCAGTTATTTTTAAATTTTATTTGACATGTCTATTTATTTTGATAGAGCTAAAACAGACCTTACAAGGCAGATTTTTGATTCTGTGAAAAATAAAGTATCATTTTATCAGTCAATCATCTTGTAGCCTTAAAATTCCCCTGAAAAATGTTTATACGGGTTAGATAGGGTCATGGAGTCCAGGGTAAAGACATGAGAAATATTGCACAATAATTACCATTCAACATTAGTTTTCACATCAGCCTATTATTCTTGCAAATGAGAAAGAGAGAACATCTGAGAACATTTTGCTGCCTTGCACTACAGACATGTAGTGAATCTAATGTAATCAAGATTGCAAAGCTTTGAAATATTAGGAGTTGGAATAAATACATCTATACTTGAGAGAACTAATGATCTGATAGCAGTATTAACATTTATATTTGTTTTTTACAATCTTAAAGAGGTAGAACATTGTACCGTAGAAGGTGTTTTGACAAAATCAATACTGTGAAAGTGTACTAAGTAGAAGCTGAAGATGCAATACATTTCAACCTTTTTTTAAAACTGGACACTCAATTGCTGAATTTTAGCTGAACACTACGAAATAGACACGGTATATCTTATTCTTTATCACAATAAATGATTTAACTTACTTTTCCAAACTTGACCCCTTGAAGATACAGCATCCCATCTTTGAAAATGACCTCCATGCTTGTACGCTTTAGCTGGAAACTGTACACACATTAACAGCAGTTGTTGCAATGTGGCTAAATTGTAACAAGTGAAGAGGTTTAAAATTAGGGCTCCTACACCACAAGCCTGATAGTTTCCTTGACGTCACGAACTGCTGTTGACCTGTGTGCCTAACAGGAGGAGTTAAAAATCAACCTGTTTCAAAAGAAAGGACACACAAGTTGTGTGTCTTTTCTTGAGTCAAACTTCCCTTTGTATTATTTTGCAACCACACCAACTTCCTCATTGAAAAACTCGACACTTTTTCAATTTTCCAGATAATACAAAAAGATATGAAATATAAAAGTTTTATTTACAGTTCAGATGTTACCAGCAGAGTTTTAGAAAAACATATTCACAAGAAACTTAAGAGGAAAAGAAAGAAACAAGTAATCCTTTTTGTCTAACAGACCTGTACAAAATATGGAAGGATGACAGAATAAACTTCCTCATTTCAGAGACATTAGATGTAAGTGTACAGTTTCCACAGAACTATTTTCACCTCCATCAGGGCAGGTTGTATTCTGGTAAAAAAGCATTTAAAAGTCCATTGAGCTATGAGCCAGGTAATCTTTCCGACCAATGTTGGTGACCTGCTTGGTCTGCATGGCCTCCAGCTTGGGGCAGTCGGTAATACGATGGCCGAGACCACCGCAGAATGTGCAGCCCCTCTCCCCTAGGAAGACACAGGAACAGGACATGTTAGAATACGCCTGCTAATACCACACAGTGGAGCAGGTTAATATGGGCTCAGGAATATTACAACAAAGTAACTCACCTCCAATGTCCAGCATGGTCTCGTCACCTGTCTGGAGCACCTGTAGGACCGGAGGAACCTTCTGCTTAGCTTCAACCAGCAGAGCTTTCAGATCCATTAACACAGACTCATCTGTTGGGAGATATAAGACGCACACTGTTGGATTCAACCATTAAGAGGTCAGCTAAAGTTACTTAATTAAACTGGAATGAAATTCTTATCCCCTGAAACCTAGCTAGTGTCACCCCTCAGTTTTCTGCAACTAAATTTAAAACACCTTAACTTTTGTCAGCTTTTCCATGTTGGTCTTTACATCATTTGCATATATTAAAAACAGGAAGTTATCTGTTAGCACACAATTACTTAACACAACATACTTTCAGATTCTTAAGAATTTGAAAATATAAACCTAGCATTAAAATAGAACCAATTTACAGGAAATAGCCAGCTGGTATTTTGCATTTGGTGAATGCTACTTGAGTTACTTTGGGTGCTTCGTGTCCTAAAACGGCTTGTGGTGAACAGATTTACATTGTTTCCGAGCATCCAGAACTTCCTCACAAATAATGTACAGAAGATAGTTACTTGGGCTGCTGTTGCAGTCACATTGCACAGCTGAAACCAAAAGTTTATATACACCAAATAAAAAGACATGTACACACTTTTTTCTTACTGTCTGAGTTATCAAAAATATTAGCTTCTTCCAAACCTTCGACTTGCAAGTTGGACCCCATCCCAACCAAATTATTTAAAGAGGTGTTCCCTTTGATTACTACCTCCATTTTAGATATGATTAACCGATCCATAGGAAATGGACATGCACCACAGGCATGTATTACAGGCTTTTAAGGTAGCTGTAATTAAACCTTTACTTAAGAAACCTTAAGAAACCTTCTCTCAATCGAAATGACTTAAAAAAATTACAGTCCTATATCTAACCTTCCTTTCTTATCTAAAATCCTTGAGAAAATTGTTGCTAATCAAGTGTGTGAGCATCTAAAAAGTAATGACCTGTTTGAAGAGTTTCAGTCTGGTTTCAGAGCTCAACATAGCACTGAAACAGCACTTATGAAAGTTACAAATGACATTCTCTTGGCCTCAGATAATGGATTTGTGTCTGCTCTGGTTTTGCTTGAGCTCAGTACTGCTTTTGATCCAGTGGACCACAATATTTTCTTAGGAAGGCTTGAACATGTGGATATTAAAGGAACAGCACTAGGCTGGTTTAATTATGTCAGACACATTCCAGTTTGTTCATGTGAATGATAAATTTTCTTCTAACTCTAGGGTTACTTGTGGAGTACCACAGGGCTCTGTACTTGGACCAATTCTTTTTACTATGTATATGCTTCCAGTTGGAAACATCATCAGACAACATGGGGTAAATTTTCATTGTTATGCTGATGATACTCAACTATATCTATACATAAATCCTGTTGAATCCAATCCGTTAGGTAGATTATAGGCATGTCTTGAGGACATTAAAACCTGGATGACACTAAATTTTCTTCTTGTAAATTCTGACAAGACAGAAGTTGTAGTTTTTTTGACCAAAAGCTCTGAAAAAGACATTGCTTAGTCAATCACTTGATCTGGATGGCATTAAATTGGCCTCAGATAATAAAGTAAAGAACCTTGGTGTTATTTTTGACCAGGATATGTCATTTAGGTCCCATATTAAACAAACTTCTAGAATTTCCTTCTTTCGTCTCTGGAATATTGCCAAAATTAAAAATACCCTGTCCACGATGCTTAAAAAGTAGTCCATGCATGTTACTTCAAGGCTTAACAACTATAATTCTTTATAATCAAAAAGTTCACAGAATGTAGTTAAAAGCCTTCAGCTGACCAAAACGCTGCAGCAAATAGAAATAACACTGGTAATTCTAACTGTTCTAAAACAAAAGAAGTTTGGTCTGATTTAATTTCAGACAGTAAGAAAAAAATATGCTTCTCTTTTTATTCAATGGATATAAACGTCTGGCTTCCGCTGTGTATTATTGGGATTTTATGTAACAGAAAACCCACAGCAGTGCAAATCTGTGAATACAATGAGAATGATAATTTAGTTTTCAAAATATTAAATGTTTAAAGTGTGATTTATATTTAGCCCCTTTAATTGGATACCCTTAAATAAAATACAGTGAAACCAGTTGAGTCCACCTGTGTGTAAATTATTCCTACTGTGAATATATTTGATACCCAGATGTAAAAACAACAACCCAAGCTCAGAGCATCTCATCAAGCACTGCTCAGGCGTATGACACAACCAGCATGATGCTTTGGGGCTGCTTTTCTTCAGCAGTAACAAGGTAGCTAGTCAGAGTTAGAGATGGATGGAGCTGAATGCAGGGCAATCCCTGAAGAAAACTTATTAGAGGCTGCAAAAGACTTGAAATGGAACATGGGTTCACCTTCCAGCAGGGCAGTGACCTTTAACATACAGCCAGTACAATTGAATGATTCAGATCTAAGCATACTGAAGTGTTAGAATGACCCAGTCAAAGCCCAAACAATAGCTTGGATTGAAAGTCTGTGACAGGGCTTGAAAATTGATGTTCACAAATCCCCTCTATCCAATTTGACAGAGACTTGAGCTTTATTGCAAAGCAGAATGACCAAAGGGTTTAGTTTATAGATTTACAAAGCAGGTAGAGACATATTCCCAACAATCCGCAGCTATAGTTGCAGTGAAAGGTGGTCAAAGAAAACACTCAAGGTTGGTCCATCATAAAAAATCCAGATAAAGTATATTGCAGCTTGTTGTCATTACATGACAAAATGTGAAAAAATTTAAGGGATATGAATACTTTGCAAGGCACTGTACTCTCCTTGAACTTGATGCCAATTCTTATTAAACACATTATCTACATTTTCCTTCTCTACTGTAAAACAACAAAGATATTTGTAATATCTGCAGCAAAGAAGTAAAAGAACAACAATTTTGAAGATAACTCAAATCTATGTTTTAAGTAATGTTTCCTTACCACAGCCCTTATTGATGAACGTTGTGGCAATACCAGTCTTGCCGGATCGTCCAGTTCTTCCTATTCTGTGGACTAAAATAAAAACATTTTGTCCAGGCCCAACTACATAATGTGACAATCTTATGTAGTTAGACTTATTTATCATCATCTATCCTCTTACCATAGTTTTCTATCTCTTCAGGCATGTCGTAGTTCACCACATGCTGAATAGCTGGAAAATCCAGACCCTTGGAGGCAACGTCTGTGGCAACTAAGACATCTTTCTTTCCTTCTTTGAATGCTTCTATTGCTTTAGTTCTTTCTTCCTGATCTGAAAAAGAATTGACAAATAAAACCTTAGCTTAACACCTTATTAATGACTGATTCACAGACCCTAGTGATGTGCCAGTAGGGTGACATCTGCTGGTAATAATGAGGAAATACAAGTAGATTTTAGAGCAAAATCTTATGCTGGGTTAAACACCCCTTCATTCGCTGTTTCTATGTTCTAATAGCTTTGCATTGCAGCATCAACATATTTCTGCATACCTTTTCCTCCATGTATGGCTACCGCCTCCACTCCCTTAAGCAACAAATATTCATGGATGGCATCTACATCAGCCTTTTTCTCAGCAAATATCAACACCTGTTAAAATAAACAGTGACTTTATATATATATATATATATATATATATATATATATATATATATATATATATATATATATATATATATATATATCCACGTATTTTGTCAGGATGTTAGTGTAATAAGTTGAGACACTTACTGGAGGTGGGGTTTTCTGGAGACACTCCAGTAGGTACACCATCTTGGCCTCCTCTTTGACATATTCAACTTCCTGCATTGGAAAAATTAAGCTCGTGAAATCAACCTCAGCAATGAGAAAAGATTTTCAGTGAAAAAGAAAAGCATACCTGGATTACATCCAAGCTTGCAGCTCCGGCCCTGCCCACATTAATAGTGACAGGTTTGACCAGAGCACTCTTGGCAAAGTTCTGGATCTTCTTCGGCATAGTAGCACTGAAAAGTAGGGTCTGCCTTTGTCCCTAGAGCAGACGGACAAATAAATAAATAAATAAATAAATAAAACACCCCACACACAATCAGGAAGGCTGTTTTTATTTTATGGTCAGAGAAAATACTCTGCATAAACAGATTGACTGCAGCAGCTGGAACACACAACATGGCCAATTCTACATTAACTCTGCTTCCTCTGAGAACTTTAGGAGTGTGAGAAAAACTACAAGCATTAAGAAGCACAAAATCAGAGGAAATCAGGAATGAGAACACAATTTAGGCAAGCAAACCAAAGCCTATTCCAGAAAACTATCACCAGAAAGCATCTTAATGTTTCAGTGATTAAAATATCCAATAAAACAGCCTGACCACTGAACAGATGAAAGTGAAAACTGAAAAAACTGTACTGTGATGTGTATAATGCAAAACACTCCAGATTTGAACAATCGCCCACTTCTACAGGTCACCTCAAAATGTCCTTAATGACCTTTTAGTTTACGCCAAAATAATCCTTTATTCCAATGGTATTCTGGTATGGTATTCTGGAATCTCCAAAATGTGACTGGTTTTATGACCATGACAAGAGTCAAAGAGAGTTTTGTCTGAGTGTCTGTCAATATATTGATGTATTTTCACATTGTATTTTGTTAATTTAGGGAATCAGGAAGCGTTTACAGTGCATTCAGAAAGTATTCACAGCACTTCACTTTTTCCATATTTTATGTTACAGCTTTATTCCAAATTGTATTAAATCAATCTCTTTCCTCAAAATTCTACATACAAATACCTCATTATGACAATGTGGAAAAACTTAAGCTTTTTGCCACTTAATTAAAATCCTAACTAGTCTGTCAGTTCTTGCTGTTGCAAAACATCCACATTGCATGATGCTGCCACCACCATGCTTAACTGTAGAGCTGATGTTGGTCTGGCGATGAGCCATGCCTGGTTTCCTCCAAACATGATGCCTGGCAATCACACCAAAGAGTTCAATCTTTGTCTCATCAGACCACAGAATCTTGTTTCTCATGGTCTGAGACTCCTTCAGGTGTCTTTTGGCAAACTCCAGATGGGCTGCTGTGTCTTTTATTAGGGAGTGGCTTTTGTCTGGCCACTCTACAAAACAGGCCTGATTGGGGGATTGCTGCAAAGATGGTTGTCCTTCTGGAAGCTTTTCCTCTCTTCCCAGAGCAACGCTGGTACTCTGACAGAGTGGCCTTTGGGTTCTTAGTCACCTCCCTGACTAAGGCTCTGCTCCTCCGATCACACAGTTTAAACGGCCGGCCAGCTCTAGGAAGAGTCCTGCTGGTTCCAGACTTCTTCCATTTATGAATGATGGAGGCCACTGAGCTCATTGGGACTTTCAAAGCAGCAGAAATTTTTTTGTGTCCTTCCCTAGATTTGTGCTTCAAGACAATCCTGTCTTGGATGTCTACAGACAGTTCCTTTCATGTCATGTCATGTCATGCTTCGTGTTTGACCTCTGACCTGCTCTGTCAATTGTGAGACCTTATATAGACAGGTGTGTGTCTTTCCAAATCAAGCTGAATTTACCACAAGGGAGCTCCATTTAAGATGTAGAAACATCTCAAGGATGATCAGAGGAAACAGCTCAATTATCAGCTTCATGGCAAAGGCTGTAAATACTTAAATAAATTGTATTTCTTAGTTCTCAATTTTTAAATTTGCAAAAATCTCAAAAACTTTTTCCACCTCATTATAATAGGGTATTTGTGTCTAGAATTTTGAGGAAAGATTAACTTAATACAATTTGGAATTAGGCTGTAACATAAAATGTGGAAAGAATAAAGTGCTGTGAATAGTTTTTCGGATGCACTGTAAATAATTCATGCTTAGTAAAAACTTTGAATCTGATCGTTTGAAACCTTGAATACTTCCCTGTTTTATTCAATAAAAACGTACATGTCTGAAAGTAGTAATGTGGAAATAACCCCAGACATAAGATAGTATTATGTTTACAGTAAAAGACTGCTGACATCTTGGTCTCTCTCTAGTGTAAGGATCATGCTTTTAGAAAAATTAATATATTTTTTAACATGGCACAGCACATACATTACTTGAAGTCTACCTCTGACTGGCTGATCAGTACCTCGACATCTCCTCGCATTGCAGCCCATGAGGTAGGTTTAGACTCCAAAACACAGCACCAGGGAACCCAACAAGAAACCTTCCTCAAACTGGACAGAGTCAGGACTAAATACTCTGTTAGGTGTGGTTGAATAAGAGTTGGTGTTTGCATTCTAAGTTTATCTATTTTTGTGAAAAGTTCCTTCAAGATTTTTGTTTTGTTTTTCCTGCATGGCTTGCTCAGCGTCATTTAATTAAATCTGTTTAAGTGTGCCATCCATTTCTGAACAGACAGCCATCAGATCCACTTGACTTCTGGGTCTCTTTCCATTTCTATCAATGGCAGCTCTGGATTTAAAAGCTGATGGATTAAATGTAGTTCAGAGACTTCCTCCTCCCCTTTCTTACCGTTTTTCTCTCAGATTAACGTAGGTATAATAAATATATTAGGCCACAAAGCCTGTTTACCTTTCCTTTTCCACAATACCCCATTGCTTTAAGTCAGCTGGGTGCCCAAGTCCAGTCCTCAAAAATTACTGATCTGCAACCTTTAGATGCATCCCTTCTCCAACATAACTAAATCAAATGGCTGAATTCCCTCATCAGCACTTATTCAGCTCTGTAGAGACCTGGTAATGAGCCATTCATTTGATTCAGATGTCTGGGAGAACGGCTGCATCTAAATGTTGCAGAACAGTAGCTCTCAAGGACTGGATTTGGGCACCTCTGTTAACATGTTGATGGTCCATTTCCTTGCCTAACATCGGTTGTTTACACTATTTTAAGTGCCTCACCTTAAAATAGGAAAATATAGTCCTGATGTCTTCTTCAAAACCCATGTCAATCATTCTGTCTGCTTCATCCAAAGCCAAGTAGCGGCAAATGTCAAGACTGACCATCTTCTTTTGGAGCAGGTCCATCAATCTTCCAGGGGTGGCAACCATCATGTGGACGCCACTGAAAACAATACAACAAACAAATAAAGTCCTGAAAAACAGGTAGATACTCTGCTTTTTGACATTATACTTTGTGACCTCAGTTCTCAAACAATAAACAGCACAGTTTATAGGAACCCCTTCTTCAGTGTCTGTGTTCGTATCAGAATGACGTAGCTGAACTGTGCAGTTTCAAATGGCACAGTGAACAGATGTTTCGCCCCTGAAAAAGCCAGTCAATCTTACTTACTGCTTCACCACCTCCATCTGTTCCTTGACCGACATTCCTCCGATGCAGAGGGCTGTGCGCAGCTGAGGAGCTCCTTCCTCCTCCAGCAGCTTGCAATAATACTCTATGATGCCATGAGTCTGCCTCGCCAACTCTCGCTGGGTAAAAAAAAAAAAAAAAAAAAAAAAAGAGGTTGCAGATGCTTTTTTGTATAACAAGTAAAAGATTTTCCATTGATTATGTAGTCGAGATTTAAAACTGAAAAAAGTTTAGGAAGTAAGACATGATGAAAGTCAAATTTTAGTATTTTTTATTTCTGTACCTCTTTCAATGTGATTTATTTTTGTTTTAATCAAAACAGATTTTTAAGAACGTTCCTGTTGCAGAAAATATGTCTGACTATATGAATACACTTGCAATGCATATTGTTAGAAGACCAATTAATCAAAAGTGAAACACTTTCAGACCTGTTTTTTTTTTTTTTTTTTTTTGTACAAAAAATATGTTGTTAATCAAAACCCCTTTTAAACAAATGTCATTGTTTTTGGTACAAATATAATTGTGCTGACACATTAATGACAAGCTATTTGCAGAACATCATTGCCACATTTTTGGCTAATTTCTTTTGGTAAGCGCACAAACTCCTGATGAAAATGTGCTTTGTAACAGCAAAGCAAAAACTATAAACAGAGTTATGAATTTCTACTTTTGACAGCAGAATTTAGGGTTCAAGTTTGGCCACAACAAGGATGTGGAGGCAGGACAAGAATTCCACCCTGAACTGGGAATGCGGCATATTGTGGTCCAAACAAATCCGAACAGTAGAGATGCATTGATCAGGCTTTTCCTGACTGTATTCGGCATTCACAGTGGTCCCCATGTTGATCATAATTTTTCTTTTCTAAGCAACCTTTTCTTGAAAGCATAGGGTTCTTTCTCATAAAGATCAGAAAAATATTACCAATTACAGGGTGACAATATTTTCACAGTACATTTAGGACAAAACCATGAAGAAGGGTGGAATTTACCACCCATTTAGAACATAAAACCTTAAAAGTGTCACTTGCCTGTACAGCAACCCAGTAGACAAGAAGACACTTAATAGAAATGTTAATGTCCTTTATGGAAGTATGTACCTTTTACAAAGTTAAATGGAAAACAGTGGCCCTGTTCAGTTTCTGTGTTTCTGGTAGGTTTGCATCATATACACTTTGGTGATCGACTCGCGTCAGCAGGCTAGGTTGTGCCGGATTCTGACAAGTTTCTGCCTGAATGCTCAGCTTCTGTCATCATTGGTTAATATTAGCCACGTTAACCACAATCTTTTAAAGTATTAAACAGATAGGAAGTTGGAGGTGGAGGGTATGTGCTTGTCTTTTTGCTTATTCAGCATTTCACCTGCTAGGATAGAGAGGTCGGGAGGTGGGGAAACACATCTAGATGGGGAGACTCAGATCGATCTGATGCAATAATGAGGCTATTAGCAAGATGCTAGAAACAATTAGTTTGCAGATACAAAAGCATTACTGACATTTTTAAATCAATCTTAAACATCAGAGCAACAACCTTTAAGATGCTTTGTGGCTGTAGTGTTTTGTAGTCCCTGATCTACAGCATAGCATCTGGCCTTATCAGCATCGCTCAGCTTTTCCTGTGCCTTTTCAACTGAAGAAGGTCACAAAATGTTTTTCCCTGGACGTACTTGCCCTGTCAGCAGAGTTTTAAACTTTGAGCAGTAGCGCTCTGTTTTGATTCTCTGTCATGATTTTTCTGGTGAGCCTCTGCAGGGAGGGGAGAAACCGAGTGTCTGCAGTGCTGCTCAGTAAAGTTGAGGGCCTATTTGGGGAGATGGAATTTTTGACACAAACTATGTTAATTCAATAAAGTTTGTTCAGAGAGCACCAATTCACAACACGTCATCTCAAGGCTCTTTACAAAATAAAACATACAATTCCTTTTTAGTACTGATGATTCTGGTAGTAGGACTGAATCTAACAGAAAATGAAGGAATTTGTATGAAAGATTACAGAAGTTTAGGGGTCTGTTTTTGGACTGAATGAGCTAAAGGAAGAATGTGTCACATTTACACTTAGCAGCGAAAGTGAAAAGGACAGAGTATTCCTCCTCTTGTCTTTTGCCTACACATAAAATTTAAGAGAACCTACATCTGTAAACATTATCTGCTCCTGCTCCTCCTCCTGTATGAAGAGAACAGTATATTTTTTTGAATTCTAGTTCCTAAAGGATCTACAAAATTAAACCTAACAATTGTTTAGAACGAGCACGTTAATTTTCTGTTAATGCTGAATAATTTCTATCCACATTTATAAGGGAAAAAGTTTACATGTCATTAGTTTCCACATTATTTTGCTTCCATTTCACCTCATTTGTTTGCAATAGTACAATGGGCACAATTGTTGAAATTAATATTTACATAAGGCAATTTGTATAGTATAAACTTGGTTTATAAACTACAAATAAAAATATTTTTTTTGAAGTCATTTAATTGACAGATATTAGTCAAGTAAAATCTCAACTGTTTCTGCTGCATCTGCAAAGAAAACAAATGAGTTGGGCTTATCTTACTGAAGGACAGATGATGAGTCCATATGGTCCCTCTCTCTTGAAAAAAGGCAGACGTTTCTCCTGCTCAAGGGCGAACATGATGATTGGCAGAGTGAAGACCAAAGTCTTTCCTGATCCTGTGAAGGCGATGCCAATCATGTCTCGACCTGATAGACTACACACAAGCACCGTTAGTTGGTGAACAGTTTTACATGCATTAAATCCTAACAGAGATCATCACATATTGTGTAGCGTAGAATTTGCATTTTAGTTCTATGTACATCACTTACACTGTGGGGATTCCTTGAATCTGAATTGGGGTTGGATGGACAATCCCCTTCTTTTTTAAACCTTTTAGAATTGCTGCAAATGTAAAAACAGAAACATGTTAACAGCTAGGTGAGATATAAAACCACTGAAGGCAGTTTTTTGTGTGAGGCATAGTATGGTGTCACCTGGTGGAAACTTCATCTCCCTGAAGCTTTTGATGGGAGGAGGGATGCCTTCTCCATCCACCAGGATGTGGAATTTCTTCCTGACACGTTCATGTCTTGTGTTTGGCATATTTAGGATGTACCGTGGTGCCTTCCAGCTATGAAAGAATATTCATCAGTTAAGTGAACAAACACAAAGCTTATAAACTTTACTGACTGAGGTCTCACCTTGTTTTAATTGGGTCATCATATATGATACCTTTGGCCATTTCCTTTACAGACATCAGAGCTATCAAAAGAGAGTTAAAAGTTTGCCAAATTAGTTTTACCATCAAAAAGTTGATCAATTTCACTCATAAATCTGTCTAACTTTTGAAGATCTTGGCAGTGTTAATGTACCTCTGCCCTCAGCCACACTCTCCAGAATCTTCTCTTCCTCCTTCAGCTGTTTTTCTTTTGCTGACTCCTTACGGGCTGCATACACAAACAAGTAAAAACTGTTACAGATCCCATTCAGCCAAGATAGAAAATAGATACAACTGTCATTACATAAAGCAGATATGCTCTGAACCTTCAGCTTTCTCCTTGAGGTGTTGATGTTGGTCGAGGAGACTAATATTGGAGCGTGGACCAAGGCCCTCCTCCTCATCCCTTTGTTCCTCTCCGCTATCCTTTTGCTCCTCATCTACGGCCTTTCCACGCAGACGCAACATCTTCTGGAGCTGTAAAAATTCAAAAAGCCTCACTGCATATGCACGTAAAGTACATCTGCACAACTTTCAGGGTAAAGTTAAATAACTGAAAATAATAAAGGTCTAACAAACCCTTTAATAATAATTTACCCAAGTCTGACAAAGAAAAAGCTTTCCCCCCCCCCAAGATTCAGCTTAGTACAATAATAATGAGGTAAAAAGATTAGTTAGTGCTGAAAATTATTGGTGTGTTCAGTCACAATGGAGTTGGTATAATAGGGAAAAAAGGATTTAATAAATAATATTAAGAAAAAAAAATTAATGTAATGTCAATTGGTCATATGGGACAAGAACCTAAACACTAAATCTGGGTTGGCTCTCGTTTCTCTATTTTGCAACATTACTAGTGTAAGATAACTCACCATTTGTTGTTTCCTAATTTTGACTGGAACATATGGGACATAATCATCATCCTCTAATCCTTCTGAACCGGACTTTTCGTCATCTCCATGGGATCTCTGTGGAAAAACAAATAGCAAATGCCATAATAATCAATTACCTGCTTAGGAAGTTTCTTTTTTTTTTTTTTTCTTTTTTAGAAGGATTTAAGATCAGCCGTAATCCATAAATACGTTTAGATACAACCTATTCTGAAAAAAAAAAAAATGTGTAAAAGCACATTGTGATCGAATGATTCATTTTAGGAATTTAAATGATCTGGAATTATAACTATAGTAGAACATTAAAGAGTGAAATGAAATATGAAACAATTTCGGTTTGAAAGGATGAGTGAATACATGGCTGGATGAATGAATAATGAACAGATGTACCGATCGATGCCTTCAACATTCACAACCTTATAAGGATTTAACTTTGGAAATATAAATATTTTCCACACTTTGCTTGATTTCTGCATACTTATCCAGACCAGGAAGGTATTTTATTCAATTCCTGAGATATTCCAGACTGTGTAGGAAAACATGTTCTTGTTATAGTTAGGGGATAATCAACACTGTTAGTAAAACGTCAGGCAATAAGACACTTCATTAGTTCCTACTTTAAACATTATTGACGTTGGCATAGACAGCTGTTCGTACAGTGTCAGTCGTTTTATATAATTAAAGCTGGTTCAACGGAATACCAATTTTCAAGCTTTCGAGAAATGCTTTCACAGTACTCTTTGATGTGGTACCTATTTAGAAATTATCGCGTCATTTGTTTAGCATTTTTAGATGCAGTGACAACAGATACTCAGCTCAGTTTTAAAGTAAAATTTCGCTACTGTATTTACATTATAATAAAAGCTGGTACCGATAATATTTTAATCTTCAAAACCTCATCTTTACGTGGTTAGGACGAATAACTTCATTCTGTAAGGCCCGTGGTTATTTAGACTTAATACCTGTTCCATATTACAAAAACACATTTTAACACTTTATGCGTAGTTTTATTTAAATTTTAGTGTGTTGTTTGATGTGGATTTATGCTAAACTGTCACTGAAAATAAGTATTGCGTAGCATGCTAATATTAGCTTTCCTTAGCTAGCTTCAACCGTTAAGAAGTTTGGTCTAAGCTTACCTTTAGGGCCCGATTTTCGGTCTCCATTTTATTTAATATTTACGTTACCTTACTCTGTATACCTTAAGAGTTAGCTACAGATAATAAATTAGCTATTTAATTCAACTAATATATCATCTCCGCATGTTTACGCAACATGCCGGAACATACGGAACGCCGGCAGGATCAAATCTTCTTCTTCGATTTTACCGGCGGTTGGCATGGGGTCAAATCATCCGGAGTCGAATCTTACAAACTGTAGATGGAGAAGAGAGCTGTACAGATACAGGTATGAGCCAAAATTAAAAAGATAAACACCACACCCGATTTTGTCAAAACTGTATTGTTTTAATCTTTCTGAACGAAAGATTTTTTTTCACAGTATCAAAAGTGAATTAAAAAAAAGAAACAAGCCAACATACACTTGGCTGTTATTGGTATAGTATAAATCTACATTCGAAACATTAAGATAATCTTTTCTAGTCGAGTATAACCTAGAAAGCATCAAAGATGTTACATTAAAAACAGAATTTCAGCACAGATTTAAAAAAAAAAAAAAAAAAAAAAAAAAAATCATCCATCTTCATGAAAGCCATCAGGCAAAAACATTGATACCGGTGTAAAACCTAAGGCTCGTGTCCTAAAGGTCTGTTTCTATTATTGTTGCCAAGAAAACACTTGGGAGGAGAGTGTCAAGTTAACAGTACAGGTCAGAGCTGTATGGCTGAAAAATTAAGTTCACACATATACACAAACAACCCTCAGGAAGGTAAGAAAAAGATGTGAAGGGGCCAAAAATATTCACTCAATATGTACAAGCATTTAAATTAACTGCAACAAACAATGTGCTTCCGATGTTGGGAGTGAACATTGCACAGTGCGCTGCTAAGCAGGGGTTGAAATAGCAGTTCAGAGAATAAGCACTTCATGGCAAAGGGGTTTCTTCAACACATAGTATCAGAGTGTATTGGATATCTGTAATTCTTCATAACTAACACCAAAGAGGGACTGACACATTTCTCCAGTACAAGATAGGAGCAGAGTTTAGTTTCTTTTCTGTGTAACACATCATGCATAGGGATGCATCTGCAGGGAGGAGGGGGGGGAGTGATAGAAATCACATTTATCATGCATCCCATAGGCCAAATCTAAAAAACAAAATTTAAGAAGTGACAACATGAATATTAATGTTATTGTTGCGCTCATATCTATTGTTTAAAAAAAAAAAAAAAAAAAAACATGCTGAATTACTTTTTCAATTTCATAACAAGTCTAGCAGGTAGGTCAAGTGGAAGGTAGATTGTTGATCCTAATTAAGCATTAGGACAAGTATCCAATTCAGAGCCAGGACTGACTTCAGTCTCTTTGAGACTAAAGTCTGCTATAACTGTAACTTTGGGTGGTGGTGGTGTTTTTTTCCTAATATTAGTTCAAAATATTATATAGTACTCCATTCTGACAACTGTACATTATTAGCGTATTTGGGTTAGACTGTCGAAGTGCAGGTTGTGATAGATGATGAGCACCAATTCCATTTGACTTAATTGTAATTCATCAGTTTAACAACGTTAAAATTTCACCGATTTGTGATAAAACCATTTATTTCATGAATTGTTTACATACTACATACGAAAGCACACGGATGCAGTTGAATCAACAGACTTTTCTCCATTTCTGTATCACTCATTCAGTTCATGTTACAATCATAGCAAAAGGGTAGAGTTGGCCTTGAGAACGCTAACTGGCTTCTTAGCCACGAGTCACGTTTCAGTCTTTTTAGTGAAGAGCAACATTTTAAAACCAGGGTCCCTTGGCTTTGTCAGGAGAAGAAAACTGGGAATGAGAGAAGGCCTCAGGCCAAACAGGGTTCTGCTGAAAGAGTTTGTAATGTGAAGAATTTTTTTTTCCCCTTTGACTCTCATCCAAGTTATTGAGCTGCATTAGAAGGAACCTTTTTGAGGCTGAAGTTGGACCAGTTCACTGCTACTTTCTGGCGTGTTTGCTTTGCTGAATCAAGACAGAACCTGTGGGGAGCAAAGTTGAAAAAACAAAAAAAAAAAAAAAAAAAAAAAAAACAAGGAAAGGGAAAAGACTGAGTTAGTGGAGCAAATACTGTTAACATTGTCAATTAGATATTCACAAAGAAATCAGATGTTCAACTTGATCGGCCTCAATGGGTCACCAGACGGGTCAAAAACTCAAAAATCTGATCTTTTTCTGATCAGTGATCACATAAAAGATAGCAGTTCACCCAAACATCGCTTTTCCGTATGGAATTGTAACTGAGGGAAGAAGACTGAAGTTTAACTTTTACCAGAACCAGTGAGCTGTTTAAAATGAAGTCAAGGAAGCACAGAGACATGTCTTTGGTTCATTCAGGCTGCAACAGTGAGAGACAGAGCTACACTTTCAGTGGTGGATACAGTGGGTAAAATAAGTATTGAACACACCACAATTTTTCATGGTAAACATATTTATAAAGGTGCTGTTGACATTAAATTTTTACCAGGTGTTAGTAACAACCCAAGTAATCCATAAATAGAAAGAAACCAAAACAAATAAGTTCAAAAATTAAGTTATGTGTAATAATGTGAAATGACACAGGTAAAAAGTATTGAACACATGCAGAAAGGGAGGTGGAAGAAGGATTGAAAAGCCAAGACACCAGCTGAAATCAGAAAGCCATCCTGCCCCTTGTCAGTGCAAATGAATATCAGCTGGTTCAGTCCAAACTGATGGCCTATAAAGAGGTGTGTCATTACCAGGGTGTCACACAAGGAACATCTCATGATGGGTAAAAGCAAAGAACTCTCTCAAGACCTTCGCAGCCTTATTGTTGCAAAACATTCTGATAACATTGGTTACAGAAGGATTTCTAAACTTCTGAGCACTGGAGCATTCAGCACTGTTGGGGCCGTAATCTGGAAGTAGAAAGAACATCATTCAACCATAAACAGCCCACAACCAGGTGCTCCTCGCATGATTTCTGACAGAGGAGTGAGAAGAATTATCAGAAGAGTTGTCCAAGAGCCAAGGGCCACTTGTGGAGAGCTTCAGAAAGACCTGGAATTAGCACGAACAATTGTTTCAAAGAAAACTATAAGCAATGCCCTCAACGGCCATGGCCTGTATGCGCACTTACCGCGCAAGACTCCGTTTCTACAGAAAAAGTATTTTGAAGCTCATTTAAAGTTTGCTGCACAACATTTGGACAAGCCTGTAAAATACTGGGAGAACGTAGTCTGGTCAGATGAGCGCAAAACTGAACTCTCTGGATGCCGTAACACACACCATGTTTGGAGGAGAAAGGCACTGCACAGCACCTCAAAAACACCGTACCGACAGTGAAGTTTGGAGGTGGGAACATCATGGTTCTGTGTTTTTCTGTTTTTCTGCATATGGAGGCAAACTTCATACATTTGAAGGGAGGATGAATGGAAAAATGTACTGAGACATTCTTGAGAAAAATCTGCTCCCATCTACCAGAATGATGAAGATGAAACGAGGGTGGACATTTCAACAAGACAATGATCCCAAACACAGAGCTAAGGAAACTCTCAACTGGCTTCAGAGAAAGAAAATAAGGCCTCTTGAATGGCCCAGCCGCTCACCTGGCTTGAATGCAATTGAAAATCTATGGAAAAAACTAAAAATGAGAGTTCATGGAAGAGGCCCACAGAACCGTCAAGATTTAAAGACTGTTTGTGTGGAAGAACGGGCCAAAATCACACCTGAGCGATGCGTGCGACCAGTTTCTCCACACAGGAGGCGTCTTGAAGCTGCCATTACCAACAAAGACTTTTGTACAAAGTATTACATAAATATCAGTATGTGTGTTCAATACTTTTTCCCTCTGTTATTTTAGATGATTACACATAACTTAATTTCTGAACTTATTTGTTTTGGTTTCTTTCAATGTATGGATTACTTGAGTTGTTACCAACTCCCGGTGAAAATTTCACATCAATAGCACCTTTAGAAATATGTTTACTATGTAAAATTGTGATGTGTTCAATACTTATTTTATCCGCTGTAACAGGAAGGCTTAACAGAGTAAAATCGAGGTGTTGTGTTTTATCCTTTTAACTTCTGTCCAACATAGACCATGGTTGATTTGGAAATATGGCAACTTTTAGAAATCTCTGAGTCAAATTAAGGGTTTACATTCCTTGAAGAATATTGCTGTTTTATTTATGCTAACCCTGCTAATTGCTAATATACGATGCTAAAGACAGTGTAAAATTTCTACCCTGTGAGAATTTTGTATTTGCTTTAAAACAGTAAAACACTATAAGTTACTGCTTTCTCACACAATGGAGCACAAAGTTGCTTTTGCTCCCAATACAATGGTCAACGGCTGCTCATAGCAGGAAGGCTAGTAAAAATATTTTTAGTGCTGTTCTTATTTCATATTATATTAAAATCTGCAAAGAAAAATTGATGAAGGGCAAAAATTAGCATCAGCAGCTCAAAGTTTTACAAAACCCAGAGATCAGAATCCGACCTCAAAATTCTTTTTGGTGCATCTCGTTTCAACTAAAACATGTTTTTTTTAAAAAAAAAAAAAAAAAAAAAAAAAAAAAAAAAAAAAAAAAATAGATATAATTGTATTGTGTCTACCTTTTAAAGTATTCAACCTCCCGATCAATCTCATCCATTTCTGTGGGATCCACATCTTTAGGGAGAAACACATCATCTGAAGAATAGACATAAAGATGCAAAATTAGAGAGGATGAATCAAATTCATTATCGCGTGGTAAAAATAAAGATGTTGTCCCGTACCAATTGCACTCTTGGACTTTTCTCCCTTATTCTTGTTCTTCTTATTTTTCCCCTTGGGTTGCTGTGTTTGAGGCCCATTTGGAGGAACAGAGCTGTGAGCTCTGCTCTCTGATTCCTGCTCATACCGACCTCCTCGGGTCTCAGTGTCAGTTTTTCCCCTTTGTGCACTCAGGAGGCCATTTGCTCCATTTGATACATGTTTGGATGATCTCCCCTCCTCGGTTTTCTTAGGCCCGTTCCTCTGGTTGTCAACTGGCTGCTGAGACTGTTTGCTCCCAGACTTTGAGCCGTGAGACGCCATTTCTTTAGACTCGTTGGTTTTCTGTGCTTCATTCCCAGAGGCAGCTTTGGTTGGTTTGCAGAAATTTTGCTCTGATATTGACTGCTCCTGTTTTGGCTGCTGCTTTTTATTCTTCTTCGATTTTCCACCACCGTTCCCAGCAGTTGTGTACTTGATATCGGGAGCATCCTCTTTTGATTTTGCCGTTGCTTGGGCTGGCACCTGTGCCAAACTGTCAGATCCAGCAAAAGTGCTTCTTTCTGGGGAGCGAACTCTGGCAAGCTTTGAGAGACTGCTTGTAGTGTGCAACCGCTGGGTGTCCTTTGAAGCAGCACTCACCCCTGATGGAGTGTTGGCAGCAGCATTGGAAGAAGAGGAGATATTTGTGTCGTCCCATCCGTTAACCAGGTCCAGGTGGCTCTTAAAGCTTCCCAGTGAAAGAGGAGAAAGGTCCAGGTCTATCTGCTGCAAGTCAGATGAACCGTTGAGATGGGACAGTAAGTGGTTTCCCTCCAATGTGGCCGCCTTCTTGGGAAAGTCATTGACGTCCAGATTGAGGTCGTACATGCTGAATGAGGCCCGAATCGAGTCTTTGATGGTGTTCTTGATCTCTTCCAGTCGACTTGTGAGAAAACTGTTGACTCGTTCTAGTTCCAGCTGGGGCCAGTCAAGCAGCCGACTGGTTTCAGGGCCATCGGGAATAGGCTCGTCCACAGGCTCCTCCGGCGGACTGGACTGGGGTTCACTGCCAGCAGCACCCATGTTAACCTGCTGAGCTTTTTCCTACAGCATAAGCACAAACACAATTTAGACATTCCTGAGAGAATAATGAGTAAAGTGACACCGCCTGCAATAAGTTTATATGCACTCATCTGAGGAAGCTTTATGCAAAAGATTTGATGAACACCCAACTGTGGCTAAGGTTTCAACCATCTGATTCAGACTGTTCCCTCAGATAACACTACATTAGCTATGATATTCAAGAACAATACAAGAACCAATGAGGTTTCATTTATTCATAAATTGGAAGATGCTGGTTCACCAGTGTTCCTGTCCACTATGAGGCCAGTTAAACATCAACACAGACCAAAAACAAACTGACCAAGAAGAAGCACCTGCTCCAAAACAGACACCTTCAAGCTTGAATGAGTTTTGCAGAAGCCCACATGGATCCAATTGTCTTCAGGCAAAAATGTCTTTGGTCAGATGAGCAAAGGATTGAGCTGTTTGGCCAAAATGACAAGAATTATGTTTGGAGGAGTCATGCTGAGGTCTTCAGTCCTAAAAACATTGTACCAGCAGTCAAGCATGGTTGAAACTTGTTAAAAATCACTATATGGCAGTCATCCTGATGGTGTATGTAAACCTCTGACCACCAAAACTGTACAGAATCATGATTTATCAGTCTTTACTATGACAAAATCATATCTGAAGCTTCTAATGTGCTCACAATTGATTTGACCTTTTATTTCTGGACTATAGTTTGATCTTTAAGCTTTAAAAGAAATCAGACCAAGGTTTTATGTTTTAAATTCAGTCAAGTAAAATCGTTTATGACAGAACTTTAACAAATTCAGTAGAATGAGCCAAAAAAACTCAATCAAAACCAAATGGTTTCAAAGGTCAGCACACCTTCTTCTTTTGTTTGTGTCGGGCCCTCTTGGCAGCCTTGGCACTGTTGACTGGTTTGGGCTCCGAACTGTTAATGAAGTCCAGCAGCTCGTCCACGTCCCTGTTGTCAATAGCACCGACTGCCGTCAGCTCTGCATCCTGACGCTGAGGCAGCTCCTCTTTACGCCGCGTTAAACGTGAGCGAAGCTTCTCGCGGATCTCAGCGTAGTTTCTGCTGGTTGGCGCAGCTGGAGGCTGGAAGATGTTAAACATGTTCAAATACTATTCGAGTCTGGCAGAGCAAATGCTCTCCATGTTTTACTTTCTATGTTTAAAGAAGGAAAATCAAATCTAAAGTACCGCATTGTGTCCAAAGAACTCGCAGTAGCAGCAGTCACAGTACTTCCCGTCCTTTTGATTGGTTGAAGAAGAGGCGCAAGAGCTCCTTTCAGAGCTGCTGTCTTCATCCTCACCTTCTTCCAGCTCAGACGAAGGGTGGCACAATGTCCCATTTGTCACTTTGTGCCCTTTACATGCCTGATCCCTGCAAAAGACAGATATAACCCCCCAAAAATGCATTTTTACTTTCAAAAATACAGAAAAATACTCATTTCATATAAGCAGAGACATCAGTTCTAACCTGCAGGCTCCTGCTGGCAGATGCCCTACATTGGATGTGGCCACATTTCCCGGGTTGTGTCCGTTACAAGAGTGGTTACAGGCCATTAGAGACGTTCCTAGTTTGCTGTGTTGTGTGTTCACGGCAGGAATGTGGGAGTTTTTGCATGAACTAGACTTATGAACCGACGTTGGGCTGTCTGGACTCGGGGAGCTGAGTTTGGCTGAGGGGCTGTGGAGGTTTGGTACCAGCGGAGAGAAAGAGGCGTGAGCTGCCACGCCAGTGCCACAGGACGAGGTGACATGGCCGTGCTGTCCGGAGTTTGGCTTTGGGGGTAGGAGGGAGGAATGCTGGGAGGAGAGACCGGTGGGACTGTTGGGTGGTACCGACAAGTCTCCATGTTGATGGTGGTCACTTGGATGAAAGGCTTCCCCTGGACAACAATAAACATGACGAAAAAAAATGAGCTCTAGGTTACATACATTGACTGATGGCTGCGATTACAAATGAGCAATCCTAGTATTCCTGTTTGTAAAGGGCCTTGAAAAAAATACTCACTTCTTTGGGACATTTTTTACTTTGGTACACTGGATGCGTTTTTGCATTTCATTTACATGTAACTTAGGAGGTTACAATAGTGATGGAATTACATTTGCCTCTGTGCAGCTGAAGTCTCATGAGATTTGTACAAGAAGTCCCAAACTCTGTACCATAACATAACTAAGAGAAACCACCATGCAGGCAGTGAGCAACAATAAGCCATTTAAACATTTCAGGAACAAAGAAATTAGATTTGCTAAAACTCTAGATTAATCCTTGCATCACTTTTATAATCAGAAACCTAACAAGAAAAGGCAAAAACAAAAACTGAAAAAAAGACCACAGGAGACCAGGAGAAACAGCACACATAGGAGCGAATGTACAAGGCATCACTAAGGGTGTAGATTACAAAAATAACATAATTGCTCTAAGATTACTCTACTTAGATCTAATGTCTTGCTAACTGAACAGGGTTAAGATAAGGGTGAGCAAACGTGATTGATGTTTTTAATAATAAAAAATAGTTAAGACTGCTTTCCATGTTAAAACAAATGCCATACATTTTTATTTAGTTGAAGTTATGTTTTCAAATCAGTTTCAATGATTCCTTACAAAAATGTGATCTAAAGTGAAAAAAAAAAAAAAAACTCTTTTGGATATAAAGGAGAAAAATAGAAAAATAGCAAAAATTTGATTGGTGCATCTCTACTTTCAATCAAACACGACTGACCCAAAACTGAACAAAGCAAAATACCTGGTGGCGTCGGTCGACGGCACATGGTCTTGAAGTGCTTGGGAGTGGTCTTACAGGGGTCTGCTGAGGTAGACTGGGAGTTCCCAGCAGGAGATCCACTGGAATTCTGGGATGACGGGTGACTGTATGGACACACTTTGGGACTTGATGTTTTTGCCGATTTTCCAGGTGCTTCGTGAAGGCCCCGTTTCTCGTGACAGGCTGTTAGCCCTGTAAATGGAAGCATGTTTAAAAAACCTAAAATAAGTGAGGGTTTAATAGATGTCCATTTCCATAGTTAACACTGGTCAACACACAGATAGAAACACAGTAATAAGCATCTGACCCTTTGGTGTAATCGAACCATCTATATCAGAAAGAAGCATCTAGGAGTGCATCAGGACTTCAGAGTTTGTTTTGTGGAATCATCTCTTCTCTTTATTAACAGAAAGACAACAAAATGAAACAAGTGTTTTTAACACTCAATAAATTTAGTCCTGCTTGCAAATCTTAAAATATCTGAAAGTTCACTAACTCATTACTGTTGTAGAAAGATACTTCAGACCACACCCTCACCATTAGAAGCTGATGTTTTGTTGTTATTTTCCTATTTATGTCAGATATTTGTTCCATTGGTGTAGTAATTGATGCGCTACACCTTTTTTTCGTATTCACTAAATAAATTAAACCCTTTAAGAGTGACATAAGCCTTCATGACGCACACAAGCGTCACTTCAGTACTTTCACTTTCCACGCTTAAGCTGCAATTGTACATTATCAATTCAAATTCTTTCCAGATAAGAGCTACAAGCACTCTGGTGTATTTAAGGTCAACTCTACAATGAAGTCTCAATAAAGCCATGAAATTTGGAAAGAAAACAACAGAGCTGATATAGCTTTCTGCTACCCTTCACACTCTGTAAATACCTGACGTAGACTGGCACACAAACACATCTTACTTTCACTTCTCCTTAAACAAAGCATCTCCAGGTTATCATGTTTAGAAAACTCTTTGGTACACCTGAGTTACTACAGTCCTATTAAAAACAGACTGGAAAGACACTATCTGTAGACTTTTTAAACGCAATTCTATAGGTGCACTGAAAAACATTTCTTCTGATAAATACATTTTGAAAGTAAAGAAATATTTTCCAATTGGAAATTCCATGCTTTTCCAGACCCTTCCTGAGGTTTCTGTTTTTATGCATTTGAGTATAAACCTTTTAATTTGAAATTATTTAAACAGCAGACAGGTTTTACTTTTACGATTCATGAAATGACAACAGCCAAGTTTTCTGCTGATTCAGTCGGGTGGAGAAGGGTCATTTCATTCATTTTTTGCCGTCTGAAACAAACTTAGACCAGATCCTTTCCCAAATCTACAATGCTTCCATTTCTGAAATCAGGACTCAATATGTAAATAGCAAATGGCCTGTACTTATATAGCGCTTTATCTTGTCCAGAGGACCCCAAAGCGCTTTACACTACGTTCATTCACCTATTCACACACACGCTGATATGCTGTGGTGGTAAGCGACACTGCAGCCACAGCCGCCCTGAGGCTGCCATTCACCACCGCCACCAGTTGTTTCTCTTCCATTAACATATCGAGCAGCGCGTACACAAGCATGATTGACAGCGCTAAGACCTTCCTCCCGGTTCTGATTGGTTGTTTCTGACCAGGAGTGGTGAATTTCTGCAGATGGCTGTAGGACCACAGGGAGGAGGCAGAGGAGCTTCATTTTTTCACAGATTCTCTGCCTGATATAGTCACGACATAGTGACCGTTTTAAAAACATATCAAGAACATGGTTTTTTTTTTTTTTTTTTATAAACGTTACCTACTGCAGTTTTAAACGAAAATAAAACACAAACTCGTGTACGTACTTATGTAATAATCAGATAATGACTATGTACTGTTGTTAGCCCAGAACACAATAGCAGGTGTTACCAGTGTTGGAAGACTATTGCAAGATGAGCTATAGTTGTTGGAGTCACTAGTACAGTGCATCTAAGAAGTTTACTCTTTGGGGATGTTTTATTGTTTTGGAAAGTTTAGGAAGAGCAATAATCGCTTGGTTCTATTTATTTCCAACCTTTAAAACATTAGAAATGATGAACAATAAATTATTGTCTATAGAAATGTTTTTCCATTCTACAAGTTAAGACAGGATTACTTCTACATCATACACTGATCAAACCTTCACTGCCTGACAGATTTCTGATATTCTTTAAGGTCTGATTCTAATTTAGATGTAACAAATAGAAACTCCTTTAGATAAACTTGTTTTAATGTCGCAATGAAATATAAAGAAAATGCCAATAACAAAAGAAAAGGTGCTGCTGTTTCCCTAATATAGTTAGAAGCTTTGAAGCATATCACCCCAACCTTCATCGGATGGTTCCTCAAATGAAAACAAAACAGTGTCCAAGAACATGCTGTCGATGCCAGTAAACAAGGGAAAACGTTTAATTTTTCAGTAGCTGACCTGGTGATCACCAGTCGGTCAAGGCAAAACCGGCCCATTTCGTTCATTGGCTACTTCATCTTATTTATCATCTCATGTTAACGTCATTATTTATTAATATATCAGACTAAACACCAGCCTACACATACAGGAACTCTCTGCTTGGCAATAAGGGGTTTAATTTGAATACACTTTTTAGTTTAGCCAACTTCCTTTCTGTAAACATTATTTCACCTGCAATAATGCTGAGCCAAAACTTTATTTTCTCCCTCTGAGGTGTAGCGGACCAAAAGCTGAGCCAAGACACCAGTCAACATTATTACTAAATTCAGTTTCCACTGAACAACAACACACAACTCCTCAACACAAGGCCCTTTAGCCTGGAGAAACCTTCAGCAGTCACTGTGTGTGTCACTGATGGCTTTGTTCCTTACCTTGTGATGACAGACCTTGTGAGTGCGAAGAAGTGTTGTGGCTGCAGTGCTCGCCTCCATTGGAGTGGGCCGAGTTCCAGAGACCGGACAGTTTGTGGGCTGACAGGAAGGAACTCGGGTCCCAGTCTACAGTACTTTGCTCCGGGTAACCGTTCCCACAGCTTTGGGACTTACAGGAGGAAGAGTGTGACAATGGTACCTGGTTTGAAAGAAATAAACAAAACAGAACACCAATTAGTTACTCATCTGGCCTTTTTTTATTGACCTGAATTCTGGCAGTAAAAGAACTCAACAGGAGAGTAAGATGTCAAGGTTAAACCGTTCGAAATGCATTAAACTATTTTTTAATGAGAAAAACAAATCGTAAAAAGACAGTTTCTTGTTTTTCCAACGTTTACAATTTGAACTGGAGGTGCACCCGTCAGACTTTTTCTGACATATACCGATATCTGGTTTTCGTTAAGGTCTGAACAACAAATTATGAGTTTGACCGATTCCACTTTTATTTTTCCAAGAACAAATAAAGGAAAAAAATATGTGCTGCAGGTTCCATGATAGAGGTAGTAGTTTTCCACCAGCAGAAAATTATGAAATTACTTGATTACCCTCATTTATGCATCAAAGTAACTTACCTGAATCTTATTTATTTATATTAAACTGAAAAAAGGGTATCAAAGTACATGCTGTTCGGTGATGCATTTATGGACCAAAATAAGATGGAAGTTCTTAGTTTTCATACATTCAACAAATAGAAGGAGTAAAATCAGATTTTTCAGTATTTAACCTGTTGAGCAACAATCAGAGGGGGAATCAAGGGGAAAACTGTCCGTTTCCAGAGATCGATGTGACTGACTGAGTGGTTAAAAAGAGGTTCTGCCATACACACAGAAACAACTTTAACTTACATCTATTTATACTAACATAAAAAAGGACTTACTTAGTAATTAAAACAACCAAACAGTGTCTCCAAAGATTAGAAAACAGGAGCAGAGTAAAACATCCTCTGACCCAAACTGGAGGGGGGTTTTTATGTACCGATGAGGGCTGCTCCTGCGTGCTCCTCCTCTCCTCCTCCTCCACGCTCTTGCAGCAGCTCTGACAGATCCACAGAGGCACCTCTCCGAGCAGGGACTGGGACAGCGAGGGCACGGCGTCGGCCAGCTTTCGCCCCGGCGCCTCCCGCAATAAGGCCTGGGAGAGCGCAGGCACGGCGTCGGCCAGCTTCGTCCCGTGGCCGGCGGGAAGTCCGTTCACAGAACCTGCTCCCCAGTCCTTGAATTCTCGATGGCACAGCAGGCAGCAGGTGTGCATGGGCTAGGTAGATACAGAGAGAAAGAATGTGATTACCGTTTCAGATTGAATGAACTGTGGAATTAAAACCTGATTCATGTGGCTCCATAATAAACTTGAACTTGCGTTAAATCCCAGTGTGGAGCCAGGTGGGACCGAACAGAAAACGTCTAAACTTCAGATGACTTGTTGTTCGCTTTTTGATTGGCCCAAGAACCATTACAGAGTCATTCCATGTATCTGTTTGTTTTATTAAGTTAAAATTTCCCTCTTCTTTATTCTTCTCTTTAATACTCGTAGGACTCAGTGAACAGACTGCCACCATTTTTCTTGCTCCTTCATGCTTTGATATCATCATTTTGCTTTTTGAAATGCTGCCATAAACAGCAATAGGAAAGATATTTCTTGCAATGTCAGTACAACAACCAGTTTGCTATAAATATGGCTTTAAAAATGTGCAACATAATTTAGAAGCAGTTACAAAATGCCCATTTTAAGTGCCACAACTGGCTTTGTTTTTAAATGTAAAGGAAGATGAGCTTAATAATGGCCCTATAGTGTTACACAGTTGCCAAGCTCATTTTAAATCATATTGCTTAACATCACAAGATAGACTTCAGGGGCTTTGCAATGTGTAGGGCTTTATAATCTGTACTGGCCAGCAATTATTTTAAATTATGCAAACAAAGAGTGCTACTAGTAAGGAGCACTGTCTTCCCCCCCATTTACAAATATAGGAAGAAAGAATACACATACAAAAAATA
Source organism: Anableps anableps (assembly GCA_014839685.1). Classification (NCBI taxonomy): domain Eukaryota; kingdom Metazoa; phylum Chordata; class Actinopteri; order Cyprinodontiformes; family Anablepidae; genus Anableps; species Anableps anableps. The sequence goes on from CM026074.1 coordinate 14,416,546, forward strand.
GGAAAACAATTGAGTGCCTTATTAAGGATGTAACAATATGACTGTTTCTTCACGTTCCAAAAGGTTACATGGAACACTGTTGAAAACCTTTCCTGAGGTCATTATGATTTAAATCTTATGGAAAAATAACACCAACTAATATAGATTTTACTTATTACATAACTAGAAAGGGTTATATCTGCATTCAAGCGGTCTCAGATTGTAGAGCTGGGAATGACACCCGAGTTAGAGGGTTGCAAGCAGGAATACTGTGGGATTTGCCTTTTCTTTTCTTTTGGTGCCAATTACTACATGGGATACAAGCCTATTTCTTTCCATTTCCTGTGTTCAAATACTAAAGAAACATGTTCACAAATAGGTATTTTAGAGTACTATGTGTGGCACTGGTTTAATAAAATACAAAGTCAGAAGCGCTTATAAAAATCGGTAATAAAGGCAACTCTGAGTTCCTCTGTCAGCTCCAGCTTTCCTAGTCGAAATTCCGACGTCAGGGAGCCTTCCGGTTGTTTTTCCAATTTGGAACTTGGAAAATATGAATTTTGAGTACAAAGAGAATGGAAAATAAATACAACTTTGTCAACATAAATTGTTTAAACCTAGGTTTTCTTAACTCTTAATGCCTACGGTACGCAGTACAGCATGTAATAATTCTGTTTCAGCAGAATTTATCGTTTCCCTGGAACATGGGTCTTCTAGTTTAGTCACAGATGATGAAAGACAATTTCACACGCAATGACAACTAAATTCCTCAGCTAGAACTACTAATCACAGATCAGCGAGTGAATCTCTCAAAACAAACAAAAACAACAGCAATTAATTTAGGAATTAACTGGAGATATTTATGACTTTTTAAGGCCTAAAATGTAAATAAATACCTTTCTGACTTTTTAAGAGCTTTCAGAAACCCTCTATGAACACTTTGCAGAATTATCAAACTTAAGAATAATAATAGTTTTGTGAAAACTTGTTTACATTATCAAGAGGTATTATTACAATAAAGTATAGCACTTTAGTATTTTAGATTAGTTAAACTTTCAGAAGATTATATATCTTGGTATTATGCTCACCGATTCAATCAAAAACAAAGCTGGATTTTTCATCATCGTGATCATTAGCCAGAGTTTTAATAAAATTTTTCGCAATTGTCGATACTAAGGTCAGCTGCTGAGGAAATCAGAGAGACTTGAGATGACAGAATAAAAACAGCAAACAATGATGAATATAATCCTGAATATAATCCAGACAACTAACAAGTGTCAACAGAAGTCAAAAGGTTAATTTTGTGCATGTATAAACACTGAATCCCATGATTATTAAATCATATATAGAAGTTATATTTTGAAAAATGCATCCTGTTATGTAAATAATGTTTAATGAAGATTTATTTATAAGAAAATAAAAGCTGCATGCTATAGTGTAACAGAGTTGAAGTTAAACATGTATTATTTCTCATAGTAGGAGTGAAAATGGAAAACTGACAGATTATAATTAAGTCTTCTAGATTTTAAGCCTGTTTGAAATTCTGTGTGCAACTGATCCAGACTCAGCAAGGTACAATAACGACAGCCTCATATCAGCTGGAGTTATTATTTTCCATGATCTAAATAAAAAGGAACCTATGATAGATCTTGATTAAATAGTGGAGTTTTATCTTCGCTCTAAATGCTTGATGCAAATGACTGTCTCATCAAAGCATAACAAAATGATACGTTTACAGTTAAAGTTTTGATATTAGTTTACGTTACACTTATCCAATACATCACAAATAATAAGGTGCGGTGAAAAAAGACAAACCATAAGTGAGATTTAGCATAATAATTTAACCCGTCCTCTCCTGTAGCTGCCCTGTGGCTGCTAAACTGTTAGCGTGTGCTTGCAGAGCGCTCCTGCACACAGGGATGGAGCACGTTTGCAGCACACTGACTAGCCTTGAGGCTAACGTTAGCTGGGCGGATGAAGAGTTGTACAGGCTGGAAATGGGACGACCTGTCCGAGGTACAATGTCACCTGTCCGACACAAGAGATGGGCTCCAAAGCTCACGGATTCTCAGCTTCATTTCAGCTTCTTAATTGAACTGCACATCCAACGCGATCCAAGCTCCACATCCACGACAAGTACATCAAGTGTGAAATAGCTTTCAAGTACCGAGCGAATGCATTTAATTTTACCTCAGCGGCTTTTGTTAATTAAATTAAAAAGAACAATACGATGATGTTTGGATTAGCAGAGTGGAGAAGAAACGTAGGCCTTGCGGTCTTTATAAAGGGGGTGTTTTTTTTAGCTACCTGATTCGCCCTGGTATTGGCCAGCCTATCCAGCCCAGCATCTCCTCCGCCGCCACCGCCAGCTGCATCGCCGGGAGAGACAGAGCTCTTCGGTGCGGTCTGCTGTCCAGGCACAAGCTCCTTCTGGCCGACCCCTTGTTGCTTGCTTTTCTTCCTCGCCATTATGGTGGTGTTTACGTATCGCTTTGGCCAAGTTTGCACCAGTTTCGATGGTTTTTAAGAGCACGCTTTCGTTTCTTCTCGGACCTCAAAATGTTCTCTATCTCCTCCAGTCAAGACAACAGTCAATATGGCGGAGGACTGGCACACTCGGGAGTTCAGAGGTTAAAGATACTACTGGCAAGGAAGCTTCAACTTCCAAACAGAGAACAAAGTGACAACAACATTTAATCGGTGAAGCCAGACACCGCCATGTTTAAGGAGGGCTAAATGTCTTTTTTCTTCTTCTTCTTTTTTTCCTCTAGAGTATATTTGAAAATACAGCTCTCATTCCGAGAATTTCTTTTGTTAGAATACATCGCCAACATTTATTCTCGCAAGCATGTATAATTTGTTCAGTCATAATAAATCGCATTTTTACAGAAAGAACTTGTCAACGACTGTGATTACGTTTAACGGGAAAATGGCCATAAACATGTTGTTTTATGTATTATTATTATTATTATTATTATTGAAAATATAGATATATAGTAGATAATTATATCAAGTTGTAGAGTTTCCGTATATGAGGGAAAAAAAATCATACTACTATAATTATTAGTGCTGTAAATACGTATGAAAATGTTTCTATTATGTTTGGAGCAAATTACAAAAGAATGCACGTATCTCACGGATGGAATTAGTTAAAGATTTAACCATGACGTTTTACGCCCCCTTCAAATGCTTTTGTAAATGGCAGAGCTATAGACATAACATGAATTAAAATACAATTTTATAAAAAATGAAGGACCATTTCATTGCTTTTAAATTGAGAGTAGTCTAATATATTCGATACCGTACCGTGATAGGCTAATTATGTCTTGTTATTAACGTTTTTACAAGGCAGCTAAGAGTATAAAATTTCCGAGCTTTACGTTCAGTACTTGAATGGAGCACTATTGTTGGATCTCCCTACACTGTGGACGTAGTCAGCACAGACAGTTGTCCGTTCTGCGAGCTGCAGATGCTTGTCCTGCTGTAGTTTGTTTACCTCCGCTCGTTTAACTCTTACTAGCACAATAATGGAAGGAAATGCTTGCAGCATTCAGGTTCTCCTTTGGGCAGCCGAGTTCGTGGAGAGGAAAGGCCGAGGTTGGTATTTGAAGTCAACAATCAGCCTTTGGGTAGGAGTTATTGTTGCTAAGGGGGGAAGAAACCATTCTGCATCGAGAAACAGCTATTAATATATATGCGATTTATAATACAGTAATCAAATTGTTTGCATTTGTTTTAGATTGCACAAGGATTTGTTTCCACCTTAAACGGTACCGTGGCCGATCTGTGCCATTTGACTCAGTGACCTACATATCGGTCGCATCTTTGTATTCGAAGGCGCCAATCTCGCCGAGTTTGAAAATGAACCCGGGGCGGCGCTCATCAGTCCTGCTCGATGAATGAAAGCCCGGCTGGACAGGAAAGCTACATTTACCGCTCATTCTGTAAACTGAAGGAATGCTAGTTAGTAAGTTAGGGTACGCTAAATCTAAAATCCACGGTTTGAATGTGATAGGGTAATGGATGGATGGATGGCGCCAAAAAAAATAAAAAAAAAAATAAAATAAACGTTCTGCTGATGATTTCTCAGATTGTTTTCATCATTTTTTTCATCTTTTTACTTACACGCTGTAGCCTGGGTTAGAGTAATATTCAGGTTATAATTACGTAATCCTAGCCTCAGGATTTAAACATGCTTGCAATGAAAAACAAAAAAACACGTTTAGAACATAATTTTATCGGTGACACAAACATTGACGTTTGCTTGTGATGGATTTCCTCCCCGTGCAGAGGCTGAACATGGATATGCTTCACCGCCGCCTCTCAGCCCGGGTAAGTCTGATAAAAGAAGCAAACAGAAGAGCAAGAAGGTTTCTGCTGCTGGTGGCAAAAGGTAAATACATTATGTAACAGATTACTGACAGAAGGGTGTGTCTTTTTTTAGTTCTGATAAGTAAACCCTGTCAAACCTTACCCACATAGGTTCATAAATTTTTATGCATGTTTACAACATTTAACAAGTGGGTTGTTTTGTTTTTGTTTTTGTTTTTTAATTCTAATTACAGGAAAGTTCACAATGAGCTGGAGAAACACAGGTAAGCTGTTTTTTCACAATTAAATTGCATCCAAAGGGCCAAAGGTGTTTTTGTTTGTTTGTTTGTAGATTTAAACATACATTGCTGTCTGATCATCTTAACATTTCCGCATTGTATCCTGTGAATTTGTATGTGCTAGACGGACAAGGGTTGCCACAGATTCTCAACTGCATTTTTAGACCTGGGACTTTGGCTTTCTAAATATGCTGTGGTTTTAAACCGTTCCATTGTATCTCTTCTTGAATGTATAGGGTTTTTGTCAGCTCAATTCAGTTTATTTATATAGCGCCAGTTCACAACACGTCATCTCAAGGAACTTTAGAAAAAAAAAAGTCAGTTCGATCCAATCATACATACGTTCCAGTTGATCCTAGTTATCTAACAATGCAGTCAAGTTCAGTTTACTATTCAAATTGGGTTTCTTTTTAAAGAAACCCATCAGATTGCACAGAGTCATTGTCCTGTGTGAAGGTGAACCTCTTCGCCATAGTAGCTCTTATCAGGCCTTTTGCATCCTCTAACACTTTTTTCTGGGAGTGCCCTGTATTTACCTCCATCCATCTTACCATGAACTTGGACCAACATCCCTGTCCCTGTTGGAGGAAAAAAGAAAAAAAAAAAAAAATCCCCATAGCATGATGCTGCCAACAATTTTCCACAACTTTATCCCTGATCTGACTGGTGTGTTCCTTGCTCTTTAAGATTGTTTTCTTTCACCAATGTTGTCTGAAAACCTCAGAGGCCTTCACAGAACAGCTGTATTTATGTTGAGCTCACACACTGACGTACTTACCTAATTAGGTGATTTCTGAAGGCAATTGGTTGTCATGGGTTTTAGTTAGGAGTATCAGAGTAAAGGGGATTGTCACTTTTAGTCCACTACTTTGTGTTGGTCTTTGGCATAAAACCAGTAGAGGCTCCATTGGACGTTGTGGTTGTAACGTGACAAAATGTGAAAGATAAGAGAATTTTTTTTTTTTTTTTTTTTTTTGTAAGGCATTGCGCTTAATATTGCTGATCGTTGTGATCTGCAGACGAGCTCAGCTGAGGCACTGCTTGGAGCAGCTGAAGAAGCAGGTTCCCCTCTCTTCAGACTCCATGAGGAACACCACCCTGAACCTGCTGAGACAAGCTCAGCTTCACATAAAGGTGCATTATAAAGCCTCACGTTTGACCTCTCGAACCCGTCTGCGATGCCTTCAACAACATTCCTTCTCTGTGTGTTGTTCAAATGTTTCTCCCCTTCGTCTGCCGCATTTCAGAAGCTGCAGGAGCAGGATGAGCGTGCGGAGCAGCTGAAGGACCGCCTTCGCTGGGAGCAGAGGGAGCTGCGGGTTCGGCTTGAGCAGCTTCAGAGGGGAACAGAGAGGATGAGGAACAACAGCCAGGGGTCCACCATGTCCTCCGAGAGGTCGGACTCAGACAGAGGTGTGTGGATGAGCTCTCGCCTCAAATCTGTTGTGTCAAACCTTATTTTACTCCCTTTTTGGTATGAATTGAACTTTTAGAACGCAAAAAAAGTTTTTGTTTTCTTTACTAAAACACATATGACTTTTCTTTTTTTTTTTTTTTTTTTTTTTTTAACCGATCACAAACCCAGTTTTCAACTTGATTTTCCTCTGTTAATGGGTTTGATCTTTGCTGTTGTCCTCGTTACAGAAGATGTGGAGGTGGATGTGGAAAGCATAGTGTTTGACTGCGTGGACTCTGACAGGCTGAGTATTACACACATGGACGCGGACCACAGTTACTCCAGCTTGGACAGGTCCTGGCTATGACCGCCGTGACGCAGGCGGTCACAGTGGGGGAGGGGGGGAGAGAAAACATTCCAAAAACAAGACAACAGAGGATAAGGGGAAAAGTGGATACTGTACACAACCGAACACTTTTGTTTTTACAGGACAGCTTTTTTTTTTGTTGTTGTTGTTGTTTTGGAGGTGGGGGGGCTCCATTCAAAACAGGCTAATAATGTATTCAATTGCACTAAAACTGGGATGGATGTTACAGCATGTATAAGCATTCCTCTGATCAAGCAATGACGTTTTCTTCCCAAAAGCCATGAGGTGTTAACCTTCCTGTGATTCAGGCATTCAGTTTTAATCAAGATAAGGGCTTTAAAACAAATTTCCTTCATGTCTGTGCTGAATTCTGCCTTAATCCAGAATAGACTAACGTTCCACACGGCTTCTACTTAGCACTAAGATGGTATTGCAGCCATGTCGCATATCACGTGCACTTAAAACATTATTTCTGTTTTGCTTTTTGTCCTCCTGTGTAAGTTCCCTTCATGTATTTATAGCTCTTTTTCTTCTGTTGCACATAACGTCCACCCGTTGCACTTGTTTTGTCAGAAAGATTTGGGGTAGGGCCAGAGGAGGGGTGGGCTGGGGTGGCAACAACCAGGAAATGGGAGGGAAGAAAAAACAAAACCTCAGTCACATTTGCACATTGAGGTTTCATATCAGCACACATTTACATATCTATTTAAAACAAAGTGTTTTGACGCATTATGTGACTGGTCAAATTTTGAGACCATTCTAGTTGGCGAAGTGTGTTGCCCATCTCGGAGTATTCACTTGGAAATTTGAAATACAACAAAATTCAACAGTGAGAGCAGGCAACATCTACCTGTAATAATTATGCCATTAATGCTGATTATAAGTATGTAATATGGATTTAATAACTGAAGTTGCTTTCTTCACTTTTTGTATATGCAAGAGGCCTTATTACTTTTAGTTTGTCTCTCCACCCAGTAATATTATGTAGCATTTTTTTGTACTGGTGTAAGCTTTCTTTTTTTTTTTTTTTTTTAAAGCAAATAAATATTTTCTATATAAATTTCTTGCATCTGTTGCTTTTTTAACTATTTGTGCTTAAACCTGGACTTTATAAACAATGCCTTGCAAAAGTAGTCACACTTTACCTTTTTCACATTACAACTACAACAGTGTGTCGTAGTGTGATCGTTCATGATACAGCAACACAAGGAAGTGAGTAACTTAAGTGGAAGGATCAGGATACATTTTGTACTGAAAGAAATCTATAGTATACTATAGTAATCTGTAGGTGTGCATTTGTATTCAGCCCCCTTAACTCCGATGCCCCTTAATAAGGTTGTGGAGAAGTTTAAAGCTGGGTTAGATTACAAAACAAGCTGAAAATCTGACAGTACTAAGGAAAAATAGAAGAGTATCACAACTGTGAACCAACCAGTACACTGCCATTAATCAGGGATGCAGCCCAGAGGCCCATGGTAACTCTGGAGGAGCTGCATCTTAGGTGGGCGAGTCTGTTGACATGCCAACCATCCCAAAATCTTAATGTCTGAAATACTGTAGCTTTGCGTTTCATCCCGACCAGTCTTTTCTTACCCACTTCTGCTTTCAACTTTCTGATTTATACTTTTTGTCTGTGGTGTTTATATTGAGATGTTCCAGCAGCACAATGTCATTGAGCCAGAGATACAATCAAATTGTTTAAAGCATAACAATGTGTTAAAACTAATTTAGGATATGTGGTAATACTTGAAAAACCTTTGTCAAACACTTTACATCGCTACTTTGCAAAGAAGAAGGTAAAAATCATGTATCATTTTTGTTCCACTTTACAATTATGCACTACTTTGTGTTAGGTTATTACATAAAATCCCAGTTAAATACAGCAAAAAAAGTTCTTGAAGTATAAATAATTTGCAAGGCACCAGAACACAGAAGCTCAAGTTGTGCAATGCTCCACCTGACACAGAAAACCATATTATGATTAGGAAATGTCCATTTATTGACCAACTGATACTTCATTTGAATAAGAGTAGTGTCACAGGGACTACATGAATGTATACAGCGAGGTGACAGTCAAGTTAAGAGGAGCCTTTGTGAACAAGCTCTTACACAGCAGCAGAGATGCCAGTTGAGGAGAGGTTATCGAGCTATATCTCCAACAATATGCAGCTAGCAAACTTCAGCATGAAGCAGCAAGAGGACCAGTCTCAGTAGCATGACTAAAGTAGGACTGGGTAAACTGAACTATGCGACATCAGAACACATACATGAATCACAAAAATGATCTGATATTCTTGAGTAATGCTGCAACTTAACAGTAAAGAACGTGGAAATGAAACGAGATGTACAGAGAACTGGAAAAAAAAATTTAAAGGCAAAGCCTGGTGGGTACAGAGGTTGAGCAAAGGCCTAAGGAACACTTCCAGTATAGGTTATTATCCTTACTTTTATGGCACCCAGGGCCATATTCAACCACCCCTCCAAGATCTCTATCTGTGGTAAATACTGAAATGACGTGGCATCAGAGGTACAATAAACACAATCAGGGCGGCTAGAACAGGCTCTTGAACCCAGCTCAGGCCTTTTCAATGGTCCGCCCACCACTTTCAGCAGGATGTTGTCCTCACAGAGGTGTTTTTAAACCAAGACTGGGATCCGTTGCAAAATACCCAGTAACTGCATGAACAATGAGAGTGATTAAATGTAAAACTGTCCCGGTATAAGAGGCTGCAGCTGCATCATCATACATATTGTTTCTTCTGAGCATGTGAGGCGAGGTCCTTGGCTTTCTCTTTAGCTGCCAGTGCTGTCTCTCTTGCCCGCTCTGTAGCAGTCTCTGCCAAGGTTCTTGATGGAGTTTCACCTACAGAAACACAAAGAACTGCTTTAGATTTAACAGATCAACATTTTCATGTTCAGGACCAAAGTTCATCATAGAGTTAAAGGTTAAATTTATGTGAAAAATAAAACTGGCAGAGGTTTTAAAAAAAGATGCACTTTTTCCCCCAGCACTGTACATTAAGTCAAGATTACGATATCAAAATATCCCTCATTTCATAAATGTCAATCAATTTTAACAAAAACACAACAAAACCTGTTTCAGTACAACTGAACGGTCCACTTTTTTGCTTGAACTCCATTTTGTCATCAAAAAGAAATTACAAAAAGGAAAAGTCTCACATCAGATCGGCAGCATTTTGCTTCTGCTGATTGTCTTTGCATAGGAATGAGTTGCTGAAGAGGCAGAGAAGCATAAGCTTGTTTCCTCTTTGCATTGTTCTGACTCAGAGAATCTGGTGTGCCATTTTCTAGGTGTTCCAGCTACTGAGAGCAGACCAAAACGCAACTTCACAAGTTTAAAGCTTTTCTCTGAACAATTTGTAATGACACATCCAATGCAGTCTTCCCGACACTGTCCTCTCATCCACCATTTTTACACTGGATTCCTCCATTGGCATTTAATGCATTGTGGAAGTGATTACATTATTCTTGTATGTTTCATTTCAATTTTGGAGCTGAAATTGACAAGAAAACTAGAATATCTGAACAGCCTTAATGTATGCATCACTAAACAGCTAAACCTTCTAACAACAGGGCGGAAAACCAAACCGCTATCAATCCATCCATTGTCTGTATCTGATTATTCCCTGCAGGGTCGTGGTGAAGACGTTGCGTCTCCAGCAGTCACTGGGTAAGAAGTGGGTGCGCTCTGTACAAGTTGGAAAGCCTATCACAGAACAAACAAGCGCACACACACACACACACACACACACATTCCTGAGGGCAATTAAGAGAGACTAATTAACCTAAAGTGCATAGTTTTTGATTGTGGGAGGAAGCCAGAGTACCCGGAAAAACCAACGCAGGCGCAGAGGGAAGATGCAAACTCCACTCAGCACCTTCCTGCTGAAAAGCAACAATCCCAACTACTGCACCACAGTGCAGCCCTTTGACTGAACCTGAAACTCTGAACTGCAACACAACCCATGTGAAAATACAAGACAATATGACACATTTTTCAGCATTTCTGTCATTTCAGTTTCAAAAAGGTCATAAGATGTTTAGGCTGAATTGCTGTATGAGATGACTTTTTACGCCTAAAAATTTGGTTTCAAAAGAAATCTGAAAGTAAACAGAGTTTTCTGTCCGAAAGATATATCTCTATATGATGTCACAATACTTTGTGTCTATCTTTGAGCTGCACTCCTCTAAAAAATGTTGAATTTTCCATAAAGAATTTCAACTTCTTTTTTCGTCATTCATGACTAACAAAAACTCTGATTTCAGAAGATAAACAGTATTTGCAACTATTAGGGCAATGACACCCCCTACCTGTGTACTTGTAAACATGAATGAACTACATGAAACAAAAGGTTTACTATAACTCCAGGGAAATCTGGAAAAAAAACTCTTTAAATGACAACCTACCTTGCATTCTGGCGAGCACATACTCAAAGCCTTTCATAGTCTTTGTCACACTATTCTTGAACCTTGCCAGACCAAATTCCTGCAAAGTGAGTAAACAAAGTCAGTAAAGAAAAAAAAACACAATGTGACAGAACTGACATTAAAACCTCAAGTGTATTTATCTAAACCTGGCAACAATGAGGAACTACTCGGATTAATTTGCTCAGCTGTTGCTTCTTAACACTGGTATTACGTCGCTGATGTTACAGAACAGAAGACAGGTGGGGAGGTCTCCCTATCAGGCACTCCATGCTGCTTTCTGATCTGTAGTACTGCGTTCCACTTTACTCCACTGACCTGAATAGCTCTAGAAAGCCCATAGAGACTGGAAGAGATCCAGGCTTCCCTTTTAATCTCCGTCCAGGAGCCATTCTCTGGGTTAATTTGGTACAGACAGCGCTCCTCCACAGACTGGCACAGCATGCAGAAAAAAACAAAAACAAAAACACAACAGCACAACATTGACACTTTGTTTTCACTCTGAGCAAAGCCAAGTTCTGATGGATGGAATCCTGACTGTACCATGAGGCGAGCGTGGCTGATGTTCCATGTTAGAGTGGTCATGGTCCGTTTCTGAGGGTCCACGATGGAGTCCTCGATGATGTACGCCGAGCTGGCCATGTGCTTCGGGAGGTAGCGCTCCATCCAGCGAGGTGCACGGCTGGTTTTGGTCAGGAGACGTCTGGAAACGAGGCAGTTGGATGGAGTAACCTCTCTGAAGATGATGTCCTCCGTCAAGACATGGTTACTGAAAACAAACAGAGTAAGGATTAGTAAAATGGAAACATCGGTTTTACTGGAAAAACATTTATTTTTGAACAAGTTTAACTTCTCAATAAATTTCTTAAAAGTAACAAATGAATTAATGAGAAAAAAAACACATTTTTGTTGAATTTTAGTTTGAAAGGAATTTATAGTAAGCCTAAGATCACAACTCAATAAATCAAATTTAGGTCAGCAAAATGGGACTTTGCAATAGCCAGGAATCAACGGTCAGTGTTCTGTTTCAGCTCACCACATCAGTAATACTATAAGGGCTGTGAATATCTGTGTTAAATAGCAATTGTTTGCGTCTCATAATCTTAACTTGATTTATTTTAATGTATTTTAATTACAGAGGTCTGCTAACTGCTGCTCCGGAGTCCCATACGAATCTTTGCCCCTCCCCTATGGCTCTTACAAAAATTAGTAATGTTTTTAATCATAAAAGAAACAGAAAATGGTGGTTTTAGGAGTTCTTTGTCATGTTTTTATGCAAATTCTCGATTGAATGCCTACAACAAAATGTCAAATGGTACAAGGTTTTTATTTACAAACTATGTGAGCTAATTAGGGGTAACCTATAAGGACTTGCACAACAAAAATGCTTCCTTTCTTGAAAACATTACACATTTGTTCTAAAATACAAATGCATAACTAAATTTCATTATGAATCTTTGGACTCAGAATAATATTTGATATAATACAGACCTAAAAGAGGTAATAAGATATAAGGTTTTTTTTTTTCCAAGGGTCAAGTCGGACAATGACAGTTTTCCACAAAGCCTTTTACTTGTCAGTCAGAACGTTTAATCTTGGACTCATTTGACCAGTGTATTTTCTTGCACAAGTTTTCTGGTTCTCATGCAAAGCTTGTGGAAAACAGAACTTCTTATGAGCGGATGATGGATTGAACAGATCCATGAAGGACTCAAAGCTTGTGATAATGTTTTCCAACCTCAAGATGCTTTAAACCTCTCCGAAGACTTATCCCTGGCCTGTCTGGCGTGTTCCTTGATCCTCATGATGCTGTTTGCTCTCTAACAACCTCTGAGGTCTCCACAGAAACAGCTGTATGTTATACTGAGATGAAATTACAAAAAGATGGATTCTTTTTACTGATTAGTTGGATTCTGAGTGCAGTTGGTCGCATTGAATCTTTTAGGGCATATCAGAGTAAAGGTGACTGAATACGAATACTTGGATTACATTTCAGATTTCTTTGTTAAAAAAAAAAAAAAAAAAAAAAAAAAAAAGGTGCATCATTTTGTCCCCAGATCACAATTATGCACAAAACTGTGTCAGTATATAGCAGAAAATCACATTAAATTAAATGTGTTTGTGGTGGTAAAGTGGCAAAATGTGGAAAAATTTAAGGTGTGTGAATATCTTCACAAGGATGTAAGTATAGGTTATGTCCTATTTTGCTGCCTCAGGTAACTGGGGTATAGTACGTGCTCATGTTTTTTTTAGTACATAATTACATAATATTACTTCGATCATTTCAAAGTCCGTGTATCATCAGAAAATTCCTACATTGCATTTCTCGGCTTGGTATGATAGCACCTTAGGGTTTCAAATGGCAGATAACTGATGTTTTATAACAACTAACAGCAGGATTGCAGTAACACACTACAGTTATGCACGTAGTCATTAAAACGTGTGTACAGTAATTGATTTATCTCCATTAACAAACCTCTCCAGCACTCAAATGTAAAGACCTATTCCACTTGTGCAGATAGCGCAGTTTAATGAAGTATGGTCAATAGTATGGAGGAACAAAACTGACATAGTTAAAAAATAAAAGCAGAAATATATATATTTTGTTTTTCCTTTTCCTTATACAAGCGTTTGTTCTTTTTACATTTCCTCGTCTCCTCTTTTATCTTTACCATATGCATTTCTGCCTCATTATGCAAATGAGGAGGGCTGCCTTCTTGGTCCAGCTCTTCTACTATTGGTCAACTGAAAACTTACCGTCTTCCAACTTGTCCAGTCTTTTTGCAGCTTCCCTTAACAACTCTGACACAGACCATCTGTCTGCTCCCTCCATAACTATACTTCGGCTGCTAAATTGAAGCCAAAGGGACAGGCATGCACAATCGATCTACACATGGATCCTGCTCCTTGCTGTTTATTGACCAATAGTAGAGGAGCTGGACCAAGAAGGCAGCCCTCCTCATTTGCATAATGAGGCAGAAATGCAGACGGTAAAGTAAAAAGAGGAGACATGGAAATGTAAAAAGAACAAACGCTTGTACAAGGAAAAGGCAAAACAAAATATATACATTTCTTGACAAAAACGCATGTATAAGGAAAAAGAAAATATATACATTTCTTGTTGAAAACACATGTATAAGGAAAAGGAAAAAGAAAATATATACATTTCTTGACAAAAATGCATGTATAAGGAAAAACTATATATATATATATATATATATATATATATATATATATATATATATATATATATATATATATATATATAATTAAAAATAAAAGCAGAAATATGTCAGTTTCGGTCCTCCTTACAATAACTGTGCAGTAAGACACCCTTACACTAATAAACTTTTCTCTCACCTGTAAGGGTTGGGATAACGTTGCCAGAAAGCAATGCAAACTTGGTCCCAGGTGTTTTTCAGCAAACCTGTGCAGCAAACATATTTCCCCATTGTTCCCTTGGTTTACTCTGGCAGTGCCCTGTAGAGCTACAGCACAAAGATAAAGTGCAAGTCAGTTATCACATAAACCAGGAATAGAGGAAGGTTGACAGTAAACACATTCGCAGCTCATTCTGATGCGGTTTCCGGTTTAAATAACTGTTACGAATAAACAGAAAGGATTTACGTCATGTATGCTGAAGTGAGTCAAGGCTGTATGGACAATTTTCAGTCATATTTTCTCGGCTAACGGTACAAGGTGGCTAAAACACACATAAAGATCTAGTAGTCTATAAAAAGTACGATATGCTATGTTTACAGGAGGCTTTATACTGTTTTTGCAGTTTAAATAAAAGCTAAATGTATTCCCAAAAAACTGAGGTCAACGTGTTAAAAGTCATTTCTGTCACATTCGTCACGTACACACTCCTTAGTTTCCTGGTAGAAGCTAGCCTAGCATGTGGCTAACCTCGTGAATGAATGGCTGCTTCGGTATAGATATGTATTTAATCACTTATCAACACTTAGAAGGATGGGCTGAACACAGACTAAATTAAACACTGACCTGCACAGAGAGAATATTCAAAAGATCAGAACGGACGTTTCATGGTTCGTGAGGAGCAAAGTCCATCGTGTGGCCACCCACATGAGATGCCAAACGTCACCAGACAGAGAGGTAAGGTCAAACGTTGAGCGCTGACGGAACATCCGGCAGGAAGCGCAGGTGATGCTCGTTTTGATCACTAGATGGCAGCAGAGATCCTGTGCAAAAATCCTTCAGTTTTTTAGTCCGCCGTCGCAGATTTTGTAGTTGCGTCTTTAAGCAGGGTTGCCAGCTGAAGTTTGTGCTTTAGCTCTCACGCGTTCTCTCCCTAGATAAATGTCACTCCAAATAAGCACTTAAATCAAACTCCTATTTTCTACTCTGTGATTGGTCATGCTAGACAAAGTGGCCATTTTTAATTTGGGTCTTGGAGTGCACTGCTTCTATGTGTTTGCAACTCCACTTTAGAATATATATCAGCTAGTTGATCCGTTTTGCATTGATCAAAGCTTATTTTTTCAAAGTTGTCTGATCTATTTCACCTTCTCAAAGGAGCTACATCATTCTTCAAGTTTTGGATATAAAAACTGGTGGGTTGCTCCAAAACCAATTATCCAGCTATAGGTAGCTTCTAAATCTTGACTAATGTTGATTTTGTAACAGTTTCAGTCGCCTTAAATATCAGTCGTTCAAATCTGATCACATTTGCTGATTTTTCTTTTTTCACATCATGCTGTTCTGCCCAAATTATTTATTTTATTTTTTTAAATACTGACCCCATCTCAATCCCATGCCAAATATCACTAAAAGTTGGGAACCTTAAAAAGAACAACAGTTTCCCTTTCACTCAATCATTTTAACAAATATTGGAAGATATATGAGAGAATACATTTTGATTTTCTTTTTAAAGGCTTGAAATCTGAAATACATAAAATAACATAGCCAGGAAATCTCCAGTGTGGGGGTTAGGAACCAGTAATGCATTTGCAATAGCTATTCTCTTTGATTTACAATGAATGGAAATGTGTGGGCCACACTTGTAATTTTGCTCTTTTAATGCTTTACTGGATTTATTTAATCCTTTTTTATGTTTTCCCATATACTGATGCAACATGCTGCCTATCCATGGATTCATATAAACACCTAAATAAAATCAGTGTTCTTGTTTGAGATGTCGCTTCGCAGGTCATATTTAGCTTTAATCAGTAGCCAATGGGATTCAAGATGTACTTTACTTCCACACATACACAAGCCAAGATCTCTTTATTTGACACAGAAGAACAAACAATAATTTATCTTAATAGAAACAGAAGTTGTAATGTTGGTGTATCAAGTCCAGGCTTGAAACTTGTGCCCAGAGGCCTCAATATTGATTCATGTCCCCACTTTTTTTAAAAGGCATCAACAAACAGGAGACTTTAGCAGCAATGTGATGAACACAGAATTGCACGTTCTTTTTACATCCCCTCGAACAATCTTCAGTAATGAAGACATCAACAGTGTACTGCCCTGGCGTCACACAGGTCACTGGTTTCCAGTTCCATTCCTCTGGACACAGAGTCTGGCTGCTCTGTCTAATCAAGAACAGCTGGTGGCCAGGTGAAGACAATTAACCTCCTGTTTGTACAGAATATTAGTGACAGCGGCTGCCCTTCGGATTTCTTGGAAGAGGATTGTATGTTACTACGCTGTAACAGTTTTATTTTTCCAGATTAGAGGATTTGGATGAATGAGAAGACAATTATCCAAATATTATGAGAAGCCTACATTCACTGTCACATAAATCTCTGCCTTCTCTTTAGAAAGTATACTACAAAGTTGTACATTATTTAGCAACAAGAAATCTGCACTTACTGTGAAACATGTTTACATAAGCTATAGGTAAACATTTTGGATACATATTTGAATAAATTAGACATATGTACTTTACCAGTACCACTTACAACTCAACAAGGAGCCTTATAAAAAGATTTGCATGCAAAGCATTGGGCCATCTTTCACAACCGAAGGTGTGTCTTAACTGTAAGAACCGTTTTCAAGCAACCACTGTCCTACACATTTTAGATGCAGGACCCAGGGTAGGGAGGTAGTGCTTTTGAGAATACCCTCAACAGGGTGAAGCTTTGACGTGGAAAGGTTGTTAACCATTTCTGAATGATTAAGCATTTTCAGTGATGATATTGCATTGCATTAGGCGCTAATACCTTTGTCACACTATTGTGTATCTGCCAAGTGTGTTAATGGGGTCCACTCTCCACCATCCCTTTTCTTTTACATTTAACACTGTAGCATTGTTAACATATATACATTGTTTGTTTAACCAAAAGCCCAACTGGAGACAGACATTGTAAATTAGCCTAGGCTAAAAATGCTCAGTTACAAATATTAAGTAACATAACTTGATCACCAGCTATGTCAGGCTGCTACAGATTTTTTGGACTTGTGTAATTGCAAATCATAAGTGCCGTTGCTCAGATATGACACCAATGACCTAATACTAACATTAGTCATGTTGATGTAACCATGCGAGAACTCTGTCTGTGCTTATGAAAATTTACTCGAATGCTTGAAATTGATGGTATGACCAACTTCCTGATTACTCTAATAATTACTTATCTGACCACTTGGGCCATCCACAGAGCATTGACATTTCATTCTCAGACATTCAGTTGATCCATAAATGTAAAGAAAAAAATAGATTGTTATGCAATGGCAAAAGTAATGTACCTCATTATGACGCAGTTAAACATGATGAATTCCACAACCTTAATTCTAACCCACATGCATTATGTAAAGTGGGAATGTATCAAAAGTTAAAAACAACCATATACAATGTGATATGATTTAATGTGCAAAAATAACACTTCTTTTTTTTCTCCTGTTATAGATTCATGTAACACCCATTTTTAAGCCCCAGCACACATGGCAAGACAGAAAATAGTGTGAGAGCAGCTTAAATATTTCACATAATTTGTAGTGATTTTACTGCTGTTTTTATTGTAACCACTGTTAAACAATCAGACATTTTTGCTTTATTGGTCTAATTTAGAGAATCATCTCCTATTCTTATTGAAGCTGTGCAAATAAACAGGGCTAAATGTTATTTGTAAACAATAACACATTTTCCACGGTACAGATGGAATTTATACAGCAGGAAACAAATTACCAGAAAGAAAAGAGTCTTGATTTTGTTACTTTTAAGATACTGTGAGCAGCAGCAACACCTCTCAGCAGTTCAGTATTGAGCAGAAGTGACACACTTGTACCGAATGTACCTGTACCTTGGACCTTTGTGGACAAACAGTTTTCAACGTTCCTGAAACCAAGCGAGGGGCCTAAAGCTTCAGGATAGATACAATCAAAACGCACCCACAGGTCAGTCGTTTCAAGTCAAAAGACTTCTTCTGAACCACACACCCCTTAAAGCAGAGGTCTAGCAAATGTGCTAAAATTTTGCATTTAAACAAGACAAATCTCATACAGCAGTAGGAGGGTGTCCGCCGTTATGACCATTCAAAGTGGTCCCTCTTACAGAGCGTGTTCTAAACGAGCCATCTGGGTGGAACGAATCTGCCTTGTCTTCACAACGGAATACCATTAGGAAGCCATTCCTATAGTTTTTATTCATCCATCCATATAGGAGAGGGTTTGTGAAGGTAGGGCACATAGCCACAATGTGAAACACCGTGAAGATGAGCTTATATTCCTCAAATCGGAGCACTAGGTCCAGATCAGTGGCCAGCTGGAGCACATGGAAAGGCAACCAACTGGTTGCAAACACCACCACTACCAGTGCCAGCATCTTTGTGGTTTTCTTGCGTCGGTTGATGCTGTCGTTACGGCTGGACGGACTGATGTGGTTTTTCAGTTTGACCCAAATGCATATGTAGGCATAACTGATTATGGCTAAAGGAAGGATGTACAGTAGTAGGATCATTGAGAGGCTGTAGATAACTCCATCCCTGTTGATGCCATGGGGCCACTTCTCAGAGCAGACAGGCATGCGCAGGTTGATAGAAGGAATCTCTTCATAGCGGTATTCCCTGAAGATAGCAAGAGGAGCTGCCAGGACAGAAGAAATAGTCCAGGTGAATGCCATGATGAAGAGGCTGGAACGCCAAGTCAGGCGTCGACCAAGGTGGAAGACAATGCAGCGATAACGCTCCAGAGCTATGACAGTCAGGGTCAGGATGGACACGTGAACACTCAGTGCTTGGGCAAAAGGCACCATGTGGCACAACACAGCCCCAAATTTCCACTCATCCAGCAGAGTGTAAACCAGAGTAAAGGGCAAGCAAAGAGTGACCATCAGAAGGTCTGCCAAGGCCAGGTTGGCTATGAAGTAGTTGGTCACTGTCCGCATGTTCCTGTACCGAATAATCATGTAGATGACTAGCGAATTGCCCAGCAGCCCCAGCAGGATAATTAGGGAGTAAGCCATTATTAGGGTGATTTGGACTCCAAGGTGCTTGGTGATATCAGAGTTGAAA
Source organism: Anableps anableps (assembly GCA_014839685.1). Lineage (NCBI taxonomy): Eukaryota > Metazoa > Chordata > Actinopteri > Cyprinodontiformes > Anablepidae > Anableps > Anableps anableps. The sequence goes on from CM026074.1 coordinate 14,435,818, forward strand.
CCGGGTTGGTATGAACCAAAGCTATTGTTGAACAAAAATGAGAAGTCACTTTCACCAGGCTCCACTTCTGCTGTGGCGTTGGATGTGTCAAGTGGACTCATTTTTAGTGGAAGGTCCAAAATACTGAGGCTGCACCAACACCTGAGCAGAGAAAACAGAAAACAGAACAACTTCACACAAACTTAATGGAACATCACTTTCAGACTGAATACAGCTACATGATGGGATAGATACAATCTATCCCAATAAATACAATATATACTGGAGGTGTATGGGGTAGAATTTATTATGCTTTAGCTTCTTCCTACTCCTTTTCAAACTGAATAGGCGGAATGAAGTGGAAGCAGGGCGAGGCTGAAAGCTAACCTGCATTACCAAGGCTATTAGGTTAGCTGGCCGCACTGTCTATCAGGTAGAACCATGAATTCCAGAGAGGAGTTAGTATCTATATCAACAATGACTGCTATACCACAGTAAATGTAATTGGGAAACATTGCTCTCTGCATCTGGAGTACCTGGCCAAGATATGTAGACCATTTTATCTTAAGTGCTATAGAAATTACTACTATAATTCTTATACCTGTTTACATCTCACCGCAAACTAACAATAAGCTGGTGCTGGAAGCTCATCCTGAATGGGCTGCGATAGTTGCTGGAGACTTCAATCATGCAGAGCTGAGAGAAATGTTACCCAAGTTCCATAAAAATGTATGCTTTCTGACCAGAGACAAAAAGTTCCTGGCTCAAGTGTATACAAATATCCTGGGGTCATACAAAGCTGTGCCATCCCCACATTTTGACTTATCAGAACACATTTCCTTGATGCTGAATCCATTATATTAACCAGAATCACACCACCTGTGAGGACAGTACAGGTGTAACATTACAGGACTGTTTTGAAAGCACAGATGGAGGGGTGTTTTCACAGGGAATCAGTCAGGTGTGCCACAGGGCTGTGTGCTGAGTTCAGCCGTCCTTACCCTCTTTACAGTGACTGTATCCCCCTGCACTCTTCCAACACCTGACTCATCTCAGATATAAATGAGTCCTACAACAGGGAACAGATCCAACATCTAATTGAATGTTGCATAGACAATAACTTGGTTTTAAACACCACTACAACCAAAGACGTTATTGTGGACTTTCAGAGGATTAAGAGGAACACCAAGGGTCCATTGACCATCAAGGGGGAGGAGGTGAAAAGGGTTGACTCAATTAGGTTCAAAGTGGGGTTCATCCAGTTCACATCACTGAGGATCAGACATGGTTAATAAACATTACTTGCCTTGTAAAGAATGCTCAGCAAAGGCTTTTCTTCCTGAGGCTGCAAATGGCTGATATGCCATTTTAGCCGCTCAAGGAACTATTACACTATAGAGAGCATTGTGTGCCACTGCTGTACTGCGGAGTGTAGGAACTCCATGGAGGAAAATAGGAGGACCTTATCTGGTAATGATTCTTATTCTTAATTTTATTTGTAATTTTTCTTTTAAAATGTGTTGTTTATATGTTCAAAAATATTTCATTCATTCATTCATTCATTCATTCATTCATTCACTCATTCATTAAATGAGAATGTAAAGTAAGAGGAAAAAACACAAGCTTCAAGAGTGTCTTCCATTCAGAATTTTCAAGACCTCTGATCTGAATTTTTTGTTGATACAAGTACGGTGGGATCTGGATTAGTCATTTGCTTCTGCAGAGTGGGACAACCTTCACATACTCTCCCGAACAGTTATTCCCGCTGGGAGTACTGAGTGCAGTTAGGAGGGCTTGCCTGTCAAATCCTGCCAACTATCCCCGCCGAGGCCTCTCAGCTAGGAGTATGCTTGTACTTGGCTGTGAGTTGGTTCTTTGACCCCTTTTTTCATGTGTGCAACACCTTCCATTTGTTCCCATTCATTTCTGTCATAAACACCTCTTTTCATTTATAGAAAAGAGCACTAGCTGCATTAAGGCAAAAGGACATTTTTGGTAATGTATCTTAAAATCATGTTATTTGTTTCCAGTGTCATTTCCTCCTCAGTATGAGAGCTTCTTATAAAAAACAAAAAAAGAAACAATATGCAATTTTTACCAGGCTTGAGCTTCCATTGCAAATGTCACCATTATAAAGACATCTATTATTTACAGCTGAAGAGTAAGAACTCAGTGTAATTTAGTAGATAAGATGATTCTCTAATGCGTGCAGTCTCATCATTCACACAATCTTCCCTGATTGCAGTGAGAAAGGTGGATGTTCTAAAAAGCCGAGAAAAGGAAATATGAACAGCAGTCACAGAGAGAATTTAATAGAAAATCAGCTTTCCTGGAACAGACAAGTTAAAATTCCATCCAAAATTACACTAAATAGTCTATCTCACCTATTGACAATAATGAAAAAACATCTTTCCTCATGCTCTCTGTGTTGCTTGCCTGTTTATTTTCGGCATGCATCCCCCCCCCCTTAGGAACACCTGTGCCTGTATTGACACTAAAGGAAACGATGGACAAAGCAATGAGGGATAGTAAGTGAGTTCAAAGCTCAATCATTAGAGCTCCAAAATGTGTGCTTACAGCTGTAACTCATTTTAAAGGAATTAATGTGGGCCTAATATTAAGCAAAAATAAATGGAATTAACTGTCTTGTTTTTCCTGTTAATTTACATATGCAGGGAAAGAGCTGCTGCTGCATACTGATATTTGTTCAATTATTGCCACTGGTGGGTTAGATTGTCAACTAATGGTTTGGCAGATGAATCCTAATGTTGTTATTTGTCATTTAATGTAAGAAAAGGCTTTTAACTAATAAACACAGGAACTCTACATTAGAGATAAACTGTTGTACTTTTATTAGCACAGACATCTCAGCGATCTTTTGCAGCCTCTACTTAAAACTACGAGCCACACTTTTCTGTAAAAACATTTAAACACACTTTTATCATCTGAAAAAGAACATGTTATGTTCAGATTTTCTGTGTGTTTTACTTTTTTGCTGTAAATAGTTCGTTAGTTAAGCTAAATTTATACACACACACACACACACACACACACACACACACACACATATATATATATATATATATATATATATATATATATATATATATATATATATATATATATATATATAAACAAACTTACATGCCTCTGATGACATCACATCTGCAAGGCAACTTATAAGACTTAATTTGGGAGTATCCAGGTTTGTTTTTTTAATTCTCTTTTTCCTTGTCTTACAAATTGCTCCTTCAAACATTTTTACTTTTGTGGCTATGGCAAATTTCAGGGAAAACTGTGAAGAGGACCAGGGTAGACTGGAATGGACAGATTTCATCATCAAAGATCATCCATGATCATTTCTAGGCAAGCTGTTATGAAAACCACATGGTCTGGTCAATATATTCCATTAGGATGATTATCAAGTCAATGAGGTTTCTAGGACTGTTGAATCACTCCCTGCTTCCCCCAGAAAACCCACACCATACATGCACCTGCAGTACAGCCAATGCCATCTCCATCATTCCAGTTAACACCAAAGGGAAGATATAAGAAATGGACACCATCATTTTTCAGGGAAAAACAGATGAATTGTTCAGGTAACCTAAAGTTACTATGTAACTATTTAACGTGATATAGACAGTATATGGCATGTACTTAATCATTCAGTCATTCAATCAATCAGCCAGATGGAAAAATTCAAACAGGAATTTATTAGGCTTGGGATATGGAGAGTCAAACATATAAGGCTGAACCCCTGAATGGCTGAATCAAATGTTTCAAAATCTATGTAATGAAATTGCTTGTCTGAGATAATGTTCATGAATGTCAATTGATCTGGCCCATTATTGTGCTTCCTGTGATGTCATGACCCAAACACAAATTTGTGTCATTGGTGCACTTAAAAAACACTATATTTATGTGTATTTTCTGAAATTTTGTTGTAGAATTCCAGAATCTATTACTCAGCTGTGTTTTCGGTGTATAGTGGAAATTGGTTAGTGAACTATTAGCTCACTGATAGGATATTTCAAGTTTTCATTCTTGGAGAAAGAACTGAGGAAAATCTGACATAATTTATTGACACCTTCTCTTATTCTCTTTGATTGCTCTGTCAACGCAGGCTTCAAACCTCCAGAAGGACCATGTTTACTGAATGTCTTTCTCCATTCAACTTTAAAAGTTGATATGTAATATTTGGAACACAGGCACAAATATGGCAGCCTTGTTCCCAGCTAATTTAAAGATACAGGCTGATACAAGCTACCCTCCAAGCTTCCACAGTTAAAAAAATATATATTTTTTTCATTTCATTTTTATCATATATTTTATATTTAAAGTAGTTATCATTCACTCAATATATGTAGTGAAATGGCTTGCAGATTAACTGGAACAGCAAATCAGAAAATGTGGCCGTCGTCAAGCATGCACATCCCGCCAGGACCCCCTTGTCACCAAAGCGCAAAGATGCACAGGAGCAGAAGGACGTGATTTTTCTCCGTGCAGGCGACAGTTTCAGGTACTTTTACAGTAATTTCCCCAGTAATTTCTCCCGTCAAAACACACACACACACACACACACACACACACACACACACACACACACACACACACAAACTTTAGAGATCTATAATGCCTTATCACAAGAGGGGTTTTTTACGATGCACCTGCTGAAGCAGGAATCCAGCTCACATCAATGGCGAGTTATTACCACATTTTAATTCACCAGTTCAATCAACTATGCATTGATGCGTAATTTGTGGCCATTTGTTTCACTTTATCACTCTTTAAATATATCTAGCAGAGCTCTCAAAGCTCATTTAACCCACTAAACAGATGCAAATTGCTATAATAGTCTCACATCATTTTGGACTCTTCATCATCCTGCTTTGAAAAGGTTTCCTCATATCCAAATTACGCACATGTAACAGTTCCAGTTATAGGTTGCGCCGCGTCACAATAACAGAAAAATACACATTTAGCGCCTCCCTTGTGCACTTGGACACAAATCGAGCCTCGCATTATGAACTTACAGTCTACACGAATGTCAGTCGCATATTAATGGACTCACCTTTAGCCGCAATGTCTACTTTGGAAAAGGAGTCTTCACTCAAGAGTGGCGTGAAACAAGTGGTGTAAAAATCCCGAAGCTCCTCCCTGCCTGGAGTGCGCATCTTGTGGATCCACTGAGCTCTTCCGAGTCAGATCCAGGGGAGTCAGAGTAGGCGTGAGGCGCCAACATCTGTGCCAGGAACAAGTCCGCTGGAGATCTGCGCAATGGCCGCGTACTCTGGGCTCCTGTACATCACAGTTTTACCGCCTCTCTCATCTTTATTTTATTATTAAGACGTACATCACAAAGTGTATTGCATTCGAGGGTTTTATTTCTAATTTTCTCTTTGTGTGCACAGTGTGGAAACATCGTTGAGGCGAACATTTTGTCATCATTTCATTTCAGTTAATGGTCCTCATCATTCTGCTCCAGTCTGATCTCAGATGAGAAGTGTTCAAGTTGATCTGATCATTTATTCTTCAAGTTTGGGATGAAGTTAAGCTAACTGCTTAAAATCAAGGCCGGATCAGTTTGATTTCCACACATTCTGTGAGCTCCATGACAACCTGGAAGAGATGAACGCTGTTGTAGAATGCACCTTTATTGTTAAACTGCAGACATAAACAGGTAGGGGCCTGTTCCAAGTGGCAGGTCAATAAAAGAAAATTGATCTGAGACCCAGAGCTGATGTCATAATATTAGTTTGCAGCAGGTGTTATTAATCTGAAGGATTGTGAATGTGTTTTGAATCGGTAGGCCTAAATGTCTCAGTGTTTTGAATACAATTTATTTGTCATTCAAGTGTGTGCATAAACAGATAGCAGGAACGTCATGTGCAACTTTATCAGGGGTGGGGTTTTTTAATTATTCATTTAATTACAATTACTGGAGGTTAAAATGAAATAATGTGGACTTAATAATTTGCAGCATTTTAATTTACTACTACATATGTCTTCCAAAAGCATTCATAAACCTGAAACTGTTACACATTTTGCTGCATTACAACATCAAATTTCTATTTATTTCATTGTTCGTTTTTGTGATAGAACGACATAAAGTGGACCATAAGTTCGAAGTGAAGAGAAGAACCTTTACTTTTGTTTTGTGCAAATAAAAATGTGAAAAGTGTACCACTAATCTACTCATTTTACTCAGCCCTCTTTACTCTGATACCCTAAATATAATTCATTGCAAACAATTGGCTTCAAAAGTCACCTAATTAGTTACACTGTGTGTAATCCAATCTCAGTATAAATACAGATGTTCTGAAACACGGTAGTGGCACCATCATGGTGTTGGTATGCTATGGGATGAAGATTTACCATCTGTGGTTCTTCTTCATTCAGTTCCAGCTCTGACTGGAACTGCAGTGAAGGGTGATTTTTGAGAATATTGACTCTAGGGCTCTGAATCTAGATGCACTTCAAACCTTTCCAATCTTAATTTTTAGAAAAGTGAAAACCATCAATGATCTTCCTTCCACTTCTCTATTGTGATCTACTTTATGTGTATCCATCACATATCAATCATTGCGCTTTGTCGTATGAGCAGTCATTGTATGAGTTGACTGGTGATCACATGATCATATCAGAGTTGTTGTTTTTTTTCAGAACTAGGCAGAAAACAAGTGCCTACAGGCTCAAGACCATTTTAGTTGACCACAAAACATCGGTTTTGCACATTTGGTCTCTAGAGACTAATTTATCCATCTCCCTGGAGCTGTTTAGGAGCCACCTAAACTAACTGTTTGGGCTCAGGGATTTTAAGAGCTGCCCGGTTTATTTTTTCTTTGTTCTTAGAGTGTTGATCAGGCTCAGCCATATTGATCTGGGAAGGCAGCCATTTGGCCTTAATTTGATGTTTTAATGATGAGATTCACCCGCAACCTCCACATGCAAATGAAGTTGTCTTTGGTTCTGGAGAGTCTTGAATAGGAGGGCTTGCCTTGAGGAAAGTTTTAGGTCATCATTAGGTCCTTGGGATCTTCTGCATATTGTTTTACTTTTTTTTTATATTATTTTATTTTTTTCTGTTTCTCATGTGTGATATTGGTGTTTTTTCCTCTGATGAACAGCTCGCTCACGGACCCCTCCACAATATTTACATCAGTGAAAGGTCAGCACTTTTACTTGGTCATTCCAAATCAATAACTTTATCCTTCCTTAACAACCATTTTTAAAAGGCATCTGTGTTGAAGGTTGTTTTATTGCTGAAAAAGGACATGTTCTCCTTGAATTTACTTCACAGACAGATGTCCTGACATTTTCTTTTGTCACAAAGTGATGCTTTAAATCTGAAACAATTTTTTCCATCAGACATCTCGCTTGTTTACGTAATCTTTAGCATTCTGGATAAAGGCAGATGTCCAGTGTCACAAGGGCCTTTTCTTGCCGTTTTTACCTGTAATATGTTTTTCGTTTTTTAGCAAGCGTTGCTGTTAGAATGGCCATTCTTTGCCGACCTCTCCTGGGAAAGGTGACAATGGTCTTAAATGTCTGGATCTTTCAATCATTTTTGTAACCTTTCCAAGCCTGATGATTACCAACATCTTTTTACTGAGGTCCTCAGAAAGCTTTACTGCTACCACAATAAACTTCCACAAAGCATTATGAAGGTCAGACATTTATAAGTCCCTGTTCTTTAATGTGACCATCCAGAGTGTATTATCGCATTCACCTGGAAACTTTTTACTTTACTTTCACTTTCAAATAATCCACCATTCCTGACTGTTGCTTTTCTTATTGTGTATATTAGCTAATAATTTTCCTCTATAGGAAAAATACCACATGCAATGCTTTTATTTCTGTTGTTTTCAATGACTTGTAAAAGCATTTACATCCCTTCAACCTTTGTTTTAGTAACAGCTACAAACTTTACTGTATTTTTTTTTTTTTTTTAATTTTATGTCACAGACCAATGCAAATGTGTGTGTAATTGTGAGGTGGTAAGAATAGGAAACCTGTTTTACAAAATTGCTTTCAGATAAATAAAAAAAAAAAAAAAAAAAAAAAAAAAAAGAAAAAAGAAAAAAAAGAAAGAAAATTGTGAAGAGAATTTGTATTCAGCCCCTTTTACTCTGATACCCCTAAACTGTGTATCTCTGTATAAATACAGCGGTTCTTTACCAAGTTTGTTAATCAATAAATTAAATCATGAAGACCTCCATTCATCTTCCCATCAATTCTAATCAGTCTCAATCTTCTCTATCTCTGCTAAAACAAGCAAAAACACCCCCACAGCATGATGCTACCACCACCTCCATGTTTCACCTTGGGGATGGTGTGATCACTCTACCATACACAGCATTTTGCATGTGGGCTCACTTTTGTTCCCCTCTCACCAGAGTTCCCATGTTTGTTGTGTCCCCTACATGACCGTCAACAAACCACCAACAATACTTGTCACTGATTTCTTTCACCAATGGATTCCTTCCAGAGAATCTCCAGATTTGTGGAATGCAAGACTTATAGTTGTCCTATGAACAGATTGAGCTGCATCTGCTTCTCAAATAAAGCTCTGTGTAGGTGGACTTTCTTGTATAATTGTAAGTAAAAAAAGTTCAGCTGTTATGATTTTTTTTTTACAAGCAAATGTAAATGGGTCATCTTCATGTATCTTCTGCACTAGAAAATCTGATCATGTTTCTAGAGAAGAGGTAGGTTTTCCATGTTTCTTTAAGTTAAAGACAGATTTGCAGTTCTCTTTCTGTGGTGAAGCTTTTCCTCTTTTTGCTGTTGGTGTTTTTCATGAAGGTTACACTGACAACAAAACACTTTCTAATGCAGACAGATGAAAGTCTTTAAGTCACCGGTGATTGGGCATATTGATTCAGAGGGATAGATAGTCTGTAAAGTTTGTAAATTGGATTCCTGAGGTAAATGTTTGTGTGGGAAGTCCTTGTTATGCCCCGAGACTCGTTTCAAGAAGTAAAACTGATCTCGTGTCTATTTTTTCCCCTCTTCCGTTTTTGTCCAATTGAATTTACTTTTAATGCCCATATCCTTGCTGAGGTGCCTGTTGCTTCATGAAGAACCCCAGAGTCATCTCACTTTCAGTGAACTTACAGGTTTCAGAGGTAGAGAGGATAAATTATACAATTAGTGGATATAAGACACCATTTTCATTAAATGTGCTTTACAGACATTGAGCCCACTTTGAAAAGCTCTTAAATCTTTCAGAATACTGTAAAATGACTCCAAACATGGATTTTCTAAGCTTGAACATAGGAAGGATTTGCAAAAAGCATGTGTTCAAATCTGTAGATTTTTCTAAGACAGACCGCTCTATCAGGTCTTTCTAATGAATAAACCAGCTAACTTGCAATATTGGCAACAGCCTCAAAGCTATGGGGTTCTGTTTTATGTTTGGCTTGAAATTGGTGAATCCATGAAAAAATCTGCAATAAAAAATGTTGCTGGAGGAGATATTGAAATTAAACATTTAAGGAATAAAAAGGGTTTAATTATTTTTCCAGGAGACTTCATCCTTGTTAACATGTAATTGTGAGAATGGCTTAACAAAAATACATTACTAAGTCATTGTATATTTAGCCAGATATGTTATATGTATACAGCTAAGCCCCATAGTTTCATTTTTGGTCAAGCCCAAATTATTCTTACCAAATTTGCTCTTACATTGAAGCTTGATTCAACCAGTTCCTTTCTTTGTGGTAAAATGGCCTGAACATGTAACAAGTAGGAGTGGGAAATTGTGTTGAACACCGAAATTAAACATTTCCAACAGTGTGTTTTGGTATCGTTTAAACCTCCTTCGCATCCTTTTGCTATACATGACGGCAAAACAAAGCTCCTTGTTCAGTTGTTTTAAACTTTTGACAACTGTCTGTAGGTAGGGACAGGTTTTGGCTAGCAGCTATTTCCTTGTTGGCCATTTCTTAACTTACTTTTAAAAGGCATGTTCTCATGGGATGTTTAAAGACTAGCTCGTGTGCTTTGTAGTATGTACTCCTGTAAAACAGGAAATCATGGGATTCTGATTAAAACATCCTCGATACCAGTTGGGGGGGAGGGGAAATATTGAGCTTTATATCATGTTATAATGTTATCCCTCATCAAAAACATACCTGGAGAGTTGCTTTGACTCATTCATGCATGATTGAAGAATCCTTTAATCTCTGGTGGCAGCCATTCAGGGGTGCTTAAACACTTGCTCTAACATAGTGCTGCCTATTTACACAAAGCTCCTCCTTGGAGCTGCAGTCTCCAAGCCGAGCTTCCGCCTCACAGAGTACCCCTCCCATGTGCCTCCCCCAAACAGATCCTCCTGACTAGCGGCAGCAGCAATTAGCAAACACCTAGTGGAAGTGCGCATCTGCTGAGGTTATCGTACAAACTACTTCTCAGTCCAGCATTCCCAAGAATGGTTGTAAATGGCATAATGGAGAAATGTAGTTGTGATGACTTCTTGAAGGCAGAGTATTGGAAAGAGCAGGAGCTTCTTAAAAAAATAGAGAAAAATTTCAAGGTGTCAAATTGCGAAGTCAAATTTCTTTTTAGTTATGTTTGATATACACATCATTTTCATAACAACTGATATTAACAGTCACTTGACTGTATAAAATGGCACTTGGTGTCTGGAATACATATAATATCCCCCTCCCCCCAATAGAAAAAGGTACACTGAAAACTACTTTTAAGTTATATTTATTGGAAATAGGTTGATTTTGTGATTTGCTAAAACAAAAAGAAAACAAAAACCCACTTATATTTTTAAAGCGAGTTTTTTTTTTTAATCCTCTTTAAATAAACGTACTCAAAATAGTTTGCTTTTTTTTTTTCAAATTTGCTACATGCAGTTCTTTTTAGCCTTTCTACCCATCCTCTAATAATGTCACAATTATGACGTATAATATTATTATTTTTTAAAACTAAAAAAAAATCAGCAGTTTAAAATAATATTTCACAATTTCTCTTTTTATTATTCGTTTAAAGCAAGGTAATCCATTATAGTCAAGGCAATGCTTTACATTTTTTATATATCTCGACTTTATCTCTGGTCATGTTTTGGCTGTCATGAAAACCCTGAAACAGAATGTGAAAACAAAACTTTCAAGCATACTGTGTATTGTTGCTCTTAGAACTTATTACTTAAACCCTTAATGAACGAAACCAAGAACAGACGGTGCTGTGGCAGAGCTCATACGCTGACTCCGATGTTTCCGGGTTTCAAATGAACCAATCAAACGTCGGCCTTACACCGTGCGCATGCTCAGTTATAGCTGCTGTGGTTCCCAAACAGAAGCAGGATCAAGGAGCATAGAGGGTGGGACTTTGAAGTGTTTGGACACACATTTGACCTTACAGCAGACAGCGTAAGTTAATTAATTTGTTAAATACGCGCTTATATCGTTGTGATGTAGAAGATTTGTAAAGGTTTTTGGTCTTTTGAGATGTTTACGGGCGGCTATGTGGTTCTAAATGCTAACTCTCGGCAAACTAAACAAACCGTCTGAGCAAAGGGTTTTTACGGTCCGAATCATGTGATCTGTCGCTTTCTATCCAGTCCTAATCATCCCGAATTGAGTATACACTTGAATTGTTTTCTTGACACCTAAATTATAGGACTTTTGATAATAAATAACTGACAACTATTTGAACCTATTTACCATCTGTGTATGACAGGACATAGCTATTTAATATAATCTCTTTAGTTTACCGTTTAGTTTTTCTGCTGACACAACAAAAGACAGATCACCACCCTGAGTTTCTCCTTTTTTTTCTAATCTTTTGCTTTCACTTCCTTAGTTTGGACAGTTAAGACGACCCAGCATGGCTGCTGCTCCTGGTGCTCCTCCTCCCTCTTCCAAAGGCAGCCTGAGGGAGGACCTGACTTGCGCAATATGCTGCGACCTATTCCGGGAACCTGTCATGCTGTCTTGCATGCACCACTTCTGCAAGGCGTGCATTTCAAGGTACTGGAGGGGAACACAGGGTCCTGTAACCTGCCCTCAGTGCCGCAAAGAGTTCAGGTCCAAGCAGTTTCAGACCAACTACCTGGTGGCAGCAATGGTGGAGAAGGTTCGGTCCTCCTCTTCAGACATCTACGTCAGGAATCTGGAGGTGACTTTATTGCTTTTATTTTCTCCTCCGTTGTGTGTTTTAACATCAGTCATCAGGCTAGCTCACATGACTTCAGATGATTTGATTACTATGTGTTACATCTTATACAAATAATAAAATGTTCCAAAGTAAACCAATCTCTTTAGTTTACCGTTTAGTGATCAGAAATTTCCATCTGAGTTGTAAAAGTTTGATACAACTGTGCTCCATGTTTCAGTCCACATCTGTGTTTTATTGACACATCGTCCTTGACTTGATCTAGCCAAAGTCCACTTCCCACTCCCTTTTATAGTACTTTGTAAGACACAATATCTAACCTATGTTAGATCCATGTGTAAAATCGCATCAAAAGAAGAACCACCTGTGGAGCCTTCAACTCTATCACATAGGCATAACTATCAAGAAACAATAATGATATTTTTATATCTTTTTTTTTTTTTTTTTTTTTTACAAATCGAGATATTTGGTGCACATTTGTATGCATGAGTCAATACACTGTAGATCAACTATTCACTGTCTTTTAGGGTATGTCTCAACCAATCTTTGCAAATCTAGACTTGAATCATTGCCCAGTCTTCTGTTTAAAACAGCTCAAGCTCAGTCAGATTGGATGGAGGTCATCAATGAACAGCGCAGCAAGTTTCAAATCTCTCCACAGATTTTCAGTTTGCTTCCCCCCCCACTCTTCTATACACTTTAGATGTACATGGCTTACAGTGACCTGGTCAACAGATGTAACTGCTTGAGATGAAAAAATTCAAAACCTTACATTTTTCTTTTCTTCAACTTCATTATTATGCATTACTTCATCATGTTGATCTATTTCACAAAATCACAGTAAAATACACTGAATTTATGTCTATCACCTGAAAAAAAAAAAAAAAATTTGTATGAATACTTTTCCAATTGTTCAAACCAAAATCCTAATTTTAATTTTTTTTTAAACTACAGCTGTGGGATGTTTATTTATGTTTATTTATGTTTTTATGTGCACAGTTGGTACATTGATCTCCAAATCCACAGCAGTTAGGCTTAGTAGTAGTTTGTACCACATTTGCAATGGGTCAAACTAAAATATAAGCTTGTGAAATGCAGAGTCATGCAATAACAGCACTGAATACATCCTTAAAGGAATTTAATAGGTAGCAGTGAGTGTTCTCATTGCTCTGGCTTTCCTGTCCTGCTACACTGCACAGTTTCACAAAATATAAATTAGCTCCTTGAGACATTATTTGCATATTGCTGTGCAGAAAAGGCTGAGTGAGACCTTGGTGAGCCACAACTCAAGGAAGGAGGACCTCATCAGCATCATTCGCAAAGACAAAGACAAGATGGATATCATAAAGGTAGGCTCTACCGAACAGAACCTAATATGTCTTTCTGCACATTTATTTGTATTTTCAACTGTGTTCATAGTTTCGTATTATGTTCCTCAGGTATCTGAACACATTTCTGCTTCTCACATTTAACAGAATATGCAAAAAAGATAGAAGAAGTACGATGCGCTGAGTAGATGAAAAGGAAATCGTCATCAGTGCAAACATCCTGTGGCTGTTAGAGACAAAGAATCTCAAGCCCCTTTAAACTGCTTTGCATTATTTCAGCAGCTCTTCATCCGAATGTGTTGGAGTCTAACTGTTGGACTCATGTGTTAAAACCTTGACGCTTTGTGATACGCTTTTCTACCACAGTCCAACAAGGTCGGACCAAATCAGACGCACTTAATTCAATGGCACCTAGCTAGTTTAGTGTCTGAGCAGTTATTCAGACAGCTTATCTGATAAATTACTCCAGGTGTTGGCCTAACCTTCGTCTCCCATAATTCTGCTGCAACATCTTGTTGCTGGACTGAGTGTTCAACTATTTCTATTGACTGACCATAGGATTAATAAAATGTGGTGTTTGTTAAATCAATATGAATCAAAAACAGTATTTCTTTAACAAAGTCAAAAATTCCTCATTGATTACAGTTTCTTATACGTGAAAGGGATTTAATTCTTGCCTCACTACTTTTTTGCTTGTACCTCTTCAGATTTGTGACCTTGAAAAAGTGTTTATACCCCTTTTAGTTTTTTTTTTTGCAGATTTTCAGTGTGACACATGGTGGTGGAAGCATAATGCTATGGGGATGATTTTCTTCAGCAGCAACAGGGAAGCTAATTAGATGTTAGACTTGATTGAAAGATGGATGGAGCTAAACACAGTACTATGTCTAAACTTGTTTGAGGTGGTAAAAGACTTAAAACTGGTGGAAGATTTTTTTTTTCTTGTAGACAACCACACTTGACACACAGCCAGAGCTACAATGAAATGTTTTTGACCGAAGTGTTTGCGTGGGTTTGAATGGCACAGTCAAAGTCTGACCTAATCCAATTGAGACATTTTTGCAGGACATTATAATGCTCATTGAAGCTCTCCAACCAATCTGATTGAGCTTCGATTATTTTGCAAAGAAGAACAGACAAAAAAAAAAAAAAAAAAAATAAATAAATAAATAAATAAATAAATAAATATATATATATATATATATATATATATATATATATATATATATATATATATATATATATATATATATATATATCTCATTCACTAGATGTACAAAAGTGATAGAGGCATTACTCAAGACTTGTAGCAGGAACTGCAGTGGAAGGTGGTTCTGCATTTGCATGGTTCTACAAAGCGATCACCTACTGGAGTTGAACAGAAATCCATGCCACACTTAGCAGGTTTTTCTTTGTAAGGGATTTTTTAATCCATGGATCACTTTTCTTCAACTTCACAGTCATGCAGTGCTTTATGTCGGTCTGTTTATATGGAAGTCTAAATGAAATTCATCAAAGGCGTTGGATTTTGACTGATATAAGTCACTTGGCAATATAAATGCTCCTGAGATGCCGATCTTCTTTCTTCTGCAGAGGGTCGGAGCAGACCTGCAGGTGCGTGTCAAGGATGAGTTCAGAGCTCTGCATCAGATCCTGCAGGAAGAGGAGCACTCTATGCTGGATCAGCTGAGAAGAGAGGAGGAGGAGGAACTGCAGAAGGTCCATCGTCACCTGGAGGCTACAGAGCTGGCTATAAGGGAGCTGGAAAATAACATAAAACTGCTGCAGCAGTCACACATCGCGCTGACTGAGGTGGAGACTTCTCAATCAAAATCTATTAATTTTGTAAAGTTTTTTTTTTTTTTTTCTTGTACCTAACAATTTAAAATATATAATATCAACATGGAATAAAAACTTGAGTTTCATCTAATTTATAACTTTTCTACCAGTGTGTAACATGTAGTTAATGTGATATTTCTTTGGTTTCCTTCCTGACAGTTTCCACAGTTGAGGTAAGCATTTATTGCTATAGAGTGACACAGTAATTGCTTCAGGCCTTTTAACACCATTCATGTACATATTAGACTTTGACATCTAATTAATGTTATTTGATCTCAAATACCCTGATGAAATGTTTAATCCACAGACCCTGTGTGGAGGTGAACTTGGCGCCGGATTTTGATATCAGTGCCTTCAGCAGCAAATACTTGGCTCCATTACAGTACGTCACATGGAGAAGGATGTTTAAGGCTCTAAAGACAGGTAACTTCCCGTCTGATGGGCATAATTAAACACAGACTGATTATGCAATGTTCAGAATCATTTTAGAAAACTGACTGGAGGATTACAGTACCATATAGAAATATTCATACCTCATTGACTTTTTCACATTTTGTTACGTTATGACCAGAATTATGTCGTAGAAGGAAATGATGGATAGGTTTTGAATATTTTTAACAACTGAAAATCAGAGAAGTGTGGTGTACATGTCATTAGACCTGTTTACTCTGATAGCCCTAAATAAAATCCACTTCAACAAACTGTATTTAGAAGTCATCTAATTAGTAAACGGAGTCCACCTGTGTGTAAATTAATCTCAACTGTTCTGTGAACGCCTCAGAGGTTTGCTAGAGAACGTTAGTGAATACACAGCATCATGAGGGCCAACGAACACAGCACCCAGCATCTCAGCCTTTGAACCATTTTTCGTTCATTTCACAATTATGTGTGGTGTTGTTTTGGTCTATCACATCAAATCCCCCCCCCCAAAATACTTTGAACATTGTAGCTGTAATGCAACGAATATTTTTGCAAGTCTACGTGTTTAATTTTTATTACCAAACCAATATTTGCGCTAACCCCCTAATGAGTCTTTTCATCCCAAAGGTCCTGCTGCCTTAACGTTTGACGTAGAGACGGCGCATCCTAGCATTCACGTCTCCCGTGACAAAACTGTAGCAGTCGAGTGTAACGTCATGACCCAGCCCACGAGCAACAGCAAGCGCTTCCTGCAGTGCGTCAACATCCTGGCTGCCCAGGGCTTCCAGTCAGGGCGACACTACTGGGAAGTCGAAGTGGGCTCCAGCCCCAAATGGGATCTGGGCGTGGCCTCCGAGACGGTGGACAGATGCGCTCGGATCAAGCTGAGCCCCGAGAACGGCTACTGGACTTTGCGGCTGCGGAACGGGAGTGAGTACTGGGCTGGGACGCAGCCATGGACGAGACTGCAGCTTGGGTCGTCCCCGCAGAGGATTGGGGTGTACTTGGACTGCGATGAGAGGAAGGTGGCCTTCTACGACGCCGATGACATGAGCCTGCTCTGCTTGTTCAGCAAGGGGCCAAGGGGCAAAGTGTTCCCCTTCTTCAGCCCTTGCATCAGTGAAAACAGACAGAAGCCTCATCCTATGAAGCTCCTCCATTACCCTTCTGTGCCTCTGTCTGGCTAACTGAAGCCAGTCGATACTGCTCAACATTAAAAACCTGTTTATTCCCTTATTGACCGAAGACTTGTCATTCAGTATTTGAAAGGCATCACTGCCATTACGTGCATTATTGCATCATAGGATAATTTGTGCTTTTCTCAAATTTTCTATGCAGTAATCCTTATAGATTTACATTATATGGAAATAGATATAGCTTTTTCTCATAAAAATCGTGATGATTGTCTTTAGTGTCTCAAGGAAGAGGTTTTCATTCCATTTTGTTTTTAATCAGCGCGAATGAACTTGTGCACTTTATTGTGAGATGTTATATTTGATAAAGTAGTTCCTCGTGTTTTATGCATGAGTTTGAAATAAGACGATTCTGCCTTTAAGCTTTTCAGTTTCGCAGAATTGAACTCCTGTAAACATTTATTCGTAGTCATTGTATTTGCCTAGTTTCAAACACAAATGCATGCGTTGTGTGTTTCATTGTTGTATACATTGATGTAAGATGTAAAGCTGCAGACAATAAACCAAGTCAACCTTTCTTTGATTCTTGATTCTTTTCAGCAGCTGCAACTTTGCACGCATTCATCACCTCTGAAAGTTTAAAGTCATTACAGCTTGAGCTTATCAAGGATGTTATAAGGCAGCATCAAAGGAGGATGCACAATTGCGTACTCTGCGGTTGATGGCAGTCCAAAACCATTTCAAACCCGAGACAGTAAAGGCTTGTTGACTCTGCTGCACCTGGACTGGAATTTCTGAACATGTGAGCCATCTCTGACACTAGAGCAGCGTGAACAGGCGGGTTTTCAGTTATCTTCACAAACACACAAGAGCACCAATGTCCTGTTTCCTCTAGTCAGGTGAAAGGTCAGGCAAACAGAGTGACAGTGTGGTTGTTTCTGAGGTTTTGTTTTTTGACAGTCCTCAAGGGCACAAGAAGCAGGATGCTGCTGCCTGCTCTTCTGATTGGAGGAGTGGCACAATGAACTACACCAAACGGGAATTTGTGCTTTTCCTGTAAAAATGTTTTGTTAATTGGCAAAAGCACAAACATTTGAACTTTTATGCTGTGCGTCCTCTTGGGCTGAGGTGTTGTGCATACAAGCTTCTGACGAACAAAATTAGCATCCCGATGACAATGTTGTCTTGAGAATCTTCAACCAAGAGCGCAACAAATGGGCCCCAAAGGGAACTGCTGGACCTTTAGTCATCTGTGTTTTACATACACATCAAAATCATATTAATTTTAGCCTCACGATGATTTATTTGAACCAACCATTTTCCAAGGTGGAATGACAATGGAACATACAATTTCAGGTAATTTTAAAAACATAAACCATGTACACTTGTATAATTTTTTTGTGATAAAAAATACAGAAAGGCCTAAATATGTGCATACTACCCCAATAATATTTGAATTAATGCCCCTTACCAAACTGCAACAGAACCATATCAATAAGTTTCTTAGATAATTCTGGCTGGATATTTGACTCCTCTTCTTGGCAGAGGTGAAAAAACTCAATGAAATGGTGTCCTTCCATGGACGAAGTTTTAAGGCACAATTTATATGTTTTTATTAGGGTTGAGGTTAGAATTTTAGAAAGCCCATTCAACATCATGACTTCTTCATTCATTAACACCCATTTTGATGTGTTTGGAATCATTCTCCTGTTTGAACAATCAAATGTGTCCAAATTTCAACCACCTACCTGTTGAACTGAGGTCAAGTTGAAGAATTTGAAGGTAGTCCTCATTCTTCATTATTCCATCCACGCAGTGAAAATGACCATCAGCATGATCCAGCCACCACCATGCTTGACAGATGGTGCAGTGAAATTAGGTTTATAATTCTCACCTTGACTCCCCTAAGCATAGTTATTGTTCCAGGGTCTTACACATGTGACATAAACTTGTCTATCCAAGGGAAATAATTGGCTTCACTTAATTGCTTCTTATTCTACATGTCTCCATCCAAATAATAAACTTGAGCAGAAAAAAAAAGAATGACAAACATGTACAATCTACAGCTAAACCTTATATAACTACCTAAATCAATCTGACCAAAATTAAATATATTACAACAAAATTTGAAGGCCCTTCAGCACAGCATTGTGTTGCTAAAAAGTCTCAGCAATGGTTCAATGTTTCCTAACAGAATCTAAAAGTATTTGGTCATTTCTGATTTGGTCAGCAATCAGAAATGGTTGTTACAAACTTGTCTCATGCCTGAAAATATGTTTGTTGTCCACAAGGCCAAAAGAAAAAAAAACTTAAACAATTTGTGGTATTGGGATTGTTATAGTTTGAGGTCAATTTGCTGCCTTTTGTACTACTACATAGGCTTCAATTAATTGTTAGCAGAGTTAAAATATAGTATTTACATGGTATATGATGAGACACTTAGTATGAAAAAGTTTTAGACCAACTTATCAACCGAAGGTTATGTTTTTAAATCCTGTCACTAGTTGGGTGGGGATTTAAAACATGCAATGAGGGGTTCAAAAATATTAAATTTCTAAAAAGTTTTTGAAATTGTTAAAACCTAAGCAGAATAGTCAATATATACTGTCAATGTATACAATCTATTCCCAAAATTGATTTTATGGCTCCTGATTTTGTGAATAAATAACTGTGATCCAGCAGGCTGCCTGAGCTACTGAATTACAAACATAAACCACTATATGGCTGATGGGAAATTTAGGCTGACACTATCAAAACAAAACATTCTCTGAGTGCTGTATACCACTTCAAAGTAGCTCAGCAAAGTGGAGTTTGGCCCAAAGGTCCATGGATGTGAACTTCGCTGAGCTAGAGAGAGCTTTACTTGCTCCACATCCTTCCTATGGTAGTTGCTATGTGGAGCTGTGGTCTGTTTCCTGACCTGAGGATGGGCCGGATGGAGTGCTGGCACTTCAAGGACGAGTCCTTGAGTTCTTGGATGTCTCTCTGGAGTCAGTGGGATTATTCAACTCCAACCTTTTCATCTGACACAGCAGAGATGTCCGAGCCATCCTTCATAAGGGTCATTGTTGCTGTTGTCTGGATGTAAGCAATGTCTTATTAATGTGACTATTCAAGTCCTCTTTCGTGAGCATTATCTGTTTTAAATCCGTAAAGACATTTGGTAAGTCCCTGGCCAAAGCTTGGCTCCACTATCAGCAAAATTTAGAGTGTTTATTTTCCTCTGAAGCCGGGGGCGCTCCAGGGCTGG
Organism: Anableps anableps; assembly: GCA_014839685.1. Taxonomy (NCBI): domain Eukaryota; kingdom Metazoa; phylum Chordata; class Actinopteri; order Cyprinodontiformes; family Anablepidae; genus Anableps; species Anableps anableps. The sequence continues at coordinate 14,455,896 of CM026074.1, forward strand.
AACCAGGGAAAACATTTTAATTACAACCATTCAATCACAACATTGTGTTTTATGAACAGAGAGGTGGATTGCCTTAAGGGGTCTAGAGGGAAACACATGCCCACAATAACACCCCGTGATCTTCTTGCTCTGTGTTATTCTACACGCTTCAGATTCTTCATAACTGAGAATGACAACACATTCACATCTCTGAAAAATATTTTGTTCTCCTTCGTTTCATTGTCAGCAGCAGTTTGATGGATGTACAAGGGCTCCCCGGCTCTGAGGGCAGAGTTAGGAAAGAATCTGGGGTCAGCCATGGCTTTATTTTTGTTGTAACAGTCTCCAATCTTTAAGTGGAGATAGAGCACATTATTGATTTGCAGCGTACCCCTGGCACTGGACAGTAAAGATGTGTGGGATGGATTACACTAGATTGAACTGGCATCCCACTTCTTCTCCACAAGAGGTTTGACCGTCCCTCGAAGCTTCTGCAAAATCTCGCTGTTAAAGAATAAGCACACGCAGCTGCACCTGACACTCCATCTCCAAAGTGCACAACCCTACTACCCTGTTTGACTTTTTTGTACTCTTGAGTGTACACAGGTTTTCAATTTGCAAAGACTGCTGCCCATGAAATAAAACAGAGCTGACAGCAGCTCACTGTGGGGCCCGTCTGTTGCACTCTTGGTTGAAGATTTTCCTTTACACTCTGAAGACTCCCCTGAGGTGATGGATGTGTGGGTGGAGTAGGCTTAACGGGATTTGGACGAGCCTGGAAGATCTCTGCGCAGTTCATTGGAGACACCTTTATATCTCACTCTCTGAATGAATAATTACAGGCTCTTAATAAAATAAGACACTCCCAAAACTCAGGAAGAATTTGTGTTCATCTTGTCTGAACATTAAATTAATGGCTGAAATTTGACCTGAAGTGCTTTTTGGAATGTTCTTTGATAAACCATCACAAAGTAGCACATAATTATGAAGTGGAAGAAAAGTGCTAAATGGTTTTCTTATTTTATTTTATTTTTTTACAATACAAGGAATCATGTTGTTAGTCCCCTTTACAATGATACACCTAAATTAAATCCAGTACAGCTTATTGCCTCTAGAAGTTACCGATAGTATATAGAGTCTGTTTGTGAGTAATTTGATGTCTGAATAAATACATCTGTTCTGTGAAGGTCTCACAGGTTGGTTAGAGAACACCTTTGTGAAGAATCAGCATCATTAAGACCAAGGAACACAGAAAACAGGTCAAGGGGGAAATTGTTTAAAGCAGAGGATGTTGTTTTGGGTTAAAAAACAACATCCAAAGCTTTGGGCATCTGGCAGAGCACTGCTCAATCCATCATTCAGAACTGGAAAAGTATGTCATAGCTACAAATCCTCCAAGACATGACACTTAATGTCACAGAGCATTAATCCAAGAGGCCCATGTTAACTCTCTGAAGGAGCTGCAGAAATCCACAGTTCAGTTAGGAGAATTTGTCCACTGAAAAAAATATCCTTGTATCCAACAAATCTGTTCTTTATGGGAGGATAGCAAGAAGAAAGTTATTGCTTGAATAAAAGCTATGACAAGGTCAGGCACAACAAACAAGAAGGTGGAAGATGGTGTTTTGGTCAAATGAGACCAAAACCAAACTTTGTGGCCCAAAAGCAAAACATTGAGTGTGAAGGAAATATAACACTGCACATTACCCTGAACACAACCTCCCAAACTGTGAAACATTGAAGTGACAGTATTAAGTTGTGGGGATGCTTTTCTTTATCAGGGGCAGGGAGGCTGGTTAGAGGTAATTGGAAGATGGATGAAGCTGAAAACAAAAACCTGTTGCAGGCTGAAAAAGATGTGAGACCTCGACAAAGGTTCACTTTCCTGCAGGACATGACCCTAAACATACAACCAGACATAAAGGAATGATTTAGATCAAAGCATACTCAAATGTAAGAATGGCCAAGTTAAAGTTCAAACCTAAATCCAGTGAAGAATCTGTGGCAAAACTTAAAAGTGATTTTTTTTTTTTTCATTGGCCCTTTGCATCCAGTCTGTCTAAGCTTGAGCTGTTTTGAGCTGGGCAATGGGAAAAACATTTAGTCTCTAGATGTGCAGCTGTAACTGTAGTGAGAGGTGGTTCTACAATTATGTTGTACAATGAGTTGGGCTGTTAAATAAAACCCCAGTAAAAATAGATTGGTTGTAAAGTGACAAAACATGAAAAAGTTCAAGGGGTATGGCTGTTTTTGCAAGCCGATGTACTTCCAAAGTAATAAGGCTACCTGTATAAAAGAGAAGTTTCTAGATGCCTAGGAGGTAGTGTGTTTTGCTTCTCTCCATACTGGAGCATTTGTTGGCACTTCTGTGGTTGCTCTGACTGAATTTCCCACAGCATCAGGATAACCTGCTGAGCTATTCAGGTGCCAGGGCTCCTCCACATGCCTTATACCTGAAAATAAAATCAATATCAACTGTTCTGCACTGAGGGAAAATCAGCAGCTCTATGCAGCTCTCAATGCACTCTAATGAGACCTTTACTTTCTTCACAATGCGTGTAACCGCTGCAGGTCTTTCACACAGAGGATGAGACGGATGGAATTTTGCAGGAAGGAAATTTGTCATGGATGTTAGTGTAAACTACCCCCCCGTCCCCTGTCCCCGACCCCTAGTCTCTCTTTACACACCCCCTCTCTCCCACACTCTTTCAAATCAGCTTGTTTTATGAACTGAGTGGGTGGGTGCGCTCCAGTCACGAGCAAAGGAAAGGGAAATCATTGTAAATCCCATTCAGTGCCTTGTGCATCCTTTTGACAAAAGGGGAAAAAGTTTTTTCAAAAGTTTTTTTTTTTCCATGTCCTTTCTTTCTCTCAGCACTTCGACTATTCCGACACAAAAGCAGCCCGCTCACACGCATCGACTGACCGAGGAGGTTTACCTGAGCGCACCCCGCCTCCCTCCTCTTACGGTCACGGATTTGTAATTTACCAACCAAAAAACTCACTTTAACACACTTTCCAGCAGCATTAACAGCAAAAAATCTTCTCAAGCTTGTGCAATTCTGCACCGGAGATCTGGAGATGAAGACAGATTTCACGCTTTTCTGCCGGACTTGGATTGGAATAGCGTACGCCTCAGGTGAGAGACTCCATCAGTAAGACGGAAAGTTTGGAGTATTTGAGCTGGTAGTTTGCACCAGTTTCCCGTTCATGATATCAGGCTGACTTAACTTTTTGTAGCAATATGTATTAGAGCTCTATGCGTTGTTCTAAAATATAGACTTTTTTGTATTTGGTCAGTCTGCACTTGAAAAAGTAATTTTGTGAGGTATTAAATATTAGTCTTTAAATTGTTTATTTTAATGAAGCATACTGCTTTGTAAATTTAATGCTCAAGCATGGTAAAATTAAAATCTATAAGCAAGTAGATCATCCCTAAAAATGTATAACCGCTAAGTTCATTCAGACAGCCGTCAATGTCATTTGTTTTGTGCGGAGTCTGGAACAGTACAGCAAGGCCGATATGTTTATTGACTTTTAAAAAAATTTTTTTTATTGAGAATGAATATATCAGCTTAGTTAAAGTTAAGAGCTATCATAAGAACTGGATGAGAAAGCTCCCGTGTTAGAGCAAGAATTAAAGTTTGTATGCAACTTTAGCTAGATTAGCAACAGAGCTAATGCTAAAGTCAATCTTGTTAGCAAGCTTTAGCTTTTGAACCGTCATTTCCAGTGAATGGTGCATTTTAGCTCCGGTTGTCAGGGAAACTGTTTACTTATGACATATTTTAAAGTAGGTTTTAAAAGTTTAATGCAATTTCTGTGACATTTTTTACTTAACCAGTTTAGTGACAGCGTTCATGTCAAATGGCAGACCTAGCTGAAAAGGGGGATTTTACGTGTCACCTTGAAAGAATAAAATTCAAAAGTTTACTGCTATTTCAGTAACATTTAAAAAACAATGTGTCTTTGTAACATGGGTGGACAAACCATATGAGGAAAAAATAGCTCGATATTGGTTATAAATTAACTGACTTTGATTTTGTAGGTACATTTTAAAATTTGGTTGGAATTTATCTGATTTAAAGTGCCTTTTAGCTGTTAAACTTACAGAATTTCTACGCAGAAATGTTGACAAAAATGGATCCAAATTAATAATATGTAACTTGTTACATGGATTTGTCATTAATTCAGTTCCAACAACTTGTTTTATCAGTGTAATTTTCAAGCTAGTGCAGTTATTTAGACTAAATCATTTGTTTGCAATAACAATGAACATTAATCTTTTTTGACAGCCACTAAGATAACCTTTATAAACTATGTATGAAGTTCCTCTCAGAATGAAGCTCAGTTAATAAGCAAATGTGACAAGTCTGCATGCAGATAGGCACTAGGGGGAGGTATGCTGTTGTTGTGTTTAATATAAATGAAGCTGATACTGACTGATTTTGCAAAAAAGTCAGAAGGGTAAATGATAGCAGGACTTGTTGTGTGACATTTAAGGGCTCTTATATGTTTTGTATGTAGGTCACGTTTTTGGAGGCACATTTAGTGGGAGGAGAGCCCACTGATCTAGACCAGGCCAATTTGGGGGAGTGGGAGGTGGGTTGACGGTTCAGATCTGTTCATATCCTCCATAAGTAGGAGTTTGATTTGGGGCATTGTTGTGCTCCAGTGGAAAATGCATGTAAGGCTGTATAATGTAAAACACATTCCCTCTCCTTACCCCTTTGACTTACTTCCCTGCTTTACATTATGGGTGTCTCCAGTTTTGCTGAATGTCTTTGTTGACTTCTACATTTGTGATTGCCATTTAACAGCTGTTCATAAAGAACAGAAGACGGCTCTGTGAGGGGGCAGTCGCCATATGGCCACTCAGATCATAACTCCAGCTCTTCTAATATCTAGGAGCTGCTGTGCTGACTGGGATGCATTCAGAACAGAAACCAATGAACATAGGGCTTAGTTACATTAGAAGTTATTACTCTATCTGATCTGATCATTTTATGATGGGGTGCAACTTTTCACCCTCATTAGTATTAATCTCTTTACAGTATGAAAAACAAAGCAATGTTTCATAAAATATTCTAATAACAGTCACACAGCTGATAGGATTAATTTAGGTATATAAACATAAAAAAGGAAAGAACATTATGTCTATTACAGTTCCTCACAAAAGTACTCTTAGTATTTATTCATCTCAATCTTGAGATTTTATTTGACAGACCAACACAAAGTGACACCTTATTGTAAAGTGGAAGGAAAATGAAACATGGTTTTAAAAACTTCTTTGAAAAAAGAAGTGTTGTTTGTATTTGTGTTCAGCCCCGCTGAGGTAATACTTTGTGGAGCCACACTACCATAAATTTTACCATAAATTCTCAGTTGAATAGAGGTTTCACTGGGGCATTCTTACACATGAATTAGACGGATTAGATCAAAGCATATGCTTTGATCTAATCCGTTACGTTGTGGCTAAAAGTTTTGGGTGGTTGTTATGCTGGAAGGAGATCCCCAATCTTGAGCCTTTTTTTTTTAAGTCCTTAACTTTTTTTTCATTCAGGTTTGTCCTGTGTTTGTGTCATTCCATCTTCTAATTAACTTTGACCAACTTTCCTGCCTTTACTGAAGAAAAGCATGTCTACAGCATCACACTGCCACCACCAAGTTTTACCGTGGGAATGTGCTCAGGGTGATATGAAGTGTTAATTTTCCACCACCCAAAGCATTTTGCATGTAAGCCAAAAAGTTCAGTTTTGGTCTCACTAACCAGAACACCTTGTACCACATGTTCGCTTTGAACCTACATAAGTTATGGGGAAAACCACAAATTGGACTTCTTGTGACATTTTTTTTGACTTTCTCCTTGGTACTGTTCTATAAAGATCAGATTTTTGCAGAGCAGGATAAATAGTTGTCCTGTCGACAATTTTCTCTCACCTGATCTGTGCATCTCTGCAGCTCCTCCAGAGTTACCATGGGGCTCTCGGCTGCTTTTCTCGTTGACGTTATCCTTGGCCGTCCTGTCAGTTTAGGTGGACCGCAACGTCTTGATAGTTCTGTGGTTGTGAAATACTCTCTCCATTTTTGGGTGAAACAAAACTTTGAGACGTTTAAACCTAGGTTATTGTTTGGTCTTTATGATGCTGTTTGTTTTTTAATGTTCTCTGAAGCCTTCCAAGAGCAGCTGTATTTATGCTGAGATTAAATTACTCACAGGTGGGCTCTATTTACTAATTAGAGGACTTCTGAAAGCAATTGGTTGCTCTGGTTTTTATTTAGACGTAACATAAAGAGGACTAATAACAGACACAGAATACACTTTTCAGATTATTTTTTAAAAAAACTTGAAAACCAAGCATCATTTACCTCCCAGTTCACAATAATATGGTACTTTGTGTTGGTTTATCAAATAAAATCTCAATGAAATTCATTGAAGTTTGTGGTTTTAATGAAGCAAAATGTGGAGCTGTATGCTGGAGGTAAAGCACTCCATTACCAGAGGAACATTTTTCTAATATAGCCTCACAGGAAGACACTGAGGGCATTAAATGCCTCACCTGAGGTAAGTGAAATAGGGCATGTTTTTTCTAAATCAGAGGAGAAGACTGAGAGAAAGTGGATTGTAGACCTTCCAGATCAGACATCATTGTCATGTAAGTTGTAGAGGAGATATCATTTGCACAGCAACTTCAAAGTTTTGGGGTTCAAGATGTAACCAGAGGCATTTTCTGCCATCTTCCTATCAAACTCAGTCTCTGCTTTAAATTGTGTGGGTTCTTGAACTGGTTTAGAAATTCTGCTTTGAGGAAATGATGAGGAGATGGTGCAGCCTGTGGCTGAAAGTCGGTTCATTTATCTTTTTGTAGTTGTCTTACAGCTAAATTGGCCATTTAGAGAATATACAGTGGAAATAAAGAGACATATCAAGATGATGAGATAATTTCTAACTGAGATGAAGGACCAGATGATGCTTAGCTCACACTTTACTTCCTGCTGTTGATTTTTCTTTTAGAGTCGAGTGTTTTCTGTACGCATACCACCACTTGATCGGATCATCGCAGAAATCTGACTCTCAACTCCGGGTGTTATTAGAGCTGTCAAATCATGGAGGTTGAGTTTTTACTGGCCAACAATAGCCCCCTATATTCTCAGTGCTGATCTCAGAATTCAACCTCAGGACTCAGAGGAGCCGACTCATGATGTCTGACCTTCAATATTTTCTTCTATCAGCTGGAGAGCAGCTCAGTAGGGGTAGGAATGCTGCTGCAGCACCCTGTGGGAAGGTAGGAAAGCACAAATAAACAGGGTCTCTGGTGCTTCCATTATCACTACCAGAGTGTTTTGAGGGCCCTTGGGCCATTGGATGCTTGGTCATCATGTTAAAGCACCAACAACACCAAATATGACTGGAGAAGAGTGATAAGCTCTCTCAGCAATAGGAATTTGTGGTGGAAAGCCAAAAATGTGTCAAAGTAGGTGCTGGATAGTAGATGAAAACCATCTGTGGTGTTTTTAACTTTATATTTCTGATCCCTCCTTGATTTCAGTTTAATTTTTTAAGCTGTGTAAAGAGTGGCTCTGTTCAGGGCAAAGCCACTGAGTGAGTCCAGGGTAAAATGGAAATATACAAAGCTGTGTTTCTGCAAATGGAGCAATCCCCTTTTTTATTAACACCATAAAAAAAAAGTCTTAGCCAGTTTGAGTATTATAGCGGGTTGGTTTCAGTGTTGAAAAGGCTGAAATAATTGAGATGACTAAAAGTATAAAAATGGAGAAGAAATTGAGGAGGGAATTGTTGTGTTCAGAACAAACTAAAAGTCAAAGGGAAATAATGACAAATTTAAAGGACCTAGACCAGAAACTGATTGGCTTAACAACTCAAGCAAAATATTATTGTATGAGAGAAGGATTGAAGATGTAATTGTTTTGACGTTGAGGGAAAGCAGAAATTAAGAACAAAGTAGACCTACAAGCCAAAATTCCTGAAGGAAGAATAGTGACAGAATAAAACATGACAGAGCTTTCATTCTGAATTCACTATGAATATTAATAAAGAAGTCCTTCTGACATTAATTATGTTAAGATGAAACATCTGCTTAAACCACTGGATGAGTTAAAACAAAGAGTTTTGCAGGAGAATCATTTTATTGTTTTCATACATATAACCGATAACTGGCTCCATCATCCCTAATGTATAGCATTCAAATGATTAGATTTGATTCTTTAAACCTTTAATCAACACTGACAGCTCAACTGACAGCTGTTTAAAGGACATTAAGCAATGGCTCTCTCAACTTAATTCCACCTAAATGATAAAACCGAATGGATTTGGTTCGATTCTCCCAGTACATTATGTAAAGTTTCACCCAGCCTAGATTTTCACCAATCCATATTTATCTGTTTATGTAAACAAACAAACAAACAAACAAACAAACAACAACCCAAATAAATAGCTCTTTAGTTTAAGATAACTCTGCAAACCAATTTTTGGAGTTCTTTTGGCGCCCCACAGACTGTGATGCCCTGGGCCTTGAGCCACATTTCCCATATCAAAATCATCTGGTGGTTGTGCTTCGTGTGTTTTCTATCCATTCACTTTTTAAAGTGCCATTACTAAAGACTTGAAAGGTCTAAGGTGTGAAGCCAATCAAGAAGGGCCATGAAGCTCGATGTCCCTGACATTTTCTTTGTGCCAGCTACAAACCAAGTTTTCAATTTTTTTTTACAAATTCATTTAAGTGTGGCACACATTTGTGTTCATCTCTGTGACGTAGTTCTCTGTTTAATCACTTTTATTATTTTTGGTCTGTTTCTACCATCTTGTCATATCTACAGACTGACATGTTCTTCTTGCAAAATGGGCAAAATGCCTGGAGCTCATTCAGTAGCAGTGCCTGTGAATAGTAATTTTCAAAGTCTTAGTGCTGATTCTTTTGTGGATTTAGGTCTGGACTTTGACTGGGCCAGCCTGACACAAGAACATTCTTCGATCTAAACCATTTTGTTGTAGCTCTGGCTGTATGTGTTGGGTCGTTGTCCTGCTGGAAGGGGAAATTCCACCTTAGTTTCACGTTTTTTTGCAACCTTCAGCAGGATTTCTTCTTCTTATCCTGTATTTTACTCCATCCATCTTCTCACCAAATTTAACCAACTTCCCTGACCTCAAGAAAAGCATCCCCCCAGAATGATGCTGCCATCATCATGTTTCATAGTATGGATGGTGGGTAGTTTCCTTTTCCCAGTTTTTACATGAATGTCAACAAGTTCAGTTTGGATTTTATCTGACCAGAGCACCACTATGTGTCCTCCTCATTGTTTGTGATGAACATGAAACAGAACTCCTACAGCTGTCTTTTAACAATAGCTGTCTTCTTGCCAGTCTTGTTCACTGCAAGACTAAACGTTAGATGACTTTTGAACGCTAGGTTTTATGAAGAGGTTTCTGTCTAAAGTTGCATTTCATAGTTTTAATGGTTTGCATTTGTTAGAAACTTTGAGGTACGTTGTGTTTATATGTTGCATAAAATCCCCCAAAAATACACTGAGGTTTGGGGTTTTGCGAGTTCAAGGGCTATGAATACTTTTGTCGGGCAATTAATATGATTACTTGAGTAGGCTTGGATAAATCTAGTAAGTTTGTGCCAAACTCATCAGTTTATACCATCTTATCTGCTAAGGATGTTGATCTGCTCGATGTGAATCGCCTCTCAGAATGCTGTTTTCAGTTCCCAGAAAAGTCCAGATTTGTGCATCTAGTCTTAGTCGTTTTAGTTTTCTTCTACACATAATGTTTTTGCTTTGTTCATATAGGTTAGGTCAATGTGAGTGCAAGCTGCAGATGGTTTTAAGCTGATGATGACCAGTGCTTTTCAATGGTTTTTCACTCTATATACACTGTTTACCTGTATTCAATCAAACCACTTTCAGCATGATTTGTCAGTACAATCTGAATTAGTAACAGACCTTGTATGTCAAAGAGAAATCTTCCAGCATCAGAATAATTTACAGTCTTACAAACTCGTTGAAGAAATGCGTTTGCTCTTAGCAATGTGAGAGATGACCTCACATCGCTTCCTGTTGAATTATCATCAGTGAACTCATGCAAACACATCTCCTGTATTCAAACTGGTTGATGCTGACATTTTGTATCTTGACTCTAAAACTGGCAGGGCAGCTTTTGTACAAAACTTAACAGGCTGCTTTAGGCATACAGTGGATAACATAATGGGTATGATACTGTAATACCTGAATTTTGGATCCAAAACAAGGTGCTAATTTCTTCTGGTTTCATGATACGTGATGTAAGACACAAGCAGAATCACCAAAATTGTCACAAAAAAACTTTCTTTTGTCATAGAAGGTGTCTATTTTACAATATGCTGGAAAGAAGTCTCATTGCTAGGGATCTCTCGTCCCTTCTATTAGAAATTTTACTGCTCCAGGTCTGTTTTGCAATCTGAAGACAAGCATATTCCCATCAGGAGGGTGCTGGATCAATGTAGAAAAACAAAGTTGTAGAAGTTTGTTTTTGTACAATGCTCCAAAATACTCAGTACATGAGGAGATTCAGACCCGGCAGACTGAAGGTGATATAACAGTCTTCCCAGAAGTGGTCTGTAAAGTCTGTTTTGCTTGACCGTGCTGGGAATTAAAATTCAGACAGTAATCTAAGAAAACAGGGGGAAGGTGACAGAAATAGATGACTTCTTACACCTGTTTTTCTAGTTGTCCACAAAATAATACTAAACGACTGGAAAGCACATAGCTTGGCTGTTCTTTCAGAATCAACATTAAAATTGTCTCTCTCTATTTATATTTGACAGTGTCTGTAAATTATGACATACACATATTATTTAAAGCTCATTCAGAGACATTTTTATCTTGGCAGACTGTATCGCTCAAGTGCAAAAAAAATACCCTTTATTAGGTCCTAGTTTTTCTTTCTCTTCTTTACATTCTAAAAAGGCATGTTTGGAGCTATTACCATGCAGGAGAGGTTTAAACTATCGATTTTTTTCCCCATCTGACTCCTGCTCTTTTAGCCCTTTTAAATCATTCTAGAGTTTTAAATTGCAGCATGCATAATGTTTTAAAAGTGGTTTTCACAAAATCTCCCATTAAGGGGAAAGATGATGCATTTTATACATAAATCTTTTGTGTGCTGAGTCTTAATGAGAAGTACACAAGCTCATTGACTTCACAGACAGTAATTTGAAGCTGCAAATATGATGCGTGAATGGATGTTTCTTTATTACCTTCAGTTTAACACCAATATGAGCCAATAATGGGACATTTATTGCAGTTAGTGTAGCTAGATTATTGAGGAACGTTTTATGGAGGAATGATCTCTCTACTCATGATCTGAAACTGAATACAGCCAATACGACACTCTAAAGTGACTTTGTTGCTTAGAAACGAGTCATTTAGAGTATTTATTAATAGACTCAACCTCAAAGCACATTAAATCCAGCTCAGTCTCAGAAAGCTGTGTGTGCTTGGTGTATAGAACTGATCTCTATGTGTTGGAGGTTGGATCAAATGCATGGGAAAAAGTTTATTGGCAAAGCCTGAGGAAATTGCCAGCTTTCCTCCCTTTAGGCATTCAGTACTATAATAGTTGACCCTGTACTCCCTAGTTTGCCTTGTTTTCTTCAGCATCTTAAGCTTCCGCAGTGATTTACCTCACCATGGCAGGGGAGCAAAGGCTTATTTTATAGCTTCTGAATCATTGGGAGTTGAGTAACAAACACAGTGATTTAGTCTTTAAGGCATTAAGGTTAGAAAGGAGGGAGTACCAGGCCTATTTTTCCTAGGCTGAGATGCAAACAACATGGTTGCTTTTTTTTTTTTTTTTTTTTTTTTTTTTTAACAGAAGGACTGAGATAAAAAATAATAGCTAAAACAGAATATCCTTTTTTCCCTGTTTATGTACAAGCTAATGTTAGCTAATCCTGCTCTGCGGCACAGATACCTGATACAGGAATCAAGGAGGTAGTTAAAATGCCATCCAGCGACAGGGCACGAGAGGTGGACAAGATTCGACCCAAGATGCTAAAAGCTTAGAAAATTTTGGAGCTGTTGTGGTTGATAAGCGTCTTCAGTGTTGCATGGAGGACTGGAATAACACATGTGAAGTTGCAGACAAGGGAAAGGGAGACAAGAGAGAGTTTTTCCAACAATCGAGAGATCCCACTTTTTAGAGTATCAGGGAAAGTCTGCTCTAGCATGTTGAAAAGGAGGCCCCAAATGATTTGGAAACCTCAGATTTAAGAGGAGCATTAAGGCTTTCGTCCTGAATAAAAACAGTGGACCAGATCAAAACCCTTCCAGAATTGCCCAGGGGGTAATGGGAGTTTGGTTTTCTGATCCTGTTTGAGGGGTTCATGAACAGGATCTGAAGGTGTAGTCATTAAGAGGAGGGTGCTAGGTTTGAGAACCTCAGGGTGTCAGTTTTGTTTTTGCGGATGATATGGTTCTGTTGGCATCTTCAGTAAATGACCTTTGGTGTGCACTGGAGTGCTTCATTGGCTAGTATGGAGAGACAGGGATGAGAGTTAGCTCCACCAAGCGTTGGGCCATATTTCTTAACTGAAAACAAGTGGACGGCTTCTTCTGGGTCAGGAGGAGGTATCTTGGTGTCTTGTTCATGAGTGATGGCAGGGTAGATAGACAGACTGGGGATTGTGGGTGCTGCTCTGGTCTATTTTGGTTGAGAAAGAGGTTAGTCAAAAAGCAGAGTTCTGATTTATTAATCTGTCTACACTCACCTATGATCAATATATTTTGTCATGATTTATATCTCTCAACCATAAGTGAGGGTTTTGTCTAAAGTAAACTTCCTCTGTAGGGTGGCTGGACTCTGCCTTAGAGATAGAGCGAGAAGTTTACACAAATGAGTTTGTGTGTGATAAAGAAAGTTGGAAACTTTTCAATACCAGTGTTGCAGAGATTATAGCTCAAATATTGGCTATTCATAATCTCCATTTTAGGAGTTCCTGCTGCAATTCAAGTTAAATGGGTTGCAGGTCTTTGGAAAGCTAAAGCCCTTTCAGATTGGTACGCACTTATTGCATAGGAGATAAACTGTGCCACAACTTGTTGTGTTGAACAGGAGTTCCTAATATGCCCACGGCCCCCTCTCCGGAAGAGTTGCCATCCCATGCCGGTTCTGAAGAATTGAAGTTTGAGTTTTTGGAGGGAGTAAGCTGTCAGAAAAACCCTAGAAGGCGCAAATTTTTTGCGCTGTGTTTTTACAGTTTTGTTGTAAAAATATCTTAGATTATTTTTCCAATTGAAATGTCATCGTCAGTTCAGGCAGGGCAAATTGTTTACCAGAATATTCAAGGGAAGCAATTTCTCAGTTACGAAAATGATGACAAGCCAAAATGTTCCGGCACAGAGGAAGAGACTGAGCTGTCCGGTGTGCCTGCGAGGAAGATATGGGAAGTTTTGGTCAGGGACAGAGGTTTTAAAACATAGGAAGCTGGCCCAGATGGCTTGTTGCCGCATCCTTAATGTTACACCCCTCCTCTGGCAGGATGTTGGAGATGCCTGTCCCCTGCGTTGCTAGTGGAGAGGACAGGGACGTGGTGGATGTCATTCACCTCTGTTGTAACAATGAAATCAAAGCTGGGCTGCCAGTCAGGCCGTCGCCTGGCTTTGCCTTGGCCTTGTGTCCAGATGACAAAGGAAGTGGACTATTTTATTTATTCTTTTTTGAGAAAGAGGGTGTGTTTTAGAGCCTGAGGCAAGATGACTCCATATCCAGAGCATTTCATCTCATTCCTTTGCAGATGCTCAGAGCTTTTTTTTTAAAAAGTTGCAGCTTTTACTTTTTGCAGATATAGTGTGGCTGAAGGAAACTTGTAGCTTGCTACATTCGCCGTGTCCTCCAAGTCTGCATAAGTATTCCAATTTCTTGCAACCTGTTAAATTTGTTGCAGGAACGTTTTTATAGATTGGTATATATGTCAAAGATTTACAGCAACAACAAAAATACTTTTCGTAACTGCTTGGCATCATTACTTGATTCTCTTGTTGCATGTATGTATATTTCTGTACGAAGCCTGACGTGTTTACTCAAGGTTTCTCTTTTCCTGTCACATGATCAGTCAGAAGCAAAAACTACAGAAGAGTGCTAAAAACTCTGATGCCAAATCTTTTTTGCTGTCCATGAAAAAGGGAAGTGTGGGAGAAGCGTAACTGTGATAAAGAAAACAGGAAATTTGCACGCTGATTTTCTTTTCATACAGGATTTAATGTGCCCCCGTGTCGGATCCATGAAGAACGGAGCTCTCTGCTTGCTGCCTTACCTTCTGTGCTCACAGCGCTTGCCTGCTTTCAAACTGCGTGGCTGTTAGAGAAGTTTTACATTTTTAAATGGCTTAAAGAGCTTCACTGGCACTGACGTTTGACTCTTTCCCCTTTGTGTGTGCATGATTTATCATATCGGCAGATGTTCTCCATAGGTTAGAAAGGCTCCTTTCAGTGCTGTCTGAATGTGACAAAATGAGTGTGAGCCCCCATAAGAGCAAATAATCATCTGAATGCAAATGATACAAATTTAAAAAGGTTTAGACTTTTGATGAGGGTTTTGAATTAATCCAGATCCACAGATATTATCAGCAATTTGCTTGAGTTTCCCTTGTAGTTGTTCACAAAACACACATTGTACATCTAAATACAATGACATTCAAAGGTTAAGGCAAACCCATTCCATAGTTATTATAAATATGTAAAATGGTGTAACAAGAAGTTAAAGTTAAAAAAAAAAAAGATCTATTGTTATTGCAAAAGCATATCACTGTTTTCTGAGACAGTCATCAATTTGTTAATTGAGGCCATCCAACTTTAAAACGCCCCCAAAACCCAAACTCTGTTTTTTCCCCCTCAGGTATGAAATATCTTAAAATTTGCGAGCAGGTCGGGGTCGAACTGGAAAATTAACTTCTCCAGTTCAGCACAGAGTAAATCCAGTGCCCACATTTTTATCTCATCCCTACTCCAACCTCACATCATAGTGCATTTACTGTACCTACTCTGCTAAAATTAGAAGATCAAACTTTTCTTCAAGGCTTTTTGGTCAGCAGTTAACTTCAAGTTGTAGTAAAGTCTGATTTATTTAACTTAAAAATAAAATAAACAATGTATTTTTTCTATATGTTTAACAAACAGTTATTGGCTTTCTTTCATTTTTACATGTTGGAGAAGAAAATTTGGAATTTTTCATTTGCCAATGTTAGTAACTAAAAGTAAAACTGAGTTTTAGTTCAGTGCAGTTTAGTGATAGAAATCACACTTCTTTATGTACCTGGTTTACTCTCGTTTATGACCACAAGTGATGAGGATAGTCGTGACTAAAATGCCAATGCTCAGGGAGAGTGATGGAAACACTGTGATAACAGAAAACGTAACTTCTGTGTGGGAAAAATTTATAACGTTATTAAAATATTCAGTACTGATATTGCAATGTCATGTTTTCCTAATTGTACAGTTCCAGTTTGGGCATCAGCAAAATGTGCCAGTTTGTGAAAAAAAACTTGCTAGTTGGAAATGTGGTTTTCCAGGGGTTTTAATGTGACACACACTAACCTCATCACTCCAGTTGTTTTGATCATTAATAAGTCTCATTTATTTGTTCATTTGAAAACTTCTTAGGGTAAATTTGTTATGAGGGTACAATGATTTTTTTTCATTTAATGGGTCTTTCATGGCATTAGTGTATACGTAAACTTGAACAGAAACTGAACAGTCATAGTAAAGATTTTTTTTTTCTTTTTCGACATCCAAACTCTGACTGGTATTGGTCCTTTAATTCAACCTTTTCCTGCTGCTTAATTCTGCTTAAATGTTAATATCAGAGAATGATAACCTAAGTAAATACAAAATGGATTTTTAAAATCACATTTTTTCCCAGTCTCGTTTCTATTGTGGATTCATGAATGCTGAGCTTAAATGAGGGAAGAGGTCTGGAGTGCTTTAGATGTTTTTCCATGTCCTTTTGTGTCCTCCTGAAGGAGTCGTCAAGGTGCTCTTGGAGTAATTTGGGTAGGCTCACACCCTCTGAGAAGGTTCACTACTGAACTACCATGCTTTCTCTATTTCAGTGTGGTTCACTGGAGTGCCAAAGCCTTAGCAATGACTTTGTAACCTTGTCTCGTCTGATAGATGTCTGTGACTTTGTTTCTCATCTGTTCCTGAATTTCTTTAGATCACTACTTGTCGGACAGGTTCTTTGACCAATTTGACCAATTCTTTTTTTTTATTTTATTTTTTTTTTAAAATTTATTTATTTTTATTTCAGGTCTGGTAGTAATCAGGTCTGGGTTTGGATGGAGACATTTATTTCAGATTTACAAAAACAGTGTGATCTATCACAGATAATTCAAGATTTATCCAGGGGGTCAGATTGATTTGGATAGTCTTTCCCCAAATTTTACTTTACTCATGAAATTTGTTTGATCTGGAACAGTTAAGTGTGACAAAAAAGCTTAAATCAAAGAATCCTGTAAGCCATGTACACTGAGGACACAGCTACCTATGGTTTTTCATTGTTTTATTAACATTTGTGTTCATTTTCAGACATCCAATTTCATGGATGCCTAATGTTTGGACAAGATTTGAGCAGTCTAAACATTTATGAAACATTCTCATCCATTCAAGTTTCAGCTTTCATGTTTTAGCAAAAGGAAAAAACAAAAAGGGATTCAGTTGATCTTATCAAATAGTTCTCAGTTGGAAAAGGTTTGACCAAACATTTGCATGTTGGCGTGTAAACCCTTTGTAACTTGGATTTAGGGACTCCTGCTGCTGTTAGAAGCTGTGGAGAGAGTAGATTGGACAATCTTCTCTTTTCATGACTTTTGAGGAATTTATGTATTTGATAGGGAACAGCACAAAGCAGCCAGTAGAGGGGAAGACAGAGACGGATAGAATGTCATACAGCAAAGACTGGTATTTGCTAGGGACACTGGTATGCAACCTAGAATGTTAATGATTCTGTGGTTGTTATCTGAACCAGGCGGATGATAGGAAACCGACACCATCCTTCATCTGTACAGCTGATATATGACATGTTTACACTTTTTATAATCATTCTTGCAAAACACTTGGATAGGACTTCTCTTTTCATACTTCTTGATATTCTGACCTATTAAGCAGAAAATATGGAACCGCTGAAGATGTTCCTCTGGAGTGCGTTTTATACCGGTTGTGCATTTATTTTCTCTCTGTCAGCCAGGTATGGGAGTTTGGACACATCAAAGTGCCGTCTGATGCACATGGTGAGCGAACAGGCACAATTGTCCTTATAATACAGGCTTCTGGCTCTCAGCTCACATTTGGCCCTTCCATCAGCACAGAGGCATGCAGCCCGGCAAAGTGTGTCTAATGCAAGCATCTCTATACAATCCTTGCCATGTCCTCTGCATGTTGAGAACACCACCAAGCAAACTCTTTGCACTGCCTCGGCCTTATCTTTGTAACATTTTTCCCATCAAGGAGCACTTCATTTCCTCTTTCCTTAGCGATGCTTCAGGCTAATGTTTTTCATTTCTTCATGGTTGCTTGGCACAGCCAGCTGGACGTAGTACAGGGTACACACATCCATCCCCACAGTGAAGGAAGCTTCTCACAACAACGAGAAATTTCTTTCCTTGAGAGCAGCGTCAGTTTTTTGGTTTGATCATAAAGATGTGTTCAGTGACCTGTCATTCTGATGTGAGAAAGACTGTCAATGAAGAAGTCTTCTTGAAATAAAAAATGGGAGAAATCAGTGTGGAAGTACATTGTGTTATCTTTGTTGGTTAAAGCGGGCTGATTGTTTGTAGTTAGGAGCTAATCTCTTAAAGCTGGGGCTTATCTCTGCACCAACAGCTGGAATGCATGGGAAATGAGGGAAACCAAGCTCAAATAGGTTTTTGGCTCACAGCCACATGTTCTGATTTGTAAAGTCAGACTGCCAGCGAGCCAATCACCATTCATTTGAGAAATCTTAAACTCTTTACGTTTTGTTATGCTACAACCACAAACTGCAAAGTTGGTTGGGATTTCATGTGAGATACCAACAGAGAGAGATGAACACATGGTTTTAATTTCATTTTTTTTTTTGCAAATAAAGACCCGAGGAGCACAGAGTACATATGTATTCAACCCCCTTTACTCTGATACCCCAAAATACAAATCAGTGCAACTTTCTGAAGTTACCTTTATATTTTAGGGAGGATATAAACACCATCCAATGCACTGAGCATCTCAAATAGCCCAGTTCAATCCATTGTTTGGAAAGAATTTGGCACAACTGCAAGCCTACCTAGAAATGACAACTGAAAAGACAGGCTAGGTAACGAGAGCATTAATCAGAGAAGCAGCTCAGTGATAACTCTGGAGGAGCTGCAGATATCCACATATTCTCAAACACTGTGGTAAATATGTAAGGGAAGAAAAAGTGAAACTTATATGGCATTAGAAAACTTAATTGCACACACTAACAAGGCTTTATAGCATAAAACTAAAATTGGACAAGTCGTGAGCTTGAAATTTCCTGAAATCTAATCCTCTTTGCATGATCTTTCTAGATCATTGATAATCTTATGTCCTCTGCTCTGATCTTTTCTCTTCAGTTCACCCCACTGGTTTTATAGTTCTCAGACCTAAATCCTGTTTTTATAGGATTTAGTTCTGGGAACTGGGATTACCTGGAAACAGAAGTTAGTCACATGTCTTGGATCTTTATCTTGATTAGAGACCCAGTGACGATCCTGGGGCCTTTAAAAGTCAGCCAGGCCCACAGCTTCATAGATCCTCCACCATTCTTAATAAGTATGATGCATTTTTTAAAATCCTGTTTCAGGTCAGCTTCATCTGAAATGGTCGGTCTTAGTCATGTCTGACCAAAACAGACCCAGTCGTTTTTAGCAATGTCCAAACAGTTGTGATGTAGAACTGAAAAAGTATTTGTTCACCAAGATGCCACTCTTTGCTGAAGTTCTCCTTCACTGAGATCCTAAGATTTTGTTTTCTCTTACCATCCCTTCACTGTGCATGATGGTAAGATAATTATGGACCCTTAACCAGCTGCTCAATGTCCACCTGTCTCTCACTATAATCACATCCAGTGGAAACAGGAGCCATTGGACTACAAATTAGAAGTTGCTGAACACTCCGATCAAATTAAAAAGGAAAGTAAAACTTTAAAAATGCTTCAGGGTTCATTAAGTTTATAGGAATAGATAGGGGTGCTTGTAATTATGGCTCCAATAAGTTTGTATTTTAACAGGGAAAAACTCAAATTAAAATCTGGATTTTATAAAATTTTGTGTCAGATTTTGTTCCTGTAATAAAAGATGTGTTTATTTTAAAGCTCCTTATATGTTATTACCAAGGATAATTAGTAATAATAAAAGAGTGGGGACAAGGTAATTAGAATGGGAAAAAATCCACAGAGATGGATAGGAGATTAAGAGGAAAGTCTAGACTAAACAGTAAAAACCTGAAAAAGAAACTTATGAAGTTAAGTAGTCTCAAAGCATATTAAACTAAAAATAACATTTAGACATAAATTACAACACTTGCTCAACTACAACAGCTGAAAATATCACTGAACTTGAAAACCTTGAATCAAAAGGACCAGCGAAGGGGAACTGAACATCTTCGATCTGTTAGATAAAAATACCTTTTTCCAAGCTCTGAAGTAGCCACGCAGGGGGCCATGATTGAAACACTTTTTCTCTTTATGCTGTTCTCCTTCAAAATGTTTCAATTTGCTGCGTGAAAATGTAATTTCTCTTAGGGGTCAGGTCAGTTGTGCCTCCTCTTTGAACTGTTTGGTTCAGATTGTTCTCCAGCTGAAACTGAGTTTCAGAAACGAAACCTCCGCATTAATTGGGCCTGTGAACATCTCTGTGGGTTTTAGTTTATTGCATATGGATGAGTTCACTGAACGATATCACTCCTAACTATCTGCCATGCCAGAGAAATGTGTTTATTGTCATAACGAGATATGTTATCAGCAGTGAAACTCTGCACATTGATGTGTTCGGTTTTCCTTGGCGTTCCTTTCACATTTCCGTACGTTAAACTGTAGCGAGTCTCACAGAATGCCAACAATTACTAATGGGATCGTCATTATTATTGTTTTCTCAGACCATTTACAGAGCTGACAGATGGACAGGTCGCAGTGTCTGGTGTCTCACAGTTTGGAAATGTAATGTATACATTGTGTGGCACACAGAGACATCAGTCCCTGAAGCAGCAAAAAGAAAATGTACTCTGAGTTCTTTAGTAACCATGATGAAAAGTCACCTGTAAGAAGAAGAAAAACATTCTTCACTTCTTTCATCAATCTGAAGTGTTCAAACAATTTAAAGGTGGCTGGCTTTTTTCACAGCACTCAAGAAGTTAAGACTTTACGGAGCTTTTTTCCAGCATTTAAGAGAGAGCCACTTAGGATGAGAAGTGATACAAAGTGACACAGAACCTTGAGAAGTACCATGGCACACATTACCCTCAAGCTAATCCTGGTAGCAGGCCACTTCGGAAGAGTTCAGAGCCACATGCGCCAGGAGGTTACCAGTTTGAATGATCTGTGGAAAGATTTTCTTCACTTTCTTCAAGCTTTTAGCTCCACTCCATGTAGGTGTAATGCCCTCTTAGCTCTCTGTGATAAAATACTTCACTGCCGCTGCCCCGTGTTACGCACAAATACTCAACGTTGGAGCATTTCCAGGGGCTGAAGCCGAGATCTCCTGCTTGTCTTTTCACCCTTCCTCCACCTCCAACATGTTGATAGTTGCTCTCTCAGGGCTTGCTGCTCAGTGCTGACATTTGAAAAGATTTACAATTCGCATCCTGTCTGTCAGCACGTGATCTCTCAACAGATTGTGAGGGAGACATCCATCACCGAGAGCCAGCTACAATAGATATCTGGCTTTCAGTTCATTGCTCACTCTGTACACCCTGAAGGCAAAAATAATGTCACTGTACATAATTAGACCCGTCCTCCTTGTGCTATGAAAAATTAATTCATGATGTGCAAATTATGAAATGTAATTAAAATAATTCAGACTTCATTTGATAGTGTTTGTTGCAAAACCAAATAAAAATGTCACAACACATTATACTAGATCAGTGCAGATGGGGGTGTGTTTAGTGTTTTCTGGCATCATCAAGATGGCCTTTAGAGAGGATTTAAAGGAAAAGGCTGTTGTTGCCAACAGTCTTGACTTATAGTTTAGAGTTTGACAGAAATGTTTCACAAACTTTACAGCTTCATGGGAGCCAGATATTTGGTCAGATGTTTCTATGATATACCAAAGTTAAAAGCTCAACCTTAGGTTTCAAAAGGCTTTTATGGAGAAATATATCAAATACATGCAAAGTTTCACAAGATTATCGATAGAGCTAAGATCTGGGGCGTTTCCTGGCCATAGACCCCACCTTTCAATGTTTTGACCCATGAGGCCCTTGATTCTTCATCACTGAGTCACATCTGAAGGGATGTTTTCATCTCATTCTTTATTCAAGGAACTCACTTCAACCAGTGACCTGGTCTGAGGGTGCTTCACTGTCAGCATGCCAGAATAGTCTGAAGGGAGCGGTTTCTGAGGAAAATAACTTTACCTCACTTCTCTGGAGTCAAATCCTAATACTCCCTGCAAAACAACATATTGTCTTCTCCTGAAAAAAGTTCTTTCTTTGGTGCCTTTCTTGACAGTCAGCCAGTGTCCAAAAGTCTCAGTCTCACTGTATGTGCAGAAACACACATGCCTGCTGCTGTTCTTGTACAAGCTCTGCATTGGTGGCATCACTGAAAAAAAAAACAAAAACATTTTAAGGAAAACATTTTGCACTTACTGGACTTTCTTTGGCACCCTGAAGCTTTCTGAACAGCATTTAAAAGTCTGTCTGTAAAGTTTTTGATGATTTGATAAGTGTTTTAGTGCAATCTAAGTAGTCTAATGCAAATGCAGCTTAATTACTGTTGCTGTGTTTCCTTGGAGGTAACTGTGGACAAATGAATGATTTTAAGCTCTTTTAGATGCTCTTTTATGTCCTTCAGGTTGACAGAGTGATAGCAGCCCTGTAGTCCTTAACACGTTCCCTTGAGCTAACCATTAGATCAATGAAAACATGCTAGCAGGTCACTGTGGCAGGCCTGAAACCAGCTGAAGTGAGGCTATTGTGATTCTATTAATTTTCCTTAGTTTTTTAGTTAATTGCATTTCTCCTGATCACTCTTCATTGCAATCAAGACTTGATGTTAATTACCTCCATAAAAAAGTTTGTGAGCTACTTACTGTATGTTTGTATCAGTTTAATATTTAGAGAATGATAAGGAAGGACTAGATTTTGAGTTTAACAAATTGGATCTAGTAACAGTTTGAGCAATCAAAGATCCATTCTGACCTCTTTCCTGACACCACGGCTTAATGTCTTTGGAGCTGCAGCCTAATCTTGACTCATCAAGACTAAAGCTCTTCAGCAACTACATGTGCTGACTCGATCACCTTGCATTTATAAACCATAAGCAGGTAAGATGCTTCTTCCATCTATGAAAGCTTTTATCATTAAAATAAAATAAAATAGAGTGTTAACCTTGGCTTTAAAATTGCAAACAACACACCTTCACTTTCAGCTACTCAGACCCTGATGCTCAGTCGGGTGTGTTTAAAAAGATTCTGGGTACACCTTTTGCTGCAAATTCCAGCTATGCAGATTTGTCTCTGTCTAGTTTAACTTGCAATCTAAAGTTTCACATTTTTATTCTATTGTAGTTTAGCATTTTTATGAAATAATTAATTGTTTCTTTAGACAAAAACAAGGTTTTTTCTGTCTGCATATAGCTACACATTTATAAATATGAAAACAGCTTGAAAGCATCACTTCTCCTGCAACAGATTTCTTCTTAAATTCGTTTTAATCTTGATATTGCATCTCAAACCAGTAAACTGCAGTCACCTGCAGAGAGCATTTGGCTGAATTTAATGGCTCATTTCTAACTCCGGTGGTCTCTTGTTTAGATCTATCTGATTCTCTGATTGTGGAAAATTAGTGGAGAAAGAGACTGAGCAGGCATCCAAATCCACTGAGTTAGGAGGGAGAATCGGCCAAAAAGAGATCTATAAGAATAAAATCTGAAAATATATCCTCTATAGAACCACATGGAATAATGTAATTAGTCTTTCCTTGAAGCAGGAGTAAAGTTTCTTTTGTGTGCTCTTTTATTATATAGATAGATTTTTTTTCTTTAGCCTCGGTGCCCTGCTGTGTTCTCTGTACAGGTAACCAAACTAATTTCTTCTCCAACTGTGTTTTACAAAGTTTTTTTTTATTTTTTTATTTTTTTAATTTTTATTATTGATCAGATCGTTGAAAGTTACGTAACCACAGACTGAGACATTCACTTTAAATCAAAGTTTGTTGTTCCTTGTGTTCAAAGGAAACCATGAAATCTTTAGAAGTGAAGATGTGGGAGGTCTCGAGCTCCCTGGTCTGCTGAAGGACGTTTGCTCATCTGAAAATAGTGAAAAGAAGTCCAGACAGGAGAAGGAGTCTCTGTTTAACTCCACAGATTTCTGAGGTGTGAGGAAGCGAGAACAGAGCTGTGTTGTGTTGGATGAGGGTGGAGATGGGACTGAGGGTGGTGGCAGGTTCACATCAGAGCTGAGACAATGTGCTGGGGAAACTAATTCTTCTTTAAACCTGAGTTAAGAATCTCTGAGGGTGTGGGGGAAGGAATGCCCTGCTGGGTACCAAGCGGGGAATAATCCATGTGCTGGCAGCTTTTCCCATTTTTACCTTCAACAAGTTCATTTTAATTAGCAATATTTTATCTTTCAGTGTCCCTTCGTTGGTGTGCATAAGCACTCGGATTATGAAATAACTTTTACTTCAGTTTTTGAAAACATACATCCTGATGGTTCTCTACTCTCTCATATGCCTAGCTCGGCTCGTGTACAGTTTATTCAATTGTCTGTCAAAGCATCTGACAGAGAAGTTAAAGTCAACAGTGCTATGAAAAAGTACCGGATCCCTTATGTTTTGACTTTTTTGTCCTGCTTAAATGTTCCAGATCATTAAACAAATTTTAATATCACAGATGATGGATTTCATTTCATTTTTAATGGGAAGAAAGAAAAATATCCAAACCAATCTTCCAGTATGTGTAACTGGTTTGCTGCCCTAGGTGGCAACAGATGCTATTCAACGTTCATAGTAACTGGGAATGAGTTTTTTATTTCACCAAGGAGGAATTTTGGCCATCTTTTCTTTCCTCAGTTGTTTTAATTCAGAACATTGGTAAAATGGATTGAATTTATATAGTGCTGTTCTAGTCATACTGACCACTCAAAGTGCTTTACACCAATGCCACATTCATCCAGTGGCAAACACTTACATGCACATTCATACATCAATATGCAGATCAGTACACAGTTTGTGTTTAAGTGCCTTGAACTCACAATTTTTATCTTGTAAGATGACTACTTTTTCCATTGAACAAGTCAAGTGAAGTCAAGTTTATTTGTATAACACATTTCAGCATCAAGGCAATTCAAAGTGCTTCATGTCATAAAAACATCAATCAAGTGTATAGCAGATCATCAAAAACATCAAAATCATCAGTCGCCATTATGGACAGTTTTGGAGCATGAATGGCCTGTTTAAGGTCATGCCACAGCATCTTTTTTATTAGATTTAAATCTGAACTTTGACTAGGCCACTTCAAAACCTTTATTCATTTTTTAAATGTTTCAGAGGTGGGATTACTGGAATGCTTCGGATCATTGTCCTGCTGTATAACCCAAGTCTGCTTGAGATAAGGTCACACACTGATAGCAAGACATTTTTCTTCAGGACTTTCTAGCAGTTTTCTGATTCATCATGGCAGGTCATCCAGATACTAAAGTAGCAACACAGCCCCAGGCCTTGACACTATCACCACTATGTTTGATTGTCAGTAATATGTTCTTTTTCTGAAATGTTTTGTTAGTTTCACAGCAGATGTAACGGGACACACACCTTCCTAAATCTTCCATCTTTATCTTGTTAGGACAATGTTTTTCACATTATTGTTGGTTAGTCACTTAAACAGTATCTATCATTAAATTTAACTTGGCATGTTTGATCTTTATTTATACATGCTGTTGAGAGATGACAGCCAATTGTTTTACATCATATTTCGTTCACATTTGAGACACATTTCTGAAAATGTGTGCCTAAATTCATAATTTTTATGTGGACTTTGTACTCTATTCGGTGGTGACCTCTCCAAACTGAGGGTATTTTTGAGCTTTTGTTGACTTGGAAGGACCTCAGGCTGATCAGTCTTCTTCCTCTGGGATCAGTCGTCACTGTAAACATGTTTGGGAAAATATTTGCACAAGAATAACTTTGCTCCATTGTGCTCCCTGACCAGCAAGATCTGTTGGAGGATTTTGGTTTGTGTACAAGATAAGCAGCAATCCAGGTTTTGATTGGCAGCATGTCATTGCAGGGGGTTGAGCAACCATTTGTGCCCCTTCCTGCTGTCAGTGCTTTGTTGGTAGTCTATGTTGCAGACTTTTAAAGATAAATGTGTTGGTTATGTAAAAATGTGTTAACTCTACTCTTTGACCTACACATAACATTCAATATTGGCTTTCAGATAATTCGGACACTGCTTTAAATGTGCTTTGAAAGTTAGATAAAGCTGGGAAAGAGCCAAGATACAGTACATCAGTTTCTGCACACATAACCCTCTTCAGATAAACATAGATTCTTATTGGGAGGAGGAATGCCATCATTTACTGATCTCCCTCTCCACAACTATAGGGCCTCTCAATCCCTGTTATTGCTCTGTGTTTGTTTTCATCTCTAATGATATCCAGGTGGGGCATAAGTCATGGTGACACATTTATACATGATAGACTGTAGTTGCAGAGTCTTACTAAATGCTAATATAGCCCTGCAGGGTCTCTGGGATGGTAATGACATTCTTGAAAGCCCACATTAACCAAGCACAAGCCAGAGAGGTAGATTTATCTGTAATGAATCAAGGCCAAATAGTTTTTGTGGCTGTTTTAGAGGCGGAGGCCACAGAGCTGAGAGCAGCATTGCTTCATCATGAGTGAGTGGGTCATGATTTCTCTGTCTGGGTGTTATTCAGCATGAAGGACTGAAAGACTTGCTGCAAAATGGCTTGCAGCTTGTAAATGTTGAGAACAGCGTGTCTGATTTCAGATTCCCAATGTGTCTCGGAGACTTGATGGCCTACCAGCAGCAGCTCTCTGTCAAAACCCCTCAGTCCTGACTGACTCATGTAACATGAATCTAACGCAGCTGCTTTGTTTCTTCCCACAGGTCTGGTGATTGGTTTATCTATGACTCCGCCCACACTTGATAGCTCCAAAGGCGATCGTGTCATATATGTCAATGAAACACTTTCTATTACATGCAGGTATGTTTGTGATGGAATGCACATCATTAACTCTTCTTTTAATAAAGATAACTCACAAGTATGACATACAAAATAGAGTTTAACCGATGGGTTTGTTTGAATTGTAAGTTGAGCTGTGTGGAGTGGTTGTATATTGAGCTCTAAGAACTATGTCTGTTTGGAGAATCAGAGAGGAGTTCCCATCAGGAAGCTAAGTTAAGAAGTACAGGAAGAACAGTCAGTATCAAGCCAAATTTTTAACAATTAAAATGACCAAAACTAAAACAAAATTCAGTGAACATTAGAGGAAGTTTTTTTTTAAACCCAGACACTTTTGTATGGAACAGTTATTTCTGTTGTGAATAATTCTCAGTTTTTGTGTTGTTAAGTTAACCTTTTGGACTGTTACACTGAAAATATCATATCCTATTGGGTGTGTAAAAATTGGGTCATACTAATATATATTCATTTCTTACCAGAAGAAAATTGTGGTAGTTGTTTTTCAGATTGTGGCAAGTCATAGTAGATTCACAGTATAACACAATCAGCAGTCACGGTTTAGCTCAAATCGCTTCAGTGGTTTTTATCCGTATGATTGACATTTGCTCCTAAACAGACTATTTTCTGAGGAGCTGTTGGTTTGATTGACCCTCGATACTTTTTCCTTTATTCTTCACTGGTGGTCGTGCAGGCACCTACTACTCATAACTGCTGCTCAAAATTCCTCTTAAAATTTCTTTAGGTACCATAACTACCAACCTAAAATGATCCCTGTATCTAAAAGAATTTAGAGTTTATGCCTTTACTAAGTCTGGACTCTGAAATACTAGATGTTGTATAGTTTCAGCTTTATAAGCATGTACAGCTAAGAAGACAATAATTTAAACTTTGGTTATTCTTACTAACTTATCTAAGAAATAATATTCCTAAAATAATATTAGATCATATGACTATCTTATTGACATGAATTTTGAGATTTTAATGATGCATTTGAACTGATCCTTTTTTTCCTGGTGGAAATATCTACATCATTTAATAATAATAAATAAGTAAAAAAAACAAACAAACAAACAAAAACACATTAATATGATGCACAAGTTTAAGTTAACTATAGATTTTCTCAAATCATAAACATTTAGCTGAAAATTGTACCATAGTGGCTCAAACATAAATTATGCAGAAATAATATTTAGTAAAGTGTCCCTTAGCAGAGTAAGTCTGGCTGGATATTTTCCTGTCTTAAGTAAATTATGGAACTTATTTAAATTGTTTGGTTTCCTGGACAGAAATTTGGCTTTTGAACATAGTCCATAGATTTTGTCTTGGGTTTAGGCCAGAGCCTTTCCAGAAACTCAATGTTAGCCTGATTTATCTGTTCTGTGTTTCACAATTGAAACAGTGTTCATAGGTTTAAAAGCTTCACTTGATTCCAAATATTCATCCATAAAGTTCCAAGAAGACATTTTGTATCAAATGTAGCATTATATATATCTATATCTATCTATCTATCTATCTATCTATCTATCTATATATATATATATATATATATATATATATATATATATATATATATATATATATATATATATATATATATATATATATAGTGTATTCTTTCATATATATATATATATATATAGTGTATTCTTTCATCATTTTTAAAAATGAAATTTTAAAGAGGCAAATGAAAAAACTTACCTAAAAGTTGATTTAGTTACTAAATGTTTTTAGAAAACTTATTCATTATGTAGTGGTTACTGAGGATACTGTGTCAGTGTTTCTCAAGCCTATATGCATCATTATCTTTATGAAGCTGATTATTCTCCTCTGATGCATGGATTTAAATTTCATGATGTAAATTTGCTCATAATAACAATCATTTATTCTCATGAAATCTCAGAGTTCCTGTCTGCGGCCAAGCTGTCACTCCATTACCCATTTTTGTTTGAATAAAGAAAAAAAATTGCTGTCTTTGGAAAGCTGGTGATACTTTTGGACCTTTCCCAAAGCATGGCTTAAATACTTGTTTGCATGTAAACCTTTAATGGCACTAAGAGTCTTCTAAGGCAGGGTGTCAGTTTCAATTCTGACCATTTATACTCCACGGTGTGCAGTTTTCTTGGCTTAGATAGATGGGGGTTATTCACACGGATCTAGAAAATTACCCTAAGGGTATTTTCTCAGAGCTCTATCATTTTCATGTTTTATCCAGTCATCACATTTTGGCCCTGCCCACAGATTTTGGCCATTTGTGTTTGATGTGGGCAGGTGATAAAAGTAGAGCTATCAGTTTTCAGGGAGCCATTATGATCCCATGCAGCCTGGCTCTCAATGGCTCCAGGTTTAGCTAACAATAGCTCTGTGACAGAGGGCAAAGCAAACAGGGGTGTGTAGATGTATATGAGGATTTTTTTTTAGAAAAACAAACAACATGCACTTCACTCATTGGACGATAACTGTGAATATTACAAAAATCTTAATCCAATAAGTTTATTTTTATCCTAAAACAATGATAATTTGCCCTGTTTCTAAATAGTTTATATCCTAAAAGTTAGTGTTGACATATGTTTTGATTGCTTTTTTTCTTAGGGGACAGCGCATTCTGGCCTGGACTTGGCCGGACAAAACGCTGGTTGGACAGGAGCTCACAGACCGTCAGCACCAGTTTCAGACCACTAGGTCTCCCAGTCAGAGGACGGTCTTTATCAGTGAATGTCCCGGGCAGAATGGACAGCAGTACTGCAAGAGGCTGGTCCTGCATGGGGCGCAGGGAAAAGACACAGGCTACTACCGCTGCCATTATAAGGACATTAAAGCCATCATTGATGGCACCACTGCTGTCAGCATTTATGCTTTTGTCAGAGGTGAACCACACTAACTCAGCACACGTACACAACCCAGGGGGGCTCCAAAAAGTTGTTAAATGCATTGCCACCAGGGGTGTAATGAGTCCTGGTAGGAGATCTTGCAATACCAAAATGTCACAATATTTCTCATCTCTTGCGCAGTGTTATCTAGTTGCTGTTTTGTTCCAAGCTATTAACATGAGCCCTGGATAGGTAGGGTAGTGTTTCAAGCTCGATACCTGTATCTATATTTGAGACTTTGATTTTAGTTAAGACAGGAAATAATCAATGAGTTGTTAATGGAGTCAGAGAGTGAATACTATTCATGGTGCTGGTTGTTAACACTTACATAAGTATTAAAGATATTCACTTTTACATCTCTTTGTAGGCCAGGATTTTGTGTAACTGCTAGGAAAAAATAGGTGACGGACAAAATAAATTTCCATTAGAATTTTTTTTTTTTTTTTTACCTTTGTAGGGGATTTGGTATGTTGTTGTTGACAGGAGATCTTCACCCACAGTTCAAATCATGCAACAATGGCCACTCACTGCAAGAATTCTGGGCATTGATTTCTCAGTCAGGGTTGTGACTGAGTGATGGGCACTCAAATGTGTTGCATGATGAAGGACAAACAAATGACACAAGCATAAATAAACTCAAAATAATTAAAAAGAAACATCAACCAGCTTTTTACTGGTCAGCATTTCCTCTCTTAAATTTATATTTATAAAGAAATATGCATAGAGTGTGCCAGTGTGAGGGCCAGTAAATTTATAGCAATGGGTATACAACACACCCCTCCCCTCCAAGCCCTCTCCTTGGTAAAACCACTGTACATAGCTCTAAAGCTGACTCCTACTAGCTGGAAATAAAAAATAAGAATGTTATTTTGGGATTCAATGTGGAATACTCATGGTTTCTTTCTTGTGTAATTTAAAGGCAATTTTCTGGGCAAAATTCAAGATAATTATGACGATTATATGTTCTGTTTTGACAGGACATCTCATTTCGAACTATTTTTCTTTTCTGTTCAGAAATAATATTCCTTTTTTTCCTTAAGGATGCTTTTTTTTTTTTTCCCATCTCCCCCCATGCATGAGCAGAATGTCCAGGTTTTTGCTTCTGTTCATTGGGTGGTCCACAGGAAAACCAGGGCTTTTTCATTGAAATAGAGCCTCTGTTTGAATATTACTTTAATATCAAAGCCACTGCTGCATTATTAAAACTGGAAGTTGTTGAGTTAGACTCTGTAACACCCTGGAGTCTGGCAGCATTAAGGTTTCGGAAATTAGAGATTTGAAGTCTTAGATAAAAACAATAATAATCCATCTATTCAGTCTTTTTCTTGTGTCTTATGAATTTCAAAGTAATCAAACTGATAACTGCTCCCCTTTTTTCTGCCAACAGTTTTTTTTTTTTTTTGCTGTTTTCACATGGTGTCACAGAGGATTCACAGCCAAGATTTAAGACTAGAAGCCTGGCTTTGGGGCTTATCTCTTTATTTTGCTCTCTGTGCTGTAGCAGAGATGTGCAAGGTCCAGCAGAAAAAGAGATAAATGATTGTCATGTAGGGAAGCCCCGCTGTCCAGACAGCTCATGTGAAACGCCTGTCCCCCCCCACCCTCCATCCCTGACAAGGTGCCAAAACAGCTGCCGCAGATCTAACGAGCATGCTGATCAGAAACAAATGTAATGGCAGCCATAAATTAAACCCAGCGGGTGATGTGATGAGAGGCAGTGCACATGGATTCAATTAGACTGGCAGATGTCCACCATTCGAGCTGTCTGCACTGCCTGATGTCCACTAAACTCTCACACAATAGCAAGCACAGAACCTACCACAGTACCTAATAGAATCATTTTCATGTCTTTTAACCTTAAGCTAATGTTAGAAATTATTCAGAAGCTGTGATATTTAACAAGTCAGCTTTTAAATCCTATTTTTCAGATTTACTATGTCATACTTAAACTAAATGCAAACTTTTGTTTTAAATCAACATGTTTGAGTTGATTCAGCAGTTTTGCAGAAATCTATGGTATTAAAGGCAGTTTCAGACACTTGTTTCTCTATAAAACACCCACACACATCCTATTGGATTTCAATGAGGTGACATTCTTGGCCAGACCAAAGTTTTTAATTATTCTTCTTTTGAAATGTGTGTGTGATTTCAGCTCTGTGCTTTGGAACATTAACGTGCTGAAATATTCATCATCTCCCAAGCTTTTGGTGTGAAAGTGATCTTGTTAGTCAGTGTTTTCGTGTTATCCGCAGGGGTTTATTGCGCCATCAATAAAATCTCATCTTCCAGTATGCCTTAACTCATACAGCTTGTTCTCTGCTGTGGAGATGATGAATTCAGCTTTGATTTGGCCAGGTTTGTGTCAAGCATGCTGGATCCCTCCAAACAAGTGCCAAACAAGAGTCTGTTCATATATATCCATCCATCCATACATCCTGGACTAGTCATTAGTCCATCAGAGAAATTTGAATTCAGCCTCCTTTAATTTGATCCCACCAAATCAAACCAACTGTGAATAATTGACTTCAGAAGTTACGTAAAGAGTGAACAGAGTCCACCAGTATGTAATTTATTTATTAAGATTTTTTGGTGCATAGTAACAGATTAGAAAGGTGTAGGGCAAGAAGGGGGACAACACAGCACAGATTGTAAGGTCAGAAGTTGAAACCCAAATGTGCGTCAAGGACTAATGGCCTCTGTTTATGGGGCTAGCACTCTACTACTCCCACAAGCCTCCTCAGCTGATGTATAGGAAGTTAATATGTGACAATATTTGGACATTAATGTTCACAGATGCTCTCTATTCAGTTTGACTGAGCTTGAGATGTCAAAGCTAGTCGAGATATAGTCCAACATACTCTCAGCTGCAAAAGGCGGTTCTACAAAGTATTGAGTCTGAGGAATTAAACATGAATGCTCACCACACTTTTTAGGTTGGTATTTGTAAAAGAAAAAAAAAAAAATCACATACCATATATCTTTTTGCTTTCATTTTACAGTTATCTACTACTTTGTTTTAACTATTGGATTAAATCCTAATAAAAAAGCACTGAAGTTTGTAGTTGATAAAAATTGTGGTTAAAATATTTTAAGACGATGATTGATGATTTGCTGTATACTTGATTGATGTTGTTATGATGTGAAGCACTCTGAACTGCCTTGCTGCTGAAATGTGCTATACAAATAAACTTAACTTTATATACTTAAGAAGGATGAATACCTTTGCAAGGCACCATATTGTGTTCACATATCTCATATTGCTCAAATTTCCACTGTTAACTGCTATGACAAGGTTAAAGCATTTTTATTGAGAAATAGGTCATTGTAGGGCTGCTAAAGCCCTGATTAATTTTAGGATCACTTTTAACATGCATCCTGATTACATCACCAACTGTGCTGATTGGAGCCTAATTCTCACCAGTTCACTTATCGTGAAGTAGTGTTCTTCTACTCCTGAGAAATCTCTCATTTTTCCATTTTCTTTGGTAATACCTTTTGAGTCATAACTCACATATGAACAGCTTTTATGTTCAAAAATTAGACTGTTCTGGTGTTTCATCTATTCCGAGATCTTTTCATGAAAGAATCTATATAAATCTATAAATCACAGATGTGCTCAGATTTGTTAGAAATCATAACCCAGTGGTTCCCAATTTTTCAGCGTTTAACCCTCATTGTAACAGAGGAAGACACTTGTGACCCTAACTATCAGTTCAATCATCCAAAGCATTAAGAGGAAATGCACAAGCTGAAGATTATGAGGAAAAACTCTGAACACCAGTTTTATTTATCTCTGACCTTCCAATACCAATTCTGTTTCCAGTCTGTATTTAAAAGGAACAAAAAACAATAAAATATATTTCAGTTTCCTTCAGAGAATATTTGAAAATTGAACTGTCTTAACAGTACAATATTTACAGCAAAATAAAATAGTGATCTCTTCAAAATAGTCTAAATCCTCCAGGTTTCCTCAAATCTATAAAAATAAAACCCAGCTATAGGAAATAAAGTCTCTACTAATTTACAAGACCACTTGTAACCCACTAACGCCTAACTTTTTTAAGCACCTGAAAAAGTAGATGTGCACCATATCAATAGATTGTCTTTTGTCAAGATCATTTCAGTTGAAATAACAGCTGTGTCTGACTTACTGTTTGTGATGAAAAAGCTCTGATTTAATATTGTGTTAGATTGATAAATTATTTCCCCATTTATTGTAACTGTAATGAGAAGAGATAGCATCGTCATGTGTGAATGGTTATCCAATATGTCAAAACAAAGACAATGTGACCGGTCATATTTTAAACGGACTGAATTTATGTAGCACTTTTCTAGTCATACTGACCACTCAAATGACTTTGAGCTAGAGGTGGATTCACCAAATTGCACAAATTCATGCACCAATACTCGGATCTGCAGGCAATTTAGTGTTAGGTGTCTTGCCCAGGGCCAGATCAACATATGACAGGAAGCTGGAACTGAGCCTACAACTTTCAGATTGCAAGACAACCACTCTACGTACTTAAACCTAACTTTTAAAAACAAAGACCCAGGTATTCTGCTTCTGCGTATACTTCTGACCTCTGACCTCTAAGAGCTTCATGTACCTTCTTGTAGTTTGAGATTATCTGGTCAGAGTTTATTAGAGGAGACAGACTTAAGATGCAGAATGCGCTGCCTCCGTTGTTGTTTCGACTCCGCTGAATCTTTTAAAAATTAACTAAAGACTTTTTGGGGTTGACAAGCCCTTCATTTTGGAAGTATAATAGTAAAAAGTTAATATTGAAGAAAAAAAAGAAGCTTGTAGCAAAACAATTATGGATGGATTCAGATTTATTGGCATTGTTTGGAAAGCCAGGGAGATTTTTTTTTTGTCATTTTGAGCTATCTTGTCATCTGAGTATGAGATCTTGTGTGATGTAAACTGGTGATACAATAGCTGAGATGTCCTCAAACACTTTCCGTTACATTGAGTGAGGTGATAAAAAAAGAGCAAAAGGACAGAGCTATTTTCCTACAATAGACAGCTTGGGGTGAAACTGTAGCAGGGGGATTAAACCCTTCGGCTGCCTGTCTCTCAGCTGGCATGTAATAGCCATTCTTAATGCTATGTGCTGGATGGAGACAGACTGAGCCACTGGTAATCATGATAACCTCCATATACAGCCCGTCCGGCAGGGCAGGACATTATTAGGCCCGGGGAGATCTGTGTGTTCGTTCATAAAGTTACCCCAGTAATAGCTGCTATTACCCCAGCTAGTGTCAAGAATACCTTTCAACAGCTCCTTGTTTCTGTCTGCAACCAGACCCTGTGCAGCCCTTCCTCACGGGAGGTGGTGTCAACCTGGAGACCATTTTCATAACTCGCTCCGCTCCGCACGTCATAGTGCCATGTCTGGTCACGATTCCTGATCTGAACGTCACTCTCCACTCGGTTTGCTCTCATCTTTTGTGTTACCTTTTCAACCTGTCAAGTGTTTAAAGCATTAGAGCTGTCTAATCCCTTTTTTGCATCTTTCCATTCACAGTATTCTGCACATCTGGAGACCAGGGGCATGAAATGGGACAACAAACGAGGCTGGTCCATTCCCAGATACGTCATTGACAGTGCCCCACTGGTCATTGTAACATGCCTAGCCACACTGGAAGGCAAAACGTACTCCTCCAACAGCTACTTCATCCATTCTACTGGTAAAAATACACTACAATTAAGCATGAGCGAGTATGAAATTCTCACTATGGCAAGGTAGTTTTAAAAAATACTACGGTTTCTCTGTATTATGGTGTTGTCATTTTATTTATATCACAAATATTCAATGAAC
Organism: Anableps anableps; assembly: GCA_014839685.1. NCBI lineage: Eukaryota > Metazoa > Chordata > Actinopteri > Cyprinodontiformes > Anablepidae > Anableps > Anableps anableps. The sequence goes on from CM026074.1 coordinate 14,490,980, forward strand.
CAAAACAGTTTCTTTTGCCCAAATGATATCGATCAAGTGATAAATAAAAATATAAAAGAAACACCTGCTAGATTTATTAGTGGTAATTATATGCTTTTTTCCTGAATCATATCCCTACTTGCCATTCTACCTGGGTGATTGGTCAGACTGTCTGCTCCAGCAGAACCTGAAATCAGCTGCTTAACAAACAAAGTATGTGTAGATTGTAGCTGTACAATCTTTACAGCTGTAGCTTCAATACAGCACTTTCTAAAAGGCAACTATTACCATATTTGAAAACATTAATATGTATAAATTTTATTAAAAATTAATAAATCAATTCAGTTTAATGTTTGTCAAAGCAGAAAGTTAATTTTAAAATGACTTCTTTACAAAAAGGTCTTTGTAGCAGTGCATCTCTTAAAAACAGAAAATGATTGCTATATATGGATGATCACTTATCTGAAAACACTATAGAGAAAATTTGAGTTGTTTCAAAGCCACAACCTTTTAAAACCTTGGTATGAATTGAGCCGGATAACCTACTCATGTCTGACTACTATACATTTAGAATTACTCATGTTCAGTTTCAGCTTCAACAGAGATGTGACACTGTGTTTTTGTACAAAGAGAAATTAGATGGGAAATCAGAGGTGGTGCTAGACTTACTGCCTAGTTGCACAATAACTGTGTATGGCAATGAGTCACACAATTATGTCATAATTCAGAAAATGTCAAGACTTTTATTGAATTATGCCATTTCTTCAAAAGCTACTCCCTTCTCTAAGTGGGACATAAGCCATTACGGCAGCAGAATGTGATGGAAATAAAGAAAAAGAAGGAAAAGGAAGTCATGATCACATTTTAGACATCTAACTCGATGAACTTTTTGCTGAAGTTCCCTCTCATTGTGAATGAACTTCGAGGACCTTGGCCTCAGGCTCTTTTCTCTGCAGTAAAGATCATTCATCTCTCTCTTCAGACGAGGAGAGGAAAGTCATACCCTGCTGCTGCCAGCCAAACATAATAGCTGCATCAGTCAGAGGAGTAACCGAGTCTTCACTTTGAGCACTAATGGGGTGTTTCAAACAATCAAGCAATCACAGTGTATTGCACAGACATCAGCGTCATTTCCACTGACTGCCAAAAGAGATGGGTTCTATATCAGCTTCACTGGCCAGTGTCCAAAGCTTTCTCAGCTTTCCCCTTCTCTCTTTAATTTAGACTTCACTATATTCTACTTTGATTTCTCCCAGAAGCAGCTTGACAGATAAATAGAAATAGTGCAAAGTTGTGATAGACAGTCCTTTTATAGTACGATGACTTCTCTGGTCCAGAGGAAAGTCGTTTCCTCGGGGCTTGCGAGGAGAATGGAAAAAAGCTGCTGACGATGTCACAGTGACCTCTCTCGCTGTTTCACTCACAATTTTTTTCTCTTTCCTGGACAGGAAGTAAGATTTACGAAGTCAAGCTGTTTCCTGAGGAACCGGTAGAATTGATGGTGGGGGAGGCTCTCACCCTGAACTGCACGGCGATGGTCGAGTTCGACACCGGGGTGGACATCCAGTGGTCCTATCCCGGTAAACAGGTACCCAGCAGATGTTATGGTCAGAAGCTAAATACTTCAGGTGGTGCCTAATAATACCCACAATGCGCTTCTCCTCACTAGACGAACAGCTGTGTGGAGACTAAGCCCCAGCGAGAAGCTCTGTCTCATGTCACAGAGGCAGTTCAGGTCCTGACCATCCACCATGTCAATGTAACAGACACTGGACCATACATCTGCAATGTTACCACCATGGAAACAACAGAAATTCTCCAGACTCAAGTCATTGTTCATGGTAAACAATACAGAACATATTACTTCAACAATTTGGTATATTTTTAAGGACTTCCAAATTATTTCTGTAACCTTGGTGACAAACACCTACACCTGAAGCATGTCTAACTCAACAGACATGCTAGCAACTAAGATAAAGAGGTTAAGACAGGACATCAGAAAGCTGAATGGATAGCCACTTACCTTCAAAAGCAACATGTTGTCTTAACTATAACAAAATAATGTGTGGCATGAGCATGATGTCGCTATAATATGCGGAACACAGGCACTACTTCATTGTTGCTCATTTGTGATCTGGTCATATTGTTACTTAATGTCATGCTACACTAAAAGAGTTATTATGACATAACGTTTTTTAAAGGACAACACAGTTGAAATTTTTAATCAAGGTTTCTCTTCCACCTCCCCTTTACCCTGTAACTCAGTTGATGAGTTGGTAGATAATTTCTATTCTAAAATTTCAGACATATTGATTCCATTGCTCCCATTAAAGGTAGGTCTGGTAGGAAGAAGTCTCCATGGAGAAGTGCTCCACTAGCAAGAAGTGAAAAAAGCCAATGTCAAAGGGCTGAATGAAAATGGCAGAAAACTGGTTCACTATGAAATCTACAAAGAGAGACTGAGAAGCTATCGTTTAACACTGAAACATCCAAGGGAAACATTATTTAAGGTAATCATGAACAAAAACATCAACAATGCTTGTGCCTTGTTTGCCACAGATGATAGATTGACAAACCCTCCTGAGACTGTAGCATCTGAACTCGGCTCTCCCAGGACCTGCAATGAATTTGCCAACTTACAGAGAAAATAAAAAAAAAAAAAAAAAAACTAGAAGATCAATCTGCACATCATCATCAAATTCAGTATCTATACTCCTCCTGCTGTCTTGATATCCTACCTACAGCTTTCCTTAAGAAAGTTCTGCCTGTCTTTGCATCTGATCTGATTCCGTTTCATTAGGTGTTTTTCCTTAGACATTAAGTTGTCAAACCACTGTTAAATAAGAACAATCTGGGGAAATGGTTATTGAAGAATTACAGACCAATCTCTAACCTTCCATTCATCAGCAAAATTATTGAAAAAGCTTTGTTTTAACAGTTAAATAGCTTCTTAACAATAACAAACCACTTCAACGTCTTATAGTCTGGTTTCTGTTCTCACCATAGCACTGAGACTGCCCTCGTCAAAGTGTTCAGTGACATCCAAACAAATACAGATTGTGGAAGAACCACAGTGTTGGTTCTGTTGGACTTAAATGCAGCATTTGACACTGTTGACCATGATATATCATTAAAGCAACTGGAGAGCTGGGTTGCACTCTCTGGTACCAAAATCAGTTGGTTCGACTCCTACCTAAAAAACAGGGATTTCTTTGTGTCAATAGGTAACTTCTCATCAGAGCGGACAGAAGTCACATATGGAGTACTCCAAGGTTCAATTCTGGGACCCCTCCTATTTAATATCTACATGCTCCTGCTTGCTCAGATTATAACAAGAAATAAGATTAGCTACCACAACTATGCAGATGATACACAGCTCTACATTACGATGTCACCAGGTGACTCTGAACCCATCCAAGCACGGAACAGATGCTTAGAACAAATCAGTGCATGGATGTGGCAAAACTTTTTTCTGCTGAACAGAAACAAAACTGAAGTTATCTTCTTTGGACCTATAGAGGAACGATTGAGAGTCAGCACGCAGCTTCAGTTATTACAGCTAGAAACTAGTGATCGGGCCCGAAATCTGGGTGGAATGATGAACTCAGACCTGAACCTTCAGAAACACATGAAGACAGTTATAAAGTCAGCCTTTCATCACCTGAAGAACATTTCTAGGATTAAAGGACTAATGTCCAGCAAGATCTAGAGAAACCCATCCATGCGTTTATCTTTAGTCGCATTGATTATTGCAACAGTGTCTTCACATGTCTGCCTAAAAAATCAATCAGACAGCTGCAGCTGATCCAGAACGCTGCTGCTCACGTTCTCAGTAAAACCAGGGAAATAGAGCACATCACCCCAGTTCTAAAGTCCTTACACTGGCTATAGCTCAGAGAATAGACTTTAAAATACTTTTGTTAGTTTATAAATCACTGAATGGCTTAGCATCAAAATACATTAAAGACCTGTTGTGATTGTATCAACCCTTCAGACCACTCATGTCTTCTGGTTCTGGTCTGCTCTGCAACCCCAGAATTAGATATAAACATGGAGAAGCAGCATTCAGTTTTTTATGCTCCAGTAATTTGGAACAAACTGCCAGAAAACTTCAAAAATGCTGAAACACAGAGTTAATTTAAATCAAGACTAAAAACCCAGTTGTTTAGAGTTGCCTGTTATCATAACTGGAACATTGATTAATTGTAGTCTTCATTCCAACATATGATGATAATGATTCTGGAGAATTTGATGATGATGAAAATGATGATGATGATTTTGATGACAGCCTTTGAGAAAATCTAGAGTTTGTTGCTTGTTTGTGGTTTTATGTTCTCAACATAATTGTTTACTGGATTATGTCTTAATCATGTAAAGCACTTTGAACTGCCTTGTTGCTGAAATGTGCTATACAAATAAGCTTAACTTGACATAGAATATACAAAACAGGTGCATCACAGGCAACATATATGCCCCAAAGACAAGGCAGGTCTTATTGCTTGAAAAATTAGCTTAATTTCTTCCCAATTGAGCACATGTGAAAGATTTTTTTAGATATGTTGCAAGAAAAGAATCTGTAAAAGCAGATTAAAATTATGTACTTGGACTGCTTGAAATGAGAGGAGCATGTGATTCCAATATTGTTTTTGAATGGCATCAGTTGCAATTAGCCCATATTATTCTCATCCATCAACTTTCCACATGTCTTTTAGCATGTTGGCCTCTAGAGCAGCATACAGCATAGTGTTTGTTTTTGGCATGGCACTTGGAATATAATAAGCCACTATATATTACTGTCCAAGGAGTCAGTGCAATGTTGAAACTGTGCATGTTGATAACACAGTAAGAATCTTGATTAAATATGCTGTGAGTCCCTCTTCCCTTTATTACGTTACTTCTCTGAGCTTTCCACATCTACAGATCACTGTGTTGCTTTTCCATGCAATCTAGTCTTCCTACTTGCCACTGGATAAAAAAACAGAGAATCATAAATTAGGAAGCAGATATTAATTCTTAAGTTTGTTCTTTTATTCAAATACACATTTCTTTTTTTCATGTTATTGATGTGCTTAAATATTGCATTTCATTTCATCATTGTATTCCAATTATTAAAGCAAGTACTATAAAGGGCATAGCAAATGTAAATGTTTTGCATCACTTCACAAATTCTTGTTCACATTACAAACTTGTAATGAAAGATGAGTTCAGTCAAGATGGAAAACAGAAACAGGTCATTGATCTCCAGAAAGCAACCTGACATGTTTCACATAAATTTCCAGAATTGTTCACAAAAGCTGACGAAAGACTTTGCTTTAAACCAAAGATGTGTTTAAAAGTGTAAAACCTCTGCATGACAACATCAGTAAAATCATTTAAAAACAGTTCCACCGAGGTGAATGCTGGACACTCACACATAAAGTTTTTAAAGCCATAAACGCTTTCTGTAAAAACTGAATGTCTTCAATTCCAGAAGGGCCATTTATCAACCTGGACTACAGAGATGGACCTGTGGTGGAGGTAACTGCTGGCCAGAAGTCATTCAAATTACAATTAAACGTCTCTGCCTTTCCCACACCTGAAACGCAATGGTAAGATTAGCCACTTTGGTGTGTTCGCAATAAAGCAATGGGATATTTTCAGAAGCATAATTAGGCCTGACATGGCTGCAATCAATTTAGAGATTAACTGAGGGAACAGAGCACCTGAACGGTAGTGTGTTTTGTGCTGAAGCAGCTGTGTGTGTGTGTGTCTCTTTTCCAGGTACAAAGATGGCGTGCTGATAAACCATCGGCCGGAGTTCAAAAAGAAAAGGATAAGAATGCACTCTAACCATGCTTTGGAGATTAAAGATGTTTGTCAGGAGGATTCAGGGCTGTACATGGTGGTTCTGAAAAACAGTGCCGCTTTGCTAGAGAGGAGGCTTAACATCACTCTTGTTGTCAATGGTATGTATATGGTATTTTGGGTGGCAGATATATACTTTCTTCAGAATGTGTAGCAGAGGCCTGAATTCCTGGGACAGGGGTTAAACTTTGATTTAAATTAGGTTTGAAATCCATTAGAGACAGCAAGATCACAGAATCATGAAGACACTGAAAACGTTACAAAAATAGAAATTAGGAATTCATAAGTCCAAGATCAGTGAATCTCAAATCAGCCCAATGAAATTTTAATTAAAAAAGAGAACAGCTGTTAGTATTGTTTTAATATGACTTAATGTTTATTAAGTATTTTACTAAAATTTTCTTTCAAAATCAGAATGTTTTGTCATATTTTGTATCTGGTTAAATCCTAATATCTGCAAACAATAAATGTGAATTTGATACAAAAATTTATCCAGCAGCGTAAAATCAAGAGAAAAACCTTTCAAAGTTCAGCTTTAAACATTTAAAGGGACAATCATAATTTCCAAAGTAGAATTCTGTGGAGACAATTATTTTCAGCGTCCTGTAGAAAACTGCTCTCTAAAAAAATATGTTAAACTATAATTCTTCTGTTTCTATAGTTTCAAGTTTGAATGTTTCTTCATCAGTGAAACTTTAACATGTGATATTGTATAATAATGTTTCATTGTGCATGTTTTTTTGTTTTTTTTTTATTGGAACACGTCTTCAGGGTAAACTTACAGTAAATAAGCATCAAATGCAAAAGTGACAAATCTAGTGTATTAAAATGCATTTAATCGGTATATGTACACAATTGAATCCTGATATTTATAAAAACTGAATAAAATACAAAAACTTTTTTTTCTTACTGTCTAGACTAAACTTTTCTTGTTTTAGATCTCATTCTGTCTTTTCATGCATTTCTCTTCTTTTATCTGTTTGTCGTTCTAAGTTAAAAAAAGATTCTAACAATCAGACAAAACTGAAGTCAATAGGTCCCACCTCAAAGAAAACTGAACATTGGTATCAAACAGGAAAAGCCTTATTGGTGGAACTCAGGCTACCATTTTCTTGTTTCCTTCCACTGTGATTATTCCCTATAGCTGGCCTGTTGGATTTATAGATTCGCTCTCCTGTTCTTCAGTTTCCCCAGAGATTTATGAGAAAAAAGCAGCCGCTCCTTCCAGTCCTTATCGGATTGGCAGCAGCCAGACGCTAAAATGTACGGCCTACGGACTCCCTGCACCCAATATAAGCTGGCAGTGGAGAGCCTGGGGGCCCTGCGTTGTCAACAGCACCGAAAAACGACTGTAAGAAACCCTTTTGTCCTTAACAGATTAATGCACATTACTGATATATACACTTTTTAAGCAATTTGGGAGAACGGATGGTTGGAATTGTATTAAATAATAAATATATTGAGCACAGATGCATTCCAAATGGATAACAGATTCATTTGCATGTTAGAAAGACATAATGAACTCCTCTGGCGTGTTTGTTTGTCATGGTGATATGTGAAACATGCATTTTTAGAGAAACACAAACACTGTAGCACACAAGTACTTATCACTAAGCATTGCCCTGGACTGTTTTTTTTCTCCCTACCTCTATCTCCACTGAAGGGCACAGTGTGATATAATGGATTTTCCAGACGGACCATATTTACTTTTGTTCCTATTTCTGTAAGCCTCTGTGTTATGCCTGTTTCTATATGAAAGTCCTTCAGATAGTTACACACCTCCACCGTCTTCCCCTCGAGGCTTAATCTTTGAAACTTTCACAGCTCTGACCTTTCTATATGGGTCTGAGCACCGATGGCAGTATAGATACAGACACATAGAAACACACAACAGTAACATGTTTTGTTAAAATGAAGCTTTAAGTGTCCTGTTTGTTTTCTGTCTCATGGATGGTGCATTTAATGTGATATTTCATGGAAAGTGACTGATATATATCTATTTTGACCTTTCCTTGTATATCAGAATTGAATTTCCTTTGCATTCTGTCAAAAAACAAACTAAGCCTGCTTTGTGTAGTATAGCTGTTGAACTGGGCAACCACGCTACTAGCACTATAATGATTTTGAAATTAGTGGTGTCTTAGGAGAGTCTTGTACGAATATAAATCAAAGTTGAGACTTTTTAATTATGGATTTGGATAAAGTAATTGTTTGACCTTTAGTTTCTAAGTAAGACAGAAGGTATCACCACTGTGTATGATCAAAGTCAAGCTATACATTATGCAGATGAGTTGCTGAGTGTAACATCAATAACTGATTTACACAGTAGTAAAACAGGAATTGATTTGCAACCACAAGCTGTGAATTAAAAGATGCCAAGCTATTTCCATGTCATTAAAGGTTGCTATTTCAGCATATTCTACTAAGATATTGAACTTTTCTAGTCCAAAAAAATCAATCAATCAATTAAGCTTTTCTATTGACACAGCTCATTAATGGATAAAAAGCATCAAATGAATCTCTGTCTTATACAAATATTGAGCCTCTAATCAAAATAATTTCATCTTTCTAAAATAGGATTTTATTTCATGATGATCCAATGAAATTTGGATGTACTGGTGCGTTTGATTCATTATGGAAGTCAAAGCTCTGATCTGGGATTAATGTTGCAGTTAAGGGTGTCCTAATTACAGGTCAGAAAACCAGTAAGATTTGCTAATTGTTTGCAGAACAAAACACTTATTACCATTTTATACCTTTAAATGCTAAATTAACACATTCACAAACAGAACCAATACAGTGCTGTGTGTGACTTTATTCTAAGTAGGTAGACACTGTCACAAGTGCTAATTGATAGTTTATTGCTGCGACTTTCACAAGTGTTTTCTTGAACACTGCAGCCATAGTGGATACTGAACTCTAGGCTGCTCAGCAACTTCCGACCTTCCCAGTCAAAATTCCGACCTCGGGGAACATTAATCCAACTTCAAGAGAAGAGAGCACGCCACATGTGTCTGTGTAATTATAAAATGTATGCGTAAATAATTTGATCTAGTCAAAGAGAAGAAAAAGGATTTATAAAAACAATTTTATTTTGTTGTAACTTATGTGTTTTAGATTTCATTTTTATTGTATTTCAAGAGATTGTGAAACTAGGAAGAAGAGAGTAAATTCAATTTGCGCAGATTTTCTCATTCAGTCCAAACAACAAGCATCAGTCACTTAACTTCAACTATCCTCAACGGAATGTAAAGAAGAGCAAAGGAAGTGACATCAAGAATGTTTTTGTTAATTTGTCTAACAAATGTAAGGTTTTCACTAAGCTTTACAAAGCGTACTTGCACATCCCTGGGAATGTGGAACGATCACTTTGCTAGTCCAAAAGACTGGTAAATAAAAGTCGGAGGTCTACTATGTCACAAGTTGGTTGCTTCCTAATTCACTGACAGCTTTGCAATATTTTTATGACAAGTCATGATACTGTCACTATTGAAAAAGGTCAGCAGCTCCTTCAACCTTAGAAGCCCAGCTAAATTACAGTAGTGGTACCTCACGGCTGACCAAGACCTGGATACACAAAGCACAGGGAGAAAGTCAGCAGGGTTTCTGTTAAATGGAACTAAAGCTGAAAAGTCCCTGAAAAAATTCCAACAAACACTCAATCTTCTCCCAATGCCAGTCAATCTGAAGATAAAATAAGAGAGGTGGTGATACATTTTCATGCTGTTATAGTGCATGTCACAGTCACAGTTATCAACAACATTTAAGGCTGCTCTTTAATCTAGAACCACCAATAAAAACAGTAGCAAATGATTTGATGTGCTAAAAACCAGTTAATTTCTTCCATTTAGAACAGGGAAATTCAGACTACACACTGAATGCCCATTTATCTTTCTTTCTTTTTTTTCTTTTTTTTTGGCTGAAACTTTTTAAGTTTGGCATAACTTTAGTTATCTGTCCTCCTACTATAATGAGGAAAAAGTAAAGGTATTTTCTTGCTTTATTTATATCACGATATATGATTGAATCAAAGCTGTTGAAAGTTGGTATGATAATATCAGTTGTGATGAATCCAGTTTTATAAGTAATCTATTTCTCTTCAAGTAGCACAGCGTTCCCTGCACCCTCTGTGCAGTTTATCTTCTCAGTCAATAGATGATTAAAATTAATGGCCTATGTATGCTTACAACTCACATTCATCAGTGTATGCCGAAGCACAATCTCATATCACAGCTTTGATGTAATATTTGGTACGCTATTACATTTTGAGTGCATTCTCACTCTTTATGCCAATAATATCTGGTCAGCTGAATGGACGTTGACAACCTGTTATGCTCGCATCTGATATAGAAGTTAATGGGACATGCTAAAGTTAGTGGAGAGTGTGGGGACATCGTGGTGACAAAAATAAAAGAGAAGAGAGGATACTGTGGGTTAATTGCAAACATTATTATCACAGTAATGAACAATAATATGGCAATTGCATGTTTTCCTACGTAATACTTCTACTACTACTACAAATTAGAACACAAGGCACTCTGTCACTTCGCACCTACTTGCCAACTCGGGCCTTACACAAGTCATTTCAAAGCAGCAAGAAAACATCTTGGCCTAAAATGGAATGTGGCTTTTAAAAGAATTTTAAATAAGAAGTGGGCATCAAGCGACACATGATGGTCCAGTTATAGTATCGGCATGCAGTCGGTCCCAATACTATATTGACTATAAGGACACAGTTTGTATTGTGACGCCATAATGATAGTATTGATTTCCTAAATCATTAGAAATGTTTAGGTAGCTTTTGTATTTTTGCTGATAATTTAGACAGCAAAGTGAAACTTAATCCCATAACCTTCTCCTAATATATTAAAGTTGCCTTTGGGCAAGAAAGCTAAAGAAGTTCCATTTCATGTTTCATTAGCTCTGCTGTGATGTTCACACTGTGGATCACCATAATACAAATGGTTTTTTCCATTAGTTGCTAGGAAACCTGTGATAATTGACTTACAGACTAATCTGAAAGTCCAACTTGAGCAAGGGGGGGGGGAGTCCTATTTTAAAGCCCAGGATGTAGTTTGATGTACTGGTTACTCTCTGCTGCACATGTCAACAAGGGGAGATGTCATGGTGTGTGTCTGTGCTTCCCTCCAGAGTCCGAGACAGGAAGAGCGGGAGCGACAGGATCACAGACTGTCAGAACTGGCAGGACATTAACTCAGAAAACACCATGAATGAAATTGAATCTGTTGAAACGGCTGTTGAAGTGGTGGATAATCAAGAGAAGGTTCATCACAACTTTTTATTTTTGCATTTTATTCAAATTCCTTAGAAAAAAATTAAAGCTGCTATGTTTCTGTAGGTAAGAAAATACATTGCATATGATTTGATTAAAAACCTAGAAAATTATTCACCTTTATTTCAGACAAATTGGCTCATATCATTTGGAACAAAAGTTCAACCTAAAACCCCCCCCACAGTTATATTTACAAATTTGGACCAATCCTTAAATTTTGCTATTTTATAGACGAGTCCAGATTTCTGAGCTCCAGAACACAATTATTTGCCAGTCAAGAACCGTTTCCACTGTAAAAATATTTAGAGCAGGCTTCCTCTACAGACTTCCTCTAGAAATTGGTTATAAACACATCCAGACGTGTGTGAGTAGTACATACACACATCTGCACATTTACCATAGCACTGCTATTAAAGGAAATGGCCACAATAATGCATACTCATACTCACACATATAAACATCCTATTTCTTTCAGTCACATCAGATTAGATTTGCCAGTTTTTTTTTGGCTAGTCAGCAGTAAACCTGGTCTAAATCCAGCTCACATCATAGCAGACTGCTTCCTTTTAAAATTTGCACTCTTCCTCAACATGAATCCAACTCTTAGTCAAATTTTCTCTCCTAATAGATTGTGAGCAGGCTTCAAATACGCAACGCCAGCGTTTCTGTCATCTACAAGTGCTCTGCTGAAAACAAAGTGGGCAAAGATGAGTTTCCAATCTACTTTTACGTGACCAGTGAGTATGTTGGGTTTGGTGTATCACACACAAGCACACAATCAGTTAGTTTTGTAAAAAAAACCAAACTCGGCAGATAATTGGGCTTTACTGGTCTGGGTTGGAAGGTATATCTTACCAAACAACAATGATTTATCAAAGAACCAGAGTCAATGAGGTTAGGAGTGGTCTTATCAATACTAACCTGTTTAACCGGAAAATGTTTGAAATTATTTTTGAAACCCAGAACCTACTAATAATTTAGGCACCAAACGGAAAGTCAGCATCACTTTTGAAACTTAACTTGGAAAAATTAACAGTAAAGTAAAACTTTTATTTATTTATTTTTTTTTTGGGGGGGGGGTTTATGGAACAGAAAAGAAAAATAATAGCGTAAGTTTTCAGGGGACATGAATCTATGATTTAAAACCATTTCTTTCTCCGCAAAACTGAAGATGCAGCAAAAATGCGATGTCTGACATAGATATATATATATATATATATATATATATATATATATATATATATATATATATATATATATATATATATTTTTTTTTTTTTTTTTTTTTTTTTTTTTTTTTTTGTGACATTACCACCAGAAGCTTAAGTGGGATTTGCACAAATCAGATCATAATTCGAAGTAAAGCAAAACTAATACATGGATCACACATAGTCCTCTAAATGAAAATCTGAAAAGAGGGTTGTGGCGTGGTATTCAGATTTTCTTCCAGTATTGTCTATCAAGTCCGACCAGTTTTCTGGTCCCCACTGACAACAACCCCACAGCATGATGCTGCTACTGCCATATGCAACTGTGGGGATGGTTTGTTCAGGCCTATGTGCATTGATGGTGTTTTGCACATAAGACAGAAAGTTTAATCTTGATCTTTGTCTCAGCATGACTACTAACAAACAGCAGACATGACTTCTTTTTGCACTCTTTCAATAATGGCTTATCATTGCCACTGTTGTGCAGAAATTAATTACCAAGCACTGTTAGGTGAAAATCACTCAATCAGGTTTATTTTTATATTGTGCACAGTACAGAGAGCTTCAGACAATCAGTAATGAACAAGTCAGAGTAGCAGCTCTGAAAGAAAGCTCTACCAGACAGAGTCAACGCATCGGTTTTCTACCAGGAATAAGGAATCCAAAACATGGGAGAGACGGTCTAGTTCCCATGCAGCTGCAGGAAGACAACATCCAACCTTGTGTGTGTAACCCTAACAGGTTGGTGGTGGTTTGGTGAGAATTCATAAGTACTTAGAATAAAGACATAGCATAACATAACCAGCAGATTAATATAATTATAATGTGTTACCTTTTATAATAAAATTTTCCATCACACCACTCTTCCATAAAGGCCAGATTTGTGAAGTGCATGACGAATACTTGCCCTGTCAGCAGATTCTCCCACCTGAGCTGTAAATCTCTACAGATCCTCCAGAGCTACAATGTGCCTCTTGGCTGCTTCCATTGTTAATGCTCTCCATGCCGGCCTGTTAGTTTACGTGGACAGGCATGTCTTGGTAGGTTTGCAGTTATAAAATAGTCTTTCAATTTTCAGATGAATGGTGCTTTCTGAGATTTTTGAAACTTGGGACATTGTTTTATAACTTAACCCCGCTTTAAACTGATGTTCTCCAACAAAACCTCTGGATTTTAAAAAACATGTATTTTTTTTATTTTAACTTTACAAATATGCAGTACGTCGTGTTAGGGCACCAACGTTTGTCATTGCAAAATATCAAGAGATTGAAAAAAGAGAGAGTACTTTTGGTGGGCTCTGTGTAAGTTATAACCTGTAATACTTTAATGCCAAAGAAATAGTCTTAATAAAACTTCCCAGAGCAAGGTGAGCCTCTAGGTAATGCTCTGTGAACTTCCCAAATAACATTTCACTGCACCATTTTATTCAGATGCTTCAAACAAAGACCATTTTATCTACATTCTATGGCTACAGGCCACTGGAAAACTTTCTATATATCTTTTTTTAAAATTTTGTTGTAATTCAGATGGATTATTTTTAAAAGCAATGCTTTTCATAAATGTATATTGTGAAACGTTGGCCCTGCCCCTCTCACTGCCCCCTCTCTCCCAACCTTAAAGCCATCCCTGAAGGTTTCAGTGTGGATGTTCATCCCTCTGAGAATCCCCTGGAGCAAGAGAAAGTGTCTCTGTCCTGCAGCGCTGACAACTACACCTATGAGCTGCTGCAATGGTACCGCCTCAACCCCCAGACTCTGCAGGACCAGCAGGGCAAGCCCCAGGGACTGGACTGCAGCAGCGTGCACCACTACGCTGAGCTGCTGCAGGCCGGGCCCTCCTTCCAGCAGCACTCCAACAGCTGGGTCCTGGACTTCACCATGGAGTCCATACGGCTGCAGGATGAGGGACACTACGTGTGCAAAGCTCAGGGAAGACGCAGCGAGGAGAAACAGTGCCTGTTTCGATACATTTCTGTCAAAGGTGAGTAACAAAGTGCAGTGAAAGGACCAAACATGGAGCTGCACACAACACAGCAAATATTCAGTCTAACTACAGCCATGCCCAGCTCAACTCTCAGCATTAGAAATACATCATGGCTGTAAGTAGCAGCAGTGAGGAGCTGGTACTTAAATGCTGGAGGCATGCGATTACACACACTCACTAATGCCCACGTACCTCAGTACCCACATCCACACATGACACAGAGAGCCACTGGTGCTTGCATGGCACAGATCTGTGCTGACAGAAAACACAGCAGAGATACTTCAAGGCACACATGCTTCATTCATGTTCTGCTCCTTAGCCTTATGTCTGTGCCTTGACGATGGATGTCCTTTTGAATTGGACTTTTGTTGTCATTTTGTTTACCCTCATTCAGTCCTGTCAGACCGTTTGGTTGAGATCGTGTATCTCTGTTTACCTTCACAGCCCTGGAGGCTCCTCTGTACAAGCGCAGCCTCACCAACCAGACTGTGAATGTAACCGAGTCTCTGCGGATGGAGTGCGACGTGGAGGGAAGACCTCTGCCCCATCTCTCCTGGTTCAAAGACAACCAGCCCCTCCACCAAATGTCAGGTGAACAAATATACCCACACAGGTGATCCACGCATTTACCCGACCGAGCTGTGGCTCACCTGGCAACACGCAAACTCACACACACCAAGCAAACCTCAGAAAAAACAGCCCTGGAGGAATATAAATAGGTAGAACATGGATCTCTGTTCGAACCTCTTCACTCAATTATATATAGTATGACACTATTGGAAAAGCAATGCAGAAAACACTAGAAATAATAAACATTGTTGTTTTTCCTCAGTCATGTGTAGTAATTTACAAACTGACATTAAAGTATAGTATAGTTGGGAAATAATTTTTTTTTTTTACAACTAGAAATTTGAAAAGTGTGACATTTCTTTGTATCCACTTCTATACTCTGAAGAAAATCCAGCGCAACCAGTTGCCTTCAGACGTCACTTAGTTAATAAATAAACTCCACCTGTGCATAATTATACAATATAATTGTAATCTCAGTTTGAATCAGCGGTTCTGTGAATTCTTCAGAGGATTTTTAGAGAACATTATTGAACAAACAACATCATAACGACCAAAGAACACAAGAGACAGGTTAGGGTGAAAGATGTGAATATTAAAGCTGGGTTAGGTTATGATCAGGACTGTTCAGCCTATCATCTGAAAATGGAGAGAGTATGGCACAATGACAAAACCTCCAAGACATGGCTGTCTCTGTAAACTGATGGGACGAGAGCAAGAAGAGCATTAATCAGAAAAACGGCCAAGAGACCCATGGTAAATGTGGCGGAACATCCCATCCAGGGAAAACACCAAGGTGCTCTGGTCAGATGGGATCAAGACTATGCTTACTCTACATGCTAAATACTGTTTGTGGTAGAAAACTGCACATGCCTTGAACACAGCATGTCCATGACAACACGAGGTGGTGGTAGCATCATGCTACGGTGTTTCTTCACTGAGTGCAGGAAAGCTGGTCAGTGTTGATGGGGAGATGAATGGAGCTAAATACAGGGTAATTCTGAAAAAAAGGGGGTTGAAACTGCAAGCCTAAATGCTACAGTTAAATGATTTAGATCAGCAGTATTGACCCTGGAGGGGTGAGCAAACATTCACATCACACTTTTCACATTTTTTATTTAGAAAAAACAAAACAAACAAAAAAAAAAACTTGAAAAACATTTTCTTTCTAGTTCAAGAATATGCACTTCTTTATTTTGGTCTATCACATAAAATCCCAATAAGATACATTGATGTTTGTAATATTAACATTAATATGACAAAATGGCAAGTGTTCAGGTAAGAACGCAATCGCAGGAAACAGGATTGTACAGGATTTGCTGCTCAGCCACCAGATCCATTTACTGTACCTTTAAGAATCTTATAAAAAGGCAGAGATGAGTAGGTCAGTACAGCTTTGACTGACAGCTAATTTTCTTGGTTTGCTCTGACAGGCTGCTAAGACATGTAGGTTGACAGAATAGTAAATGAGAGCTTCTGTTTGAAGTCTAGACCTCTGACTAGAATCTTTATAAATCAAGAATACCCTGTGAGAGGCAAAAGTTATAGCAAAGCAGTTTTTCACAGAGTGTGCAAGCATGTGCCACGAATCATCCTACATTTCCCCCACAGGGATCCAGCTGCATGATTCAAACCGCACGCTGAGTATCCAGCGGGTCACAGAGGAGGATGCTGGACTCTACACCTGCACCGCCTGCAACCAGCGAGGCTGTGTCCACTCCTCAGCCGCCGTAAGGGTCATTGGTGAGACAGCCACACACACACAGATACACACACACACACAGATAAATCTCGGGTGCACTCAGGCTTGAAATCACTGCTGCCCCTGACCTCCTGCCTCACACACAGAGCGTGCCTGTTTTTCAACCAGACCCTCAGACCTTTCACTGCTGAGGTTTTGTGCTTACTCTGTTGCGCGGCTCTCCACAAGCAAATTAAAGTCATTGACTTCCTGGACATTTTGTATGCATAATGAATAATTTAATGGGATTACTGGAAGTGATTCCAACACAAATACCTGAAAGGAGTCTGCTCAGCACACTGATTTCAGCACAAGATTTAATGGCACAGAGATGGGGCAGATGCTCTGTGATACAGCACCCCCTGTAGGTGGCACAGAGGAGGAACTAAGACAGGATGGCAGGGGGGACATTTGTTCTTATAAATTACTTTTTTTTTTTTTTTTTTCCTTGTGAAAAGGTTCAAGCGACAAGACCAATGTGGAGATAGTTATCCTCATCGGGACAGGAGTCATCGCTGTTTTCTTCTGGGCTTTGCTCATCCTCATCTTCTGCAACGTGAAAAGGGTCAGAGGCCTTAATTTTATATATTTATGTTTGTGAGAGAAACTAAAAGGTTGCGACGCAGGGGTCTCTGACTTCCAACATGCCTTCTTAATGTTATTATTGTTATTATTAAAGCTGCTGACGACAACCTTGGCCATGATGACATTCCTTATCATGCTTATTTTTCCTCATTTGGTGATTCTAGAGATTTTCGACTTTTTTTTTTTTTTTTTTTTTTTTTTTTTTTTTTTTTTTTTTTTTTTTTTTTTTTTTTTTTTTTCTATCACTCAGACATTCTTTTCTGTCGTGGATATTTGTTACTGCCTGTTGGTCTTTTTTATTTGTACCTGACAACTTTCTGGTCATAGTCACAGTTTTTCATGATACATGATTCAAGAGGCCAAAATGCCTTGTAAGAAAATAACCTTAAATTAGTTTTCACCAATTTCCTGAGGCACGGGGTTTTATTTTTTTCTGGACAAAAAAATGACCTGGCCTTTACCAAGTGCTATCAGGGAGGAGCTGTAATGTGATTTGCAAACAGTTTGAAGTCTAACATTCAAAGGGACCTCTATCTTAGACTCTATAGGCCCCATGTAGCATTTAAATGTTCATGACTGTACTTTTAGAAAGAGACTGAACAAGGATGGCTCAAATATTTCTTCTGGTTTTTTTTTTTTCTCTTTAGTCAAACTTATGTTTCAGAAAATTTAACTAATTTCAATATCAGACAAAGATAACCTGAGTTAATATAAAAAGCAGTTTTAAAATGATAATTTACCCTATTAAGGTAAAAAAAAAAAAAAAAAAAAAAAAAAAAAGCTATCCAAGCAAACGCGACCCAATGTCAAAGTGTACCTCTAAAAAAAAAAAACTGGTTGTGCCACCCACCTGCTATCAAGCTTTTGCAGGAACGACAAGTCTTTTAGACACTATAGAGAAATTTTGGCTCACTCTTCTTTGCAAAGTTGTTTTATTTCATCCACATTGAATTGATATTCAACATGATTGGCCTGTTTAAAGACATGGTACAGCATTTCAATTGGATTCAGTTCCTTACTTTGACTTGGCTACACCAGAAGCTGTGACGATGTGACAATAAAAAGCAAAAATGTGTCAATAAAAGCAAAAACAGAAAAAAATCTGTAAGGGTTCAAATACCTTTCCATAGCCCTGTAGCAAGTGGAAAGCCTTTTAATTCAGGTTTTTTTTTATGCGCCATGATTCAGGTCATCCCTGCTGCATCTGGATGAACCACAAAACTTTTCAAACTTTTTCATTTTTTCTACAGATGAGACCAAATTTGTGATGTTTGGCCATAATGTAGTGGGCCATGTTTGGCTGCTTTAATCCAACACAAAAGACCCAATAAAAAGGAAGACACAGTGCATCAAATTTACTAAACATTAACATATTCAATACAAAGTTAAAAATCAAAGTTTTACATATGTGGTGCTGAATTAAAATCAGTGGTATATGGTGTAATTGATGGAAGAACTATAAGTGTAACTTGCAAACACAACTCGTGGCAGGTTAGTTGGCTGTCAGGCTTTTAAACCACCAAGGAAGTCCGTATGGGTCCTTAGGTGTTCCATAGTACACTAAATAATGCAGTGCAGGATAAAGATGGGTAAATTCCCAATCCAATCACAAAGAGACCTGCAGGGATTTTAAGAAATCAAGCATTTCATATGAACACAAACACCTCACTCAAACCATCAAGCTTGGTGGAGAAAGGGTGATGATCTGGGCTGGTTTTGCCGACACGAGACCTCGGTCCTCATGTTGTCCATGAACGCTTCTGTGTGCAAAAGCGTTCTGGAATAAAATGTGAAACCATCTGTTTGACAGCTTCTGTTTGACCTAACCTGGGTCATCAACAGAACACATCAGCAAATCAACAGAAGGGCTTAAAAAGAAAATCAAGTTCTTGCAATAGCCTAGCTGAATTCCAGAGCCAAGCTTGATTAAAATGCCAAGTCGGACCGTTAGGAGAGCTGTGTGAAAACTAGTATCTGCAGCACTGGGAATTTGGATAGTGGGTGAGTTGATCTGGGAGTGTGTATCACAAAGTATGAATGGCATGCTTTCTGATGTCCTGACTTTTGATAGATGAGGAAGTGGGCTGATCTCTTGGATTTCATCATTTCTGTTGACTGTCTTTCCATTTGCTGCATTTTGTTGTTTGTTTGGACCTGGTCAGTCTGCGTCTCAGTAGATGCTCTGTTCTCATGCGATTTTGGATGGTCTTTGGATCGAAACAAATATATCACTGCTGATCCAGAAGCAGACTGGAGTTTGTTTGGAGCATGTGTCAGACAGACAGTATCTCTGAGTTTAGCCTGCAGCGGCTCTCAAATTCACCTCCAGTTTTGGTTAGTTTTCGTGGCTCTTTTATTTTGGTGTCATATTTGTTTCATACATAATGGCAGTGTTAAATATTGTTTTTCTATACACCTGATGTCAAATATGTATTAATTTTAGAATATAGTGAAGACTAGATCATTATTATTCTGTCATAAAACCCAATAATTGAAAGAGGGTTCAGTTTTCCACCTCTAAATATCTTTGTCAGAAGGCAAACTATTCTGGACCTGACCAGCAGATACAGCAATCTGACCTAGATTAAGCCGTAGTGCAAAATGTTATATTTGTAAATCACAAATTGAATCATCATGTGATATTTTCTTGTCACCTTCCGTGTCAGGAAAGGTTGAAGAAGAATAAAATAACAGAAACTAAATAGCACTGTGCCACTTAAACAAACAGGTATTCCCTCTCTGAGCTGGTAGATTTAAACCATAATTACATAAAGCATAAACATAATCATTCACTGATGCTCTATAAACAGTGACAGTGACTAATAGCTTGACGTCATGTATGAGCTTTGTCTAAGCAATAACCCACATTGTCTTTCTGAAGTTTTCTTCTTGTATAACAAAAACTAGGTTTTCTTTCATGTTGAAACATTAAAGCTTAGGAAACTGTTTTATCTTCCCTCTGTCATATATACATTACCACTCTGTACTGGACACATGCTGAGTTTAGACCCTTTGTTACAAACATGATCAAGTCTTATCGTGAAGTTTTTTTAAGTAATTTTATCTACTGAGACAGTCTCCTCTTTAAAACCACAGCTAACAGCATGCTGCCTGTCTGTCAGTAGACAGCTTTCTTTCTTTTTTGCTTTACTAAATGTTAGTCTACCTGATGCTGTCAAAAAAACACAGACAGGTGCCTTCTGGCAAAACATCTTTCCCTTTGGTTTCCAAAAAACTAAATACAAAGTGACATCCATTTTAACACATAGGCTTCCCATCTAACATTTATGCTGACCTCTTACCTCCTCACCTTGCAAAAGTCCTGTCCCTCTGTGAACTGCAGGTTAACCCAGCAGACATAAAGACAGGCTATCTGTCAATCATAATGGACCCTGGGGAGGTGCCGCTGGACGAGCAGTCAGAGTACCTGCCCTATGACTCGTCACAGTGGGAGATCTCCAGAGACAGACTCCGACTGGGTAAGCAGCTTGGGAAAAGTCGAAGAGAAGGATTGATGGATGGTTAACAAGACATGTGGGAGGAAAGGGTGTGTGTGTGTGTGTGTGTGTGTGTGTGTGTGTGTGTGTGTGTGATAACGTACCCAGGGATGGTTGAGCATTAATAGATGGGAGAAGCGCTGAATTATTTTTCCATTTCCAGAATCCATAACAGCGTGCATTTAAATCACAGCCAGCTGTGCTGAGAGCTGCCAAGTGGAGTGCTAATGTTAAAAATGTGCTCATTTCCGGAAGAGCTTTTTAAAAACGCCCCAAGGAAAAGCATCTGTTTCAAAACAGAATCTTATGGAAACCAATTTTATATTTTGCCCCCAAATGTTGCAATTGATATCATAATTTATTTTCCTTGTCTGTGTTGCATGTCTCCTACCACGAGTATTTGCATAACGAGCATTTTTTTTTCTCTTCTTCAATGACACAGGAAAAGTTTTAGGCCATGGTGCTTTTGGAAAAGTAATCGAGGCATCGATCTACGGCATCAGTAAGAGCAACAGTTTAAACACAGTGGCCGTTAAGATGTTAAAAGGTGAGATTCTGGGTTCAGTATGTAGTAAATATTTATGCTTTTTTGTGAATGCAGTGCTTTAATAAGTCATTGTTAGCAGGTGGTGTCATTTATGAATCAGTGTGTTCATTAGCTTTGGTGAAAGTTTTAGAGCAACCCATAGTACAAAGACTGCTTGATATTGTGACTCATGGCTTTTTTTTCAAATTTGATAATGTTGGTCACATTGTCCTCTGCCATCATCCAGAGTCATGGGTTGGCATCGAGGATTTTTTTCTGATTACCCTTCTTATACTTCTAAAATAACACGTTTGTAGTTTTCCCAATTTTATACCCTCAAGTGCTTAGATGAGTGGTGGTGTACCTCAGGGTCCACTTTTGTTCTTCATTTAAATGTTTCACAATGATCAACCTTTTTAGAAACATGGCGTTCCCAAGTTGTCCCCAACTTTCACCCTTTAAACTACCTTTTTGCGCTTATAAATAGTTCACTTTTCCTGCATGGATATATGGAAAAGAACTTCTGCAACATATATAAAATATTTTTTTCCTTCCATAAAATGCTGTTATGTCATACTTAATGTGGTTACAGGCTTTTATGTTTATTGTGAAAATAAATTGAATATATGCAAAGTATTTCTACCACTTATTAAGAAGTTATGAGCACTTAAAACTTTCCTTTAAGAACCTAAAACTTTTTTCTTAAGGTTTACACTTGATTTTTGATTTAGGGTACTGCATATAGTCTTTAAGGAATGATATTGTCCGTAGGGAATGCTGTCTGGATAAAAATGTGCCCATCTGAGGCTCTCAGGCCATTTATAAGTAGTAATATTTATTTATTTACAACACCAAGTCCCTCAATACACAAGTAAAAAGATGTTCTGTGTGTAACAGCAGTTTTTATACAACTGAGGTTTGTTTAGTTGTTTGATCTTTTTTCTGGCAAACATTGACAGTCTCTTTGGCACTTAAGTATTTTCCTTCGATGCTGATGATATTTAGCTTTACATGCCTTTTTAAAATATACAGATTGTCTTTTTTTACATTACATCATGCAAAACAAGCAAAACAGCACACATTTAAATGGCTGAATTTCACCAACTCAACCATGAAAACTTAGAAGAAATTTTAAAACAATTAAGTTCATCCTCCTGCTGTCTTGATGTCCTACCTAGAACTTTCCTTAAGAAAGTTCTGCCTGTCTTTGCATCTGATCTGATTCAAATAGTAAACTCTTCCCTCTCATCAGGTGTTTTCCCCCAGGCTTTAAAAACAGCAGTTAAAACTACTGTTAAAAAAGAACAATCTGGATAAATCATTATAGAAGAATTACAGGCCAATCTCTAACCTTTCATTCATCAGAAAAATTATTGAAAAAGCTGTTTAAAAAGTTAAACAGCTTCTTAACAATGACAAACTTCTCAGAGGACAAAAGTCACATGTGGCGTACCCCAAGGTTCAATCCTGGGACCCCTCCTGTTTAATATCTACATGCTCCCACTAGCTCAGATTATAACAAGTAATAAGATTTGCTACCATAACTATGCAGATGATACACAGCTCTACATCACTATGTCACCAGGTGACTCCGAACACATCCAAGCACCGAACAGATGCTTAGAACAAATCAATGTGTGGATGTGCCAAAACTTTCTCCAACTGACAGAAACAAAACTGAAGTTACTATCTTTGGACCCAAAGAGGAATGATCTAGGGTCAGCATGCAGCTTCAGGTATTACAGCTAGAAAATAGTGATCAGGCCCGAAATCTGGGTGTAGTAATGGACTCAGACCTGAACCTTCAGAGACACGTAAAGACAATTACAAAGACAGCCTTCTATCACCTGCAGAACATTTCCAGGATTAAAGGACTAATGTCTCAACAAGATCTAGAGAAACTCATCCATGCATTTATCTTTAGTCGCATTGATTATTCCAACAGTGTCTTCACAGGTCTGCCTAAAAAATCAATCAACAGCTGCAGCTGATCCAGAACACTGCTGCTCGTGTTTTCACTAAAACCAGGGAAATAGAGCACATCACCCCAGTTCTAAAGTCCTTACACTGGCACCCTGTAGCTCAGAGAATAGACTTTAAAATACTTTTGTTAGTTTATAAATCACTCGCTTAGCATCAAAATACATTACAATGTTGTCATTGTATCATCCTTCCAGACCACTCAGGTCTTCTGGTTCTGATCCACTTGGCATCCCCAGAACCAAAACCAAACCTTTAAATCAAGGCTAAAAACTCACCTGTTTAGAGCTGCCTTTGATTAGTAGTAAGTGGAACACCGATCAATATTTTCAAATTTTATTTGCTTGATGATCTTTATGATTTTGATGCATTGATATTTGCTTGATGATTTTGCTGTATACTTGATTGATGTTTTTACAGTGTAAAGCACTTTGAACTGCCTTGCTTCTGAAATGTGCTATTCAAATAAATTTGACTTTACTTGACTTAAGTATTACGGCCAAAGGTCTTGGCAGTAAATACATCACTTACTTACTGGCATAATATGTAGCCTTCTCCCAAACGTGAACCATAGACAGAGCCCTAACTTTGAGGAACTGATTGTCTACAGAGAGGTTTCTCTTTGTGGAAAAACTTTGGTAATAGCTCTGGTTTATTATTGTGATTCAGCAGACAAACTCTTATCTCATCCATTTTTGTCTTGTAACAACTTCACCTAAAGCTGTAAGGACTCAGGTGTTTCAGATAAAACCAGGAAGCATCGCTTGAAGAGGAGTCGCTCTGTGTGAATTATGCCTGATTACTCAAAATTTATTCTTCCCCAGAAATATTAGCTGGTTTGAACCGTGCCTGGATCGCAGCTTTTACAGGTCCCCAGGAGAAGCATTAGAAAGATGTGTGAAGCTGTAAACAGCTTCAAAAGGACGTTCAGAGCTGGGTGTTAATCAGCTGCACCTGCAGAAAATCTCTGCAAGCTTGTTAAAATAATTGTTCAAGCTTCCACTGTGAGTGCGCAGAAACATAGGGAGATGGTGTAACTGGAAGTACGGCATAAAGAGAAAAAACACAGCCGTCTGAAATAAGTAACTGTATATGTATTACAGATGGGGCCACGGCCAGTGAGCACAAGGCTTTGATGTCAGAGTTAAAGATCCTGATTCACATCGGTAACCATCTGAATGTGGTTAACCTGTTAGGAGCCTGCACCAAATCGAATGGTGAGTCCTGAGATTATCCCTGATTTATTTTGATCTTTCTGTAAAAATGGCATCTTAACAATGGTTTAAAGTGCTTTGCCTTTCTCAAATTCCCATCCCCTGAACTTTATCACATTTTATCACGTCACAGCCACAGACTTCAACATATTTTACTGGGATTCATGTGATAGGCCAACACAAAGTGGTTCACGATTGTACTGTTAACGTGGAAGGAGAAGTATAAAGGGGTTTTAAAAAATTACGAATAAAAACCTGAAACGTGTTGTGTGCAGATGTAAAAATTCTTCCTGAGTCAGTCATTGCAGAACCACCTTCAATGCAACCTTAGCTGCAGGTCTTTTGAGATGCTTCTCGACCAACTTTGCAAATCTAGAGAGTGAAGATTTTGCTCATTCTTCTTCTGCAAAATAGCTCAGCCTCAGTCAGACTTTTAAGTCTTGTCATGGATTCTCAATTTGATATAGATCTGACCATTCAATTACATGGATGTGCTTTGTTTCATTGTATGTCTGGTTGGGTGTTTCAGGTTTATTTTCTGCTGGAAAGTGAACTTTTGCCCCAGTCTCAAGAATTTTGCAGCCTCTAACAGGTTTTTTTCTATACTCTGTATTTAGCTCTATGCATCTTCCTTTCAACTTTGACTAGCTTCTCTTTCCCTGATGAAGTAAAACATCCCCTCAGCTTGACGCTGCCACCACCACGAATTACGGTGGGGATGATATGTTCTGGGGAATGTATCATTTTGCATATAGGACAAAAGGTTTAATTTTAGCCATGGCCACTTTATTTATACAGCACCTTTCATACACAAAGCGAATGAAACCACTTTACAGGACATTAAAGGAAAGACAAAAAGAAAATAAAGACCTTTAAGATTCTGCTTAAGAGAGAGTTTAACATGTCAAATACTTAAAAGTATTGCAGAAAAATAAACAAATGCTAAAATACAGATTTAAAAGATAAACCTAACTTAAAGTTTACATTGATGTTTAATTTTAAAATTAAAGCCAAATCTACATCTGAATTTCAATCCCACACTTCAAATTTATTATCTGATCAAACGCTGCAGTAAACACAAATGTTTTCAGTCCTAACTTAAAGGAACCAACAGTTTCTGCACATCTCAGGTTTTCAGGAAATTTAATTATTCCCCCCCCCCCTCATCTGATTCCTCATTCTTTTTCTGCATGTTTTCTGTGTCCCCTACATGGCCTGAGGCAGACTTTAAACAGGAATTCTTCTTGAACACTGTTTTATAACCTAACCCTGGTTTAAACTTCTCCACAACTTCATCCCTGATCCAATTTACAAATTGCTTGCTCTGGATTTTTATTTAGCTATAGAAATATAGAAAACATAGAAATGAATTCCACACTTTTCAGATCTTTATTTATATTTTTTTTTAAAAATCAGAAAACCATGTACCCTTTTCTTTTCACTTCACAGGTTTTAGCCACTTCATGTTAGTCTCACAAAAATTCCAATACAATAAACAGACGTTTGTGGCAATGAAGCGACAGAATGTGAAAAAAGTTGATGGGTGTGAGTACTTTTCAGAGTCCTGTACAGGGTGTGTAGAGGTCTGTTTATGACCAAACATATATTTTCTTGCACCACATGTGAATAAAATGACCATCCCAGTGAAATGATTTCACTGTCTTATTTGAAGGATTTGTTATCTTAATCTCTGAAATATCTGTTTTGATTAAGAGCAAAGTTAACTTTCTCGCATTGATTCCAGTTTTTATACCAATAAACCAAATAAGAAACAAAAACAAATCCCATTTCTTAAGTCCATTCATCAGTCGGACATATGGAGCACATTGTTCATGGAGTACATCTGAAAATGTTTATCCTAAACAAAAGCAGCCTTGCAGATAATTTCAGGCTGGAAAAATTCAAGCTGCACAGCAGAATGTCTGAATGTGTTGAGAGGGAAAAAGCTAGCTTTTTTCTTCACTGTGTGCACAATTATTAGGCAAGTTGTATTTCCGAAGCTTAATTTTATGACTGAACACATACAGCCATTTCATTATCCTTTCCTCTTTAACTCCTTTACTGCAGGCAATAGAGTTGTTCTGCATAGAAATCATGATCTTATTAAAAGATGAAGAATTGTTTTTGCACCACAGTGTAAAGAAAGTGTCTTTTAAAAACTGCCAGCGGGTTTGGGAGTTGATCTTAAATGCATCTTAAACCTAAAAGGGTCTTTCTAGAATAGTTTTAATAATACCAGTCCATACCAGTACGCCTGAGTCTAAGGGGAACCTGTAACTGTTCCAGACAAGGCCCATCCAACGGGTCTGTCAAGAGTCACTCTTATCTCATCAAACCATAGCATTTTTGAAGAAAATGCTTCTTGGCTCAGTCTGGATGTTTCGACTTATCTGCCTTGTTCAGTGGTGGTTCAGGTTTCAGCCTTCCTTATCTTGGTCATGACTCTGAGCACTGGACATGTTGTACTTTTGGGCTCTCCAGGTAGGTTGCAGCACTGGAGGAGAACAGGTTCCTGGTAGCTTCATGTTTGATTCTTCTCAAATCTTTTTTTTTTTTTTTTTTTTTTTGACTGACAGTAGGAAAACGTTCTTTGATATATTTTGGCAGCTGTAGTACTGTATCCCCCTGAAACACAATTGTTGAATATTTTTTTTCTGCATTTTTCAGAGTTATAACTAATAATTATGCACACTGTGATCTACTGTGGGTTGTTGGTCTGCTGAGGTATTTATTTATACCAATGCACACCCCCTAATGTACTTAAAACCACTAAGCATTCAAGTTTTCACAGCTTGAAGTTGGAAAATATGCATAAAAATGATGATACAACCAAAAGGCTCACTGACCTCGTCATTGTGCACAATATAGTTTTAGAGCAAATTCCTATCTGAACCAATTCTATGTGTAATATGTTTCAAACTTCTGCATCAACAGGTCCATTGATGGTGATAGTGGAATACTGCAAATATGGGAATCTTTCCAACTTCCTGCGAGCCAAGAGGGAGTTCTTCCTTCCCTACAGGGTATCAGAGCGCAGCAGCAGCTGAAGCATTCTCAGCATTTTTAACATCATTTCTGCTCTGATTGTGGCTTAACCGCTTTTCATGCTATATTTACTTGGTGTAATCTTTCTATCTTAGCTTTTTTTTTGCCCCCCTTATGTAATTCTGGTTTACATTTCAGTCTCCTCCAACACATGTAACCCTTTTAGTATTGATTTTTTTTTTTTTTTTTTGGGAGATGATTCAACAATCTGTGTCCTACTTAGGACCGCTCACCAAAAACCCAGAGCCAGATGAGGCGGATGATCGAAGCCGGTCAGACAGATCAAAGAGCTCGGCAGACTCCTCCGGCATCCTCCTCGCCGCTCAGCAGTCCCCAGATTCCATCCTCCAAGGCATCCAGTCAGAACCCCGCGGCGGAGAAAAGTGAGTCAGGTTCACATCCCTTATGAATTATACCACTCATAGTTCCCAAATAAAGGTAGTTTTATAATCTTTTCTCTCCTCCTCCTCCTCTGCGTTCCCTCTCTAGTGGAGGACTTGTGGAAAACCCCACTGACCATTGAGGACTTGATATGCTACAGTTTCCAGGTGGCTCGTGGGATGGAGTTCCTGGCCTCCAGAAAGGTTAATGTCACCGCTAGTTTGTGAAAAAGGAGAAAATGAGGCCGTGTGGAGCAGAGATTTCTTCAGAGGGAGCAGGTTGAAATGTGGATCCTTCATGTTGGGGCATCTGTGGTTCATCCAGTTATTTTACCAGTTTATTTAAAGCAAGCAAACACCATTTACCATTCTGCTTATTTCTTCTGCTGAATAACCCTTTATGAGAGTAATGATAACATTTTTAAAATAAATTTAAAATCTAAAGATTGTAGTTATCAAAATATCAAATAAATTATAAATTAATTATACTAAAATCAAAGATAGTAATCATGTTTCCACTAAAAAAGTACAAAGTTTAACCATTATGGCTTTTGGTAAGTGATACAGCACTTTTTTAACCAATCACTGAGAGGTCACAAACTGAAAAATAATTTTTTCTTTTCCTATTAAATGCATCAGAACTGAAAGCTCCCTCCACTTTTGTTCCAAAGGCACCAGCAAACAGCAAGTTTATTACAAACACCCTGGAGTTTGGTAAAACTCCAATAAAAGTTACGGCTAAGTGGGAATAATCTTGTAATCCCGACTCAAAACTCTCACCTCCATCAATAAACCTGCAGCATATTTAATGTCTTGGTCATAACTCGTTGGAGTTTATTGTCGCGGTGATTAAAACTAAGTTTACACAAATGAAATGATGCGTCATAGCTCCTAGAAAAGAAAACTGCGTTAACAAGAGCGGCGAAAATCAAGTGAAACCTGTCGGTAAAATGCCTGATCGGTGCATCTCGTTACAAGCTATATCTCATCCAAGTGTCAACTTCTTCTACACAACAGATGTTGTTGCCAGTCATTTTGCACATTAAACATCTGAAGAATATTAACCTGTATAGGATATTGTTAGTGCCAGTTACCAATTCAATTGATTTGTACAGTACCCACTCACAGCAAATGTCCTCTCAAGGCATTTTACAAGACAAACAGATCCAGTTTATCAACAGCAATATATAATCTAACCAATCACAGCTTATAGACAGATTCACTTTTAGTTACATACATTCTAATTTGATGCTAGGTATAAAACAATACAGTAAAGTTTCGGTTATTATGCCAGTCGATAAAAAGTTTAAAGGAATCCCAATTGATAAATTTGAAACAATAAACGTACAGTTTCTACAAATCCATCCGATTAATCACGTAGTCATGAGATCAGTTAGATAGTTTGACTAATAGAAAAAGTCCAAACTTTCAACAGATTGATAATAATTTGGGTGAAATTCGTGAGTTAATTCTAAATCAAATAATTCTCACAATAATAATGATAAAGTTAGAATGAAACTGAGATGTAATTAAGATAGTATGTGAAGATTTTTCTTAATCAAACAAAGCTGGGACTAAACACTGCACTCCCTCCCACATCCACATTTTAAGCAAACAAAGCAAGAACATTTCTGTTTGCCCACTCCAGATGAAAATTCACACACTTCAGTGGAGAAACAAGGTGGGAGACAGCGCGCTGAAACCTTTCCATGCAGAGACACCTGTCTGCAGAATACTGATGACCGTGTGTGTCTGTGCAGTGCATCCACAGAGACCTGGCAGCTCGGAACATTCTCCTGTCAGAGAACAACGTGGTGAAGATCTGTGACTTCGGCTTGGCCAGAGACATTTACAAAGACCCCGATTACGTCAGGAAAGGCAACGTATGTCTATCCCCCTCGGTCCCGCTGCGCACATCCATCTACTGTAGTTGGACAAGAAAATACTTCATGATCGTGTTTTAAACCACCCACGCAATGATCACATTTGCGCGTTTATGCTTCTCTCTTGCTTTATCTGCTTTGATGCTGTCGCAGGCCCGTCTGCCTCTGAAGTGGATGGCTCCAGAGAGCATCTTCGACAAAGTGTACACCAGCCAGAGTGACGTGTGGTCTTTTGGAGTCCTCCTCTGGGAAATCTTTTCACTCGGTAATCTCAGAATCAGACCACACTTGAGGCCCGTCGTTTGTCACTCATATCAAATGAAACGCAAACTCCCGCAGAAGCGGGCTTGTTTTCCTTCGTTTGAACTAACTCATGCTGCCCTCCCTTTGTGTGCACGCAGGTGCATCTCCGTACCCGGGAGTGCAGATTGATGAAGAGTTCTGCAAACGGTTGAAAGACGGCGTCAGAATGAGAGCACCGGAGACAGCCTCTCCTGAAATGTAAATATTTCTTCCTCATAAACAGGAGAAATGGGCTTTCTTCTCCTGTCACGTAGGATTTATGAATCAAAATCCCTCGAATTTATCAAGCCAGTTTCAGCAGCCAAGTGTCATTCAGCTTGACAGGCACACTGAGGAAATCCATCAGGATTAAGTTTGTGTGGCTAAATTAGAAAGCGATGTGCTGTTGTTGTGACTGTGCTGCCCTCTGCTGGCAGATACGGCATCATGCTGGCCTGCTGGCAAGGCGAGCCCAAAGAGAGGCCGACGTTTCCTGCTCTGGTTCAGATCCTGGGAGACCTGCTGCAGGACAACAGTCTACCTGTAAGTTCTCCTGGCTCTGCAACAACAACTTATCTATCAGACAAGGCGGTTTATTATGATACGTAGAGTATCTGTGTTTTGAAGTTCCTCTCTTTCCTCTCAGGATGGGAAGGATTACATCCCCCTGAACCACTCGCAGAACTCAGAAGATGACGGTTTCTCACAGACTTCATCTCGTCCTGCATCAGAGGAGGAGCTGAGACTGGCCTGCAACACTCTGCCCACGAGGTACCGATACGTCCTGTACATACAGCCAGCTGGGTCATGTGGAGCTTCAAATTGAACTGGTTATTTCTTATTTCTTAATCTTACTGAGACAAGGAGTCTCATTTTCAGGCTCAGACGTTTTAAACACATATACAAGAAAGCAATAGGTTTGTAACAGACAATATCAAATAAAAACGGGATCCTCTAGCTCTAAAACATTAAAAGCAGGAACAACAATCCAGTGATACTTTGGTGACTGCCATCAGTGCCAGTGGCAAATATGAAACCAGTAAGTGACCAGTGATTTAAAAAAAGAGCCCATCGGCAAAAGAACTGGAGAACTTTGTAAGATTTTCTGCCAATTTGTTAGACAAAATATTGATCAATAAATTGGCTGTAGTGTTTAAAAAAAATGTACAGGCTGATTATTTGATATCAGTTTGATCTCCTGCAGTTACTTCATTAAATATACAGAAGAGCAAATAACAGCACAGTTTCAGTTTTCTTGCAGAACCCAAAAGATTTTTATTTAAAATGCTTAGGTGTTTTAAAGAATTCAAGATGTAAACAGTGTTTCCATGGGCTTTAGAAGAAAACCAGGCCCACAGCACCATTGATCATCCACCGTACTTAACAGTGGTGAGGAGCAACTTTTCTAAATATGTTCCCTGTGTTTCATATTAAACCCACCTGAAGTGTTTATTACCAGATAGCTTGGTCTGGTTCTCACCTGATCCAAGCACACAGTTCCAGTTAAAATATCAGTAGGTTATAGCATATTTCAAACATTTATAATAGTTAGACAAAAAAAAAAAAAAAAACAAAAAAAAAAACCCTAACTTTATCCTGACAGGCCTCCCAAACAACCTGTTTGCACGTAGATAATTCAGGTAGAGAGATGGCGGCAAATCCCTCTTTTGTGTTTTTATTTTTATGTGGATATTGTAAAGCACCTTTTTGGTTTTTGACTGTAAACGGTGCTATATAAATAAAGTTTACTTACTTACTAGTCAGTGATAAACAAAACTTTTTCCCAATTGGCGTAATAAACTGAGCTTGTCTGCAATGCTTTATAATGGAGGATGGAACTGAAATATAGGCAGCCAGGTTTGAATCTGTCTGCATAACTGGATCGAACTGACTGTATACTTCTGCAAATAAACTAGATCTGTTTGTTGTGTAAAGTGCCTTGAGACAACATTTGTCATGAATTAAATTAAGTGCTGTATACACTATAAAATTCTTTTGGGTTTTACTTGCACTGATTCCTTTTTTTTTCTAATCATCTATTTCAAATGAAAAGAAAATCAGGTTATGTTAGGTGAAAGCCACCTTGTATAGTGTTATGTTAAAGCCTGACATTTTGCAGAAATCTGACATGTTTTTTTCTTTTTGCTAAATAGATTAAATTATGGAAAGACGGAAGAAACAGATATGCAAAACAACTTGTAACACGCACTTGATTCGTCACTTTGTTAAAGGAGCAGTATTATGTAAAATCGACTTTTTTGAGCTTTCCATCGTGTTATGTTATTCCCTCATCAAAAACATACCTGGAGTGTTGATTTTATTTTATTTTTTTCATGCATATTTGCAAAATCCTTTAATCTGTTGTAGCAGCCATTCAGCTGTGCAAAACGCCCGGGTTGACCAAGCTCCGTGTTCGAGGCACAGGTCCTCCTTGGAGCTGCATTTTCTAAGCTTCCGAGCTTCCGCCTCACAGAACACCCCTCCCCCGCGACTTCCCCACTCAGCTTTTTCAGACTAGCCAGCAGCAGTTAGCAATCACCTTGTTGAACTGCGCATCTTCTGAGCACATTATATGAAACCCAAGCTACTTCTCAGTGTAACGCTGGTAAAAACATTGTTAAAGGGTTAATAGAGGAGCGATGTTATGATGACTTCCTGAAGGCGGAGTGTCAGAAAGAGCAGGACTTTCTTGAAGAGACAGGGGCCCAATTTCATGGCATTAAATTATGAAGTCAAATTTCTTTTAAATCAAATTTAATATATACAGCATTTTTATAACAACTGAAGGTGACATCGTTACTTGATTGTGCTATAAAATGATTCTATATGGCTGGAAAACACATAATAGTTCCGCTTTAAGTAAAAAAACTCTTAAACCTTCAAATATGTGGCAGCAGAACTACATTAAATCTTGACTTTTCGTTTAATTAACACCATTCCTGTATAAAAATAACCATAATTACTAGGAGAGTTCTTATAGAACAAGATTTATTTGGATTTATATATTATCTGAAACTAATTTGTCAAATCTTCATTGAAAAAGCATATAGATCCAATTGTCTGTAATTATAGACCCCTTTTTTTATCCAAGCAGCATAAAAATTCCACAAAAGCAACAATTGAGGTAAATTTTCCGTTTTGCATATCCACTCTAATTTGAATTCATATTTATAAACTATTACTACAAATAATCAGTATGTAGATGATTTAGATTAGCACTGGCATCTTGATATGAGATTCTGACAAGTAAGAAAGTTAGGTTTGGAGACCTGAATAAATATAACATTAGTTTTATCCTTTAATGGTACAATGAAAACTTAAAAACTAAACCTAAATATATGAAAATAACCTGTAGAAAATGTTCTGTGTTGTCTGTGGACTGTGATCTAAATCTGCATGTATAAAGATTATCAATAATAAATTCATCTCTGTTTAGCCCTGTAACCTTCTCTTAGGCCTCAGGTACAAACTGTTTTTGTTTTGTTTTTTTCCTTGTTTGAACTAAGTCTGTCAAGGCTTTTATCTGAGAAGTTCTTCTTCAAATCCTGACCAGGTATTATAACTGTGTGCCCTTTGCTGGCTGCGTGTTTGTGGGACCCTCTAAAATATGCCAGCCCAGAGTGAAGACATTTGAAGATATGCCCCTGGGGATGAATTCAGAGAAACCTCCACAAGTGAGCTCTTTTATTTTCTTTTTACTTGCTGAAAACCATCTGATGACTTTTTTTTTTTTTTAAATTTCTGAACGACTTTGGTCTTTGGGAATCTTCTCCTCGGATAATTATCACAAGTTGTCCCCTTCCAGGATAACCAGACTGATAGTGGGATGGTTCTGGCCTCTGAAGAATTTGAGAGGATCGAGCACAACCACCGGGGTGCCGTGTTAAAAAGGTTCGTCATGCAAAAACTATGCTCAGCATCACTGAAAACGGAAAATGACACGCAAGAGACTCGCAGCCGGTTATTTCGTTACAGTGTTTGACATTTTGGGCTCATGCATGCTCATTGCTCACCCAAAACACAGCATTTCAGAGCAATGAGCAAACAACTGGTGCTCCACATGCTTCAGTCAACACGAGAAAACATTTTTTTCTTGACTGGAAGATGGAGAGGAGTCACACGCTGTTTCATGTGTAGCGAAACCAGCTTTGCAGAGGAAATATGTATGAGCGGGCTCTCAGTCTACATGTGGAAGCAACCAACAGCATGACTCATGTAGACCCGAGGCCCCATTTTTAGTCATGTTTTGAGAAGTGCTTTTCAGAAAATATTTGAGAAGTGACATCAGCTACAATTAGAAATGAGGACATATCTACTCAGCAACTGAACTAAGTGTAGAAGAGGATCTTAAAGACAGTTCCTAGTTATCAGTACTAAAACAGATTCCTGTAAACTGACCAGATGAACTCATTCTTAACGAAGCTCTTCCCCAAAGGCAGCATCCTTCCCTAAATGTATTCAGTTTTCTGAGAAATCTTTAAAGGTCTCCAAACTTTAAACCATTCAACAACATTTAGAATAATGCTGATCCTTTCTGTCTGAAGTCTGCAGGGACAATCTGAAGACATGGATCTGTAAAACAGTAAAGAAGCTAAAGAGTTTCATGAAGTAGGCTTTGAAAAACCAGAAAACACTTTTGTTTGTGAATGTACCGTTCCTCGCTAAAGTTTTCATGCTTATTGAAATTGTACACCATCCCGCAGTCGTTCAGTCTGTATGAATAGGGTCGTTGTTCTGCTGGAAGGGAAACCTCAACAGCCCTGAATTCATCTCCATCCAGCCTCCTTGTTCCTGCTGAAGAAATTTATCCCCACAGAATCATGCTGCCACTACCATGTTTTACCACTTGAATGGTATGGTCCGCCCCCACCAAAAAAAAGTCTATTAAATACATTAAAGTTTGTGGTTGTAAAACTAAAAGTACCTGAGGAGTTTCAGGAGCGTGACTTTGGCTTGGCACTAAACGTATCTGGGATTTCCTTGCAGAAGAGTGCTGCTGCGAAACTGTGTACATTCAGAGTCCCTGTCACTGAGCAATGCATTTCTTCAAGTTTTTTTTTGGGTACCAGAGTTGTATTAAAGTCTGTCGTATGTTCCCTCAGTCGTATGAGCAGCACCAGCAGCACAGAGCCCCTGACGGCCTCCCACTGTTCCCTGGGTCAGAACACCGGCAGCTCCGGACATCGGCCCAACTTCTTCAGCCAGCTGACAGGACAGACCTTCTACAACAACGAGTATGGTCACCTGTCCGAAGAGGGCTTCTGCGACTTCTACTCATCACCGGGGACCCCCTCCTTGGCTTCATCAAATGTGTAACCTTACCAAAGAGCAGATAACATCTCATTATCGACATGAGCGAAGACCTTCCGAGCATCTCACCAATCCTCCTCAGCAAATGGACTTATTGATATGTGCCTGAAGTTCCTTTAACCAGCCACTGGGTGGCAGTATTATGACAAAAATGATTAAAAAAAAACATTTTCTATACATACATTTATATTTTTGTTTTATATATAGTTTTCCTCCCTAATTTGTTTTACATGTTATGACTCATTTAGGAAGAAATAAAGACAATTTATCCTTTTTTGGCTCATTTAATGTGACATTTAAAGTTGGATCTGTTAATTCTAGTTGGTGCAAGGCTTTTTCAGGCATATTCAAAATGTGGACCCCATGCAACAGATCAGTTGGTGAGACATATAATCATGCCGTTTGTGTCATTTGATGGAGGTGGCCACATTTGGCTCGACGCCACCAGTAAGAGGCGAAGTGACGAAGGTAAACAGAGGGATGCAGGGCGACTGAAGGAGTGAGTCACACTGAGCACCTCTTATCAGAGGTGGACGTAAGCGTGATGATATCTGCGAAAGCTGAAAGCCGCATCACCCAGTGACAAGCTGCAGGGTGTTGGCTCGGGCCACCAGCTGAGGGAAAATAAGCGCCGTCTGTGTGCAAAGTCCACCTCTGAGTCATTTTTATGCGCTTACAGAAGAAAATATTTTACACAGGTTCCATTTTCAGTTTCTTTGACTTGTTGGTTAAACATAAAGTCTCTGTAAAATTCAGCCTGGACTATTTTACACTACAGCAATCTTTCAGCGTGTACAGGTATAGCTCAGTAAATTAAAATACAATCCAAAAGTTTATTTGAAGGATTCAAATAAAAAAGGTAATTTAATCAGTATGAAATCATAGTGATGATTCCGTGAGCTTTGATTACAGCAAATAAACTTAAAATTCAGTTTAAAAAAATTTGAATATTGCATAAGAGGAGTAAAACAGGATTCTTTTTTTTTTTTTTTTTTTAAATGTTGGCATTGTTGGGTCTTGTGCTTCTTCCCCGAAGCCCAGGCTTCTGAATTTGCCTCTGGCTCCAGGTGACTTAACCCAAGAAATGTGACATTTTTCATCCATATCCTGGATATGTAGATGTATGGTGGCTCTTGAGTCCATGCCTTGTGAATCTCCCTCAAAAATCTTGAATGGGCTTTGCTTTTCAGTTATCTCAAGGCTGCGGTTATACCCGTTACATGTCCACCTTCATGACCAGATTTTTTTTTTTTCTTCCACTCAACTTTCAATCAATATGCTTGGACCCAGCACAGCTAGCTTCTTCAGCGAGGACTCTTCGTACTCTATCCTTCTTGTGGAGCGTGTCGGTGACTGCCAGCTGGACAAATGTCAGCTTAAGTCTTCCAGATGATCACATCGACCTTTTTGAAATTGGTCTGGTCAAATGTTCCGATTACTTTAAGCTGGTCTTTGAGTTTGCAGTTGCTGTAATAAAAGTTTAAAACGTCACTGTGTCATGAATCTACAGAAATTTCACAACTTGAACTGAATAGCAAATTAACTTTTTAATGATAATCTAATTTATTGAGGTGTGCCCATGACCTAGTTTATGAATCATGTTCAGGCTTTTCAGGTATGGTTCATTGTAAAGAAGATGATAAATGGAAAAGAAACAGAACCTTGAGTTAAACTCTTTGGTCCCTTTACTTGGGTAAACAGATACTGTTACAGTCATTTGAGATGAAAAGGAGGAAAAATGGCTCTGAGAGTAGACGAGCGGGCTCTGCTGGTGTTATGACGCTAGATCAAAAATGAGTAACAATTACAAAACAGAAAGAAATACAAAAATCAGCCATTTTAAACACTTACTCTGTGAATGCATGGTTTCTAATCATTTAAATCATCCATAAAGTCCAAACTACTGTTGTTTAATATGACAGAGGATGAAATGCTGATATAAAACGACCGAAAAAAGTAGTGTTCAACAGAAATCTACAGAGCAAGTCTACACAGATACTGAAACAATAACACTGAAACGGTAAACAGCTGATGGCAACCATTCACAGAGGGGAAAAGTAACCATAAGGCACAGACTGAAAATATTTGACACACAAAACCACCTTTGATCCTTTTCAACGAAGCCAAATAACACTACACAATAACATTCCTTCAAATATCCACTGGTTTTTGTACTGAGGAACTAGACATCAGTTTAAAATGGTAATAAAAAAATATCCAGTGATTTAATTCATGGTGAGCAGGGTGTTGGCACATCATTTTTAAACCATTAATGTCAGAGCAAATATGAATCATTTTAACACAATAATTAAAAAAAAACAAGTATACACTGGTAAGTTTCTGGCACATCAATATCAATCCCAATTGTAACAAGAGATTCCCTCTCCTCTCCTGACACCGATGACGGCGTAACAAGACACGTGATAGTCAGGATCCACACGTCAGCAGCAGAGCAGATGGAGCAGGAGAGGACCTTCAGTAACAGAGACACAGTCGGGTAGCCTGGTAGCTATATCACATGCTTGGAGACGCCTCCTCATTGGTCTCTGGCTTGTTTTCAACCAGAAGTGGATTTAGCTAACAGACTAGCAACTTTGCACTTATAAATAAAATACGAACTGGGGTGAGAGGCGAGAGGCAGTCCTCATGACATCTTTCCGATCTGTATCTTCTTCCAGGCTTCAGAGGCGGTGAATATACACGAGTCGATGATCCCAGCAACAGTGAACGTCCCTCCGACGATGGCACAAATCTGTAGAAAACATCGCTCTGTCAAGATCGATAGTTGAGAGTTTTTTGGTTTGTTTTTTTTTTTATCTCAGCATAATTTGGCCCAGAGTCAGCTGGTCCTGATCACATTCGCTCAGGATGCATTACACTCACACCGAAGAATGAGCTGGAATCTGGCAAAAAGCCCCAGGGCTCACAATCTTTCACCATGAGTAATGATCACACTGAGCACACTCATGTCTTAAACCTGCCGAATGAGAAACTAAAACAAAAGGGAAATATGCGGACAGGTCGTCAAATCAATGAATCAAATGAGTAAGAAATCAACCAGCAGGAAACGTTTCCGGTGAGCTGAAGGTGGGGAGGGGAGACGGAGCGCAGTCAGTTCAGTCAAGATTTTCACAGTAAACGGGTGCTTTTAAGCAGACGGAGCAGCTACATTCTTCCCTCTCCTCTAAAGTATTCGGTTAAGGCGAAAATAGCCTTTTAGAAACTTGAGTCTGGAGGAAATAAAATAAGACACCAAAAGACAGGTTAAAGGTCATAACGCCCCCCCCAAACAAATCGCTAAATACAGAAAATTGTAATACAACACTGAGTGTAGGTAAGCAAAAAAATAAATAAATAAATAAATAAAAAAAAAAGTCCATCTCCATTTGACTTCAAGTTTTAAACCCTGGAACTAGCAGAGAGTGTATTTACGTTTTTAATCACTGTATGTAACAATGAGTCATTAGTGGTTTTAGTTGTTGGATTAAGTGATTTATAGCCATCTCCTCAGACGTCCCTTTCAGTGGCTATACAGCGAGGAGCTTTGGGAATCCCCAGTGACAAGCTGGAGGTAAAACTATGGTCCAACAAAAGCATGCTTCATGTTCCTGTAAGATGGGATTTTTCTTTTCTTTCTTTTTTTTTTTTTTTTTTTTTTTTAAAGCAATCAGTAACAAGGTCTCGTTCCTACTGAGCGGTACGATGCGGGTCGGTATAGTTCGGTATTTTGTCTGTTTCCATTGTAAATAAAAAAAATAAAAAAAAAAGTGGCCCATACAACCGACCCATACCGCACCATTCCTGGCCCCCCTGCAGTTGTAGGTCCATTAAAACATACTAGTGCATCACGTTCGTCGTCGCACTAGAACGATGCAACATCAGGCGTTTGGGTTTAACCCCACCTGCCCAGTGAGAGTCAGCTGCCGGTGAAAACGCTCTCCTAAACACGCCAGACCACAAACAGGATACCGAACCGACCCGTACCGCATCGCACAGTGGCGTCGCTGGTAAGAAGCGTTTAGCATTATTACAAAAACATTACCTATTGAATATCCTAACAAGTGTTCTTCGGAAGTTTC
Source organism: Anableps anableps (assembly GCA_014839685.1). Classification (NCBI taxonomy): domain Eukaryota; kingdom Metazoa; phylum Chordata; class Actinopteri; order Cyprinodontiformes; family Anablepidae; genus Anableps; species Anableps anableps. The sequence continues at coordinate 14,530,376 of CM026074.1, forward strand.
GCTGCCTTGCTGGGTCATTAGTGCCAATGTATGGCAACGTTTTTAGAAAGCTATATGGTTTTAAAACCGCTAAAATCATCCATCATGCCGATCCTACAAAAGAAAGTCTTTTAATGTGACACCAAAGCCGGCGCATGAGTGACCTGAGCTTTCTTCCTGGCTGTACGGAGCATGGAGTGATGCAGCGCTGCCCCTCCCCAACCTGCTGCTGCTCATCTTGTAACTGAAAAGCTATTAATCACGCTTCTTAATTTAGCCAATTTGTTACAAATATTCCCAGCTCTCATATGCTGATCTTGATATAATATATATATATATATATATATATATATATATATATATATATATATATATATATATATATATATATATATATATATATTTTTTTTTTTTTTTTTTTTTTACTCTTTCAAAATAAAATTACTTTATTCTGACATAGAACCGTTTTAGAACATTTTAAAGCACAACTGGGAGAAATCAGGATATAAATGTTTCAGATCTGAAATACAAATACATACACACACAAATAAATAGACATCAGGTCCAGGTTTCCAACCTTTTAAAAACACTGGTAGAAAAATGGAGGAAATGACAACCTGTGCAGAAATATCGCGAGTAAAGCCCAGCAGATGCAGGTAAATTCACTGACCGTTGTGATGAAGCGATAAAACGGCTGCCTCCTCTCTGTGTACTTGACTGTGATTGGACTGAGGTCATATCTGAACCAGATCGCAGGGATTATTCTGCCTGTGTGGCTGTAAGCAACATACTCCTGCGTAGACACACACACACACACACACACAAAAAAAAAAAGGAGATTGTAGCAAAGATTTGCAGCAACATCTGACAAAGTGAAGCGATTTAATGAGAGTAAGAGTTCATCCAGTTAGTTCAGAAATCATTTTGGAGGAATTAATTAGATTTTCTTTCTGCAGTAACAAAGGAGAACTCGTTTTGGATGCATTTTTATTTTAATGAGTCACTAAAACAGAACCTGGACTAATTCAACTCAGAGGAGGTAAACTAGAGGAGACTGCAATGAGTTCAGATGTGCTGATGACACAGCGGTAATGAACTTGGATAAAAGTTCATCTGCTAATTCTCCCACGCGATAAATTTGATCTTATCAGCACATTTGGCATGACAAATGTCTCTATGCTAACAATTGTGCTTCTGTTGGCTGTTTATTTATGCTTTAAAATGAGGTAAGGGAATATTTTCCTCAGGCCCTCATTTCCCTGTTGTACAGTTGACCAGCACTGTTGTTACTCTACACTCTGAAGCCAGTTTTCAGTCAACACAGTTCTAGGAAGTGTGTTTATGGGTTTGTTAACATCTTGGGAGAGTTTCCATTCACGACAGGTGAACGTTTCTCTTCCTGGTTAGGCTGGAACCTAACGCAGCAATACACTCTCAGTTGAGGACCTCATTGTCCTATTCCATGTTACAACACCACACTTTGATGCGTTTTATTGAAATTTGGTTGGGAAAACACCAGCTCCACTATGAAACACGGTGGTGATGGCATCAAGCTGCGGGGATGCTTTTCTTTAACAAACGTCAGTGTATTTTTAAATGATTAAATGCGCCAGGCGAACAAACAGCAGCGTGAAATGGACGGACGCATCGTCGGTTTCTCTGAAGATGATCTGTATTCAACTCTCATTACCCTGATGCACCAAAATAAAGTCACTGAATATGATGCAAATGATACAAATTAAAATGAATGAAAAAAAAAAAAAAAAAAAAAAAAAAAAAAAAAAAAAAAAAGCACAGATACAAAACCTTGTTTGCTACTGTATACTGGTAGGAAAACCTCCGTCGACCTGATAGGTCTTCATACACAGTTGGCACAATCTTCAGTATGTAGTCGTGTGAGGCCAGCGCTGCAATAGAAAACCTTATGTCAGCAGAAAACAAATGTAAAAAAAAAAACAAAACAAAAAAAAAAAAACTTTTTTTTTTTTTTTTTTTTTAGCATTTTCTGACATATTTGGAAGGGATAAGTTTTACATTTTGCGTCAACTCTGTCTGCGAGGCACTTATTTCATCGCCTCATTGGATGTCAGCAGCAAGCAGGCTTACGTTCATTTCACCGAGTGGCTGTTTGAATACATACGGTTAGATGACAGGCGGTTTGCCCCTCCTAAAGCATTAAAGGCTCCTTGGACTTTTTGCACCTGAATCACAATAAAGAGAAGAGAGACCGTTTTTAGTCTTAATTCTCTACATCTTCTTTTACTCGTTGAGCTTCTTCGTGTGTGTGTGTGTGTGTGTGTCCTAACTTGTAGCTTTTCTCCAAAGGCCAGCTTGTGGATGGTGTGAGTCATGTCAGGGTTTTGGGGCTGCGCTGTAGCACCGTGTGTTGACACATGGAAGTTCCCTGGTACCTGCAAAAACACACACACACACACACACACACACACACACACACACACACACACACACACAGAGCTGGTAACCTGATGTCTGTTGCACTACCTGCACCATTTATTTAACTGTTCTTTGCCACTTCACTTTTTCCCCCTGTATATTTCCAACTATTTCAAGCTAAAGAGGGTTAAACGTGCAACTGCTGGGTTAATCATTTTAAAGGTAGTGGAAAGACTGACGCAGCAGATGTGGTGAGGTGGAGCAAACCGGGCTGCACAGGTCTCAGGCTACGCTCTGCACATGGATGTAACTAAATCCCAGGGATCATTTCTCAATTTAGACGGAGGAAGGAAGGAAGGGGGTGGAGGAGGAGATCGGCATTTCACTCGAATCCAACAAAGATGAAGAAAAACAAACAAACAGACCAAGACTTTTCTATCGCCTTATTAAACGGATATCATCCTTCTTTCCGAGTTTTTTCCGGGGGGTGCGGGATGGGGGTTTTGGATTACTCTGGGTGCTAGTCGCGCGCTTTTCCACAGTGGGGTCCTTAACGGTGCTTTTTGTGTGAAATGTGAACTTAGCTTCTCCTTTTTGGCTCAGATCTTCTACTTTCTTTATCACAACAATCTGGAGCAGTGCCTACATCACAAGAGACAAAACTGAAACCCGTCTCGCCACCTAGGGCTCCATCCTACCATCATTTATGAACAAAACCCCAATACGTTTTAACCCATGAGGGTGCAGTCCACCACTGGCAGCGACACCCTTCGACTCACAGAAGCAGAGTTTTCTCCCGGCCGCTTCATACTCCATGATCTGCGAAAATCAAAGATGAGACCTCCCCTTAGGTCTAACTGTACACCGTCCCCTTCGTGACCTCCCCTCAAGATTCTATCCAGGAACCCCGTAAACAAGATTTGGGACGAGAGGCAGCCCCGGTGGAGTCAACACACGCTGGGGTAGATTTCTATCCTGGTGCTCTGACTTGGCCCTGGTTCCCACAGTGGAAACAACACTGGTGCGAGACCTATCCCAGACTCTCGCCTGGTTCCTGGAAAAGGCTCCTGCAGTGGAAATGCACCTTAAGAGTATATTTGGAGTCAGATCACGCATCAGGCTGTTCGCCACAGCGTGACGAGGAGGCCTTACTTTGTTCACGGTGAACTCGCCCTCGAAGCGGCAGCCCTCTCCCTGGTTCAGGGGAATCTTCATGGAGTTGTCTATGTGACCGACCTCATGGCGCCCCATTTCATCCTGGATGTCCAAACCCACCACTGCAAAAAAAAAAAAAAAACAAAAAAAAAAAAAACCCCAAAAAAACAAACAAACATCAGGAGGCCATTCAAATTTAATTAAAAATATAGTTACTTCCATTTAAACTTAGAAATGTGTTAACTTTACATTCATTTTTCTTGTTTTGAAGGGGATTAAAAACATGAGTCAAAAATATTTGACTTATTTGCTTTGTGATGACAAGCACTCAGACTTGCTTTGGTCATGGTGAAAACTAAAAACAAAACAAATCGTACCTTTACCCACATGCTTACACAATCAGTTGTCAAAATATACATTTTCATGTTGTCAACACCTTCATAAATTGGACCCAAACTAGAAACAGAACATGTCATTTTGGGGGGCCCTAGCCTGGAGCCGAAACGGGCTAAACCGATACCAGAACAGGCTTCAGTCGTCATCATGAACAGGGAGTAAAGGGGAGAAAATGCAGGTATGACTGCAGACAGGGACCCACAAAGTCAATACACAAAGTCCAAGCATCTTCCCCGTCATCGGTCGCTCTCTCTTTCTGTGATTTTCCATCCAGACTTTCAGCCCCCCCCCTCCAACTCCCCCTGCGGGCTCCTGTGTGTTGGCACACTGGCAGTGGCCTAATTTTCAAGCCCTCCTGTCGGCCAGCAGCGAAGCCAGAGAGACGTGCTGAATCTGGGCTCCACATGCCGCCTGTCTGACCTCTGACATTCAAGACAAGCTACCCCCACCCCACCCCACCCCTTTAGCTTCACTCTGATCATCCAGATCTCAAAAATAATGCAGCGGACAAATATAAGTGAGGGAGATGTTGAGGTTCTCCTTTTAAGACATTCAGGACTGGAAGGAGGCTGAATTAAAGCTGGTCAGTCTTTACATAAGGGCCACTTTTCGTTTTTCCATGAAGTCACAGATTAAGACGGAGCAGCCCGGAAAGGTCAGTGCAGATCGAAGATGTTTAGCCAAGAAAGATGCTTTCTTTAAATAAGAAAAAAAGTATTCCATGACGAAATGGGTTCTCCGTCGGAGTAAATTAGCAACGGATGACAGCCTGTTTGGAGGCCTGGAAGGCTGAACTGATAAAGTATTAACTTGCAGCGGGCCAAGCTCAACAAAGCTCTGCTGCTCCTTTCGCAGCGCGCTCACGCCGGTGTTTAAGGCGGACTCTGGTTTTACGAAAACTGTTTTCAGTCCTAAAATACACAAACCCAACACACAAGCAATCATGGCGAACTCTAATTCGAAACAGCAGCCTTTGTTTGGGCATGTGGGGAGTAAGACCATCTAAAGTTATGGCTGACAGCTGTGGCTCCGTGATCCAGAGCCTCTATAACAGGAACCAGGATTCAAGCATTTATTAGCGCTGCCATTTTTGGAAAAACAAAAATCTTGAACTGATTGGGAGTTTTCTTCACTGCCTGAGCCTTGCTGATATGTCAGTGTTTGGTGATGGGCATAGTTTCTGAGGGGAGTCATGATGAGCGAATAAGAAGTGACTCCTCTTTATCCTGGCAAGCTTAAGCCTGCTGCCTGCCCACTCCTCTGACATCGGAGAGCGGCAGGCGGGCCAGCTGATGCAACCTCAAGCCAAACGCAGATCAAAGCGGCGCAGCAGCACGAGCTTTTAAACTGAGACCAGGCTTGGATCGAATGGGAACAACACATCAATTAGGTAACTAAAAATACATACAGCGCTGCTTAAAAGTTTACATACGCTCACCATATACACCAACGCATTCAGTTTTGATACCATAACAGAACTTCAAAGAGTCTTTAAAAACAAGAATTTGATTCACAAGTTTGATTTTCTTGTCAAACTTGTGAATATTATTGCACCCCAATAATATCTGGTGAAACGTCCCACGGAAAGTCACAGAGAAAACACACGTTGTCTCTTGAAACCATTAAACGGTTCTCCAGACCGTTTGGTTTGTCTGTAAGAGGAGCTGCAGATTTCAGTGGAGTTGACTCTGGAGCAGTGGCTGATTGATGATAGCCTTGCTTCATGAAAAGTCCCACTGTTGTTTAAACAGCTCTCAAACAGATTTGAGCTCCACGAGTTCCTGAGGTGTTCTTGAACATCCTTTTATCTGAGGGGGGAAAGCATGGGTCCGATGCGTCAACTTAGACGCAGCTGGATCCATAAGGACGATGATCTCAAGCTCATATCAAAGCTGTTTATGGAATGGAAGCTTCAGGAATCGACCCAACCTGCAGAATACTGAAAACCCGCAAATTTAAGAACTTCAAGGGTCCAGTCAAGAGTCCGGTCAGAATTAGGCCAACGCTTGTAGCCAAATATTAGTGGAGATGTATGCACGTATCTGTGGCTGTGTGCATAATCTTCACCATCAGAGAAAACGTCTGTGCAAATGCTTCCATCCTAGAGAAAACATCAGCTCAAATCCCTCCTGAAAAGCCCAGAAACTGATAAGAAATCCATGCCTCTGGTGAGTATATGTAACCTTTTAGCCAACACTCTAAGTTGTACTAAATGGATGCAAATTCCAAGTCCAGCACTGTTGCAGAGAATGGAAAAAAAAAAAAAAAGACCTAAAGGGAATGTCTTTAACAATGTGAGAGAAAAAAAGCATACCAGCAGAGGATAATGCAGAGAAATAGAGAGGTGTGTATTTGTAAATACTCACAATCACAATGTAAGTTTGGCAAACTGATGTTTAAACTCACATCTATCTTCCCACCACTGTCTTTATCAGGGTCATCCACATACAATTCATTGACACTACAGGAGACAGAAAATAAAGAGAAAGTTACATACACAGGAATGAAAATTGTCATTTAGAAGCAGATTTTCACAATACAAAAGGAGTCATCTCCTGCTAGGGCGCCACAAAATGAACCTGTGTCTGTAATTTCCTTTTGACACACCTCCATGTCAACCCATCATTACACGCTGCTGACGCAAGCACAAAGCCAATTTCCTGAGAGGAATATTGTCTCCGTGCCCTGGCCGTAGCATCGGTCGGGCAAAGGACAGAATGACAGGCATTGGCATTCATTATTAACTCCCTGCGTGTGTCTCAGACGCAGGATGTTACGTACATTTCAGTGGCTATGAATCCCGTCAGCTCGGACAGGAAGAGGAAGAGTATGAAGACGCAGCAGAGGATGGATACTGTGGGAAAAGAGACAAGGAAACACTTCTTAGCAAGTCGCTTTATTTCACATTAATCTCAAGTTACACCAGGTTGTGAAGGAATGATGCAAACCTCAATGACCCAGACGAAAGCAGTTGTTTTTAGAAATGGCTGACCTCAGCTATTGACATAAATGAAATCACAGCAGTCATAAATTTTTTTTTCCCTCTTAAACAGCAGTTTTACTGCCAGTTTTCGAGCTGCCATTACGCAGGTTTTTAAAGACCATCCTACACTCATTACCCATTGAATACCAGCACACCAGGCAGCCATCACAGCATCCTTTTTCTGAGAGAGGTGAGCTCACGCTATTCTTTATTGAGAGTTACAAAGCAGCTCGTTTTCCACAAACAAACTCATCCCAAATGTGGCTCCTTCAAAGATCTAAATATGGGATCTCAACCTTAAATCAAAAGCTTGGATGCTGACTAAATAAAGTTTAAAAAGGGGAAAAGCTGCAACTTCATGTGTCAAACTAATGAGGCCAAAAAAAAAAAAAAAAAAAAAAAAAAACAAAACCTACGGTTGTCACATGTTGAATGAGATGAATATGGAGGTAATGGATCTGTGTCGGCGCAGCTGTGGTTCGTCCTGTCAGGCGAGATTCTCAGTCAGCAGGTGAGGCCGTTTTACATGGCAACCGTTTCCTAGGATCTCACAAGCACATGACCCTGTGGTTGGCAGGGCCTTGCGGCCAGCCCTGTCACCGGCGGAAGAGGCTTTACATAAGGTAATGTTTAACCAACAAACAGCAGGGAGTGTCACCATGACACATAGGTTACCAATTCAGGTTCATCAAAACACTTGAAGTAATTCTTGCCCTGGCTTTAAAGGAAAGCAGCATGTTTCCAGGACTATTAAATGCTAGCGTAATGAGTTACTACTGGTTTTAAATCAGGCAGCAGTGGAAACACTGACAAGTCAAAAGATTTACAAAAACCTACCATGACTGGCTTTTGTTCAAAGGTCAGATCACACATGTTTTCCAGGCTGTGACATTAAGACAGATAAATAACCAGGCCTACACTTCTCTAACCACATGTTGTGTATGAGACTTACTGTATGACATCACTGACTAAATAGGTTGTACTGTATCACTGTACTTATATGAGAATGTTTGCATATGATTTGATTGCTTTTTGGCTTAAAATTGGTCAGTCCACGTAGACACGATTCAGAAATTCCAAAGATGATCTAAAACAAATATCAAGCTGAAGTTTGAGTTTCCTGGGAAAACTTCTCCAACTATCTCTTTTTTTTCCCTCATCCTCCTCTTCATATTTTCAGAGTCTGACTTTAAAAATGAGAGTTAACACCCGCAACTTGTTTTTGATTCGTTGTTGGGTTGATATCTTCATTGGATCTTTCTGATGTGACTCCGATGCCTCTCCGATCATACAGTGTGACAGGGCGTTTCTCTACGCTCCACACACCTGGACAAACTCAAGTCATTTTAATCTGGTTTTCAAGCATTACGGTTATCATTTTTTGTGATCAAAAATATTTCCAAATTGCTAAATTTGATTGGGTTTTTTTTCATAAGCGAAGTAAAGGTGTACGAGTCTTCTTTAGGTCAGCTGTCCAACAGTTTGCAGCAACAGGTGGGCGAGGGGGCAGGACACCGTTACTTTATCGCCAATACACTTGGGGGGGGAAAAAACAATGGTCCTTCCAGAACTTTCTCTGGTGTCTCATTGCAAGGACCTAAAACCGAAAGAACATTATATTGGAAGATTTTAGCAGTTTTGAAACATGAACTTTTTAAAAAATGTTGGTATCCCTCAATACCGGTAGCCAATATATCCTTAGTCACACTTATTCTCATACCACTGGGCTAGATTAGCTTATTTTCCCCTTAGAGCACGGACAAGCTGAGGCAGAACAAAACACAATGGATGGAAAACTAAAAAGCAGCAGTGAACAGTTTGACAGTACATCCCAATATAAAACTACTGAGGCAAACACAGATCTATTGTTGTGATGTAGCTATACCTTAAAACATAATCTTAACAGAATGTGAGCCTCAGTATTAGAGAAACAGAGGCTTCAAATATTTGGCCTTTTATTAAAAGCCAAAGTGTGCTGCCCCATCTTGAATGAAAACAATAACAGCTCTCTAAAACTTGAATGAGTCCAGAGTCCACACCCTTAGACAGTGGATGGAGACAGGAAGGGAGTCCACTGTCTACAGGAAGGACTTCCATGCACTTCCTCTTTCTGGTGGAAATTGGTGTATAACTAGTTAATTTCCTCTCTCTTCCATCATGTGCTGCAATCAATCCTCAGTTTACAACAGTTTATCCACCATCATCATTTTTATTGGAAGGGGTGGGGGAGTGATACATTGTTCAGACTCCTGCTCTCATCAGCTGACCAGCAAAACAAGAAAACGAGTGAGGCGCCAAAAATGTGTCATCAGGTCTATTGTAACCTACAGAGCGGTGAATAATCAATGTAATCTGTGATGACATGATGAGTTGTTGATGACAAGTAGGGGAAAAAACATGACCCAACAAGAAAAAAAAAAATTAAAAATTAACCTTCCATTGATTACTTCTCATGTGCTTGAGTCAAGTCCATGATCATTAACATTCTCAACATAAGAGTTGTCCTAAAACACGTATTATTCCATGTTTACACAGTTCAGAGGGTGGGTCAACTTGAACAGACAGGCACCAGCTGGCAGGCCCTCCTCCTAAACTGTTCTTCAACAGCTCTGTTTTATGCCTCGTTTCCACCGACCGAAGGTTACCCTTTTGTTCATGTAATAAAACGGAATCAAAGTCCAAAGATGTCCTGAATACTTCCTGTGAGGTTTTCCTCGTATTACAGAGCTCCCGCTATCAAAGAAAGTCCCTCTCTGGAGGCAGGAAGGGAAACTGAAAATTTTAAAACAGACCACATTAAAACTTTCAAATTGGAGAACTAAAAATATTTTAAATAACTTATTATTATTATTATTATATATGTTGTTACAGTCGAAGGCTTTCCTCTGGGTTTTTGTTTGTGTGTTTCAAAGCTCCAGGTAAACTGGGAATTACAACTGGAGGCAGCAGGTACCTCCACATACGATCCACCACTTCCTGCGAGTGTCTCTCATCCTGTTGGCTATGTTTGTTTTATTTATTTCTGTAGAATAAACCCAACTTTAGGTTACCCTTATGCATGGTTTACCTTTATTTGGTATGGTCTTTGAGCCACACATGTCAATGTTGTTTTCAATCAGCCAGACATTCTGGTGATCTTCTGAAAATGATCTGATTGTGTTTTTAGATTATTCGGTAGACTTTGACTTACACACGTTTTCATTTCAGTCCTTGTACTTTTACCATGGCAGCATATTTCATATATTTATAAAATGCCTTTAGAGAAAATATTAAATTCAGCAAAAGCAAGACCAGGACGCATCATCCTTCAGCTGATCTGCCAGGTATGCCAGGTTTTTAGCAAACACTGATTAGGAATAATTTTCTTGGTGTTAAAACACAATCTCATTTATTTTATCTGTCAAACTGTATTGTCTTTGTTAGTTTTTTTTTTTTTTTTATAGATTAAACTAGAAATGGGAACTAGTTGGGTTTTTACAGCAGCCTGCTGGGAACATTGCTGGTGTTGATCATGTACTTGAATAAAAATAAAACAAAAACAAATATCTAAATAAAACCTTTGAAAGACTTCCAGGGAGTCTGACAAAAAAAAAAAAAATTCACAGGATCATTTTTAAAAAGGTGCGGCTACTTGGAAGCAAAAGAAAGAAAAAAAAAAAACTATGAAGATGATCAAAGGAGTTTGTTGATGAGGTGGGTTGTGAAAGTCATTGGAAAGGAATGCTGGAATTGAAATGCATCTGTTGCTTCAGACAGAACCCTATTTACCCTAATAGCACCAGAAACGCCAATGAACAGCAGCCTTCAGCAGACTGTCTAAAAATGTATTGACAGATTTGATAGGCATCAAATTATCTGATGCATATCAAATAATTTGGGTTTGAACTATAACTTGTTTTTGTGTAAACAGTACGCAACTGAATTTGTATTTCATTTTCATGTTCATCTACAATTCTGAAAATGTTTTTATGTTTTCAAAATGTTATAAAGAACACTCCTAAGTGTTTCAGTGGAAAATTTGCCCCTGTTGTTGTTCACAGAACATTTCAAGTTTGACCAAACCCAAGTATTCCACATTAAAATCAACCGCAGGTGACAGCACGACTATGTGTGTCTTGGGTTATATGCTTGTGAAAATGAACCAAAATAGTGTAGAATTTTTTCCCAAAGAGCAGAGGTATTCCCTCTCAACACATTAATTATTATGGAAGCGGGACTGGATTCACCACAGGGGAGTTTTGTTGACATGCTGCAACCACTCATATCTGATGACACACCTTCCTGATAAGGAGACTTGCTGGACACCCTTAGTGTCTGGACATAAAATAATTTGTATATTGAAGAATTTTCAAAGGCATTAAAGTCTGTACATAACTACCGCATTTTTTGTCATACATTAATTTTAAAATTTGCTTTATTTACTAAATTTTTATTACTGCCGTCATATGAAGACACCATTTGGTGTCATTTCATTGCAAAAAGTAACAAAAATCTATGTGGTCAGGTCATTTTTGTAATTCAGGTCACACATTTCAAGGATCTCAATTGCAGAGGACTGACGTGAGAGCTGTTTTGTTTTCTTATGTGTTTAAACGACAACTTAATCTCAACAGATAGATAACTTCCAAGTCCACCAATGACTCATTCAGCTGCTGGGTGACATTGCCAGAGCGTCATCAGTTGCCTGAAGGCGAGACATTGCAGAAAGGACCAGCTGATACAGACTTACGCTGTGGAATTAACCGAGAAGCAAAACAAAGAGGTCAAGGTTTGACCTCTTAAATATTTGTGATCCAGAGTTCACTCAAAGCTGTCCTGGTTCCACACATCACACTGAACCATTCTGTGCAAACGCAAACAATGTCTTAAGTAATTTTACATTCTGAACCTTTACACACATTACAGCCATAAACTTCAAGGCATGTTATTGTGATTTTACGTGATAGGCCAATAAAAAGATGACCTAATTATGAAGACTGAAAAGTTTAGTGAACATTTTTATTTGGCCCCTTTACTCTGATACACTGAAATAAATTCCAATCACCCTAAGTGTAACTTATTCTGTGCGAATCCAGCTGTTCTGTCAAGATCTGTGAGGTTTGTTAAAGAACATTAGTGAAAAAATAACATCATGAAGACCAAGAAACATAGCAGGCAGCAGCGACAGGTTAGTCTAAAGCACAATTAGGTTGTAAAAGAGTATCCCCAGAAATCTATGTATGTGTGTCTATATGCCAGATATGTGGAGTGCACTGGTCATGAACTCCACATATCTGGTATTTATAAAACAGTGACAAGAAGAAAGTCATAGTAATAGAAAGCCATATATTGGATACAGACAATATACGGAAGAAGAGGTTGTGGTCAGATGAGACATGAACTTAACTTTTTGGCACCATGCGAAATTTTATGTGTCAGTATTAACAGTATTAATTGCACATCCCACTGAACATACCATAACCACAATGAAACATGGCGATGGCACAATCACGTTGTGGGGTTGCTGGTGAAAACTGATGTGAAGATTGATGGAGATAATTACAGGGAAATTCTGAAAGAAAACCTTCAAGAGGCTTCAAAAGACTTTGGGAGTGGGCTGGAGGCCCACCCTTGTATGTTAGAATGGCCCAGTCAAGGTCCAGACCAAGATCCTGTTGAGAATATGTGACACTATTTGAAACTTAAGTTTGACATGCTCCATCCATCAAAGAAGAGGACGCACATATTTCAGATACGCAAAGCTGGTAGAAACATACCTAATAACACTGCTGTTCTAAAAAAGTATTGGCTCAGGATCTAAATCAAAATTCATGCCACACTTTTTAGATCTTTATGTCTAAAAAAAAAAAAAAAAAAAAAAACCAAAACAAAACAAAACAAAAAAAAAAAACAAACCAGGTACTTTTTTCACTTCACAATAAAGCGCTTTGTGCTGGTCAATAATGTAAAATCCATGTTAATGGTTGTAATGTGGTAAACTGTTAAAAAAAGTTCAAGGGGTGTGACTACTTCCCCAGCAGAAAGGTTCTGTAAAAACATGAGCTCATGGTTTCATACAAAAATCAATATAATCTATAGAATGAATAAATTCTTTGAATATCTGCATGTTATTGCAGGCCTACTCACTGAAAGCTCCTGTGTAGGTTGGCTGGGTGAGATCTTTTGGCACTTTCCTGTAGATATCAAATCTAAGAGGAGAAAAAAAAAAAAAGGAAACAAAACAGGGACAAGGGAGTGAGAAAAAAAAAAACAAAGCTAAAGTAAACAGTGTGTGTTGAGAAAAGCAGCACTTTCTGTACCCATCCTGGAGTACAATATTACAGAGGAGAGGTGGAATGTTAGCTCTGGACCGCCGCCATCACACGTAACAGACTCAGACCACCAGCTACGACTGGAAAAAAGTGAACCTTTTTAAAAGGGTACACCTCTTCCTCTGTAAGGGTGCTCTTTTATTATGATCCATGCCACAGAAACCCAAACATGTATTTATTTGGTAAATAAAATTATAGGACTTTGCTTTTTACACTAAGACTCATCTTCAAGTTTATTGTGCATCCTTTCATAAAAACAGAAAATACAATATTTTGGTTAAAATAATTTCCACCTGATCCCCTTGTGAGATACTACTGCTCCCCATTTGGGACATTAAAAACAAATAAAAATCTGCAACACAACCCAGAAACCATTCACGTCCAGGAGTTGTTGCACATGTCCTTTTTGGGCAGTGAAACACGTTCTGAGCCGAACTCTCCCTGGCTGCATACACCCAACCCACGTACCCACCCTCCCTTCTCACGCTCCCTCTTTCCTCTTCTCCCTCCAAAACAGACACATCTGTCCACATTTCTTCCACTGTCAGCAGCCAGAGAAGTGATCACAGCTGATGCAATGCAGGCCGGAGAAGGAAGCATGAGAGGGAGGGCTTCCTGTCCAGGCAGAACTGGGCTGTTGATCTTATTTTGCCTCTGCTTTCACTTCTTTTTTTTTTTTTTTTTTTTTTTTTCTTCTTTCTTTCCCAAGCCACACGATATGAAATCATAGATCTGACACCTTATTCTGTCAACTTGTATGCCAAAAGCAGCTAAACAGGAAATGGGAGCCAGACAGTTTAGACAGGAGGCTGCAGGGAGCTCAGCACGTCGTCATTATCAGGATCGAGTGTTGACGTGTCAGAAGCAGATCAAATAAATGTGCATTACTGTTTGAAATTTTTACCTAATTCCTGACTTGGCACCGCTCAGGCACTGGCATCAAGGTAAAACAAGGTTTTTTTAAAAAAAAAAAAAAAAAAAAAAAAAAAAAAAAAAAAAAAAAAAAAAAAAAAAAAAAAAAAAAAAAAAAAGTTATAATTTTCAGAATCATATAAAATCCAGTGGGTCATTTTTAATGAGATGCCAGAGAAAGTGCCAAAGTAACTCAAGTTTTCAGTTATATGTAACATACAGTAACAACACTGCCCCTCCCCCACCTGTTGCTGTCCACTCCCAGTCAGTGGAAAGAACGCTCTTGCTTACAAATGTCAAACTTGGCTGTTTGGAAACATTTCTTGTGGTACAGACTAAAGAAGTGTTAGGACTCACTCTTAGCTAACGCTGTTCTGCAACCACAATTGGCGAGTGAGGTGCAATTAGTAAGCGTTGTACATTTCTGATTTAAATTTTTGGTTTGTCACGTTGATACTGTGTAACCGACGTGTTTTTACTCAAGGTTTTGAGAAATTCCTAAAAAAAAAAAAAGTGGCTGCAAGTGCGAGCTGTTTAAGAGCCTGATCCAGTGCAACGACAACATCGCAACAAACCAAACGAATGAATACTGCTGAGTTCGTGTTGCTAACGTAAAGGCCGTCTTCTTTCGCCGTAACGGCATCTGCATGCAGACACGAGTATCTTTAGGAAGCAGATTCCCACAGCTAAATTAAAACTTGAGCGAGGAAACAAAATCTCACTTATCCGGTCACTCGATACCGGAGGTAGAGTCTCAACACTCCCTGTGAGCTGTAAATAGGACGCTCTGAATATATTTACAAACAAGATACGCTTAAAAGGTAACAGCTTTTAGCAGGGAACAGCATCATACATCTAAAATTAAACAAAAATAAACCTTCCTACATCATAATATTAAAGAAAGTAACTAGATTACTTTCAGGCTGAAGGATTAGAATAAAAACAAAAACACTGAATTTTCCACTGTCCAACACGAGCATTAAAATTACTATGCAAACGAATGTAAACATCACATCCATATTGTTGCAAAACATACCATTTTACCACTATTACGCAGCATTTTGAAGTAGAAATTTAGAAATGCAAATACTGCGAACACGGAGGTCAGACAACGTATCTGTTTATCTGTGAAAGAGAGAGCTGTGCTGAGTTAAAATGTGACACTCAACATGCAAACCTTGAGGCTGGAAAGCCACTGAGGAAGGCCAGGAAGCTGCACATGTGCTCAAACACATACAAAAAAAAAAAAAAAAAAGGTTGGATAGCATGCTACTACATGTGTGGAATAAAGGGCAGATTTGGACTGAAGGCCAAGAGACAAGCATGACCACAGCAGGAACCTGTCACCTTAATATTTAGTGAACGCCAATCTAGAAATCAGCCTATTGACTTGGGTGCTGAGGTGTATTATATAAACAGCCTCAAGCAGTATTAACGTCTGTTCAGTTCAAGCAACAGTTTCGCTAAAGCGCTAAATGTTCCTCTATACGGTTTCTACGATTTAAAGCCCTTTTAACAGAATGCCAGAGAACACCTTGTCTGAATGTTTCCCTTTTGTTTGAAGCATAGAGTAACACACAACACATTAAATCGTGTTGCGCCTTCTCTTAAATTACTTTGCATTAAGCGATAATAACTGATGTCGTCATGCTTTGAGAATCTCCCAGCTTCCCATAGTGTGTTCACACGTTTCATTTTACGTGTGTGTTTCATTTACATGGTCAGTGTGAGCGGACTAACCTCCACTGATAATGCTTCAGCCAAAAGGTAACATGCATCTGCATTATGTTCAGCACCAAATCAGTCTGTAGCTTTATTAGCATCTGAAAGGTGCTGCCGAACCACATCCAGAGCAGGAACATATTGCACTGTACATTTTTGCCAGTGTTCAAGGTTTTCTATCCTTCGTCTCTCCGTCTCGTACGTATGAGCCTGTTTTGTTTGGTGCCTTTCCAAAAGACACCTGAACATTGAATAAGGTTCCTCTAAAACATCACAGCAACATCAATAATCAGTAAGCTGTTAGATCAAGCGAGAATCAGACATTTGCTGACATTAACAGTTAAGCACAGACCTTGTTTATCTAAAAGCATTCTTTTCTCCATTCTGCTTAGAACTACCTGCGCACTCAAGTACATTTACCGTAAGCTTCAGCTCCACTGCCAGTATTTCTAAACCATGATTTAAAAGCTCCAGTGAAAGATCTTCAGTGGTTTACATGTGGGTGAAATCTTTGGGTCACATTTTACCTTCATTTTAAACTTTGACTGAGGTTTGTATTTTCCTGAGTTACAGTCAACATAGTTTCCTTCATAACATGTCACGGTTGACTCTTCCGTGAAGAGGCTGACATGTTTTGTCAATGGTAAGGACACGGTGTACCAGCATCGCTCGGTTAAAGTGCTGAAAAGAAAGCACGAGGCCGCTTTTCAAGGAAAAGGTCTTACTAAATAAACCTCATCTTGAGAATGAGTCACTGTTAGTCACTAGTTCATCCTCTTCTTGAATTACACATAATGGACACTTAAGGCTGTCACACAGTACGATGGCCTCATTTGCTGAAGGTGTATGTCAAGGATGAGACAGCTGTCACACTCAAGATAAGAGGATTAATTAAACATAAAGAAGAAGAAAAAACACATAACTTTCTCACTGAAGCTCTAAAGGCACAATGATCTAATCATCACTTTGACAAACACATAACGCCATCATCAACTGAGCTTAAGCCAAACATCTCTTCTGTCAATAGATGACACAAGTTAAAGAGCCAATAAACTTGAAAGGAAAAGTCCTCAGGTCGCCAACAGGTTGAGCTCCTCCATCATCTGGAATAAGTTTACCTTTAAATATCACAACTAGCCATGAGCTGGTAAGACCTCATCATTGTGAGATAAAATTTAATAAAAACATTACAGTTTTACGTTCCATTTTAATTTACATTTCAAATAAACAAAAATGCTTAATACATATAATATTGTTTCAATTAGAAAAACGTATTTCTACAGCTACAAAAAGAACATATTGTTTATTACAGTTATAATAGTGCCATATAAACACAATATGTCATCACAACAATGCTACGCCATTAAGCCGTTTACAACCATTCTTAGGAGTGTTGGACTAAGAAGTAGTTCATATGGTAAGCTTAGCAGATGCGCTGTTCCACCAGGTGTTTGCTAATTGCTGTTGCCGCTAGTCTGGAGGAGCTGAATGGGAAGCTCAACTAGAGACTGCAGATCCAAGGAGGAGCTTTGCAGAAATAGGCGGCGCTTTGTGAGAGCAAGAAGGGTTTAGGCACCCCTGAATGGCTGCCAGGGGAGATTCAAGGATTCCTCAAACATGCATGAAAGAATCAAAGCAACACTCCAGGTATGTTTTTGATGAGGGAATAACAAAATTCCCCCCCCTAAACTTCAGCAGGTTTGGCTTTGAAAGCCAAATAGAAATATTGTAAATAGCATTATTCAAAGGATAAATAGAATTGTTTTAAATTTTATTTGGTAGCTTGGGGTTCCAGCGGTCAGTCAGAAACAAATTTCGAATAACATCAGCCAAATGTTTCATTATACCTCTGGTGTAGTTAACCAAAATCCAATGTGGGTTTCTGGGAATAAAAACTACCCCACTGCATGGTTTAAAATACAGTAATGAAACATGTTATACATTCTCTAACACTGATGACTAATGCTGCATTAGCCCAGAGCACGCAACACCTCGAAACAGTTAGCCTGTTGGTCAATCAAGACATTTCCAGTTGTTGAAACACAGGCTCTTGGCCTAACAATGGCACTGAGACTGAACACATCATGACCCCCCGCCCCCAATAAACTTCTCTCACTCCTTCGCCCTAATTTCTGAAACAATGTTTGGGAAATTAATTAATCACAACAAAATTGTGATCTGGGAGAAAAATAAGAACAAGTGTCATCAATTATAGAAACTGCAAACAGTAATCAACTTAGCTATTAATTACAGAGTAGAAATGAGCTCTGAGAATGTCAATATACATGCTTAATTTACAAATTTGTACCAAATCTGTAGCAGTACAAAAGTATACAAAGGTGTTATGGTTCCAAAGCTTCTAAAATTTTCATTCAAGCAACCCATACATTTTAGAGTCCTTTTAATAAGTTGTCAGAGGTGGATCGTGTTTTCTTTGGGAATGTTGAGCACAGAGTAACCATGATTTCTACTCTCTAAAAACATTTACAGTCACCAAAACACACTTGTCATGGCCTGGAAACTAAAGGAGTCTCTCCCATTGCTCTTATCAAAAGGAAATTGTTTTGAAAAAGTAATAAATTACAAGCCATATACCAGTTAACATACTTACCTCAGAAAGCAGGCTGACAAACCGAGCAGATGACTCACCTAACCAATTAACTCTCTGATATATATATATATATATATATATATATATATATATATATATATATATATATATATATATATATATATAATATATATCATATATATCATATCATTCCCTGATATATATATATATATATATATATATATATATATATATATATATATATATATATATATACATACATACATACACACACACACACACACACATATATATATATATATATATATATATATATATATATATATATATATATATATATATATATGTATATACATATATATATACATATGTATATATACACACACACACACACATATATATATATATATATATATATATATATATATATATATATATATATATATATATATAAAATAAAATAAATTTCTGTTTTTAATTTATGTAGGTCATTTGTTTTTGGGTGGAGGGGTGTAAAAATTGTGATACCATGTGCTTTTGGTGTTTTTCCTATTACTGCAGGCTGCTGATCATAGTGTGGTGATAAGCAAGTATCCTGTGTTGTGTTTTAACTAGGATGTGATACTGACAGCTTCCACAGACACTTTACGTTGGGTGTGACTATTAGTTGTTGCACAGGTATCACAAGATTAGCTGAATGAAGTGTTTATTCATCACTGATGGGTCTCACTGGTGTTATGGTGCAAGTATGACAGAGACGTGGCACAACTTGTTGTTCGTGATGCTTACAACTACCTACGGTTGTTGAAACCAGTTTCATGTCTTCGAGCTGGATGAAGAAATCTGCACATGCGCAGGCAACAACCCACAGAAAAAACTCCTACAGCATGCCTGAGCATCACTTCTTTGAGTCGAAAATAAACTATAGGATCACAATTATTTTACTAGCAAACACAAACAGCACAACTGAAACGGCCTTTTCTATATGTGCGGTGGTGTATTCAACAGTTATTTCATTATCCAGGATCATCAGATTGCAAACATTAACACAATCCCTTTAAACCTAAACCCACGCGAGCAGAAGCTCCCTACTCACCTCCTAACATCGAAAGGCATGATGGTTGGGCGTTTGATGGGGAAATTAGCAGACAATTATAAACAACAGGCGGATTTTTCAGTTTTCTTCAGCAAAACCGGCTGTTCATCTGAACCGGTGTAACGTCAGCTTAGGACGCTTTGCAAAACCTGATTGGTTGAGAACTACTTCCGGTTTGCTGTGATTCTGTTTCCTCTGCGCGTGCGTCATCGGTTTGTGATAGTTGCTATGGTTGCTTCGACTCAAACTTCAGAAAACGCTGATACAGTTATATTTCAAAGAAGGCTTATGGCAAATCCTATAACTTTTAGAACAGTTATAGGTGAAACGGAAAAGACTTAAGCGTCTTCTCAATTAATATTTTAAAGAAATAAAACAAAAGAGTCTATTTTAATATAATGCACAGATATTATCTAACAACACGGTTTACAGTATATTTTGAAACTACATGCGATTTTTGTAGACTGAATTCTGAAGATAAACATAATTTGTTATCGAAATGTGCATAGGCGACATCTCAATTAATTAGAATGTCATCCAATAATATTAGGTCACGATGTGTTGGAATGATCACAAATCCACTGACAAAAACGAAATAAGCGCCTCTGTGACACTCTTCGGTCAGGGTTTTTAAGTTGACTGGTGATCCTTAAAATGGGAGCGGGTTTAGAGGCTAAACAAAGCACTATAAGCATTTTGTTGTTTCAAGATTTGTGGGGGGAAAACTCATTACAAAATCCCACAAGGCAAATGTTTTGTACTTGAATCTCAAGTATTCTATAAAACTGGTTTAAATGAAATAATAAATTTAAAAAAATTAAGGAAAACCTTAAAGGGGTAGTATTAGGTACTTTCCAGGCACATATTGCCATTTTATAGCACAATCCAACATGTAACCTTTAGTTCTTACAAAAATGCTGTATATATCAAATATTACTTAAAAGAAGTTTGACTTTATAATATAAAGGGATCCATGACTAATTGAACTTGTTGGCTTAATTATGTTGTAAATTTTCCCATTAACCTAAACGTTGTTTGTGACATGAAAAACTCATAATTACTTCAAAAATTGTATATATTATTTAATTTCCCTTTGGGATAAATAAAGTATTTTTGAATTTGAATTTTGAATTGAATATCTTTAGTATATTTTTCATCTACACAATTCATGCCAGCCGATGGCACAGGTAGGGTCAAGTAGAGTCGAGTCCATAAATAAAACACAAGAAGTCGAGGTGGTAGAGGCTGACTAGGGCAGCCCAGAAAATGTCTGGATGGAGTCAAACTGCCTCAAAATTTTTATTTACCGTTATATGCGAGATATCTGCTGAAACTAACAGGCGTGATTGGCTTGTAATCTACTGTTCACAATATTAGCTAGAGCTAACACTTAGCTGGAGCTAATGGGAAATCAAAACAAATAGGAAGATAATGAATGGATATTTAAAGTGACAATGAAGCATTTCAGATTGTCATTTCCAAGCAGCAGCAGCACAAACACCAGCTTTTTCAGCCAAATCACTCCTCTTCCTCCATTTGGTCCTCCTCATCTTCATTTCGTCTGGTCATTTCTGCTTTCCCTTCTATTTCAATGTGCTCTGGTTCAAACTTAAAGGTTTGAATGTTACTTATTGCGCAATAATTACTGTTCCGGCTCGACGTAGCTAGCGCTGTAGGTCCTGGCATACGTCATCAGCATTGCAGGGTAAACAACATAGCGATGTCCGTGTGACAATATTTTATTTAATTTTATAACAACTAAACAGCTAACAGTATTTTTACCATATTGTTTTTACATCTGAAACAAATGTTTCTCAAATAAAGTCTAATATTACAACTAATTGTGGATCCCCTTAACACCTTGAAATTGGGACTCTGTCTCTTTAAAAACTCCTGCTCTTTCTGAAACTCCGCCTTCAGGAAGTCATCACATTAGCGTTTGTCTATTAACCCTTTAACATCGTTTTTATCAGTGTTTCGCAGAGAAATAGCTCATATGATTATCATTGACGTCCACTCTCCAATCCGGTAGGTGGCGGTAAATGCACCTTAAATTGGTTTGCCAACTGCCAACAAAACTCAAAAGAAGAAGAAGTAGCTCATATAATGAGCTCAGCAGATGCACGGTTCCACTCAGTGTTTGCTAATTGCTGCTGGCTAGCCTGAAGGAGCTGAGAGGGAAAGTCGTGCGGGAGGGGTGCTCTGTTAGGCGGAAGCTCGGAAGCTTAGAAACTGTAGCTCTAAGGAGGAGCTGTGCTTTGAAAAGAAGAGGAGCTCCGCCTCAGTCCCCACTGAAGGGTCTTGCACAGCTGAATGGCAACCACTTGAGATTAAAAGATTTCTCAAACATGCATGAAAGAATCAAGGCAACACTAAAGGTATGGTTTTGATGAGGGAATAACATTATAACGTGATGTAAAGCTCAAAACAGTTCATTTTTACATAACACTGCCCCTTTAAAACTTTTCATTAAAAAAAAATATCAAATTCTAAAACTTAAGCACAGCATGAAAACCTAATATCGGTATGTCACCTGATACAGACACCCCCAGCTGTGGAGGCAAACTAGAAAATTGTTGTATGTCTTTAAAAAAGGAAACAAATAAAAATATTTTCAATTAACAACACGTCATCAAATAAGCCACAAACTTTGTAAAAACTTTAAACAGTTCCCTATAAGTGGAATTCTTTTCAACTTAAAACTGAATTATTATTATTATTATTATTATTATTATTATTATTATTATTATTATTATTATTATTATTATTATTATTATCTGTCCATTATTTTCCACTTACCTGGGGTCGGGTTGCAGGGTCAGCAGCCTAAGCCGAGAGGCCCAGACTTCTCTCTTCCCAGCCACAAGTGAATAATAATGATTTATTATAATAAGTTAATAATATTATTATTGTGAATAAAATAATAATAACTATTATTATTGTTATTATTATTGGGTAATTACTTGACTTGTTGGTCCACAGTGTGCTGCAGAGTGTGGTAAAGTTTGTTATTTCAGTTCCTCTTCAATCAAGCAGTTGTTTCAAGTCTCAGTAGGAAATTACTTGTTGTGGCTTAATGTTTGTTCTCAGAGTTTCTATGGCATTCCACTAAAATTTGCACTATTTCAGTTCTGATTTCTGTGATTACAGTAAGTTTTCCTTATTGGTCTTTGCCAGTCAGCAAAGATATTAAGACATGCTGTTTACGCACGTGTAGAAACTGTGATTAACAGTAACAACAGGATGACAGGATCCTTAGTTGCTTCACACTGATTGCCAAATTTCAGAAGTGTTTGGATGCTGCTGCAACGTTTATCGGAATTAGCCGGTCAAAATGTGAGGTCTCAGTCTCAAATAGTAGAATGAGAGACAAGAGATACAAATGATCTGAAATCACCCACAAAGAAAAGGTATGGAGGACTAGCCCAAGGCTGTAATATAATGTGATTTGGGGGCCCTTCCAACTTCCATTAGTTACCAAATCCAAATAATATCTACTTTATATATCAGCCATGTTGAAATATTTATGCAACACACATCGGGGAAACCAGTACGAGCAGTTCATCCTTACTTTTGCAGTTTAGGCAATTGTGCCTTGTAGAAAAGTGTAGCATGAAAACAGATAGCCTACTTGTGTTGTGTGTAAGAAAAAAATGTATAGCCTGACTACTCTGAATTATATTTAATGGTTTTATAATTCTCTCACACTAACCCTAACCCCCTAGACCTTCAGGGGCCTCCATAAATGCTTGAATTTTAACACAGACCATAGATTTAGAATTTTAGCATTTGTTTATTGAGAATGAAGATACTATTAAATTTGACTTAAGTTGCAACATTGATAAATTCATAGATTTTAAATTGTTTAACATGTAAATTTTAGGATTCAAGGAATTGGCAAGTTTACTTTGTAAAAGTGCAAAGAATATACTTCATAGTTTGATTGTTGTGTTACCATAGCTACAATCTGATGGTATAAGTTTGATCTTTGTGCTAAAGCTCTTTTTTCACAAATACATCTCAGCAAAAAATAACCAATTATCAGTGACTGCTTTTAAGCTTGGTCAATTAAACTTGACCCCCTCTCCCAGATTCCATCTGGGAGACATCATCTAACTGGGGGTCATCATCTAACATCTCTCACACACCATTGCAACACAATCAGTGCAACTGCAAATCAAATAGCTCCGCACAGATCCATTAAGGATACTATCTATTCTCACACTAAGCTAAGCTGCACTGATAAATATTTACTCACCTATGCAAGCCAGATGCTACAAAGTGAAAGTGACTGACTTCACCTGTTTTATGGATTTTTTTGCTAACACTTATCTGACTACTTGGGGTACTAATAGAGCATTTGAATTTCATTCCCAGATTGTCAGTTAATTTTTAAATATGAAAAACAAACAAAAAACAAGATAGCGGCATCATGACAAAATTAGGTAGCAGACACTATAAATTCCACGCCCTTGATCCCAATACACATGTAGTATTCAAATGCTTAGCACATGCTTTACAGACATGACAAGACCTAATGCTTGACAAAATCTCTTTAATTTTCTCACATTGCAATCTGCATGACATGTCTATACTATAGCAATATAGATGGCATGATCGGAAACAATACGACAGCCATTTGAATATCAGCAGTTACAAGATTTGCTTTGTGCAATTGTGAGTATCAATTGCAGGGGCATCAGAAGCATTTGTAATGTGGGGGGGACCCATTGGCTTGGGCAGGAGTGGCTAAAAACCCATTCTTAGGAATGGAGAGGCTTTTCTCTTTCCTGTGCTGCTCACGGCAGCTTGACTGGTCTGTCAAGGTTCTCATTTTAACTGCAGTTTGTGGCGTACTTTTTTAAAAAAAAAATCTTTTATTTTGAAGAATATCAACTTCCGCTTCCTGTCGACTTCATTCCAGCCAAGACGCTTTATACGCGTCTGCAATTCAGTCATTCCTATTGCTGTTACTTCAACTGAACTACTAGCACTAGCACAGTTAAACCAGAAAAACTCTACCACCTCATGACACAAACTAGACATTGTGAGATCTCAATGGGACTGTCGACCTTCTTGTCCAGTTTTCAGAAGCCTGCGCTAGCTATCCACTATTGCTTATGCTTGGAGCATGTGGTTGTTGTAGTTATTGTAGGTAACAAGGAAGACCCAGAGTGGAGTTTTAGCAGTATGTGGAATGGGTTCTTTCTCGAAGCAATACAAACAGTGCTGGGGGAAGTAAGATTTTATTGTAAATGTGGGGGGGTGTCCAAATAAATGTTTTTCAAATGTGAAGGAGACATGTCTCCTTTACACATATTTATTGTGAGGTCTATAATCAATTTAAAAAAATAATTGATGCATTCCCTAAACCTGGCCTATATGACAATTTTGGTGGCTCCCTATTTGTTTTGGGGCTCTAAGGAGCTGCTTAGTTTGATTGTGCCTTGACCAGTTCAACTGAAATCCAGATTCACAGAAACAAACACAACCAAAGCTACTAAGAAACTATGGCTAGTGTTTTAATTATAGAAACTGTATTCTTGGCAATGTATATTTCAGTTTCTGGGTTTGGTAACAAATGTTGCTGTTCAGGAAATGATATACGATGTTTGAAAAATGAATATGTCAGAGCAGAAAATCCATAAACTCAGAAGAAAGTGCTACTTTTGCCACAACAAGGAAACAAAGAATATATCTGTCCCAAATTACAAGTCTGTTATTAAAACCTAGCAGACAGTACATGCCCTGTGTTTTCCCACTGATGGCTCAACTGTTGCCTGTAGTTACAATGACAGTAAACAGGCAGGGGATGACAGCAAGTGACAACTAGGGTTGACCGCAGGAAATGCCTCGCCGTCATCCGCTTTTTCACTTCCTTTTCTGATCTCTGGTTAGTTACAAGCCACAGCTAAGGGAATCAAAAGCATAGTGATAACACAGGCTCTGTTTTCAAAGTTTGGTTTCAGTATTCAGACACACAGAACACACATATACCCTGTTTTGCATTCAAACACTTGCAAAAATAAAAGGACAAGATCAAGACGGGACCAATAATGTGACAAGTGTGTTTTTGACTCTATAAACGTTTTGTAATAAGGAAAAAAAAAAAAAAAGTTCTGTACCTCACTAAAAAATGATGCAATGCTGACACAAGTATGGCTTTGCTGTAAATGTTCACCCCAGGTCAGTCATTCCTCTCCTAACCATGCTCATCCTGATTCTGGGGGAAAACACGTCAGTCGTTGGAACAAAGTGTTTGGGTACAGACTGTATTGAGGAGATCCTGGGCCCTCCTCCCATGTATAGTGTGTAACATTCTTGCTTTGTAGCATGTGCCTCACAGTTGACTCATCTCAGAGGAGTGTGAGGTTAAACCTGCTGGAGAGTTTTTACACTTGGCTGCGGTTGGTTAACTTTCTGTTTACTGGGCCTAAGCTCCCCCTCTTCCTCTGTACCATAACACATCTATTTTTCCTTTGCTTGAAAAAACAGAGAGCCAAACAAGCACACATGTGGATTCCATACTTTCACATTGCAGTGAAGAATGAATGACATTATGGCCTGCTTAGTAAACACACTTGAAGTTAATCTTTCTGGGAACCACAGAGTAAAACTTTGAGATGTAACGTTTTGCAATGGCTAAAAGACATATTTGAAATTGAAAATAACTGTAATATTTAGGTGTCTGCTTGGCATCACAATCTGTTATTCCTTTTTCTTCAGCAAACTTTTGTTTGAAGACACAAAGACAACACACCCGCCTTTTCAACAAGTTATTAATTGTCCTGCTTCCGTATTTTAAGAGAGGAGTGTTGCCCAGTCTGAGTCAGCAAACCACACCAGCAAATGAAAAGGGTTTCCCACGGCGACTGCAATTGTGTTTTTTTTTCTTTCAAAATTTGTATTCTCTCATCTCTCAGGGGAAAAAAAAAGAAACACCCCATATATCTGTTTTATGAAACAAAACTAAGAGGTCAAGGGATCTCCATCTGCCATTGCCTTCCTGGTATACCAGTGTTTTGTTTCTCAGCACCTGGAAATTTACTGGACTTCAGATTTCTATACCGTGATTAACTTTTATGGTTAGCCTTCGCTCTCGCTGCATTGAACACTATGTACCACAGACTAATAAAAACAAAGAATAAACTTTTATGGCACCCATGCCAGATATTTACTTATTATCTTGTTATTTGTCAACTCTCTACTGAAGAGGCAAAATAGGAATCCAATTAAATACTAAACATCATGGAAAGTTTGGCAAATTCTTTATTTGCCAACAGATCATCAATTTAAATTAACACTTAAAATGAAATAGATACTTTAAAATGAGAAGATATTGTAAACAAATGATAATTTAGATTATAAAATTTACTGAAACAAGCATGACAGTTCATTGTCTGTTTTACTCTTTAATAAAAAATAATGATTAACAAAAGTATGATAAATCATCGTAGTATATCATTGTATATATGTTAGTATTATGTAGTTTAGATGTGACTTCAATTAATCAATAATCGAGAAAAACAATGAAATCATAGTTTATAGTTTTTGTTATGTCAACATTAAATAGATACATAGGAACTTGTATCAAAAATATAAATAAATAAATAAATATTTTCTAAGTAAAGCATTCTTAAAATGTAAAACCAGCAGGAGTTGTAATTCAGGGAAAACAAACACAATATCTACAGTTTAATTGTAAAAATGACAAGAAATTAGTAGAAGTTCAATACAAATGTATATAGACACACATTAAAACACAGGCACTCTCAGTCACAATAATAATTTAATATTAAACTGGAATCAGTTATTTGTCACTTCTTATCAACAAATTGAGACATCATTCCTCTGGGATTACAGTGAAATACAACTAGATAGGTAATAGAAAACCTAGCCTAGTAAAAACCAGACCCTTATTCTATGCATAGCATAGAATAAGGGTCTGGACCCTTGGCTATTGAGAAACAGTTCCTTGTTTGAGGCGTGGACTCTGTTTTAAAGGGGCAGTATTATGCAAAATTGACGTTTTGGAGCTTTACATCATGTTATAATGTTATTCCCTCAACTAAGAACATACCTGGGGTGTTGCTTTGATTTCCGCTTTGGAGGTGCAGCTCCTCCTCGGAGCAGCAGTTTCTAAGCTTCCGCCTCATAGAACACTCCTCCCCTGTGACTTCCTCACTCGGCTCCTTCAGACTAGCCAGCAGCAATTTTCAAACACCTGGTGGAACTGCACATCTGCTGAGCTCATCATACTTGTCAGTGCAATGGTGGTAAAAACGTTATTAAAGGGTTTATAGTTGAGCGATGTTGTGATGACTTCCTGAAGGCAGAGTGTTGGAAAGAGCAAAACTTTCTTAAAGACTCAGAGGCCTAATTTTAAGTTGTTAAATTACTTAGTCAAATTTCTTTAAAGTCATTTTTGACGTATACAGCATTTTTATAACAACTAAAGGGAACATAGTTACTTGATTGTGCTATAAAATGATTCCATGTGGCTTGAAAACACATAGTACTGCCCCTTTAAATGATTGGATCTGATTTTACCTAATTGTTAACGTTTGATGTATGTAATTTGCCAGCTTGACTGTGAAGGAAACAATGGTATGACACTTATGGGAAACTGCATTCACTGTAAACAACCATCCCCACTGTGGCGAGAGAAGTGCCGAGCCAAATGACATCTTTGCCAGCAGTAACATTTTTAAAGATTCCTCTTGCTCCGATTTTAATTGCTCAGTATTTGGAAGCGTAGCCAACACAGACTGAATGGATTCTTCACTTCGTTGCGCAGAATATCGACGTTATGATTTGCAACTCTTCCATGGCTGAAATTCTACCGCAGAAATACAGCTCAATGGGAGAAATCACAGACCTTGCGTTGAAAGGAGATGAGAATCAAGCGGAATTGCATAGGAAGGCAATGCCAGGCTACAGAAAACACACAGGGATAAAAATATAAAGACAACATATAAACCCAGAGTATTACTGTGAGGTACATAACCTTTGGAGGAAGAAAAGAACAAAAGCAACAACCAGTTTTAACCAAAACTGACATAACGTACATCATAACATTTAAGTACAACTTTTCTCAATCAAATTATTTATTTTGTACATGTGTCACTGGTTACAAAGATACACAAAAGCAAAACAGAGAGAGAGCGAGAGCGAGAGAGAGAGAGAGAGATCTTCGCGTGCCCGCGTACGTGCAGTACGTTCATGCAGAATTGTCTCGCATGTGCGCGAGCCCTCGCTCTTGTGCCCTCCTGCACTTTAGATCGGTCATGATGACGTCCGCGCGGTTGGCGGGACGCCAGAGAGGCGGCGCTCTGACGTTAGTGGTCTCTGTTTCTCCTCATATATAAACGGTCACCGACGGCTCGCAGGCAGAAGTCAGGCTTTGAAACGTTAAATTTTTAAACTCGTCCAATAAGGAACTAAGCTTCCCGGAACTTTACAAGGAAGAAACGGAACGCTAAAGCCAGCCGTAAAACTTTTATTTATTTATTTTTTAAAATTTCTTTCGAGTTTTACCGGCTTTCTTTACATAGAAGCTAACCGGAACAAAGGACTCACTCCAAAGAACGCAGTATTTTCTGTACCTTTGAGCTTGAATATTCCTGACGTTGAACCTATATGTATTTGGATTTGACACTCATAGCCCGCTGTACTACTATGGTCATAATGGAAGTTCCCACCATCAACTGCGCGTCCCTCCGTTCTCTAATGGAGGGCGACGTCCCGGGCTGCCTGGTGCTGGACTGCCGCTCCTTCCTCTCCTTCAACGCCTCTCACATCTCCGGCTCCACCAACGTTCGCTTCAGCACCATAGTCCGGCGGAGGGCAAGGGGTGGGCTGGGGTTGGAGCACATCGTCCCCAACGAGGACACCAGGAACCGGCTCGTGTCCGGGGAGTTCCAGTCCGTGGTGCTGCTGGACGAACGGAGCACGGACCTCAGCCAGGCGAAGAAGGACGGGACGCTGATGCTGGCTGTTAACGCTCTCTGCCGCAGCCCCTGCGGAGTCGGCGTGTTTATTCTTGAAGGTATTTTATTGGTTATTTATTTTAGTGGCTAGCAATACATTCAGGCGCTTTACTGTTGCGGATCGCAGCTGTCACCATACCAGCTGGTGCTGTTGTAAACAGAGCTCCAAAATAGCCTTCGTGAACAGTTGTCACTCATGAATAAAAAGCATCTGCCTTCGTGTTGCTATTCAAAATTTAATGTTATGTTTTGTTCTTAATTTTCAGGTGGATTTGACAGTTTTTCCTCCGAGTATCCAGAGATGTGCACCAAAGCCTCCCCTCCTCAAGGGCTCAGTTTATCACTGAGTGCCAGAAACCCCGAGAGTGCAGACCCAAACTGCAGTCCATGCAACACACCTCTGTATGATCAGGTTTGTGTGTTGTTGTTGTTTTTTTTTTTAAATTCTCATTTCCCGTTTTCTCCTACTTCCTGTTTTGCTGTTTTGGAGATGACTGATTGGTTTGTTTATTTTTCTGTTCTAATTCAGGGAGGTCCAGTGGAGATCCTGCCGTTCCTGTATCTTGGCAGTGCTTACCATGCTTCCAGAAAAGACATGCTGGACATGCTCGGGATCACCGCCCTGATCAACGTCTCCTCCAACTGTCCCAACCACTTCCAGGACTCCTTTTTGTACAAAAGCATCCCCGTGGAGGACAACCACAAAGCCGACATCAGCTCCTGGTTTAATGAGGCGATAGAGTTCATTGGTGAGTGCATGTTTTGCTAACTAGTCCCTCAATTGCTAGCACAACAAACACCCAGCCTCCCACATCCTCTCTTCCCTCCCTTTTTTTCCCCCTTGACTTGCTTGATTTAAAATCTTCAAAAGTTCCCTCCAAAACCCGACCAGCTGGCTCCGTGCTCTCTCACAAAGGCGGTTACATCATTGCCACCCCTGAGGCATAGAAAGAAGGATGTCCTTTTTTTTTTTTCCAAAAAAAAAAATAAAAAAAATAAAATAAAATAAAATAATGAATTGCTAAGCGGCAGCCCCAAAATAGTTTTTTTTTTGGGGGGTGGGGGAGTAGCTGGCTGTGCTTGAATAAATCCCCCCCTCATAGCACTTTTTGTTCTGATTGAACAAAGGGCAATTTCTCTTCACTCACTGTCAGCCTTCCTGCCACTTCAATACCCCCAGCAGGGGTCTGTTCCTCTCTTTTGTCCATTCATTACACCTCCTTTGGGAGTAACCCCCACTGGCTCACACCCTGCACAGTTATTAACTGTGTTCCTGTTTGCTAATGAGCGCATTTAGAAAGAAACTGAAAGTGTTGCAAAGAATTTTTGTCCTCATTTCCTGTTAATAGTGTAGTTTTATCCCTTTGTATGTAATCACCTTAGGTTGTTTGTGGCGATCCTAATCTTCCTCTCTTCTTTTTCTCCGTCCAGACTCGGTGAGAAACAACGGGGGCCGCGTGTTCGTGCATTGTCAGGCCGGCATCTCCCGCTCTGCCACCATCTGTCTCGCCTACCTCATGCGCACCAACCGCGTGAAGCTGGACGAGGCCTTTGAGTTTGTCAAGCAGCGCCGCAGCATCATCTCCCCCAACTTCAGCTTCATGGGTCAGCTTCTCCAGTTTGAGTCCCAGGTCCTGGCCTCCTCCACTTGCTCCTCAGAGGCAGGAAGCCCGGCAATCGGCAAAAGCAGCACTGTGTTCAACTTTCCCGTCTCCATCCCCGTGCACGCCTCGTCCGGTCAGCTCACCTTCCGTCACAGTCCCATCACGACGTCTCCCAGCTGCTGACAGAAGTGCCACCAAAACCGGACTTTGTTTGGACTCAAAATACCAAGTGACTCTGCATGGAGCACTTCACATAAAGTGGTTCTGATCCATTCGTCCATTTATGGTGATGCTGGTCTCACCAGACAGAATGGGTGCTGTAGCTTGGGGCCAGTTCACTCGACTCTTCTGGTCAATCCTCTATAGCTTGACCTGATCATTTCAGTGGGAGCTTTAAAAACTACCATCAGGCAGTATTCACGTTTCACTTCCTTAATGTGAAAGCAATCTCCAGTTGGGAGACGCTAAAGAAGAAAGTCCGTCTTTCTTTAAAAGACTGATTTCTTATTTTGATGAAAGCAAGTGCTTTTGATAATCACAATCATTTTAAACAAAACTGAGAGGGCTAGCAGTTATCTCAGGAAAGCTTTTTTTTTTTTAAACCTCTCAAATCTTTTCACTTGTTCAGGAAGCAATGTAAGCCTATTGCCCAATAAGGCATATGATTAGAAATGAACGTATCCCATTCTAGGAGTAGGTGTGTTTTAGGATTTTCCTGTTCGGTTGTGGAGTTGAATAGGTTGACAATTAGAATCCAAAACTTTTTCCTTTTTTTTTCTTTTTTGCCTTCCTCGATATCACTGACGATCACGACGTGTTGGGTAAACCGACTTTGAAATACCTCATGTTTTTGTACTGTGTACTACAGCGCTGCGACGGAACCCCAAAAACTAAAACTGGGGGGACCAATGGGTCTGTTTGACCGTGTTCTGACATATTTATTAACTAAATTAATATATTTCTTTATAACAGCTATTTTTACAAATGTTTGTCAAAGAGTTTTTTTTATATGTGTGAATAAATCTCATTGAGTTTTTGTACTCAGTTAAAGGTGTTCTCTTGTGTCTCTTTTATTATATCTTGTATATTACATACATGTTTTTTTTTAATTAGCTAAAAGTCCAATGCATATAACATTTTGATTTAAAAACAATCTTCAATTTATTGTAAAGCAAAACTGTTGTCCTGGCCATAGACCCTCTAGCTAAAGTTTAATTGCAATCCTTATGCCTTAACATTAAAACTACAGATGCAAAGAAAACAAACAAAAAAAAGACTTCACAGAAACTCATGAGATGGGATGTTGTTTTTCCCATTTTAGAGAGTAAGATCATTCTCATCTGTGTCACATCATAGTTATACCCCAAGAGAACAGGAAGTCATGGACTACTATTCAAAAGCCAGTTACTTGAATGGGATGTTATCTTGTCTTTCCCATTTCGAGGGGTGGCTAAAAGACATGGGCCCGTGTCTCATGTTACATTTAAGGCTTAGGGAAACAGGATGTTATTGTTTACCAGTAAAAAGTTTTTTGCGTTACACCATATTTATACACAAGGGAAATGGAAACTACAAAGACATGAACTATTAAGTAAAGGTTCCGAGACACTAATCAGCTTGAGAAGTAGGATATAAAATCACAAAAATGTTAAACATATATTTTTTTAAAAACGATTCAGTTGTGGTACTCCTAATGACTGTTTCTCAAGTCTGTATTTTCTTTAATGTTGACTAAATTAAAGGCTACATTTATACATTTTCTCTTTGAGATTATACTACAGTATACCATTGTTACCATTTTAAATTCTGCCTCTTGACTTATTTGGTGTTGTCAGCATTACAAAAATAAGGCTACAACTCACCACAGTTTATGTTGAGGTTTCTTTATACATAAAACCTGTTACACAACAAAAAAGGTTTTTTTTCAATGCCTGCAAAGACAGAAAGTGAGCCAGAAGTCCTTTTTTGTTCCCTGCTGAGCTCCATGCGATGGAATCCCATCATATTTCTGCATGAAGACTTCACCAAAATAAGAGGCATGATGTCATGGCGTAAGCCATT
Source organism: Anableps anableps (assembly GCA_014839685.1). NCBI lineage: Eukaryota > Metazoa > Chordata > Actinopteri > Cyprinodontiformes > Anablepidae > Anableps > Anableps anableps. The sequence continues at coordinate 14,563,550 of CM026074.1, forward strand.
GTTTGGGCCACACTCCGTCTCTGTGAAGCCATCTGAGTCCGGGGCAACAGCAGGAGACCCCCCCACCCCACCCTCCCTCGCTCTGCGGGCCACAATGGAGGCAGCTGCAAGGCGTTTGGGAAAAGTGTGACAACCAAAGAGCATTCAGGGCTCAGTCAAGCACCGGTTGTGTCCTCTGCCTCCACATGTTATGGAGGAGGTTGGGGCTTAGTGAATGTGAAAGGGAGAGCAGTGTGCTTGGGTTACAAATTAGCTAAAAGATTGGCTGTGACCTGCTGTGTGGTATGAGATTAAAAAAAAAAAAAAAAAGATTGACAATTCCTCAAAAATGATAAGACTTTTAAACAAAACAACTCTTTGCTATTAACAAGAGTCCAATTTAAGGAAGAGAAAAAAAAAACATCAATTTCAACATAAATACATGATCAGATTATCAGAAACATTTGTTGTTGACTGTAACGAGATCCTCCATGACAAAAGACTTTTTCAGCTTCCCCAGACAATCTGTAGTTTTGGTGACATATGTGTCCCCCCTGCACCCTTCGTCCTTTCTTCTCCAACCCCCCCCCTTCCACTGCTCCAGCGGCCTTTGTGTCTTTAGATTTCCTGCTTTAAGGAGTTGGCAGAAGTTCGTGTGAAAGTCATTAGGGACGCTTTATGATCTGATGTTAGCGTTTCTCATGTATGTGACAAAATCTGTTGTGAGACAATTTCAAAGAGCATAACATGCAATCCTGTTTATGTTTGTTTCTACCGGACTGTTTGTTTAGTTGTTTTCTCATCTGTATCTGTCTCACAGAACAGCAGCTGTCTTAAATTCAATAAGATTTCAGTTAAAACAATCCTTCATACGCAATAGTTGCAAGATCTGCCAGACATGACATCCATGACTGAAAAAGAAGCCCAGCTACACATTTATTGTGTTCACTGCAAAAATTCACATATCGTGCATCCAAAAAGTATTCACAGCGCTTCACTTTTTCCCATATTTTGTTATGTTACAACCCTGTTCCTCATTCCAAATTGTATGAAATTAAGCTCTTTTCTCAAATTTCTCCGCACAAATACCCTATTCTGACCATGTGGAATTTTTTTCTGCAGGGTTTTGCAAATTTATTAAAAAGAGAAAACCAAGAAGTCACACTTACATAAGTGTTCACAACCTTTGCCATGAAGCTAAAAAATGAGCTGTTTCCACTGATCATCCTTAAGATGTTTCTACAACTTAAGCGGAGTCCACCTGTGGTGAATTCAGATGATTGGAATTGATTTGGAAAGACACAAACTTGTCTATATAAGTGAGCTCAGTGGGCTCCATCATTTGTAAATGGAAGAAGTCTGGAACCAGCAGGACTCTTCCTAGAGTTGGCTGGCCGTCTAAAGTGAGCGATTGAGGGAGAAGGGCCTTAGTCAGGGAGGTGACTAAGAACCCGATGGCCACTCTGTCAGAGCTTCAGCATTGCTCTGTGGAGAGAGAAGCTTCCAGAAGGACAACCATCTCTGCAGCAATCCCCCAATCAGGCCTGGTTGGTAGAGTGGCCAGAAAAAGTCACTCCTTAATAAAAGGAACATGGCAGCCTGCCTGGAGTTTGCCAAAAGGCACCTGAAGGACTTTCAGACCATGAGAAACAAAATTATCTAGTCTGATGAAACAAAGATTGAACTTCTTGGTATGAATACCAGACATCATATCTGGAGGAAACCAGGCCCTACAGTGAAGCATGGTGGTGGCAGCATCATGCCATGGGGATGTTTTGCAGCAGCAGGAACAGGGAGACTAGTGAGGACAGTGAGAAAGATGAACGCAGCAATGTACAGAGACATCCTGGATGAAAACCTGCTCCAGAGCATCTTGACCTCCGACTGGGTGACGGATCATTTTTCAGCAGGACAACGACCCAAAGCACATGGCAAAGATCTCTAAGGAGTGGCTTCAGAACCTGTCTGTGGATGTCCTGGAGTGACCAAGTCAGAGTCCCGACCTGAATCTGACTGAACATCTCTGGAGAGATCTGAAAATGGCTGCACAGACGTCTCCCATCCAACCTGATGGAGCTGGAGAAGAACTGCAGAGAGGAATGAGCCAAACTGAATAAAGACAGGTGAGCTGAGCTGGTGGCATCGTGTTCAAAAAGACTTGAGGCTGGAATTGCTGCCAAAGGTAGATCAACAAACTATTAAGAAAAGGCTGTGAATACTTACGTAAATGTGAGTTCTTGGTTTTCTGTTTATAATAAATTTGTAAAACACTCAATGTTTCCACATTGTCATAATGGACTATTTATGTGCAGAATTTTGTGGAACGAGATTAATTTATTACTATTTGGAATAAGGGTGTAACATAACAGCATGTGGGAAAGTGAAGTGCTGTGAATACTTTCAGGATGCACAGTCTGTAAATGTTTTACTGGTACCCTTTAACTGAGATGTTAATGTTGCACCTTGGGAAAATGCCGTATGTGCAGTACCTTGCTCAAGTACTCTTTATCATTAAACTTTTTTACATCTTGTTTCTGCAAACTTCAGAGGGTTTTATGATGATTTTATGTCAAGAGAGGAAACAAAATGACGCGTTAACACAATATGTTGAAAATAAAAATCTGAAAATTGTGTGTTCAGCCACTTGACCCACCTGAGTCAGTGGTTTGTAGAACTGATGCGATTACAGCTAAAGGTCTGTACTTGTTTTGCACTTCAAGAGACTCAAAGTTGTGGTCATTCTTCGCAAAACAGCCAACTCTTCATCAGATAGGCTTAAGAGTGTCTGTGAATGACAGTTAAGTCTTGCCTTAGATTCATAGTTGGAGTTAGATCTGGACTTTGGTTGAGTTTCATGCTTTCATTTAAAACAATGATGTCTAAAAGTTTTTGTCACAAGTCAAAAATGCTCAACCTGGTAAACAAAAAAATCTTTTTTTTTTTTTTTTTTGTGGGAAAAGGACATGTTCCAAACCACTTGCATGTTTACTTTATATAAGGGAAGACCTCAACTTTTCAATTCTTTTGGGCTCAATTGAAAAAATAGAGAAGAAAAATGGTCTATTCTCTGAAATAAGACCAGGATTTGATTCAGTCCTTCAAAAAAGGTTACTGTATTTAGCTAAGTTTAATAAATTAGGTCAAAGCAGATTTGAACGCACCAACATCTGCTAAAACAAATGTGTGCCATGGTTTTCAGATTTTTATTTGTAAAAAAAGTTTTAAGAAAATGTATACATATCTACAAATGAAGTTATGTTACATAATGTGTAAAAGCTCAAGTTGTGTAAATACTTTTAGAAGGCACTGGATAATAATTGTTCAAAGATATTTTTATCATAAGCCTTATGATGGGGCGGATCTAAACTTTGGCCAGGCTGACCAACAGCCAACGCAGTGTAGAGGACAGATAATAATGCAGCTCAAACAAATCAGATCTGGAACTCAAACTACAGTGATACTGCAGTTTTTGGTCAGCTAAACGACACCTCGTTAAAATGTCACAAAGAACATAATTTACAGTCAGTGTTATTTGTTTCCCTGTTGCGTTTGGTTAATCGGCCATCTTTAGTCTTTCTGCTATTCTCATCTGTCACCACATCTCATGTAGATGAAAAAAGTTATGGCCATTGTCCAATTTCCTTCTCTTAAGGGTGTGGGTGCAGAAAGTGTATAAAAATAGGAATGCAAAATGCAGTTAAATGTCACCAGTGCCTTTACTAATGCTCAAAATCAAAAAGAGGCATTTAACACATAATGCCAAAAAAAAAAAAAAAAAAAAAAAAATAAATCCCTAAGTCATTTTCAGAGAGTGATTAAGAAAAGTATTTGTACACATAACTTTATACTATTTTGTTACTTTGAGGTACTGCAGTATATTTTATCTGGATTTTATGTGGTTAGTGAAGAACATATTTATGAAGTGTAAGGAAAAGGATGCATGATATTCAAAATTCTTTACAAATAAAAACGTAGCAAGCAGAAACAGAACCACCTGTTGCTGGTGGTTTGTCAATATTCCAGTCTCCACTCTTCCTGAATTTCCACTGTTCCTTAAAAGCACTGATAGAGATGTTCAAAGCTTAAGATCTTGTTTTATAACCTAACCCTGCTTTAAACTTCTAAGATATGTTGTTACCATGTAACATAATGCTTCTACTTCACAGTCATTTGCTACATTGCATAAGTCTGTTACATAAAATGCCCCCAAAATACAGTAAAGTTTGTGTTTCTACTGTGACAAGATGTGAAAAAAGAAAGGGATGTCAATACCTTCAGCTTAGGCATGTACGTTGATGAACATGACATTCTAAACATTCACAGAGTTCCTTTGAGATCTACCAGGTTTTTTTTGGTTAGAATATTAGAACAATATTCTGACATGTGAATGTAGTTTTCAGTGTGATTTTACTGAGGGACACTGGGTAATAACTACACCTCTACACTACATTATTACCTTCAAACTGGATCAAGCCTAACACACATCCTGAGTGGGAAGATTTAGTCCCCAGATTGATGTCATACAGGAGTACGCACGGGGAGTAAATCTGTAAGAGGATTGTGGCTGTGACGGGGAAATGCCTCTGTGACATCCAGAGCCAAGAAACCCTCTAAAGCCATGCGATGCCCTGTTGTCGTCTTCAGATCAACACCTACAGGCCCAGCCTGTTGCTCTGCATTTCAAAAGAGACACAGTGGATTGTCCCTTAGAGCGACTTCAAAACCACAAACTGACAAACAAACACACCACAGCTTCAAAGTCCTGTTTAGAGAGCTTCGGCTGAAGAGAACGACAAACATTGTGACTTTAATAAGGAGCTATTTGGATCGATAACGTTCAGTTCCCCTGCTTTAAGAAGTTGGACAAGCTGCAGTTGCGTGACAGGAGCAGTAATAAGACCAGATCTGTGAGATGAAAACCAAAGATTAGTTTCAGGAATGTTAAGAGATTATGTATGGCAGCAGTGAAGTGACCCATTCCTCTCTAGCTGGGCTCCCCTTCCTTTAGCACTCTGGTCTGGAATGTGAGACAATGGTGCCAGAAAAAATACGTCCGCTCTAAGGGTGAGCACCGCTCCAAACAAATCATCCGTGTTTGTGATTGTGACACCAGATAAGTCACATTTGTCTTGCCTAGTTATAAAGAGGTATTGTACTTGTGCACTAAAAAAAAGTATGTGCACCCTTGTTATATTTCAGTGCTTCAAATCTTCAAATTTTTTATATCAGATAAAGATTTGCAGTTTTTAGAGAATCATTGAATTTATCAATACCAACCTGGCCCTATGTGAAAAAGTTCCACGCCAAAAATCACTGATGACCACAAAAGACACAAAGACCCATCTCACTTTCAGCAGAATGATCCCAAGTGCGCTGGCAGGTCCACCTAGGAATGGCACAAAAGATGGTTTTGCAGTGGCCCAGTCAAAGTTCAGGATTAAATGTGACTGAGATGCTGTGGCATGACATTAAACAAGTTGCTCATGCTCCTAAACCATCCAGTGTGGCTAATTAACAATTCTGCAAAGACATGTGGGCTAAAACTCCACCACAGCACAACAGATAACTCAGTGCCACTTATTGCAGACACTTCAATGAACCAGATATTAGGTTTAGAGGATTCCTTTTTCAGAAGTGGATCAGATTGATTTTGATGTTTCTTTTCCAGTAATAAATGAAATCATCAGTTAAAAACTGCTTTTGGATTTATTCAAGTCATTTTTGTTTGAGGGTAAAATTTGCTTACTGATCTGAAACATTTAAATGTGATAAAAAAAAAAAAAAAAAAAAGAGCAAAAACAAGAAAACAGAAAGGAAGGATTGCAGATCTAAACAGGCAAGGACATTTTTAAACAAATTCCGATCTTAAAAACTCATATCTTTAAGCAACAGTTGAGAGAAAAATAACATCTTTTAACCCTTTTAGAGCTTCCTTCACTCCTCACACTCTGAACAGAGCCTGTAATTTTCCACTCACTGCAGCCGTGCAGTTGGGTTCAGAACCAGAGGTCAGATCCTGTATGAAGTATTCTAAGAATGTGTGGCATCCTGTCTTCTTATAGAAACTGCACTTTGACTAGATGATGTCATCCCCATGGGGTAAACATATATGGGGACATAAATAACAAAATTGTTGACAGATGTATTTGATTTTTTTCTGGCTCACTGACAACTTTTCATAAGCTCCAAAGACCAGTTTCACCAACTTACTCATTGGTCTTGACCTAGAAACTGCAAAGGAAAAAAAAAAACATAGCTTAGAAAGCAACTACACAACTGCCTTGCTTTATACAGTGACATAGTATAGACGAATGAAATTCAGACTGATTAATGACAGGAACAAATATAGGGAGGAATGTAATTGTTATCTCTTGTGCTCTGGTGAATGTGGTGACACTACAGCATAAATCATGCCTGAGAAAAACCCTGAGGAAGAGCACAGGACCTCCAGCTCTAAAACTCTAACAAAGGCTGGTTTATAAGCTGCAGATATCCTCATGACCAAAATATGATGATGCTGTTGTTTCTCTTAGAGCATTACTTTACTTTACTTTACATTATTTTAGACGTTTTTCCTCCTTATAAAACAATCAACAACAACAAAAAAACATTACATGCAGAGGATTATTTGAGTTAATTTTAATAATTATGGCTTACAGCTAATGAAAACCCAAAATTTAGTTTCTCACAAAGTAAAGAATATTACATCAAAGCAGAAATCCTTTTTTATTTGGTGTTATGCAAAATTCTTGTTTTGTGAGAATCTAAATTTGGGGGTTTTCATGATATGTAAGCCATACTTATTAAATGTATGTGCATGTTCTGTGCAGTATTTTCTCTTAATACTTACTCGGTCCTTCTTTAGCGTGAATTAATGCATCAGTGCAACGTGACATGAAGACAAATCTCATTATATTGTTTAAAAATGAAAAACACCATGACAAAATATTGTACATCCATACCCATTTACTAGTTCTAATGTATTAGTCTAAATTTCTGACAAAATGAACAATCCTCAAAATGAACTAAATAAATGAACATATATCCCCATCCTTGTGAAATGAACTTTTAAATCATGTTATTCTTTGTTGAGATGTGCCTGTTAGACGTCTGGCTCTCAGTCAATAGATGACCCAGCGCTGAACATCACATGGCTATTCTAATAAAAAGAGATTACTGTTCTGCATTTTTGGAACATGGATGAGCAAAATGTGTTCTTGTCCTTGGAAGTTGATCAGAGTTACAAGCCAAAAAGCACAGAGCAGTTCAAGAGGAAACATGTGTCATGAACATGACACGTTTCCTTTAGATTTACAATCTGCTGTCTTTATCTTTTTTAAATATTTCAGGTTATACTTGTTCAATCATCAGCTTTCTCCAGTTTTCTAAGTCCGTGTGGCATTTACATGTTTTAAAAATAATCATTTGTGTCAACACGACTATGAGGAAGTGTATTGTGGTGATGATACCAGTTTTTACTCCAATTTTGCACTTATTCACCGGATGAACCAGCAGTGAATCACTGAAGATCACATGTTGTTTAGTATATAGTGAATCATCAAAACCATCCATAACTAAGGTGGATCTTCCTAGAGCACTTTTATGAAGTGAATAAATGTTTAAAATAAGATATGATCAACATTAATACAAACTTTTTCCAACCCTTTTTAGGCTCTACAAAGTATTTCACAGTGCGCTGCTTCGTCTTCCATTCATCTATTCTCAATTGCTTTATTAAGAAGCGACTAAAGAAAGTAAACCATAAATGTTTTGGTCATCTTAATCAAGCTGTGCCTCATATTAGAGATATGTGACCTTTTTCTAGTACGTTCCAGAAGGGCCCCATTCTTCCCATATTTGTTCTGCCTGTGAGGATTACCACATTGGAATCTTTTCATCTTCTTTTTCAAAGTAAATGACATACGAGCGCCATCTCCTGGAGAATATTCTGTATGTTTTTGTGCAGTCTAATCAGAAATAAAACAAAACAAACAAAAAAAAAAAAAACAGTTGCATGGTTAAAACACTGTCGACACAAGTGCAAACGTTTAAGCTGCAATTTTTAAAATTTAAATCTTGGCTTCTAGTGATCTTATGCGATGACTCGTTCCAAGTCTCTCAGCAAGCTCCTGGCTCAAAGGAGGTTGTGAAACGATCAGCGCACGGCTGCCAAAAACTAATCAACAGCCACCAATCACAAACAGACGTGAACTGAACCAGGAGATTTACAAATTAACCATTTTCCAATGGCACATGTCAGTTTTTTTCTATGCTAACTTTATTTTATATTTGAGCTTAAATTCAATAATAACACCACTGCAGTTTCAGCTGACAAAAACTGCTGGAGTAAGCTCAAACACTGCCTATTTTGTTAATAAGTAACAGAGCTGATGGAGGACCTCCATCGAGCACGCTGCAGGGAAATGTCACCACTTGATTCAATCCATATTTACTAAAGATAATGATCAGCTTGCTTCACTTACAATAAGGCCAAAATCTATCTTCAAAAACTGTTTATGATGTGAGATGCATAAAACTGAACATATCTGAAAACTGATATTAACAGTCATGTGGAGGAATAACGGCTTTTCATTTAATGTTCAGTTCTTTGTTAAGAAATGTTCACATACTGATGTGAAGTCTTGTTTTATTTATGTCTGGAAAACAAAGATGTTTAAAGTAAGGATTTTCTTGAGGATTTCTGTCTTTGTGTGTAGAGCCCATTTCAGATCACCCAACAGAAACTCAGTGAGATTAAGTTCTGGGATTTTACTTGAACCCAGGACCTTAATTCTCAGCCAGTCCTGTTGCTATGTTTGAGTCATTGTCAAGTTGAAGGGCCCAGTTCTGATGATTCAGTTTTATCCAGGTTCTGCTGCAGCAAAGCATCCGCAATCTATCTATCTATCTATCTATCTATCTATCTATCTATCTATCTATCTATCTATCTATTTATCTATCCACCTCATGCATGTAATTTTTCTCTCCAAACATCACACCTTCTAAATCCCACACGGCTCTCAAGGACAGGGTTGTTATAATTAACGCCCACTCATGTTTCTTCTTAGAAACTGTGTTGTGGGGCTGTGACACAGGTCAGCAGACTGCGGCCATGTGAACACTCAACGGTCCTCTGTGTTTATCAACCACGCGTGCGTGCGCGCGCACACACGCACACACACACACACACACACACACACACACACACACACGCACACACGTGCACACACACATACACAGACACACAGTCACGGGTTAACGTCTGTCCCCTCTCAGGTGGGATTTTATTGGCCAAACTGAGCATACAACCATGGCCACGTGCCTCTGCTTAACCTACCTTCAAATTTCAGGCGGGATTACTTTTAGAAAGAATGTTTTGGAAGACCAAGCTCAGACAACCGACAACTTGCAGTGAGTAGACCAGCACAGAAAACCCTCACCGTAGGAGCAATACGTTTTTCTTGAGGAGACATGATGGGAAGCTGCGAGTCTTCAAATTTTAAGTTTCCATCTGGTTTCTGCAAACTCCCTTTTTCCAGCAAACAGAAGAAACCTACCAGCAGCACAGATGGTAAGGTGCATCATTGATTCTTCTTTCTTTGTTTAAAAAAATAACAATGTCATTTTACTGCAGCCATTTAAACAATCAAATTTACAAGCTGAAATCAAATTGTATGAATAAATAATAGGTAATAGAAATAATAGATGGTAAATTAATCCTTTTTTAAATCAATATTCTATATAATTACACACCTTGAAATGTTTCTAAATCTTAAAACCATAAACTTTAATGGATTTTGTTGGGATTTTATCTGCTTGACCAGGACAAAGTAGTCCCAAGCAGCTTTCCACATCTACAGTTTGAGATCTTTGCTGTTTGTTCTTTGCAAAATAACTCAAGATCAGTCACATGTTTGCTGTGTCAAAACGTGGGATATTGGTAATGCTGAATTTTAGGGATGTGAGAGAAAAAGGGACAAATACGAATGTACCCCACCTTTTCAGATTTTTATTTGTAAACAAACAAAAAAACAACAACAAAAATATATGTTTAATTTCTTTCTACTTGACAATTAGATACTACTTTGTGTCGGTCTACCACATAAAATCCCAACAAAATACACTGAAGTTTGTGGTTGTAATGTGACAAAATGTGAAAAGGTTCAAGGGGCATGTATGCTTTTGCAAGGCATTGTAGGACTCGATCATCATTAAGTTATTCACAGCTTTTTGAAATTATTGTAAGCAGATATAGATCTAATTTTAACAAATTATGAAATTTAAAATTTGAAAATAAAGAAATGAAATACAATGTTATGAAACAATATGCAACACCATCATAAATTATTTATTATATTAACAAACACACATTTTAAAGTGCTCTGGACTGCTATACTGTCTTTCTATATAATCTTTAACATTTTAGGAGATATCAGCTGAAACTTAGTATTCAGAGAAACCTGGGGAGGGGTTTACATGAGGGGTAATTCCCTCATCAAAAACATACCGGAGTGTTGCTTTGATTCTTTCATGTATGTTTGAGGAATCCTTGAATCTCCCATGGCAACTATTCCAGGGTGCCTAAACACTGCCTCTTCACACAAAGCTCCTCCTTGGAACTTCAGTCCTGAGCCGAGCTTCCGCCTCACAGACCACCCCTTTCCCACACCTTCCCCACTCAGCTCCTCTAGACTAGTAGCAGCAGAATTAACAAACACCTGGTCAACCTGCGAATCTGCTGAGCTCATCATAGGAACTACTTCTCACTCCAATGCTCCTAAGAACGGTTGTAAATGGCTTAATGGACAAACAATGTTGTGATGACATGCTGAAGACGTCATTGTGGATTGAGTAGGAGCTTCTTAAAGACACAGTGGCCAGTTTCTAAACGTCAAACTGCAAAGTCAAATTTCTTTTAAGTTATGTTTTATATATATATATATATATATATATATATATATATATATATATATATATATATATATATATATATATATATATATATATATATATATATATATATATATAGCACTTTTAAAACAACTGAAGGTAACATAGTTGCTTGATTGTGCTGTACAATGGCACTGTGTGCTTGGAAAATACATAATACCCCCATTTAGAGAAAACAGCAAAACTTTATGGTGAATCTGTTAAAGGTTTATCTAAAATGGGTCTCTAATGCATTTGAAGGGAGAAAATATGTCTTAATCATTAACATTATTGCTTAATTTGGCTTACAATTAGCATATGGAACTGTTTGTGCTGTTAAACATTAAATATAAATTATAGGTTTTCCTAGGGAAATAGTTCTCTGTTGTAAAGAAGCATTTATTTTCTGTTGCCTCCATTAGCAGGCCATCAAAAAAAGGCACCTGAAGCCAAAGTTACTAATAAACTTTATGTACTGAGCGAAAAGATATTTTCTAAACTGCATACATTTCAGTGCTATTGTTTTTACACCATGTTAAAAATCTATTTCACAGTTCGAATATTTAGTCTTGATAGTGTAGCTCTTGATAGTGTAGAGCTTATTCATCTATTCTTTTTTTAACTTTGTTATTTTGTCCTGAAGGCAGAAAGGAAATGCCTGTCGCTCGTTCACTGCTGAACTGAGCAGCAGTTGTGTTGCTGAGGGTGGGTTGCAGAGGCCATGTCAAAACTTTCCCAGACCCCTGTAGACTGATGAGAAACAGACAAAATGGTTGTGAGAATAGACAAGGAAGTCACTGGTCAAGAACCAAAATAATCCTCGAGAAGATAAAACAAATAAGTGCGATATTTTTTCAAGACTTTGGGAGTTTCCTTTATTATCTGTTTTACTCCCTTTCCTGTGTTTAGTGGTCGATACTGTTGTTGGTGCCCTTTATATTTTAAAATATAATACAGTGTAAGAGGTTTATTGTGGTTTTAAGATAGCTTTAATTGTGGATTTCTTTTAGATCAGTGATTCATGATTTTAAGTAACTCATGGCAACAAGATGACATAATGTTTCAAAATAAATTCATGGTTACCTACTGTAATTCTTTGCCTCAAAGTAAACTCTGTGATCAGTTTAAGATTTCTGGAATCACACAGCTAAAATGTAACTTTACTTTAAATCCTCTGGCACTGACATACATTTTTATGGTGTTCTGCACCACTAGATGGCGCCCTTGAAACACAGAATAAGAGATGGCCACGAGAGGGCTCCGTCCTTCAGGAGGCAAACACAGTAAATAGATGAGTTCACTGGTTACTGTTGCCAAAATGAGAACCTTCTTTTGCCATTTCTTCTTCTGAATGAGGTCATGAAGCATCATCTTCATTTAAACATCCATTGTTCAAATGTAAACCTTCAGATATGCAAAATGCAGCATTATGAGGACTTGTTTAGTTTGAGGGTTCACCTCTCACGTCTTGTTTCCTCCAAACAGGTGTGATTGTGTCATCTTTGCTCATCCAACATTTGAAGGCTGGACGGTGCATTAAAAGCTCTTGGAGGAGATGTGCATGCACTGTATGTTTGTAACATTTGGCACTTATTTCTGAGCTGTGAGGTCACACACAAGATGGGGTGAGGGAAGTAGTGCTTGCAGAAATTCATCTGGAGTCTTCTGATTCCAGTTTAGATGGTTACATATGTGTAATTTGTTATGAATATGAAAATGCTGTATGTGTCTGAGAATAATTTATTTCTCTGAGTCAAAAAGGAACTTGAACGTTTACCTCCATCATATTCTTCTAAGACTGCTTGAGGGTGTTTGAGAGAGGGACAAAAGAAGACACATTTTACCACATTAAAACTGACCAAAATGAAGTTAATCTTAAAGAGATGAGAACTTAGAGAGCCACTTTAAATGTTTCATGACCTGTGTTCCTAATACTTCCAGGTACTGGTAAATTCACCAGAATGAAAAAAGGAACTGCCTGTACTGACCATGCATCACTTTGTACGTAAATGTCTCTGTTCTTGCACAGTGTAGGCCTTTACCTGAATCCTTCCACAGGATGAAATAAGACATGGTATGACTGTAAAATTATGTGACAATAATTTACCCAGTGTTGTGGTAATTCAGGGTTTATACATGAAATTGAAGTAAGAACATATAGGACAAACAATTTCTTTATTTGAAACTGAAGCTCAACAACTGTTCCCACTACTGCGAAAACAATGTAAGATTTACAGCAATAATAATAATCTGAAAAGTTTATTTATTCTTATTTTGATGATGATGCCTAAATGTAAGCCTTAAAAATTTGAACATGTACTAAATTTCATAGCAGTTTTCAGATAAACATGTAAAACATTACCTTTGTTTGACATTCTGCTTGTCATAGAGTATTAAATAATCAAGGTTACAGTTTATTCTTTTCCATCCCTTCATTTTTAACATTAAAGTTGTGTCATTTCTTTTGTAACTTTAATCATTTTTGGGGGGTTGAAAACCAACCCAGTATGCTGGGTCAAACCCATAACCTAACCTAACCTAGTTCTGTTAAATCAACACAGGTCCAAATTGGTCCAGAACTGTTTCCCATATTGGGAGAGAAAAGGAAGCTGTAGTAGAATTAATAGCACTCTTTTGTTTTTGCAGCTACTGCGTATTGGTCCTTGTTGTTGATAATCCTCTTGGATATCAGATATATGATACGAAAGGAAGTTCTCATATTTACAAGTTCCCAAAATAGGTCAGTCACCCAGCACTCTTAGTTTATCAGTCTCCTGTCTGAAAGCAGGGGCCCCCGCACAAGTTTCCCACAAGTCACAGGCCAATGTCATGACAAGAGAGCAGGGGAGAGAGAAAGAGGGTCAGGGAACTGGAAGGAATGGCATAGAATAACTTTAAGAGGGGCGAAAACAAATAATGACTGAGCTTATGAAGCTCATGTTAGACAGATGTTAGGGGTTACAGCAAAAAGTTGATGGCGACTAATCTGATTGGCAGTGGTGGGAAATGTAGAGCAGGAAAAAAGACGCAGATGGACGGAAACACTCAGTGGAGTAAAGGCGATGAAGGTGAACAGAGTGTCTGTGAAACTGACCCTGAGGTCTTCTTGGTTCAAATCAAACAAAAGGGTTCTGCAACACCCACGCTTGTCTGTCATCTCTATCCCTACCTGTTTCAGGCCATAGTTGTTTGCGTGTTTGAAGCTACATGTTGAACATTTTAACATGTCACAGAGTCCTGAGCTCAGCTTTCAGAGCTGGCTTACACAGGCCTTCTACGGCACTTGGCTTTGATGTTTGATATGCAGTCTGTCTCTAAGAGTGTGCAGATAGCATCCAACCCAACATGTTTCACATTTGTTAGACTTTCATCACAAGACATATAATTTACCTTCACATGCTGGCACTGTTCCTCATAGATGGCGTGAGATTTATGCAAAGAACAAATACACCATATTCAAAAATCCATAACTTTGTTATGAAATACTCGAAGCCACACATTATGAGTAGTTATTGTGTTGTACATATCAAGATTTCATCTTTTTCTCCAAATATTTTTATTAGAAAACCCAAGTTTACTTTGAATGAATTACATCGGCACTAAGGGATTTTGGCTGCCTCGTTTGTAAACCTCGTCAATCATCTGTCTCCGTTTGCAATCAGAGGAGGAACAAAGAAGGAAAAAGAATATAATTCTGTGAAGAGGAATTTTTTGACTCTAAAGATAATGTATGGAGTTTTGTTTATTTTAGCATTGGCCCTGAGGTAGTTCAGCCAAAACAAAACTGTTCTGAATCACAAGTAAACAAAGGCAGCTTGGCTCTTTGGTGCAATCAGGCCGCTTCAAATCAGTCAAGAAGGAGAGCTCTTTCGTCATGGATTTTGATCTGATAGTAAGCTGTAATTGTTCTCTTTTTAAAAGGTGTGTTTACAGTTATAACAACTAAAAAGGAAGGAGGCAAAGAGTTCATACAAAAAAGGCATGGACCAGTTGCTGTTATCAAAGTTTGCCAAGTTTTGGGAAATTTTCAAATCTGCTAAAATGTTCCTTTATATCATCTCTACAGTTTGAAATGCTAATAATAACATGACATAGAAAGCGCCAGTGTTTCTTCAGCTCTATGACCCCTAACATAATACAGTGTTGCCACTCTCCAACTAGTTGCTTCACATTGCCTGATTAGCTTTCTGAAATAGGGCTCTTATCCTTTTTACCCTGCTTACTTTAAAATCAAATTGGGTGTTTTGAGATATTTCCAGTCAATAAAAACAGGGACATCCATGATGTGGAAACTAAAAGGAGCATCACCTGTCGTTCTTCTTGAGATAACACTGTTTTACATCAGTGTTGCTATCTGTAGCAAGCTTAACTTGCTACAGATAGCAAGTTAAACTAGTAGCAACTGACCGCAAGCTGGCAACCTGAACAGCCTGACTGATTAATCAGCTAATATCTATATTTATTATAGTGTTATCAATGTTTTTCTGGAAAGAGCAAAACAGCAAAATTCTTTCATTAATCCTTTATAATTAGCTTAGTAGTTGTGCAGTTTACTTGTAGCTTTTTGTTTCTTAAATAAAAGCAGTTGTTTTATGCTATTCATTACTGTTTTGCAATTGTAGAACTACAATGAGAATCTCTTAACATGTATGCATGGCATTTACTATTTACTATTTACAGCTTGGTCTTATGTTGCTGAAGATAAAGGCGTCTTTTAGCTTTTATTGTTCCCAGTCAAGTATGAATGACAGACAGGCATACATACAGACAATGGGCGACTGTGGCTCAGTGGGTAGAGTAGCTGCAGTTGGCAGGTTGTAGGTTTGATTCTAACATCCTTCTGTCACATGTCGATGTCCCTCTGTGCAAGTCACTTAACCCGTAAGTTACCTATGTACATATGTACTGTGTGTAAATCTGTGTGTAAATGGGAGAATGTGGCTCTAGTGTAAAGCGTCGTGAGTGGTGAGCATGAGTAGAAAAGCCTTATATAAATTCAGTCCACCTACCATAACCAGTGACACTGCAGCAACTCCTTAGTTAGATAATAAAAAGTGTGAATGTAGTCAGTGAAATGCATTTATAGTGTGGTAGTTATCTGAGGAGGCAGATTTATGCTGCTCTATAGGACCTGGGGATGGATGGCAGCTGTCTCCCTGGAGACCTGGACTGAACTAACGGACCTCACTCTCCAATTACCAGGCAGGGAGTACACCTCAGCTGAGACCCTTTGCAGAGGAATAAACAATGCCTTTTATTACATGCCGCTGCTTTGTTCTGAAATAGCTGGTTGAAGACAGATGCATATAAAGGGTTCCCGTAGTGGGGACAGCACACTGAGCAACACTGTGCATGTGATGTTACTGAAACGGCCGATAGACTGTTGCAACAAAATTGCCATTTTGCTGAGAATAGCTTATTCAGTAACAGATGCCTGTACGCGGTGACTGTGCGAGTGACATTACATCCGCTCAGTAAACCTAATCAAGGTTTCCTCGTTCAAACAGCGAGCTGACCCTGTTCCCCTTCATTAAAACATAAGCTGAAAGAGCTGCAGGCCTTCAAATCGCCCTTGACACCAAAAAAGAACAGTAGGTTATTACTGGACCGCGTAATGCGGCTCTGCCAAAGGCTTGAATGTCTTTTTGATTCGAGTGACTCATGCACTCAGAGCTCTGGAAAAACAGACTTGACTTATAGCTCCCCAAAGTGATAGTTTAAATGTCCATCTTGATGTAAGCTCTAGTAGAGGACAAATTGCTCTGAGATGCGGAGTCCACTTTAGAGTGATCATACATTTTTATTCTGGTTATTAGTGTTTGGAGATGGTTATATTTCAAAGATGTTTTCATAAAGAAACAATTGATAACTTGCCATAAACCATAAGGTGAAACAATGCAGATTAATCATTGTTCAAATTCAGAGCCCTGCAAATGTTTTCACACCTCTTTAACTTGTTTTTTCCCTTTTAGCAGCTCCAGAATTTTGATGTACAGAGAGGGAAAAAGTTACGGGTATTTGCTTTTCACACTGCAGGATCATAATCAGCTTGTAAGTTAAACTTTAAAATGCAAAAATACGAAACAAGAGCAAAATTGAAAACAGACTGGTTAGACTTTTTGTTCATCAGCTGATTAAAATTTTGGGACCATTTACCAAAAAACCTCAAAAAGTGTCAAAAAATGTACTCAGTGGTGAGCAAGCTCAGGACTCTTGTTGACCCCTTCAAAAAATGTGCTTAATGTGTGTCCTGTACCTTACTTTTTCTTCTATAATTCCCAGGATTTTAATTTCAAATGTCTTACTGTGTCCAAACTCAGCACAAATGGATCATTGTAAGAGGCCTTCCTTGTGCAGCTCAACAATCCTGTCACGTTCAAAGACAGAAAGTTTTTGCTTTGAAAGCCATAACATGAAAGCAGATTTTGACTTTTAAAGGCTATGGTCTTAAACTTTTGATCAGCTGATAAATAGGCTTTTAGTGTTTAAATGCAGCTTTTAATGTTTTTATGAATTTTTTATTTATTTTTTTTGCTTCTTGCTTCTGTTTCTTCTTTTTGCATTGTGAATCTCTACTTACAACCTGGTTATGATCCATCAGCACAAAATGGGAATATTTGAAATTTACTCTCTGGTCAAAGAGATAGACAGGAGTTTATTTCTTTGGGATTTAACAGAGTCCATCTGTTTGTGTTTTGGTTTGTCTCGTGGAGATCAGTCCATCATCCTAAAAACATAGCATTAATCAACAAAGCCAGCAAAGGTCCATGGCAACTCTAGAGAGTTGAGATTCGCGGCTCAGGTGAGATTATGACAGGGTGATTGTTAGTCACTCAGTGGAAAAGTGGCAAGAGGAAGGCCATTCTTAAAAGAAAAGCATGGTTTCTTTCACAGTTTTCCACAATTCCTCATTCATATTCAGTTCAATTCAAAAATACTTTATTGTTCCCAAAACAGGAATGAAATGTTGTTGTAACTCATATTATTTAAGGTTCTTGAAAGAGTTGTTGTAGAGGCTGATGGTTGTAGGTAGGAAGGGTCCCCTGTAATGGTCTGTACTACAACGAATTTGAAGAAGTCTCCGACTGAAGACACTCTATTTTTCTATTCTATTTTTCTATGACAGTCTCGTGAAGAGGATGCTCAGGGTTGTCCATAATTTTATTGATTTTATGAAAAATCCTTCTTGACATAATCATCTCCAGAGATTCCACAGTTGTCCCCAGAACAGAACCAGCCTTCTTTATCAGGTTATTGAGCTTTTTTAGGCTTTCTAGGCTCTGATGCTGCTTGCCCAACAGATGACGAAAGAAGAGATAACACTCTCATTAACAGACTGATAGAAGATCTGCAACATCTTGCTGCAAACCTTGAAGGATCTTAGCTTCCTCAAGAAGTACAGTCTGCTTTGTCCCTTCTTGTAGACAGCTTCACTGTTGAGTCTCCAGTCCAGTCTGCTGTCCAGATGAACACCAAGGTATTTATACTCCTCAACCACCTTCACTTCTTCTCTCATGATGGAAATAGGGTTTAACCTAACCTTATTTCTCTTAAAATCTATAATCATCTCCTTTGTTTTCTTCACATTCAAGATGAGATGATTGTTTCCACACCATGCCACAAAGCGGTCCAACATCTTTTTACTCAGCTTCTTGTCCAGAAAACAAGAACTTGAAGAGACAGCAAGCGTGTGGAAGAAGGTGCTCTGGTCAGATGAGACCAAAACTGAACATTTTGGCCTACAAGCAAAATGCTATATGAGTAAGAAAACTAGCACTGCACATTACACTGAGCACACCATCCTGACAGTGAGACATGGTGGTGGTGGATGTTTTTCTTCAGCAGGTCAGGTCCTTCATCTTCGAGCATCACAGAAAATTTCTGTAAAATACACTGAAAGTTTGAAGAAAATGTGAAAACCATTTACAACTGATCTGACTGGTGCAGATGACCAACACTTATCCAGTAGAAACCTTCTGGGAAATCTGGAGCCAATCAGCATGTGTTTTCTCCCAAGCTGCCAAATGACAAGCAAAGAGTGCAACAAATTAGTTTGACAAGTTAGCAAGAATTACAGGCAGGATACTCGCTTTGGTCTGTCTTAGTGTCTCTGAGTGGAAAGAAAACAAGCCATGGAAGGAAGTATTCTTGTACACAATGTGGTACCTGGATCCCTCAGCTTTCCCTATATGGGCTTTCATTTAGGACTGTGGTACAAGCCAGGTACATACAGATGAACAGCTTAGAGCAGGAAAACTGGTGGCTGCTGCTCTTGATCGTCTTTCACTCTGTGGAAAGTACTGAATCTCACACAGACGCTTTGTCCAAGCATGAAAGGGGGCTTAGATGTCTTTTTTAGCTTACAGTGATAGCACAGAGTAATAATAGCTGAGGCATTTTGTGTCATAAACCCCTGTGACCTCAATGGGTCATGAAAGCATTTGAAGTCATGCTCTGTATCACCACACAACCTTGCAGTCTGTAAACATTTTGTTACCTCTAGCAACATGTACATAATATTTAGCTTTGGAAATGATCCAAACAAGGCTCTACTGTATAGATGCCAGCCATGGGATTTGAGAAAAGTCTAAATTAAAAAGTACAAAGTACAGTAGAAGACAAGAAAACTGCCACTTTTCGGAACATTAACCTTGATAAACTGCTTCTTTACCTTTAATGCAAAGTTATTTTGTGTAATAGACACATTAAAAAGTCACAACACAAAAAAGCAGAACAAAAGTGTGAAAACCTATGACCAGATTTGCTGTTAAGCACTTCCCCCAAACCCAGTTGCATTTCTCTAATGAGTTTTTGGATGCTTTTCTGCTGAATATTTGAGAGTGAAGCAATTTGGAGGTTGCAAACTTTGGGAGCCCAAAGGCAAATTCTGACGAGCCTTAAATTGCTTGGGAAGTAACTTCCTTTTGAACAGTATCATAAATTCTAATGACGTTAACAGGCTTAATTGGGTTTTTCTTAACTATAGGTTTGTTGTTTAATATAGACCACAAAAATTCACTGTTTTCCTGCTGTACAGCCAGCGGGATTGTTGCAAATATGGCACAAGATCCTTTTACAACTGCAGCAAAAGGCTGTGGTTCAGCAACATTTATCCTGTGTTTATACTGTTATTATGAAAACATAATTACATCTACTAATCTCATTCCATATTCACATTTACCTATCATTTAGCATTATGTACTCTTTCATCTTTACAAGCTTTACATCTCTTTAAACAAATATTTCAAGATTGATTAAGTATATAAAACTTCACCTTATAAATTTTAAAGCTAGGCTCATTGTTTTTGAAGTGTGCCTGACAGCCGTTTTTGAGTCAGTTCGCTTCTGTTTGTTTGATGTCTTTGGAACATGACAAAGAGCTTGACAAGAGCACCAAAATGGCTTCCTGTGACACCTTAGCCAGAGGCTGAAGACCAGTAGAAGATTAAATGCAGTTTTAAAATTATTATTAAATTTATTTTAGGAAAAAAAAAAATTCAAACCATTCTAGTCAAAGCATGAATTAGCTGTTATCAACCCCAATTTTTTTTAGAGAGCTGAGTCAAATTTCACTGCATTACCTGTAGAATCCAGAAATCACTTAAACACTATCTGACAACATGAAGTAGGCTAAAAGATCTGTAGAGTAACGTGTCATCTGAAGAAATTGAAATCATTGACATCTATCAGTTTGGAATGGGTAATGCTATCGTTTCTAAGGGTTTGGAAGCTTTGTGAACCACAATGAAAGTCACTATCCACAAAAGGAGAAAATATGGAACATCAGTGAACCTTCCGTAGGATTGGCCAACTGATCTAAATTACTCTAAGAGCACATTGACAACTCTTCCATGAAATCACACAAGAACCTAGAACAACTTCTAGAGCACACAAGGCCTTTCTTGCCTCACTTAAGCTCAGTGTTCATGATTCAATTATAAAATCAGACTGGGAAAAATTACATCCAAGAGAGCGTTCCAAGGTAAAATCCCTGTTGACCTAAATAAAACCCATATATGCCTGTCTCACATTTGCCAAAAATCAACTTGATAGTCTCCCAGACTTTTGGGAAAACATTGTGTGGACTGACGAGACAAAAGAGACAATTTTGGGATGGTAGGCCTCCTGTTACATTTAGTTTTAAACTAACACAGCATTTCAGAAAATGAATATCAGACTGACAGTCAAACATGGTGGTGGTGTGATGGCTTAGTGCTGCTGTGCTGGTTCAGGACCTGGATGACTTTCTGGAACTGATAAAAGTATGACTTCTGCTTTGTAGCAGAAAATCCTGAAGGAGAATGCCCCATCCATCAGTTTGTGATCTGAAGCTCAAGTACATGGGGAATTCAACAGGGCGTAGTGTCATGATCTTGGGTTATTTGGGTCTTGCATTGTTTCTGTGCTTGTATTTTTGATTAAGCTCTGCTTAGTTTATTCTTGCTTTTCTTGAGATTAGTGTTTTACCTTGGTTATTGTTTACATTCTTGTCAACTCCACTCATGCTTATAATTCTCCTTCCCCCCAGCCTACCTGCCTGGTCTCCCCTCACAGCTGCACCCTGTTCCCAATTAACCGCCTGTCACTTTTCAGTAACTTAAGCTCCTCATTCTCCTCCACAGACTGCTGAATTCTCTCATTACCTTCCATTGTCTGATGGTTCTCTGCCTTCTATCTGTCAACAAGTTACTAGTTCCTTGTCCTGTTTCCCTCTGTGTCCACCAACAAGTGTTTTCTTCATCTTCATTAAAGTCTCCAAATCTTATCTGACTCTGGCTGTGGTCCAACTGCAACACTAAACTAAGACACATAGTTGGAGAGGCTTAGTTAAACCACCACCCTCCAGTGTGGCTGAATTAAAACAGTTCTGCAAAGGAGCGTGGGAAGAAATCCTTTATAAAAACTGCTTAACTCCAGCTGTCATTTTCCAAAACATGTATGCATGATCAAAAAGTAAAAACAGAAGAAAGAGCAAGGTGAGTGGGGAAATACTTTTTCACAGCACTGTACACTTAAGTCTTAGGCCAGTACAGAAAAGGATAAAAGTTGTCTGTGTTGTTCTGGGCCAAGACTATTTCCTGCATCTCCTTCGGTGGTGCATCCGCTCTTCAACCCCCAGAACACTGAGACAATAGAACAGATGGAGGAAGAGTACTGTCCGTGCATCTGGTTGGCTGTATTGAATGGACATTTTTAGCTTTTCTCCTACTGACAGAGAGGCCTAAAACAACACTTGAGTGGAGCTGTGAAATTTTCCACGTCGCTCTGTCAGAAAGTGAGAATTTCATTCTATATGGTTAGGCCATAAAATAATTTACTGACAGTTTTGTGTCTGCTCACCCCCAGAGTCCCTCCTCTGTTTGGGTAGCAGGGGTCATTTATATGAGGATTTGACATGTTACATAATCTCAAGCTTTAGGCTCTTTTATTGGAAAACCCTTCAAGGAATTTTTCATCTGACAGCCAACATCCCTGTCTGTGAAAATCATTAATGTTAAAGACAGTATGATTTCTTTTTATCCAAAATTTGCAAAACTTGCTGAAGCAGTAAGGTTAAATAGCTTCTTAGTGTGAATAGGGATCAGCAATGGAATCTACAGGTGCTATTGAAGAATGAACAAAGATAAATAGCTGTTTTGAATATTAATTCTAAAAGTTATTTTTTAAAGGGTTTATATAGTTTATATATGTTTGTAAAAAATGGATTAACTAATTAAGCATAGATGAAATTACTCTTGGGTTTTGTCACAGCTCCATGTTAATTGCCCATATAGGTTTCATGCAGGCCAAACCGAGTGATAAATGGGACCCATACAGGTTCTATATAAGTGCTGTGCAATTTGAACCTGATTTTCCCTATACCCATTTGAGACCCATAGCTAAAACCTAAACTGGGTACAACATTGGTTTTGCCAGTATAGGCTGTATTTGGTCAACCCAAGTAGCTCCCATACAGGAACTCTACTATGAGCAGAGGCCCAGTTAATACCTATCCACCCTAAACAAAACACAAAGGGCGCCATCAAGCATGTTAGCTGGGAAGCTTTACATGCATTACTGTAATAACACCTTTCACAGATCAGGAGCAACAACACACAGATGTTGACCCTAAATGTTTCAACCTAAAAGCTCAGTCCATAACCCAAAGTAATCCCATCATCTTTGGGTGGATATCAGTTTCTGTGAAAGGAGTCTGGAAGCTTTGAAAAACTCCCACATTAATTAAATGATAAATCTTTAGACCCCCCCCCCCAAAAAAACCCCCCAAAAAACAACAAAAATAAGGATGCTCAGACTGACAGCTGAAAACAAAGCTTAAATTGTCATCATCTGACTGTAGCAGAGGTAGTCATTAAGGACATTTTTTAGACAAACAGTTTGTTTGATATCTGTTTGGTCATTTTTTCAAAGAAAACAATAAAAACATGAACATAGAAAATTGTAGCAGTGAACATGTCTCATGTGTCCTTATTGCATGGGCTGGAGAATAAGAAGCAAGATTACCTTCAGCAGGCTTGTTTTGATTAAGCTAAATTGGATGATTCTGTTTTGTGCTTCTCATTGTTTCACTGTCAAACTACAAAGTCATAAGTTGGGTAATCTGGGAGACACGATGTTAGAATGGGGATCATTGTATTCCATTGGATTTTTGTATAGTGTAACACTTGCAAATAGGGAATTCAGTTGTTATTTTGGACATTTGAGGAATGAAATTTAAATTTTTTTTACCATAAAAACAGTCTGACCTCTGAAGTTAAAGGATTCACTCCCCTTTTTTATCTCCAGGTTCACTTTCATCAGGATTGGTTGATAGTCTTTTTCATGACAACTGAGTAGCCTAACCTCAATCTTAGACTTTCAATAAGTTATCTATACATGTCCTGTTTTAAAAGAGACCTTTGTTTGACAAATCTGGAGCTAAGGTTTCAGAGTCATTTGAAGGAACAGTGTGTCTTCCGTCCTGGCTGTGGAACAGTAGACCAGATCCTCCCCTTTTGCAGAACTGCTGAAGGGGTCCTGGAAGTCTGATTGTTCTAGATCTGGAGAAGACATGCAGCTGAGTCCCCAAAATTATTTTGTGTACAAGTCCTTGTGTAACCAAAGCGAGAGCTGTGTCTATATTCTTGGTGCCAAGTTAAGCTTTTCCCAGAACAGGTATGACCATGCCAGAGCTTCCTTTTGTCTGAAGTCCTGTTTATGGTCTTCATGGACAGGAGTTCAAGTTGTATTAGTGGAGGGGGGGTGTCTGAGTTGGGAGAGAAGGTCTTCCATTCATCAAGATCTCAGAGAAAATCTATTCCTTCTTTGCATCAAAAAGAGTCAATTGAGGGAGTTTGTGGTTCGGCTGCCTCTGGTCTAAAAAGTCTAAAAAGATTAACAGAGAAAACTATTTAGCTATTTGCATTGCCCTTTGCACATGTTTTCTATTTTCTTATTGCATGAGCTAAAGCATGTGCTAAATAAAAGTTGTAACAATGGAGTACTGGAGTACAAACAACAAGATGAAACACAGTAACTACTGCAGGCCTGTTTTGATTAAACATCGACCGGCTATGAGGGCTAAGGTTGGGTCACCGAGGAGTCATGATACTGGGAACTGGAAGGTTGAATTTCTTTATTTTCTCACAAAAGGGGGGGGGTGGGTTGTATTTCGTGCATCTTTCTACAGAAAAACTTATCTTTTCTGCAGAAAAGGAGCATACATAACCAAATTCATGTGCAAATGTAGAAGTAAACTGTTGATTTGATGTTTTATACACATGACTGGTGTAAGATTTCAGGAATGAAAATCCTCTTTTTACTATAAAACCATAAAGACAGCCTTTCACAAAATCAACTCACTCACTTGTTTTTGGGGCTCTTTACAGAACTTCCATCAGTGGTGGCTATGTTGTTAAACAAAACAACTTCATGATAACTGAGTAACCTAACTCACTGGGGCAATCTGAGAGACAGAGTTGTAAGTTTTAAAATGTTGTTTTTATTGCATGTGATCTATTATTCTAAAACTTTTTCAAGAATTACATCTATATGTGTTGATCCTCTAGAAAATTTATTCCATTCTTGGAGTGAGATTTTATTCTAGTACAACACAAGCCCCTATAGATACTTAACAATAAAGCAAACATTGTAAAAAGCCTGCAGATTTGAGACTGACTACATTACTGTGCAGAGCTCATACCCTTGTCTGTGCTTTGTTTTCCCAATTTACACCCCTTGCCAGCGATTCACTACCTAGTGGTGTTTTTAATTTACTGAAATCTGAAATTGCACATGTGAAACCAAGCATGCATGCACTTTGTCTGCTCCAGACTACCACAGCCTTCGCTCATATGATCTGAGGATTTTGTAAATTAGAACAATCTGTGAGGGCAATGAGCACATGCACATGGCAAGAACCCTACCTCCCAAAAAGAGTCCAATTAAATTCAAATACTGCTGTTGCTTTGATTTTTAAAAAAAACTGGGAGGAGAGGGGGGGGGGTTGTTTGTTTTTTTTAAATATCAGATTGCCTCGTCATCTACATGAGAGACACATTTTTACTGACACAATGGCTTTGGCAGAGCTTGAACTCTTACTGCGTTTTTGAAAAGCAGGTGCTTGATTCAAAATGGGCTGTTAAGAGTCGACCTAATGAAAAGACAGGAGCCCATATTGAGAGCAGATGTGAACGTGCTAAAGTAGAGAAAAGTGCATGCACAAGAGAGGTGACCAATTCACTGCTGTATGAATGTGGCTCATTGTGCTTGGATCGTGTGTTTCATGGAGATGGCTGCGTTCACATTGAAGGTGGGTATGACTCACTTCATCCATTAGATCAGTGGCTGAGGTTTGGACAGCTGCCCTTGCCTGATACTGAGACCACTACTCAAAAACCTTCCCAAGCAGCCATCTGCTCAACATTTCTACTTTTGACTTTTAAGTAGAGTTAAAATACTGCAAATGTAACACTTTTCTCTCCAAGGATCAGTCACTGCACTGCTCTGTGAGGCAGAAGCCGTATC
Source organism: Anableps anableps (assembly GCA_014839685.1). Taxonomy (NCBI): domain Eukaryota; kingdom Metazoa; phylum Chordata; class Actinopteri; order Cyprinodontiformes; family Anablepidae; genus Anableps; species Anableps anableps. The sequence goes on from CM026074.1 coordinate 14,589,464, forward strand.
GCTGTGGGCCAACTTTCCTTGAGCAAACGGTACATATCTGCCCTCCTTTTCTGGAAATAGCTTTAATTGCTATAGGGGAGGGGCCCTGGAGGGACTGCTGCATTACAGATGCATGATACCCTGAAGGGGGACAATGCATTATGTTTCTTAGCAGAGCATTATATTGCTGTCTGCATTAACTTTACTTGGAATGCAGTGCAGCTTTCACACAGTTTTAAAGCAATATATGTAAGATTACCAATGTTCACATCTTTCTCCTGCAGTGCAAAAAAACTTAAATGAATTCTTTTTAAAAAAAAAAAAAAATAGATGTGCAAACCAGCTGAAACTGCACGCCAGTCGTAAAACTCAGTGTCATAAAACACTTTCTACTGAGATGTCCTCTTGTTCTTTGTGTGCAGAGACATGAAACACATCACAAATTAGTTACTATTAAGTAAAGGAAGCACATCCATCTAAATCATTTTACTAACTATAAAAGCCTGGGAAAATCTAGAGCTCAGCCTATGGTCCTTAATTTAGATCTGTGGCAGAGTCCAAACAAAAAGCATTTGCTGTTATAAACAAAGCTGCCAAAGTTGCTTTTAAATTCCCTGAGGAGTTTTGCTATGTTCCAATATGTGTCGTAAACTCAAGGTGAATGTTTTCTCTTACTAGTCCCCTTATCTTTGGGCTTTTTAGTGCATAATTATGCACATAATATACTTATCAATATTTTTTTTTATCACATTTCATCTGTTTCTGCATTTTATACGCTTACATTTTTTATTATGTATGGGAAATCTAAAATATTTCCCTATCTTAAACTAAAGACTCTCTCTCTAAAAGTGATTGAAATGGAATGTGACATTTTAATACTTCATCTGTAATATGATTTTTTTTGTAAACGTAATCTGTCTTTTTTATGTAAACTGGCCCCAGGAAGAATAGTGGATGCAGCATGCTGTTGATGCTAATGAGGATCTCAATAAACATAAACATAAACCTTGCAGATGTAATCATAAACCATCTGAAGTGTTTCACGTTATGTTATGTTAAAAATACAAACACCAATATATCTTATTGGGATTTTATGTGACAGACCAACACAAATTATTGCTCAGTTGTGGAGTTGATGAAAAAAATGCATGCTTTTAGTTTCTTTTCCCAAGTAAAGATCTGAAAAGTGTGTTGTGTAATCAGACACCCTTAAAAAAAACACTCTGTAGAACCGCCTTTGCCTTTCTACCAAATTTGCACATCGAGAGTTTAAAATTTCGGCCACTTTTTCTTTGCAAAATAGCTCAAGCACATCTAGACAGGACGGAGAGAATCTGTTGAAGATCTACTTTTACATCTTGCCACAGAGGTTCAATTAGATTTAAGTGTGGACTTGGACCAGGCCATTCTAGGACATGACTATGCTTTCATTTAAACTATTCCATTGTAGTTCTGGGATGCATCTTTAGAGCTGTTTTCCTGCTGGAAGGAAAACTTCCAGTCCCAAATCTTTTGCAGCCTCTAAGGGGTTTAATCCAAAGACTCCCTTGTATTTAGCTCCATCCATCTTCCTTTCAGCTGTGACCACCTCCCTGTCCCTGCTGAACAAAAGCACTCCCATAGAATGATGTGCCCACTGCTGTGTTTTACTCTAGGGATGGTGTAGTCAGGGTGTTAGTGTTTTGGATGTGGGTGACTAAGTTCTATTTTGTCTCATCTAACCAGAGCACACCACATGTTTGTTACCTCCTCTGTACTGCAGAGGGGAAATTTTTTTGCTTTCTTTTAGCAAAGAGCTTTTGCTTGCCACTCTTTTCTAAATGCCTGATTTGTGGAGTGCAGGCGTAATAGTTGTCCTGCCAATTAATTTGTCCGCCTGAGCTGTGGATCTCTGCAGCTCCTCCAGAGTTACCATTGTCCTGTTTGCTGCTTCTGTAATCAGTGCTCTCCTTTTCTCCCTTGTCAGATTAGAATGAATTTCATGTTTGGGCAGCTTTACAGTTGTACCACAGGTGACAGAACCTTTTCAACAACAGCTCTGGGTTCTCTGGAAATCTTTTCCACAGAGTACAAACTGTGAATACTGTTGTTTTTTGTTTTGTTTTTTTTTTTGGAAAAGGAACTAAACCCCTTTCTTTTAACAACTGTATTTGCTTAACTTTTTGAATGTCCTGATGCATATTGCATGTTTTATTTTGCACAGCATTTTGTGAATTATGCTTTGAAATGTGCAGTAAGTACATTCTGTTTACCTACTTTCCACTTTCAGGTAATTTATCAAATTGTGTGTGAACAGTGTTAAAAATGTAGGATATTGCTGGATAACCTAACCCTGCTTTACAGCTCTTTGCTTTGTTTTTGTTATCACCAGTTTCTCAGAAATGTTTATTATCTCTGCAGACATCTAGAAGGATCTCTAAATAACTGTGCCGAGGATGAACTTGGAAGTATACAGATGTTTGCATTTAGACTAAATCTTCAATCATTATGCTTTCATTAACACCCTGTAGTCTGCACTTAGACAGTGCAGCAAGCATCAGGGGGAAGCAGCACTTGTTACTGCAGCTCTGCTGTGTTTACAGGGAAAGCTTGATTGCAGACATCATCACAGCCACATATTCACTTCCTGTGTTAATCCCCTCGCCATTGCAGCTTTTTATTTCCACAGCTAAGGAGAGGGCGTGGAGAGATTTTTCATTTCTGCTTTGCTTCACCCCAAACACCATTCACCTAAGACTCGAAGGGAGCCACAGTATCCTGCTAAAACAAACAGCATTGAGCAGGCAGAAACAAATGCTTTTGTCTTAGAGTTATATTTAGTTCCAGTCTGCCATCACCCAAACACCGTGGCTGACAAGACTTGGTTGGCCTCAGCCTCAGGCCTCAGATGTCAGTCCTCTCAGAAAACTTCCATGTTCTGTGAGCACACTGTAACATTTTCATAGCATGTATTTTCTTAAAAGGCGGGCTTTGATCTCACTGTACTGTATGACACAGGTTATTGTAACACCTCTCTCCAGCTCTCTATGCTGCAGGAGACATGTCATCCCAGAAATGCTTTCATTGATGCTCTCACTCCTACAAGCCCTGCAGGCCATGCACGAATCCTCTGAGAGCAGAGAAATCCAAAAGACAGGAAACAGCTTGAGAGAAGACCAGCAGTCAAGGCTGTGGGAGGGCAGAGGATAGGGTGTGGAAAAACGGGGATTTCCTCAGATGCTACTTTGACTTTTATCAGGAGTGTAGAGTCCTTATCTGTTAGTCTACTTCATAAGTTCACGATTAATTTAAGGGCCCCCTTATAGGTACATCTGTAGTCAGGCTGAATACATCTCACCACCAATCTAAAGTACTTTTCAAAGTTCTCAGCATCCTGTCTGCCTGACTCTGTGGAAATGTCTTCAGAAGTCCTGCTCCCTTTAGATTAGGCACCCCCCCTTTTTAGTTTTATGTCTTATTGGCTGCACACTCGTTAGTGTTTCATTAGCGTAAATTAACCGCTGAGTTAATTATCAGAAGGCTGCGTGGGATCTGCGCTCACTGTTTCTTTAAAGTCGTGCAGAGGGGAGCCCACGATAAAGAAAGGAGGGGGCAGCTGTGCGCCAGTTGGAGGTGTCTGCCTGTCGCAGCGCCTTGGGGTTGACATTAAGAAGAAGAGCGCGTCCATGCTTCATCTGGGAGGATCATCGCTAAGCGGAAGGCGCTGGAGCAGAATCCGATCAGGGAAGGGGCACAGCGGTCCGAGGATACATGGATGGACAGAGAAGCATTGCAATCGGAATTAAGTTGTCAGCCGGTGAGAGAAATATCTGCATATAATGGGGAACACAGCGCCTAAACCGTTAATAGGTAAGGCTTTTATTGGTTTTTGGTCATCACTGGCTTGTTAATGTGGAAAACAACAGAGGTGTATACACATGGCTTGTCTTGTGATCGCCCTGCACTGATGCGCTCCGCATCACGGGGGAGATGAGCGTGATTCCCTGGGAAGCGCTCCTCCAGCAGCCGCGGTGCTCCACGACAAGACTTTTAAGCCATCAGCTTCAGGATTCATATCAGTCATGCAAACTTGAGAAAGACGATAGGAAAAATATATGATTCAATTTAATAAGCAAGGATCTTAGTACAAAAGCTGCATACTGTATTTAAAATATGAATAATCACAAATGTTTGCACAACTGATTGGATGTGCTAGAATTTAAATGAAAAAAAGCTATGATAGTTGGTTCAGACGGATGTCTGAGCATGTTTTCGAATCAAAGGGGACTTTTTATTTCCAATCTCAACAGGATGTTATTGCAGTAGTTTAGAGATTATTGTCAAAGCTGAAAACACCAAGGCAGGCCATTGAGAACAATTGTTAAATATAAACATAACTAGAAGAGAAGCTGAACAAATACCAAAATATCATTTCATTCCAAGTGCCATATACTTTAAGAGCAGTCTCGAGTGATTAGCAGTGATTTATTCTTGTATGCGCTTGATTGTCAGTCTCATTTTTTTCATGATTATGAGCTCTCAGCTCTGAGCCACTTTGTCATGTTACCTAGAGCCCATTACTTGATAATCAGTTCCCCTATATCACTTTGATTTAACGTCTGTCACACTCCCACGCTCCCAGCAGGCCCGTCTCACCAACTGAATAAGGAGGTGCTGCCATCACAGCAGCTCACATTAGATTTTGCCAGGAATATTTCCTTCTGGAAATTCCGCATAAACTCTGTTCAAGTTTATTTTAAAATGAAGTCAGGCTCTGGTTTGTGATACACTGACAAAAACAACTGTAAGGATTTTCTCTGTAGAATTAGTGCAACTCTGTGATTTTTCTATCTGAATGGGTTTTAATCTGTATTTCTGCTTACAAATGATGTAATTTTAAAAGTTAATAAACACAAATCTGTATAAAGCTTTTAAAAATCAAATTGTTTATTGAACTCATTGAATTCTAACTCATGAAGACAATTTTGCTTAAATTTCGTCCTTTCATGACAAGAAATAGGAATTGTTTTTTGATTAAAATGTTACTGAAATAGTAACTAGTCTAAAGCTATACCAAGAGGGATTTGCTGCATTAACAGCAACGGTTTCAGGGTTAAGGAGTTCAGTTTGATAGCAACTTTGACTTTAGCATTAGCATTAATGCTAATTAGTTAAGTCACAAAACTTTTATTAAATAATAATAGTCAGCTTATCTAATCACTTTAAAAAAAAGGTAGTGTGTTAACCTAACTTGGAAACCACAACTAACATGTGCCATTCATTGACAGTGCCTGCCGCAGAGTTAAGCTGAGCTTGCGAGGCAATTTGATTTTAGCGATTGCACAGTTGCAAGGCTAAATGAAGCTAGCTTACTCCAAGAGAAACTTTCTGATTTTATGCCAAATTTCAATTTTAAGTTTGTGTGTTACGTCATAAAATGATGTATATAAACATGCCAACCTTACAGTTTTCTGCTGGAAACAACACCAAAAATGAGAATACTGGTTGATGGAACCATCACAGTTAAATTCTAGACTAAGTGTTTAGGTAGAACTTGTGACCAAAATAACTAAGATTTTTAGACTTCAACTAATTTTGAACATTACATTTACAAACTAATATATTTGATTAAAATCTAAATAATTATAATGCCTTTAATTCCTGTTTATGATGTATATTTCTTGGTAAACATAACTATTATTTTTGTAGTAATCAATGTTATATCACAGCAAAATCATCAAAGTGTACCGATGGGAAATGAATTATTACAGTCTAAAATACATCTTGTTAAGATATTGAAATAAATAAATAACCTCATCAGCTAAAGATGAAAATGAAGAATGCTTTAAATCAGTTTTCTGTTCAACAAAACTGTCCTTGGTGTGACAGTGCAGTATTTTGTGTAGTCTTGTGATTTTATTTACAGTTTTCCATATTTTAGAACCCTGAAGGGTCAAAATTTCATAACTGTTTTCCCCTGAAAGCAATTGATCAGTGACGAGCAGTAGCAAGTGCAATCTGGAAGTCTTTATTTTTTTAAGGTCAATAAGGAGAGATCAGTCCTTTGTCTCAAAATGTGAAAGGGTGGTAGTGTGAGTAGTTATTCATTGTTTAGAATGACCTTGGCCCAGTTAATTCTTTTAAATCTCATTCATAATTCTCAGAGAGATCTTTTTTTTAACCATTTCACCGACCAGTTACATTTTCTGTCTCAGAAGGCATAAATTCCATATTTCCTCTTTTGTTTTTAAATAAACATGTTCTTGGTTTATGCACAACAAACAACAAAATATACTAATGTTCTTAAGAAGGATTCTTGTAACTAATGTCAAAAGCTGTTTTCTTGTGTAGTGCTACTCACTGCAACGAACAACCATGGACGGACACCCTCATACCTAAAGACAAATTAGAAAACCATTTGACCTAACAGCCAGATTTTTGAACTTTGGGAAAAAGCCAGGATACCTGGAGAGAACCCACACATGCACACTCAATGCAGAAAAAGCTCAGGGCAGGATTCAAACTAGGAAAGTTGTTGCCACAAGGCAACAGTCCATTAATGGTACTTTCATGTACTGTTAAAAAAAAACATTGAATCTGAAGGTTAGCAGATGCGCTTTTATTGTGCCACAACAAGCTAAATAGGAGCATTGGATATTTGATAGGCTTTTTCCAATTGCTTGTTTTTTTCCCCTTTTTTTTTTATTTGTGTCTCTCTAGACAGAGAAAAAGACAACAATGTCTTCTGTTTAAACAACTTCCAATTGTAGTTGAAAGATGAAAGAGTCAAAGACACAAAGAGGTTTATTTGTATCAGAGATTTATATTTAGAAGTTGTTCTAACTTGCCTCTCGCCCGATGACCGCTGGAGATAGGCACCAGCCCCCCTCGCAACCCTGCAAGGATAAGCGTGATGGATAATGGATGATGGATGGATAGTTGTTGTTCTGAAAACACTTCAGAGATCAATGGATCTTTATTTTCCTATATATTTATTACATTAATGTTTGCTAAATTCATGGGAGGCACCAACAGCAGCCATAATGTGCTTTGAGCCATCCCTTGTTGCTTGATCTGTTGTGCTATGCCTTTCATCTAATAATGGCAAACAAAAGTCTATATCAGGTCTCACCGTATGTGATTAAACTGCAGATTCCCTGTTTGTCTCCCTGTCAGCCAGGCAGTTTAGCCTCAGGCGGTCAGGTTAAGCCTCAACATGTTTTTTATGTTGCGCTAACCTCCAAAGTATATTTTACTTGCTCAAAACCCAAAATACTCAAGTACAGATGGGAAGAGGGACATCATTTGAGATGTTACAGATGTTCTCGTGCTCTGTAGTTTAGAATATAATCAGTGATAATGCCTAATTTAGGAAATGTGCTGTGGAACATTTCACTGAGTTATTGTTTTTGCACCAGAACACTGTGAATTTCTAACAGGAACGTAATCTCTGTGTGGCCCGCAGGAGGAGAAGAGACACACAGCCTCCCTTTGAGGGTTGAATCGCAGCTGGTCTATACCATAAACACTCATCATTCATGTCTCATTTAAGCCGGCACTCGATTTGTCTTCTTCTCAGTTCTGATCTGTTTGTTTTGCGATGCTCATCAAGGGATTCTTTTTTGCTAACTAGGACCCTGATTCCTCCTGTGCAGACGAGATCAAAGATTAGGCCTTTTATTTTGGTATTTTGACATTGACTCGGCACTATGTGATTCATTCTCCGTTTTTGAAGATAACTGGAAAAATAAAGGGTGCTATTCAGTGTTTATTCATGCTGTAGGTCAGGGATGTGTAAGTATGATAAAAACTCTAAACTTTATTTTGATCTAAAGGGGATAAAACATAAGCCGCATACAGTTTCCTAGTGTTTTACAAACAAATTTATTTGAGTCCATTAACAATTTTAATGACCAATACTGTGGGTTCTCTTTTTTCTAACTCTGCTCTCTAAACAAGCTGCTTTGAGTTGTCTACAAACACTGTAGTCTCTGCTGGTGTAATAAACAAAGCAAGCCTGCAGTTCATACACCATGTAAGCCAAATCATGAACGGGCTCCTCTTATCTACCTCTGTAACCCTTGATGTTTAACCACCCACAGATGCTACTTTGCAACCCCGCCCGGTGGCTAGCAGACAGTACTACACTCTGCCCAACAACGGGTCAGGTGTGGAGAGAAGAACGTCTGCCCCTCCTGTCAAATTCAACTTGGAGTCGCTGCGCTTTAACCCACATGCCAGGGGGAAGAACATCAGGCTGGATGGGCAGCTTCGAAGAGCCACTCGCAAGAACAGCTTCTGCAATGGCATCACGTTCAGCCATCGCCCTGTCCACCTTTATGAAAAGGTTTGTTTCATCTCTCAGTATGTTTTTTCTGATCAGGTTGCAATAGATTTGTAATAATTTTATTTGTTCAGGTCCGTCTGCGCCTAACTGGTGTGCACACTGGCTGGAGTGGAGCTCTGCGCTTTGGTTTCACCAGTCTGGATCCAAGTGAGCTAGAGGCCACTGACATCCCTAAGTATGCTTGCCCAGACCTGGTGACACGGCCCGGTTACTGGGCCAAGGCCTTGCCTGAGAGACTGGCCATTAAGGACAACGTACTGTCGTTCTGGGCCGATCGCCATGGGAGGGTTTTCTACAGCATCAATGATGGAGAGCCCATCCTCTTCCATTGTGGGCTCAGCATTGGCTGCCCACTCTGGGCAATCATTGACATCTACGGCATCACTCAGGAGGTCACACTGCTTGGTAAGAATCATGTTATGCTGGTAATCAATGCATTATGAAAAGATGATGTTTTTTCTTCAAATGAAGCCAAGTAGTGTGAGAAAACTCAACTTGTAATAGGAACACATTAATCTTCTACAGTGCCTTGCAAAACCTTTAATGCTGCTATGAAATTACCTTGTGTTACAACCATCGATTGTTATAAGTACAAACCTCAGCATATTTTATTTAAGCTTAATGTGATAGACCTACATGAACTAGTGAATACCTGAGAAGTTTAAGAGATGCATCTCTTTTCCTCTTTAAAAAAAAAGACTTGACAAGTTTGGTGTGCATTCGTATTCCCCCCAAGTAAATACCAAGTCAGCTTAGTTTTGCTGCAACCTACTGCTTCAAATTTCTTTGTCTTCTCATTTTAAAATAGCGGTAGTCCAGGCAAATTGGACTCAACTGTCTTAAAATGGGGGAAATTGACACATGAATACACTTTGATCTAAGAAATAAAAAAAAAAGTTATGCGTTCTTGTCATTTCTAAAAGGTGAGCCTTTGCCCCAGCCTCATGCCCTCCTCAGCCTCTAACAGGTTTGCTTCCAGTATTACCTCATCTTTGCTTAAGAACAGTATCCTCACACCATGACACTGTCACTAAAATGTTTCAATATAAGGATGGTGTGTTCGGGGTGAAGTGCAGCGTTAGTTTTACCACAAATAAATTTTGCATGTAGACCCAAAAAATAAATGCTGATCTCAGCACAGATTTGGTGAGTATAGGGCTGAATCATTTTCTTATCAACAAGTTGTCCCAGCTGCTCTGAGGATCTCCGCAGCTCCTCCAAAGTTATCTTGGCCTCTTGAGTGCTTCTCTAAATATTGTTTTTGACCAGCCTGTCATTTTAGGTGGACGGCCATGTCTTCTCACTGTCTTTTTTCATACTTTTTCCATCTTCAAAAGAGGGCATGAACAGGTACTCCATGAGATTTTTTGACCATGGGGTATTATTTTACAACCTAACCTGCTTTATACTTCTCTAATAATCCTCTGAGGCCCTCATAAAACAACTGGATTTATACTGAGATTATACAGAGGTGTTTTATTTAATGATCAGGAGGCTTCTGAAGAGATTTTATCTAGTGGTGTCAGAGTATGGGAAAACCTTGTATAATTTTTCTTCCACTTCAAAATTATTCACTACTTTGTGCTATCTGTCACATGAAATAAACCACATCGAGGTTTGTGGTTGTTTCGTGAGAAAATATGAAACATTTCAAGAGGTAAAAAACACTTTTGCAAGACACTGACTGTAGTACTCTATATTTTTCTTTCTGGATTCAAGTCAGTCAGCTGGGGGCCATGTGTTTTGACAACCCAAAAATCAACAGAAATACATTTTTTATAGGGTCAACGTATTCACGGCTAAATTAGACAGATTCTTGGGAGCTTGGCAAAACTTTACAGCCCCATGGCTCAGTTTTGAAGGGGGTGGGGAGCAAAATGGTCTGGGATGGCTCGATGATGAATGATCTGTGTGTCAAAACGGATCTGTGTTTGTCTTAAAACCAGATCCTCTTTGTTTCAAATTGGCTAACATGACATGGAGAAATGAACAACAGATGTCATGCGGCCTATTCACCCTCCCAACTACTATTCTTAACACTCTCTTACTATCACTTTCCCCGAGCTGTGACACCTTTCTGCGTTTACGCTGGCTTCACTTCCATCAAACTCTTTCCCCTTGCTGTCCTCACTCTTACACATCGGGCATGTTTGTCTTCAGCCTGACAGAAGCCGTAGCCTTGTTTGGTCAAGGCAGTCCGTCCCTGGGGCTTTGGTGAGGGGCCAGGGTGCTCTACTGCTCCAACATCTCTAGAAATAGTGGTAAAGGAATGCATCATAAGTCAGAGGGAGACTACAAGCAGCAGACTTGTTTATATCTGTTTCTGAAGTACAGAAACAGCTCCACATTTCAGCTCCACATGTGCTGAAATAGCACTGTATAGAGCACTGTATGCTCCACATGTGCTATTTCAGCATGTGGAGCATACACTATGTAATGTTTGTGGTAGTAAAGAAAGGTACATAATGTGGTGAAGATCAGTAAACCTCTGCCTTACAATGCTTATTAGTCAGCACAAAGTAAATACAACTTGGGACCAAACTCAACATAGATGTGTTTACTTTTTGTTGTCTGGACACTATCATCATATTTTGCAATCAGAAACAACCCTAAAATGGCTTAAAAGTTGTGAGATGCTCAACATGGGCAAAATTGAAACATTGTATTGTAAATCACTTTGTCAAAAAGTATCACGGCATACTGAGATGTGTTTTTTTTTGTTTGTTTGTTTTATTCCAATCTGAAATAGCATATTCTTCAAAAATAAATTAATTTATCAGTCATTTGCTTATGATGCAGTGCCTTGAAAAGTACTCATAGTCCTTGTTTCAGTTTGTCACATTAGAGATGCAAACTTCAATATATTTTATGAAGATGTGATGTAATAGACCAACATAAAAGTGAGAGGGAAGGAACAGCCTTTTCTTATTTTTTAAAAGAAATACAAATCTGAAGCTTGTGATGTACATTTTTCTTTCATCCCCCTTTTCTCTGATTCCCCTACAGAACATACTGCCCATCCAAGTCCTTTAAAAGTCATCCTATAGTTGCATTTAGTGGATCGATGTATAATTCTATACCAATATAAATCCAGCTGGAACATTAGTGGAGAAACAGCTGAAAGGACAGGGAGAAAGTTGGATTATAGTTTAAATGAGTTGGGCTGTAAAAAAATATAACCTAATAAATAAATTAATCCCAAACTGAAGAGTTTTGCTTAACTTCAAACCTATCAAGAAATGGCCATCAATCTAAACTGACAGTCCAGACAAGGAGAACATTAATTAGAGAAGCAGAACCTCTTGAGATCTCTGGAGAAGATCCACAACTCAGGTGCATAAATCAAGCTTTTAAAGATGAGTGGCAAGATGAGAGTTAGTGTTCAAATAAACCCAGAAGTCCTGTTCGTAGTTTGCCACATGTCATGTAGGTGACACAGCAAACATGTGGAAGAAGGTGGTCATATAAAATGCTATGTGTGGTGGAAAGCTAACATTGCATATCGGCTACAACATATTGCACCCCCTGTGAAACATAGTCGTGGAAGCATCATGCTGTGAGGAAGCTTTACTTCAGCAAGGACAGTTGAGCTGGTAAGATCTGATGGGGGGATGGGTAGAGATTAATACAGGTAAATCTAGAAAAAACCTGTTAGAGGTTCACTTTCTAGCAGGATTATGAACTTAAACAGTCAACCAATGCAACAATGGAACAGTTTAGGTTAAAGCATAGTTATGTGTTAGAATGGCCCAGTCAAAGTTCAGACCTAAATCAAATTGAGTATCTGTGGCAAGACAGATCTCCAACCGGTTTGTCTTAGCCTGAGCAATTCTTGCAAAGAAGAATCAGCAAAATCTTCCGTCTCTTGATGTGCAAAGCTGGTAGAGACATACTCTACATGTGAAGAAAGGGGTAAAATACATTTCCAGTGCTTTGTGTGTCCATTCAATACAGATGGAGAAAAGAAACAAGCAACTACAACAAGTTCTTTTCTTTCCGAAGATGTCATATTTCTTCTGGAAAAAGAAACCCTCTGAAAAGAGCTGTGACTGATACCAGATTTTGTAGCTCCCTTGTAGTTCATTTTATTGGCAATATTACAGCTTTCCAGTAAGTGTTATAAAATTCAGCTGAATCAGTTTTAACTAATATTCTTGACGAAAAGTGGATACGTTTCCCCATGTCTTGTCTTGGAAAATAGAGTAAAGTGCCAACTAAAAGAAAAGAGATGTTTTGGGACAGATTATGTGAGGCCATGGATTAGCCATTAACCTTTTCGTCCACATTTTTCTCCACAGACAGCACATTTGCTGAGAGTGTGGGGTCCAGCTGCCTGAGTGCGGCCCGTCTGAGTGCCTATCTTCCCCAGAGCAGCCATGACTCTGCCAATTACAGCAACAATCAGCTGGAGAACAACCAGGCGGCTGCTGCCAAGATGGCTAACCTCCAGCTAAACAGCTACTCTCAGCTCATCCCCTGCTGCTCATCCCCCTCTTCCTCCTCCACCCCATCCTCAGCCGTCTCCACTGCATTCCCAAGGGGGGTCCGGGGTCTGCCATCCCTGCTGGACAATGACTTGCACTTTCATCTGATCCGTGGATCTGATGTGATACTCTCCGCAGACCGTTTGGCCGCCTGTATCCATTTTCTGGACAGCAGTCGGACTCTGGTGTTCAGCGACCGGCCGCTGCATGTGGGAGAGACTTTATATGTGGAGGTGGGCCACCTGGGTCTACCTTACTTTGGAGCAGTATCATTTGGTTTAACATCCTGTGACCCAGCTTGTCTGAACTCTGAAGACCTGCCAGCTGACCCTGAGGTGCTCCTGGACCGGAAGGAGTATTGGGTGTTGCACCGGGGCTTTCCTATGCCTTGCTCTGGAGACGTTCTCAGCTTCAGTCTGCTGCCCGGTGGAGAGGTGCACCACGCAGTGAACGGAGTGGGACGGGGCCGGCTGCTCTGTGTAGACTCCTCTCAGATCCTGTGGGCCTTTTTCACACTGCACGGGGCTGTGAACAGACTCAGGATACTTGGTAAGTGTGTTTAGAGCAACACATAAAGCACACAAAGCATCAAAGGAGCCAAAGCAATAAAACAACTTGCTAGCAATCACTGGAACATTCTCCATTAAAGAAAGGAGATCTTCATTCAGACGTACTTAGTGGGACAGAGCAGTGAGCATATAAAGGCTGTGACAACAAGGTGTATCAGTTTAGCAACTTATCTGTAATATGTTCTGCCTTCCTGTTGTCTGCTGAAAATCTCACTCTCTTATTAAGTAGTATCCTGAAGGAACTATAAACATATCTCTGTAGGAAATTACATTTTAAATATCTTTAAAGTCACATTTCTTCAGTAACACTGTCTATATCAAAGAGTTTTGGATAAGTAAAGCACAACATATTATTTTTTTATTATAATTTTGTATTTAACCTTTGTTTACACAGGATGTCCCATTGAGATCCAAGATCTAATTTACAAGAGAGACTTTATTAGATATAGTGCATTCGCTGATCAGAAAAGGATTAAATTGTTTTTTTTCCCTGGTCAGGACCGATCGAGATGAAAATTGGACGATTCAAGGCACCAGCCGATTTCATCGGTGCATTCTTTATTTTTCAAGGATTCCTCAATCCTGCAAATTTAGTCCGAGCCAAAAATCTCGTAAAAACTGACATCTTTAGGCTGAAATGGTCAACTGGGCTTTACATCCTACATTTCTATTGTGCAGCTGTGGTCGAGTTGTATCATGGGTGATGTAGGTTTCATATCGTTACAAGATGAATTCTAAAAAAAAAGACTCTTGCTCCCCTTATTGGTTTTGGTCTTCATCGCAATATTTTATTGTAAAACTGACAGTTAATAACAATTAGATTGAAAGGAATCTTAATATTCCACTTGATACCACAAACCACATGACTGTTTCCTGAAATGATGACAGCATTTTTTCCCAGGCTAAAGGAATTCATCTGGGTTGATTTGGTCTTCATTAGGCTGTTTAACTTTGAGCCTCGACCTTTCTCAGTCCCTGTGGTCCAACTCCCACATAAACTCCCATCAGACCAGACCCCATTCGCTCTCATTTTTAATTCAACAATGTTCTGCTATGAATAGAAGACCATAAGAAAATTGCTCTAATGAATGAGCATGCATATCGAATCTGTCTGCTTAGGGCATGTCAAGGTAAAGCCTGCAGCTTTACATTCAGGCAGCCGGAGGAGAAGATGTGCTGAAATCATTCATTTCAACTTATGTTAAATATATCCTCTGACTGAATCCCACCTTTTATAGATAGGGAGTGTAGTTATGTGGAGGTTGTTGATTTATAATTGTCTTTGCGGCACAGGAACACTGCAGTCCAGTCCTCCCTGCACATCCCCCACAACTTCTCAGAGCAGCAGCCCAGATGACAGTGACTCAGACCTGGCTTTCAGCGTCAACAGATCCTCCTCTGCCTCAGAATCCTCTCTGGGTAAGATGCCAGATGTTGACAGCATGAATAATACTATAGCGTATATATGGAAGCCTGCATGAGGTCCCTTAGGGACGACTTAGAAGTGTAGCAGTTCTGACAAACTGCAGGGAAATATCCATTATAGGAACCAAAGCTTCAGCTAAAAATGTTCTGGATATTTAACATTTTGTTCTTGGTAAAAACATTTTGTCACAAAATGTTATAGAAGCCATTTGAAGGAGCAGACATATAAATAATCACATAAAAACATTCTCACAACAGCAGAGTACTCTTCCATTCATACGAGGTTTATCTGAAGACATTCTCTTCTCTCCCTCCAGTGACTGCTCCCAGCTCCCCTCTTAGCCCCCCCACCTCTCCATCCCTGACTGCCTCTGAGCTGCCCCCTGCTGGGAAAAACGGAGAGTGCACCATCTGCTTCGACCAGGAGGTAGACACGGTCATCTACACCTGCGGACACATGTGCCTGTGCAACGACTGCGGACAAAAGCTGAAGAGACAAATCAATGCATGCTGCCCAATATGCAGGAGGCCCATCAAAGATGTAATCAAAACATATCGGCCGTGATGGCTCCATTTTGGCGCCGTTTTGTAATCAGGTGCTGTGTGTCACAACCACCTGCTGACTCTTCTCAGGCTTTGCTGGACCACAATCCTGACCTTAAATCAGAAACTGACCACATCAGAACATCACTGTGCCTCTTAGATTTCCCTTACATGTGGCTAAATTAAGTCTGGAGTCAGAACTAAGTTGGACTTATGCTTAATAACTAGACTTGATGTTTAATTACCTTTCCTTCAGCAAAAATATGATGAAACATGTGCTTCATTTCATATTTCTCATATCATCTCGCCTGTATTTGTTGAAGCAGAGAGGCCTGTTGTGAATATTTTGACCTTGCTTTGTCATCATTCTGGGTATGTAGTCTTTTGCAAAAAAAAGCATATGCATTGAATTGTTTACATTTTGTTATGTAACGACAAACTTCAATGCACTTAGTTTGAATTTTATACAATAGATCAACACAAAGTTGAACATAATTGTGAGGTGTTTTGAACGTTTTGAAAACGTTTTGAAAGGTGTGTTATTTGTTAAACCACTTTGTGCTACAGTTACAGCTGGAAATCTTTTAGAGCACATCTCCGCAGGCTTTGAACATCTAGAGAATAACATCTTTGCCAATTCTTATTTTGTAAAATAGCTCAAGCATTGGTAAACATCCATTTTCAAGTTGGTCCAGATATTAATAATTAGATTTTAGCTCTAGAGTTCAACTGGGTAACTCTAACAAATGAAAATATCACCAATTGCTTTGTAGCACTGGTTGGATGTTTAGGGTGGTTGTCCAGCTGGAAGGTGAACCTCTTGTTGGTTTTCTACCTAGATTACCATTTCTTAGCTCCATCCATCTATATGTGAACTCTAAAGTTCTGCAACTTTCCTGTCCCTGTTGAAGGAAAGGATCCCCAAAGCATGATGCTGCCACATGTTTCAAATTGAGTTTCGTGTGTCAGTCAAAGAGTTCAATTTTGGCCCCATTCTGACCAAAGCACCTTCTTCCAGTTGTTTCCTCTATATGGCTTGTGGCAAACTATGAAAGAGACTTCTTATGACTTTCTTTCAACAATGGCTTTCTTCCTGCCACTCTTCCATAAAGGCCAGATTTGTAAAGTACAGGAGTTGTAGTTTTTCTGCAAACAGATTCTCCCACCTTAGCTCTGCAGGTGGGAGAAGAGCTAAGGAGATCTCTGCAGCTCCTTTAGTGGTACCATGGGCCCCTTAGCTGTTTCTCTGATTAATGGTCTTCTTGCCTGGACTCTCAGTTTAGATGATGCTGCTTGTTCACTTATGTTCTCAAACAAACATCCGAGGGCCTCTCAGAACAGCTGGAGTTAGACTGAGGCTAAAATTCTCACCAGAAATAGTGGAAACACACATTTTTCTGTTTGTAAAACATTTGAAGACCATGCATCCTATACTTTCTACTTCATAATTATGTGTTAACTTGTGTTGATCCATCACAAAAATTCACACTAAAACACATTTAAATGTTTGGTTGTAATGTAACAAAATGTGAAAATGTTTGAGGGATATGCATACATTTGCGAGACGGCTGTACATGCCATTCAACAGAACCTATGGACCATTGACTTTGAGTGCCTTAGATTGCTGTTGTGGTATCTCTAAAAGCAAAAAAGAAAATAAATAAAAACCCTAGCCATATTTTCAGTATACACTCTCCCTTGAGGCACACAGATACTGAATGTATGCAATAAGAGTTGTAAAGGCAGGTAGCGAGAAGGTTGTGGCTGGATGTAAGTGAAATGCCATGAAAAAGGTAAGTTAATTTGAGAAAAAAGGAAAAGAACCTGGTTTTGCACTCTGAGAGACTGACAATGTTGTCTAAATAGTGTATTTAGTTTTAATTCAAAAGGACTAATTTAAATATTTTGAAAAGCACAATTATAATTTAACACTAACATACCCTTGCTGTTAAGCGATGCTCCTGATCTCTACAGTAAATCAACTTACAGTGTGCACAGTAATGTAAATGATATTAAATGTAGAAGTACACACTAAAAATAGATGTTTGCTGTTTATTAGGGAAACTATTGCCACTGGTTTCTACACCTATAATCTATATAGTGCATACTATGTTGTATAGAACTCATAATGAAGCATTGCTGATTTATACTTTCTTGTAAAACGAGCCATCTTTTTTCTTTACAACATTTTAATAAAATATCTATTGGAAAGTGAACAACCCATAAGAAACAAGCGTTGCAATTTATTTTGTCACGATGTATATTTGTGATGATTTTCTTTTGTGAAGATTATTTTGTTTTAATGTTTCAGGAGAGAAAATGAAGTTGAAATGAAGGAAAAGTGCCTTTGTTTCTAGGTAAAGTGGGACACTGAATCATTAAGTTGAGATCCTCAGACGACTGGCAGTTTTTTATATCCTCGTGAAAATCTTTTGATTTTACTGCTAAAAGACAGACAATTATTTTACAAAATGGTACGCATTTTATGTGTTATTTCAGTGACAGATACACTTTTATCATTTAGGTATATTATATTCCTTTGTTGCAATGAATATATGCTTGGACTCATTGTGATGCTGAAAATTTAAACCCCTCTTCATCCTCAGTTTCTAGCAGATACCTGAAGGTTTTGGACCAGAACTGACCATCATTTAAAATAGTTTATAATCTCATCCTTCTTGAGAAACAAAAAAATCCCTCAGCGTAATGCTGCTGCTGACATGACTTCATGGTGTTCTTTTGATGACACACAGTAGATTTATTAATCACAACATAACACATTCTCCCACAAGGATTATAGAGATTTTGCTAGACTTGGATGTTTTCTTCAATAAAAGAGGCTTCTAATTTGCAAAGCTACTACTTGGTCCAGGCAAGTAAAGAATGCAGTCGATTGTTGTCACTTGTAGAACAGAACTAGCACTCTGTGGTGTTTTGATATGGGTGAAATGGGCATTTGCCCAGGATCCATTGTCTGTACACAATCCTTGCAGGTTTGCGTGGGCTGGCGGCTGTCTGCAACAGCAAGAGACAGGGTACATTCTGGAAAAGTAAAGCTGCGAAAGAATAAGAAAACTGCAAGAGTCCTGGATTAAAAATAGAGAGCCTGTTTATCTCCGTTGCATCTAAAGTGAATCCTGTAAATCTTATTTGCATATGCAGTCAGTAGGGGGTTGGCACCCCATGTGTTGAGTTGGCACACCATGTTTGCTGCTTACATGAGAGGGAGTAGGTTACCTGCTTTTAAGCAGCATTTTTCACCTCCCCACATCTCCATGGATGCAAATTAACCTCAGAGAATTGCTCTGCCATTACTAAGAACCCCTCAGTCCTACTTTTAGCCATACCAGAAATTTTGAAGAAATTATACCACTACAAACTACTGTTTCTGTAGATGTTTATATCAATTCAATTAGTTCAATTTCGTTTATTTATACAGCACCAATTCACAACAAATGTCATCTCGGGGCAATCATATCATATCGAGGCAATATCATGGAAGCAGCCACAAAGAGGAGAAAATGTAGCACCAACAGTGAAAGACATCATCACCCAGTCAGTGTAGAAGAGGTGTGAGGATGGTTGGGGCATAGAAGGAGATGCTCACCCAGGGTAGTACTTGTCAAAAATTTCCTCTAGCTTCAGTGCTGCTGTTGTCCTCTTGATAGCATCCCCATCCAGTTTCCACATTTTCTTCAATTTTGGAAAAACAATCCTGTTTCTGTAATGTCACAGTTTTTTCTGTTCAGTGATGACTATGTGCACTGTGACACAATATACATACAATTGAAACCAGATATTTACATACACTGTGTAAAAAGGAAATGTTTTTCTCATTGTCTGACATTAAATCAGACTTCCTGTTCTCCTCGTGCCGTGTTATAGGTTTTGGTTTGCTTTTAGGTTCTTTATTAATAATCATCAAGTTCATCTCTGCAGTTCAGTCCTGATCAGCCACCACAATTCATGTCGCATAGACAAGGTTATATTTTCTGACACAGAAGATTTTGAGACACTGTCTTCATGGATAAGAAACTGTTCTGTCCAGATCTGGAATGATGGCTGTCATATTTAAACAATGAACTGATGAAATAGTTAAAGCAGATGAATGGTCACATCTAAGGTGTCTGAACCCATATAGTTTAATGAAGGAACAAATAGAAATAACACATAGAATGCATAAAGAACAAGAAGAGTTCTCAAGTCTGAAACACTAGTATTACTTTAGTTGTATCAGAGCTAAGTTATATTATATTATATTATATTATATTATATTATATTATATTATATTATATTATATTATATTTATTATATTATATTAAAACATGGAACAAATACATTATCTAATTACATTTGAAATGAAGGCTTAACAGCTGTCTATAAAATAAAATTACTTATAATTTTATCATGGTTTAGCAGAATTCACATCATACAGAATAAAACTATTTATTGTCACCTTTATACCTAAAAAATGAACAAAAATATAATGAGCTGGTTGGGCACTGTGGGCCTCAGCAATATTAGAAATCACAGGAGGTGTTCCCAGGTTTCCTGCTACTATCAACTTCCTGTAACATTTATCCACTGTTTATGAGCTTATTCCTTTGTTCAATCTCAATATTCACTTTATCAGCATTGCAGGAAAGCTAGAGTCTGTAGCTTTCAGCAAGTATGGCCAAGGTACAGCCCACCGTCCATAACAGGTACTTATAAGCTATTTTGACCTTGGGTTTTTAAATCCATACTTGTTGCGTCATTCAGAAATGAGACACCCTGTATTTTTTCTTTTTTTCCTCCCTCAGCTGCAGGCATGAACTCTTATGGAATTTTAAAGCAATTGCTGTGGACTTGTTGTGAATTGTTGTGTCACAAGCCCCAGCGATGCCTGATTTACTCCAATTAGGCTAACACTAGGGAGAGCAACAAAAAATAATTAATTAGTTGTTCATATTTGATCAAATGCTTTATATTCATATTTGTATTACGCCTCATGAAATAACCTTTCTTTCAGGTTCTGCCATATTGTGGGGAATAACAAATGCCCTTTTTATCACAGGATCACTAAGAAGAGACCCTTAGGCATCTGAAATCGGATTATTTTTGACCCCAACATTAATCTTTCTCAGGACATCAACAACTGGAGGCACACTCTAAAAGTAATTTCATTGGCTTCTATTGACAAAACTCCGAGGTGATCCTAACTTTGGATGTAAAATAAAAAAAATAATAAAAATAAAAGGCAATTATCATATCCATGCACGAATACAACCTAAAGGTCTTATGAAAGTTTACTTTTTCTTACCATATTTTGGAGATATCATCTTTCCTTATAATACAAAAATTATTTGTGTACAGAGCCTCCATTTTTAAATAAGATTCATAGATCTAAAAATAATATAGAGAAATATAGATGCAAAAATACAATATGTTTGCAAGTTGAGGTTTCCGTATGATTAAGCAACAAATGACAATCATAAATTCTTATTTAAAGAGGTGCAAATCTGTTGCTAACAAAGAAGATACAAATCAACAGTAACTGTAAAACAATATGTTTTCCCACAGCTAAAAACTGTATTGCATAGTTTTATTCATCATTTGTAGCAGAGCCTTATGAGTCCAGAGTTGCTGCAGGCACTATGAGGGCACCTCCTGTTACACGACTTCACTGTTGATGTCAGCAACCTCAGCTTTTCCTGAAGGAAATGGTATTTGCTAATACCCAAGGGATTAACCCAGTTGTTCCAGTTCACCATTACAGATGGTCCTCATTTTTCTTTTTTCTTTCTTTCTTTCTTTCTTTAATCACTTAAGGAAAGACTGCACAGTTGAGAGACCACTGAGGAGGAACTTGATGCTCACTGCATAGGAAAAATCTGCATCTAATATTTTTATATGTGTGCCATCCAAAGCTGTGAATTAGGAAGGACAGGCCTCAATAATGAGTTATGACAAACTCGTGGCACTGGACTACTTTTATAAAATTTCCACTGGAAACTGAAACCAAAATCATCAAATGCACCTGTAGTCCTTTGAACTGCTCTTGAAAAAGTTAATCATACATTACAAATGTGTTTTGATTACATTCATTTGATAACATTTTTATAAGGTTGTTCTTTTCTAATATGCAACAAAAGAATTTATGCTAAAGCTTATCTTAGAAAATCAAACCTGAGCTAAAAAGAAAGCTCAAAAGTAAATTATTGCATGCTTTTTTTCTTTTCAGTGAAGTTTTTGACAATGTAAACTTGTCACAGTTATAACTGTTGGGCCATCATCTTTCATATCCATGGTGTTCATATAGATTTTTACTGCCAAATCAGGAGTGTACCCAGTTCACTGCTACCTTAAGCAGAGACTTCAATCTATTGTAAAACAAACCTACTGACCTAAAACACTGCTGGGTTATTTCTTTAAATTGTGTTCATGGTCCTTGGGCAAAAGTTGGGATGTTTTAATTAAACAATGGGTCAAAAAGTGTAACTCTGTTAGCTGGGTTACAGAAGAAACCAGATAGGAGTCAGCAATCTTTACAATCCAAAGGGCTGTTTTGGATGGCTAAATAAGAGCAACAAAAGTTAAATGACCCTTTGAAAAGAGAGAAAAAATGTTTTTGTAAATATCTAGTTTTTCTTTCTTTTGACTATTAAAATAAAGAATAAATATAAAGAATAACAAATCTATTTTAAGGTTTTAAAGCAAATAAAATGCAAGTTTTACGAAGTTATTATGAACCACTTATAGCTCCAGAGCCACAGGTTGTAGACCCCTGTAATAGAAGGACCATTCAACAACCAGACTCCATTGTGCCTCTACAGGAAGTAACAGGAAATGGTAAGATGGTCAAATTCTGCTTCATAATAATACTGTTCTCAGTGGGTTGTATTAACGACTTCAGTTCACACAAGTGAACTATAGTTTGTTAATTTAATGTAACAATAGCCTTTTACCTGTTAAGTAGACAGATACGACCACCTATGTTCAACATTCAAACTTTGAGCAAAGAGTTGGTCATGAAGTCATTGTAAACTGATGACATCTTATAACAGTGTGAAAAAGCTGTATAAATATTGACACAATGAGCCCCTAGACAAGTTTACATAGAGAATATGGAGTTGTCTTTATATTTCATCAGTGAAGAATTTTTTAATTTTATTTATTTTTTTATTTTTTTCATAATTGATCCAAGATCCAAATCTTATTTGTTTTGTAATCAGGTTATGTGATTTTCTTTTCAAAACACTATTTATTCACTGTAATGTTAGACACGTTCCTGGGATTCAGTGAGTGTTTCATTAACCCTGAGTTGGATTTGTCCATTACTGATCAAGACTGGTTTAGCAAAGTAATGCAAACTGTTTTTTAACCCAGCAGTTTTAGTGCATTAACTACCTTAGAGGAATATACAAACCAAATTGACAAAATTTTAGGAAAACAAAAAAATTGTCTTGTTTCTTCATTTTTTTTTTTTTTATTTTTTTTTTTTTTTATTTTTTTTTTTAACATAATGGATTTTGGTTATATTGTCCTCTTTTACACAAATTTTAAAGAACTGTGTTTTCATACTCAAATATGAGCTAAACCAAAAGCTTTTCAGATTGGATGTATTCTAGCAGAGTGCTTACAATTATGAATATATATATAAAAAATAATGATAAGCATTATTTTGAAAGTGTCATGACAATATGTCCTGTGTAGTTTCAACGTTATTTATTGTTCCTGTTACCAAATATATTAGGACAAAATTCACATTTGGGTTAAAACCCAACTACAGTTTCACAAAATTTAAAATAAAATCTCTGATATCTTACATCTAGAGAAAAAACAGGATTATATGTAAAAAGTAGTGCATAATTGTGAAGCAGAAGGAAAATAATAGGATTATTTAAGTGTAGTCTGTATTTGTATGCAGCACGCTTTAATATTTCAGACATCACATGTTTGAACTTTTTTGGAGAGGTAACAATAAGGTCTTGAGAGAAAACCATAGGAAGTCCTGCTTGCAGTTTACCACAAGCCATAGAGGACACAACATCCATGTGGAATAAGGTGCTCTGGCCAAAACTGAACTCTATGGATTGCATGCAGAATGCATCCCCCTAAGGAATGGGGGTGGCCGCATCATGCAGTGGAGACAAGCTGGCCAGAGTTTGAAGGGAAGACAGAAGGACCTAAGTCCCAGAAGAAAACCTACTAGAGACTAAAAAGGACTTGAGAATGGGATGGAAGTTCACCTCTCAGCAAGAAAACAACCCTAAACATACAGATACAAAGGAATGGATTAGCTCAAACCATGGCCCAGTCAAAGTTCAGACCTACATCCAATTAGGAAACTGTGGCAAGACTTCATTATTGCTGTCAAAACTCTCCATCCTATCAGACTAAGCTTGACCTGTTTTACAAAGAACAGCAACTGAAATTTTAGTCTCTCCATGCGCAAAGTTAGTGGAGACATACCTCAAAACGCTTGGAGCTGTAATTACACCAAAATGTGGTATACAAAGTTTTGACTCAGAGGGGACAAGTACAAATGTCTGCCACACTTTTTAGATTATTTTGTAAAAACATGAAAGCCATGTATCATTTTCCTTTTCACGAGATGTGAAAAGGTTCAAGGGGAATGGAATCTAGGTGGTTATTATGGGTCACACCTCCAGCCTCCATTTAGAGCTAAATATAAGGTTTAGTAAAAGATAAAATAACTGTAGAAAATAACAGATCTACCGAAGTTAATAGAAACGTTTATCACATACTGTAGACTGAACCGGAAAACTTATTTTTTTCAACATAATCTGAGGCTAAAAAAAGTCAGTTATTCTAACTGTAAGAGTCTCTGCTGGACGCACGAAGGCGCCATTTCCAAGCACACGAAACTCTCTTTAATGAATTACAGTTTCCAAATGCATGTCGTTAATAGTTAAAACTTCAAAGGACTGACTTCAAATGAGCAATATTTTCTTCTCACGGATCGGGAAGCTGCACGTTCATTCAGATCCCTGAAGTACACTGGCACAATGGAGAGGGTCAGGACGCACAGCGTGGTTTTTGTTAAGTAGCTTGACATTTTAAACGCGGTAGGTTCTTTCAGTCTGCCTGAGCAAAAAACAGCTACAACGAATTTGATGAGTATTTACTAAAAATATCAGGCCACACAGTGTTCATCCTCATTTCCATTACGCACAGGAGAACGCTCACATATCCTGCCAGACGCATATCCTGCCAGACGCGCTCTCTTGTCAGAATGGGGCAAAGCGGGGAAGCAGCCACGGTGACTGATGAGGAGCGCCGTGAAATCAGAGCCTTCAGCAACTCCAGCACCTTGCAACTCCCACACTTTACTTCCTCGCTGTGCGTAAAGCGCATTAGTGTCCAAACGCTCACGCCATGGCTCGCCTCATCCGAGACTTTACGGATGGAGGAGTGCGTCTTCCTGTCTAATAAAGTTCAATAACCTTTCCTGCGAAGACATTTAGACTTTTTCCTTTATTTTCTCTCTTTTTTTTTGTTTGTTTTACCTTGAACATTGGAGAAGCGCTGTCCATCATGGCCGCTGCATCCTGAGGGGAGATGGATTTGGAGGTGAAGGATGCGAACGCCTCGGACTGCCCGCGGAATGAGAGCGGCTGCGAGCTGAGCGCTTCCTCCGGCGGAGTGTCCACTGCGCTGGCCAGCGTGCTGATCTTCACCATCGTGGTGGACATCCTGGGAAACGTGCTGGTCATCCTCTCCGTGTACAGGAACAAGAAGCTCAGGAATGCAGGTGAGGAGCAAAGGCATGATGAAGAATATTGTGCAGGGTCAATAAACAAGGAAAAATGTGTTTCATTGAAGAATAAATCTGTAAATTTACAATCAGACAGACATTTATTGTGTAATTTGGGGAATTTCTTTATTATCTTTTCTTTTTTGCTCAACTTTATTTATAGGAGTGATAGATAAACATGTTTTGATGAGGTCCAATCTGCTCTCCTTGCTTCATTCATAACTAAAATGATGTAATCCAACATGTATCCTGTGACCCCCTTGCTTAACAACCCGCCTGCAGTCTTAGTGTATGCACTTTCTGCAGCCTTGCATACCAGCCATCATATACTGATATGATGGCTGGTATGCATAATAACACTCTCCCTCTGGCTGCCTGGCAGCTGCACCCTTGATTTCTCCGGTCCAGATAAATCACACCCCTCCTTATATCATGACCTGAAGTGTCCCATGTGCAGCCAAGGTGAGAGGCACTGCCATTCTGACTATATCTTCCATGGCCTCTCTGAACATGTTTTAAATCAAACTCATATTTTTTCCCCTCCTGCTACCTTTGCGAGGCTCTGACTGGACTTGTCCAAGTTTTCTGGGGTTTTTTGGATTTTTTTTACCCCTTCTTGAGATACAGTTAAAAATATCTCCAGTGGAATAGATGATGTCTTGTGTGTTTGGCAGAATAAAGGTGCTCATTTATATAGAAAAACAACAGCTCTGTTTCTTTCCTTGTTATTCTTTTTAATTCACAATCTCTTTTTTGATCTTCATAAACAGAAAAATACAGGAGGACCTTCTTAGCAATTGGAAGGAAATGTAACTTCCTAAACTGTGCCCTTTTGAACCCCTAAGTTGCACATTTAAGGATATTTTAGGAAGTTAGCAGATTTATGAAAGACTAAAAGATGCCATTTCTGATATTGTTTTTTTTTATTTTTGCTCAACGCTTTTACAATTCATTGGTTGAAAAAGTAACCCTGAAACAATTTCCTTATTTTTATTTTTTCTTTATTTTATGAGGTAAAAAAACAACTTGTATCTGAAAATCTCTTAGCCGTTTTGTTTTTAAAATAAAACCCCCCCATGAAATATGAACAAAATCCCTTGTTATGTAAATGTACACTCTGATCTCCCATCAAGTTTGAACGAGACGTTCACATTTTTGGTGTATGTAGCCTTAATGAATTAAAAGCAACATGTAATTTGTTAGCTTGGTATTGGAAACCTTCAGTGTGTCTCAGAACAGATTTTGAAATTCTTCTATATTCCTCTGGAGGTACAGAAGAGCTCCCATCCCGAGCTTATCATCTTATTTTCTGATGTAATGTTGATTTAAACTCTGAAGGCCTCAACATATTATTTACATTGTTTTAGTGAGTATTTAATCATTCCATGACCTAATGGGTGTCATTGTCACTCTGGAAAGCACACCTCTCCCATTAGGATGCATATGTTCAAGCATAGAAAGAAAGTGATGAGAAATTCAGGCTGATTTGCCTTTTCCTCTAAAGTTGACAAAATACCATACAGAGCAAATAAACCTTGGACTGTTGCAATCAAGGTTTCAGGGTTTTTTTTTCTTCAATTTGCTCCTTCCTTGTGGCTGAATCCAGTTTGAGTCTGATCAGAAAAATACCACCAGAAATCATCTGTAGTTGACAATTATATGTGTTGTAGTTTGTCATGCCCTTCTATAAAACACATGTGGTTTATCTACAATGAGTGCTGAAGCAACAAAAAAAATGATAAGAACCAGGAACAGAACTGTCTAAGCTGATGCCTTGCTTTTTTGTTTTTGGTGAAAAACTAATGGAAAAAATACAAGACATTAAGTCCCCTCTATTTTATTGACAGCCTTGGTAAAAGTAATGGAAAAATCTTTAAATACCACACCAAGAAATGACTTTCTTTACCAAAATCACTGGTCCCACAATTAATGGCATCTCGAGCATCTTATGAGCACTTGCAATTCCTTGTTTCTGGGCATTTAAGTCAGATGTGTAACAGAGGCCCATTTCTTCTAGAAACTCTTCAAAATTGGAAAGACGGGAAACATGTCATTCAACTAAGACGAATTTATGTGGATCTTCATCAATTGGAAAATTGCTAGAGTAAGACATCTGCTGGTCTGAACCTATGCATACAGCACATCAGTGCTGTTATCTAAAGATGCACAACCAACTCAATCACTGAGAAAGCAGAGATTTAACATTTGAAATTAAACAAACATACACAGATTCAAGGCTTTTTGAAGATGAGAAGGCTGCATGCATGTACAGTATCTCACCACGATCAATAATGGACATAAGGGTGACTTCAACCAGTGTTTTATTTGCAATATAAAACAAGATTTATTTCTGAAATTAAAATAAATTCGTTTTGAATCTCCTAAATAGATTAGTGATATGTACATAACCGAAAGCTCTTCTTCAATTATTCCCAAGTACTTATAAGAAGTCACCCTTTTAATCATTATAGTGTCAGACAAAAAAAAAAATCCTACATTGTCAAAGTTTTACAAGCAAGCTTTTGATAAAATTATTAATATAATGATGAACTGCTGTCTGAAGTTCTTCTGTTGCCTATACTACAGTGGCAGCAGATGTGTAGAAGATTATATCATCTTCAGTCTAGCTTGAATGCCTTTATTTAGGTCATTTAGTAAAAGAGAAAAATAACAGGAGCCAAAGTGGAACCTTGGGGCACACCTTCAGCTAGCTCAAGAAAGTCTGGGTTTTGTCCTTCTAGTCCCACCTGTTAAATAATTTCTAAACCATTTCAGAGCCTTCACAAAAACTGAAAGTCCTAAGTTTGTCCAAAGATATTTCTCTCTCCTCTCTCTCTCTGCAGATAAAATAAGCATTGAACACACCACAATTTGTCATAGTAAACATATTTCTAAAGGTGTTATTGATATGAAATTTTCACTTGGTGTTAGTAACAACCCAAGTAATCCATACATAGAGAAAAACCACAACAAATAATTTCAGAAATTAAGTTATGTGTAATAATGTAAAATAACCAAAGGAAAAAGTATTGAACACACAAACTATTTAATTCTTTGTACAAAAGCACTTTGAACTGCCTTGTTGCTGAAATGTGCTATACAAATAAATTTGACTCGACTTTGTTGGTAATGGCAGCTTCAAGACGCCTCCTGTGTGGAGAAACTGGTCGCATGCATCGCTCAGGTGTGATTTTGGCCCGTTCTTCCACACAAACAGTCTTTAAATCTTGACGGTTCTGTGGGCCTCTTCCATGAACTCTCATTTTTAGTTTTTTCCATAGATTTTCAATTGCATTCAAGCCAGGTGAGCGGCTGGGCCATTCAAGAGGCCTTATTTTCTTTCTCTGAAGCCAGTTGAGAGTTTCCTTAGCTCTGTGTTTGGGATCATTGTCTTGTTGAAATGTCCACCCTCGTTTCATCTTCATCATTCTGGTAGATGGGAGCAGATTTTTCTCAAGAATGTCTCAGTACATTTTTCCATTCATCCTCCCTTCAAATGTATGAAGTTTGCCTCCATATGCAGAAAAACAGAAAAACACAGAACCATGATGTTCCCACCTCCAAACTTCACTGTCGGTATGGTGTTTTTGAGGTGCTGTGCAGTGCCTTTCTCCTCCAAACATGGTGTGTGTTACGGCATCCAAAGAGTTCAGTTTTGCGCTCATCTGACCAGACTACGTTCTCCCAGTATTTTACAGGCTTGTCCAAATGTTGTGCAGCAAACTTTAAATGAGCTTCAAAATACTTTTTCTGTAGAAACGGAGTCTTGCGCGGTAAGTGCGCATACAGGCCATGGCCGTTGAGGGCATTGCTTATAGTTTTCTTTGAAACAATTGTTCGTGCTAATTCCAGGTCTTTCTGAAGCTCTCCACAAGTGGCCCTTGGCTCTTGGACAACTCTTCTGATAATTCTTCTCACTCCTCTGTCAGAAATCATGCGAGGAGCACCTGGTTGTGGGCTGTTTATGGTTGAATGATGTTCTTTCTACTTCCAGATTACGGCCCCAACAGTGCTGAATGCTCCAGTGCTCAGAAGTTTAGAAATCCTTCTGTAACCAATGTTATCAGAATGTTTTGCAACAATAAGGCTGCGAAGGTCTTGAGAGAGTTCTTTGCTTTTACCCATCATGAGATGTTCCTTGTGTGACACCCTGGTAATGACACACCTCTTTATAGGCCATCAGTTTGGATGAATCAGCTGATATTCATTTGCACTGACAAGGGGCAGGATGGCTTTCTGATTTCTGATTTTATATATATATATATATATATATATATATATATATCTCTCGATAGAGAGATACATTTGTTGCCACATTGACAAGGTATTGTCATGCTGCAAAATCAGGGAGTCCTTTTGGTCAGTTTGGAGCAGAAAACTCAACAAGCCCAAGGTAATGCTAATGAGAGCATGTAAACGAGGCACTCGGATTAGGTCGGACAGTGTTTTGGAACAATGAGCTCCTAATTGATATTTTAAATACATTACATAACACATCCGTTTAATTCGGTCGAGATCCGTTCGGCGAGAAGTTTGGAAGTCCCAAAAGAATAATTTGATTTTCTGGTTTGCAGAAATGACATAGCTGGCCGGGCTCAGACAATGGGCCAGGAGTGAATGGCCTCACGCTGGTTAACTGTGGACACTGCAGTGATTGCAGACCTCAGTGTTCTCCCTGCTCTAATTGGTCCGAGCACAGAGGTGATCCGTTAGCTTGAATGAGTGGTAACCTGAAACTCCAGCGGAGACTTTAGATGCCTTCTTTTTTTTCCAGGACTGTCCTTAAGTGTCTGAAATTGTTACTGCTGTAAACAATCTCTGCTCTGTTCTTATCAAGCTATTTCTAGCTGTGTTTGGCTCCTGTCGTATGAAAGTTTAATTGAACGGAGCTTTCAAATGGATACAGCTGAATAGCTCCAAACAGCTGTCCACCATGAAAACCCCATCTCTGTGATGGATGGCTGCTTTGTGGGACCCATTAGAAGACACAGGCGGTCTTTCAGTGCTCAAAGAATAGAAATCATGATTGACAATACGTAAAAGCAACACTTATTCATTTTTTGTTTTTGTGGCTCAAAAAGCTGAAAATATTATCCTCTTTCTTTCTCTCTGTAATACGCTTTACTAAGGCGGCTGGTTTTGTTTCTCGGCACACACAACAGCAGCAGCAGCAGGACCGTTCCGCTCGGCTTCACTTTACATGCTGCATCCCTCTGTCTTCCACCACAACAAACACGAACATGTGCACATATGTATTCTGTACAACTGCTGGTACATCCCATTAGAACTATATCAGTGCACAAACAAGGACTGGTAGCTCACATTCAATTGTGTGTTCAGCATCCTTTTTTTAACGGGGCTCTGTAGGACTGCCAATGGAATGTTAATACTAGAGTTTCCCAATGGGGTTAGCCTTACTAAAAATACACTCACAAAATGCAGGAGAGAGAAGGAGGAAGGGAGCAGATGGAAAGAGAAAATTCAAAGCAAGAGCCAGTGCCTGTATATATCTGTGTGTGTGTTTAGTTTGTGCCACCGTGTAGAGAACTGTGGGTCATGGGGTATGTAAGGTTGGGGATGAAGTTGAATTTTGTGAAATCATGCATTGCATCTCAGCATCTCTCCAGAGTCATGAGCTCCTTGCTCCAGCCGCTTGAAAAAAACAGAAAAAGGAAAAAAAGTCCAGAGGGAGGGTTAATTGAGTCAGTGGACTTAGTGAGTCAGACCAGAAGCCAATTTAAATTGACAGCACAGATCCATGGGGAATATCCCGCTACACACTACGTTTAACATGTCTTCTTCATCCCGACAACAAAATCACGGCAGGCATTTTGTCATACGGTACAGATGCTGGCTATAAGACTGGGATTATCTGACTAAATCTACGTCATAGTCTCCATCTTCTTCTGGATGAAGTTGCTCCTTTAAATTGTAGCACATTTTCCTTTATGGATGTGCTTAGTGAACCTGCCTGTGTTCTGAGTATTTGGTTTTGGTTTGTTCATTGGATTTATATGATGACAGTGATTATTGTTGGCCGGGCTCATTGCAGGCTCTGCCACTTCAAGGCAACTCACGTCAGTTAAACTTAAACTTGTCCAAATCCCCCAGCCCCTGACACAACTCAATGCAGTCATCACCAGCTCTAATGTCCTTGCTGAAAGGTTGTTCTCGCCTATTTATCATAACTTGACTGAAGTGAATGTAATCTAATCTAAGATTAAGCCATGCACTGCTGACAGAAAGATTCAAGCAATGCCACCACTCCAACACATTTTTCCCCCTTCCTATTTTTTTGTGAATTCATCTTTCCTTCAAAGGTGTTTAAATATAGCCGGGTGAATCAAAGCATAGTACAGTCTGTCACGTTTCCAGTACAAATGGTCAGAGTGAGGGGACACAGACGGTGGGCAGGACACAGGAACAAAGACCCATGAGGTGCACGTGTGCGCACATTCGTGGAAGTGATGAGAGTCAAAAGCTACTTGGCTGGCAGCCTTTCTGTTTGTCTCATTCTTCTGAATCTTCAGTCTTATTAGGAGTTTTCTCTGGTGTTCTCCTGTTGTTCTCTTTGTAATAAGTAAAGATATGAGAAAAAGTTTAATCTGATTTGCTAGATTCCTCTAGACTATTATAATGACCAAAAACCTTACAGTGCAAGAAGTATTTGAGTTTTTTGCATGCTGTCCCATTACCACTACAAACTGAAGTGTTTTTATTTGGATTTTATGTGATGGAACAACACAACCAAAATAGTGCATTATTTTGAAGTGAATGGAAATTATACATAGCTTTGTTGTTTAAGGAAAATCTGAAAAGTGTGGCATGTGTTTTTGTTTGTCCTCCTGAGTCAATACTTTGTAAAACTAGCTTTCGTTTTCATCACAGCTGCAGGTCTTTTGGGTACGTCGCTACTAGCTTTAAACATTTAGAGACTGAAATGATCTTTGCATAATAACTCAAAATCAGTCAAACTGCATAAAGAGCATCTGTGCACAGCAATTTTCCAATCAAGTTTTCAATCAAAAAACAAATTTGGTCTGGGCGCTGGGTGGCTTAGTTGGTAGTGCGTGCTCTATGTGCAGAACCTGTAGTCCTTGACACAGTTGTGCTGAGTTTGAGTCTTGGGCCATTTGCTGGATGTCTTCCCGTTCTCACTCCTCCTTATCTCCTGTCAAAAATACTGTTAAATAAAAGCAACAGAGCCTAAAAACCCAAACAATTTTGGTCTTATCTGACCAGAAGACCTTTATCCACATATTTGTGGTGTTCCCTTAGTTGTGGCAGGCTGCAAACAGGACTTGTGGTTTTTTTTGTTTTTTGTTTTTTTTTTTTACTAATTGTTCTGCCACCAAAGGGTAGATTTGTGGAGTGCATGACTAAAAGTCACTGATCAACAGATTCTCTCTCCGGAGCTGTTGATTTTTGCTTTTCATCTCACTTCTCTTGGCTGCTCATCACATGCTCTCCTTACTCAGCCTGTCAGTTTAGGTGGACACACTGTGACATTTAAAAATAGTTGCATTTTGTTTGATGTCCTTATTCTGCTTTAAACTTCTTCACAACTTCATGACTTGTCTGCTGTGTTCCTCCTTGAGACCTTCACAGAGCAGTTCTATTTGTACTGAGATTAAATTAAACACAGGTGAACTCTATTTAATGTTTAGGAGACTTTTGAAAGCTTTGAAAGTGGTTGGACTGAATTTCATTTAGGGGAGTACAATAGGCTGAAAATAAATATTCACAATACTTTTCAGATTTTTATTTTTATTGAAAACTTATGTGTTATGTGCTTTCTGTTGGTGTGTCACAAAAAGTCCAAGTCAGATACACTGAAGTTTGTGAGTGAAGTGTGACAAAGAGCAAAGGGTTTTGAGTAGTTTTACAGGCCCCATACTTTCCATACAAACACAGAGATAAGTGAGAAAGAACTATTGTTTTTACTTCCCAAAAAAGGAAAGTACGTTGGGGAAATTGGCTGAGTGACCCCCTCAGCTCCCAGGAGGCACTAAAAGTCAGTTGATCTGATGGCACATTTCACTTGGCTGACAGTTTTTGTGCTAGTTTTTTCCAGCCTGCTACAAAATCAAATAATTACAGAGTGGTGTCAGAGAAGTTAAAGGCTCCGTGTCAGCTGTCCCTGCTAGACTGTACCAAATCAGCATTCAGGCTGAGCTACGTTTAACTCACGCTCGATAATTATAGCTCCAGAAGAGGTCAGCAGGCACGACTCTCTCCTTGTATGCAGGTGTTTGTTTGTTGGTTGTGTGTTTTACACTAAAACAACAATTTGCCTGAGTGTTGCAACTCTGGATGTGATGAGCATCATTCCGGCCAACTTGGCTAATTACACACACAGGGAGGTGATGGTGTGTCCAATGTTTTTCATAATGAATGCCAGAAAAAACAAAGTCAGTCATCTGGCCACTGCACAGCGATCCTCTCAGCGGCGTTTTAGCACTTACCTCACCCTCTTGACGATAAGTGCTAGAGAGCGATTCAGCTGACGAGACCTGCAAAGCTGGAGCATGCCCTGTGCAGCAGGCGAGCATGATAGCATTGGGCCGCATGATGTCAGCGAGGACTCAAACCTCTGCACAGTGACAAATGCACACGGCGAGTGCTGCCAGCATCACAAATGCAATCTGACAGATTTGCCCACTGAGCTAACTCGAGGATGAGGAACAAATGCTTTTATTTTTATCTCAGTAGACTTTAGAGATGGCTTTTAGGGAGCTGAAAATTTGTAGTCCCTGATGGATCAAGTTGCTGGAAAAAATGCATGATTAACATCTAATTTTTCTCTATATGATGAAGATGAAAAAATGTCCTTCTGGGAAAGTAGGATTATAATACCACTAAATTGCTGTTTTTCTTTAATTAATCCAGTTGAGGAAGGTAAATTGTAATTAGCCCAGTGGTGCTTGCGGTGCAGGTTGTGTAACAAGCTTTGGATTCTATGAACTAATACTCAACATGTGTTTCAAATCGACATCCTATCCCATCCCATCATATCTGTCAATAAGTGCTGTTGTCCCAACTGTCTGAATGACCCAACCTGCATGGTGTCTCTCCAACATAACAAACGCAATTATAACTGCATACATCATTTACACATAGCGTATTATCATTCGTGTGATGTTGCATGGGGAAATTAATTCTGGGTAATGACTATGACAGGCACTATCTAATTAAATCTTCATTCACTTTTCATTTTGTTTCATCCATGTCCTGTGTGGATTGTAAGACATTGTTCAACAGCAGTAAATCATTTATTTGTACAGGCAACATGTTTTATTTCAAGGTGAGGTTCAGCTTAAATGCACAGCAGCTTTACAGACTGCAGTCTTTATTTTACAAAATCCATTTATAACTTTCTGGACACTGATTTGTTTTTGTAAAAAAAAAAACCCTGTCTTCTCATAATGCTATAAGTTTATGGTATCAATTTTCTCATCTGACATAATGTTTATAGTCTGATTCCTTTCCACTGGCACTGGCCCCCCCTGATTTCCGATTGGTATATATATATATATATATATATATATATATATATATATATATATATATATATATATATATATATATATGTGTGTGTGTGTGTGTGTGTGTGTGTGTGTGTGTGTGTGTGTCTTTGACTACATTATTGGTTAAAATGCAGTCATATTTAGTAAATTAGAACATGTGTTTTGATGAGGCTCATTTATGAGATTAAAAGTGTCTTTTGGAAAATAACAACTTCTTAGTACATATTAAACATACCATTTAATATCCCCACATTTCTGTGTATGTATATACAATTGAAACCATATATTTAATACACAGAATAAAAAGACACATACACATTTTTTTCTCACTGTCTGAAGTTTAATTAGACTAAACTTTTCTCGTTTTCGGTCAGTTAAAATTACCAAAATTATTTCTATTTGCTAAATGCTAGAAAACTTAACAAGAACATTTTTTAGAGATTTTTGTCACTTTCTTCAAATTCAAAAGTTTACATATATATTTGTTAGTATCAGGGATAATTGCTTTTAAGCTGTATGATTTGGGTCAAACATCTAATTGGAAAATGACCCTAAACAACCAGCCAGTGCTACAATGTAATGGTTTAGATCAAAGCACTTTATGTGTTAGAATGAGCAAAGTCCAGACCTAAATCCAATTAACAATCTGTGGCAAGATTTGAAAATTGATTTTCATATAATCTCTCCATTCAAGATGATAGAGTTTGAGTTATTTCGCAAAGAGAAATTGGCAAAAATCTCCATCTCCCAATGTGAAAAGCTGGCAGAGACATACCCCACAAAAATGAAGCTGTATTTCCAGCCAAAGGTAGTTCTGACTCCCACAAACATATGCCACAGGTTTCAGATTTGTATATCTGAAAGGTTTTGTTTGATTTTCCTTCCCCCTTCACAATCATGCCAACTTTGTGTTGGGCTATCACATTAGGTTTGTGATAGTAGCATGACATTATGAGAATATGAAGGTGTTTCATTTAAAACTAATATATTGCAGGGTTTATCATGTTAACCTTTGATTTTAGTAAACCTTCAGATTTACTTTTAGATCAAATATTTATAAAGCAGCTTACAAAGCTTGTCTAATACTTTGAAAATACTAAAATATATTCTCACACATTGCAACATGCCCAAACACATGGGTACTAGCACATTCACTGGAGCTCACAATGTTCAGTGTCAGACTGGTGTTTCATACGGAATAATTTAGAGGATCACCAATGTAAGACAGAAGATAAATATCAATCTTTGCCTTTTAAAGAATTCTTTTTTTATCTGTTTGTGCTGAAAGAGCAGACCACAAGTTGACTGAAAAAGAAAAAAATATCACTAGTGACCATGATGACATAGCAAGACTAAGCATGTCATATCAAAGAAAAGGAGCTTGTGACAGAGATAACTTTAATCCATTTACATGGACATAGGCAGTAGAAAGGAAAAATACTTAAAACCTGTCTGCTTTAGTTGTTGTTTTATGATGGAAAACAAGCAGCCATCCCTCCAGCAAGAAAAAGTTCAGAAATGTATAATGAGACATCAAGATGAAAAGACGAGACATTTACAGACACTAATCACACAGTTGTGTTCTGCTGCTCTCAAATGGTTTGTTACACACTGGTTTCCAAAGTCAGACACTGCTTCATATCGGTTCACTGCTCTAAGTTGGTTTTCTCTTCATTACATCACTGCTGCAATATACATTACATGTAGACATAAAGTCAGGACACCAGGTTTTATGAGTAATGTCTCAAACATACTAGAAAATAAAATACAAAAACTCCTCTTGAAAATTAATTAAATAATGTGTTATATCCATTCATTGGCTATACCTAAGGAGTCACATTGGGGCTGGTGCCTACCTCCAGCAGTCATTGGGCAAGCACCTTGCACTTTATAATAACAGCACTTTGCACCAATCTGATGGTTGAATTATCAAAATAACAGATTAAAAACAATTTATATCTTTGTTGTTGAGCTCATATGTCTATTTATTTAATAATTTAGCAGCAAAAGGGGTTTTGGAATTGAAAATGTTGCTTATTTTGTCAATATATAGTTTTCAATTAAAATGCGAATAATTGCGATTAATTAATTATAGACCCTGCAATTAACTCAATTAAAAATTTAAATCGAGTCCCACCACTACTTCAAACATTCTTCTTCTCATTGTGCCTAAAGAGCTCAGTCTTTAACTCATGTGGCCATGAAACATTTCTCCTGAAGGCATTTGATTTAACAGTCTGGGCAGCTTCAAGTTTCAATCAAGTTTGAAGGGGTTTTTTAGAGCAGGGGCTTCTTTCTTGGTAGACACCTCTAAGTCCATGGCGATATAAAACAGGCTTCACTGATATGCTGGTGTTCCAGCAGCTTCCAGTTTATGATAGGCTTGCTGGTTCTTCTGTTGTTTTTGAATATTCTAACTGATTTTCTTTGTGTGAAGGTAAAAGTTTGGGTCAGATTTTTGATACTTTGACATAATTGGGTGCTCCTTCAGTATAAGACATTAAGCTTCTGAACACCTCTGACTTTAGCCATATTGGAACTTCATTGACTATCCTCAAAGTCAGGTAACTGTCAGGAGACCAACCAACTGAATGAACTCTACCATTTCTGATAAGAAGAAAGTTTAAATATAAAGTCAAGCAATTGTTGATGGCTACAACATTTCTTGGGTTTCTCTGCAGCTTCTTAAGGTAGCAGTTTTTAGTGGGCGTGCAATCATACCATCCTGAAAAATAAACAGCTAAAATGTATCATTAAATGTACCAAATTATTATGACAATCATGCTGGTAACTTGTAAATAAGCATGACTCATGCTTTGCTTGTTACCTCCCTCTTGTCTCCAGGCAACATCTTTGTGGTGAGCTTGTCTGTAGCGGACCTGGTGGTGGCTCTGTACCCGTACCCTCTTGTGCTGACAGCAATCTTCCACGATGACTGGACCATGGGAGACCTACACTGTCAGGCCAGTGGCTTCATCATGGGCCTTAGCGTCATAGGTTCCATATTCAACATCACGGCCATCGCCATCAACCGTTACTGCTACATCTGCCACAGCCTCCACTATGACCGCCTGTATAGCCTGAGGAACACCTGCTGCTACCTGGGCCTCACTTGGTTGCTCACTGCCATCGCCACAGTTCCCAACTTCTTCGTCGGCTCTCTGCAGTATGACCCTCGCGTCTACTCCTGCACCTTCGCTCAGACTGTCAGCTCATACTATACCATCTCAGTGGTGGTCATCCACTTTCTGATCCCACTCCTGGTGGTGTCCTATTGCTACATGAGGATATGGGTTCTGGTGATTCAAGTGAAACATCGGGTAAAACCAGAACAAAGGACGAGACTGAAACCCAGCGATGTAAGGAACTTCCTGACTATGTTTATGGTGTTTGTATTGTTTGCTGTGTGCTGGGCTCCACTGAACCTTATAGGTCTGGCTGTAGCTATAAACCCTGCAAAAGTGGCGCCCAACATACCTGAATGGCTCTTTGTCACAAGTTACTTTATGGCATATTTCAACAGTTGCCTCAATGCCATCATATATGGACTACTAAACCAAAACTTTCGTAAGGAGTACAAGACAATCCTCCTTGCTCTTTGCGTCCCACGTTTGCTCCTCATGGAAACCTCCAGATGTGCCACAGAGGGGCTAAAGAGTAAGCCTTCACCAGCTATAACGAACAATAATATAGCTGAAATAAATGTATAAATTAATGTTATACTGGGCAAGTAATGGTCCCATGTTTCACTCAGTGCCTGTTCTGGATATTTTTTTTCTTGTTCTTAGGTGTGAAGTGATTCAGATGTCCCCCAAATCTTAAACACCATGGAAACTTGACATAAAGTACTCTATTTCAATATTTGTATACCAGTGCCTCTCAATAACTTAGAAATACATTGAAAAGTTAAATTATTTTAGTAATTTAGTTGAAAAACGTATATTTATACATAATGGCGGTGCATCACACACTGTGATACGTTTTTATTTCTGTTCATTTTGATGATTATGGCTTACAGTGAATGAAAACTCGAAATCTTTGTCTCTTAGAAAACTAGAATATTAAATAAGACTAATAAAAAAGGATTTACAATACAGATATGTCAGCCAAATGAACGGTATATCCATCTGTTTTACAGTATTTGCACTTAGTACTTAATCACAGCTGATTT
The DNA here is from genome assembly GCA_014839685.1 of Anableps anableps. Classification (NCBI taxonomy): domain Eukaryota; kingdom Metazoa; phylum Chordata; class Actinopteri; order Cyprinodontiformes; family Anablepidae; genus Anableps; species Anableps anableps. Next base: position 14,628,248 of record CM026074.1, read on the forward strand.
TACAGGAATTACAGCATCAATGCAGCTTGGCATGGAGTTTATCAGCCTGTGGCTCCATTGAGCTATTAAGGAAGCCTATGTTGCTTTATTAAGGCCTTTAGTCTTATTGGATCTGGTGTCTCATCTTGCTTTTAACAATATTAGGTCGATTCTCTTTGGGGTTTAGGTGAGGCCATATTTCCAGCCAATCATGCGCAGTCATATTGTGGTCATTAAAGCAGGTATTGGTACTTTTGGCAGCGTGGGCAGGTAGAAAGTCTGGATGGAAAATGAAATCAGCATCTCCATGAGGCTTGTCAGCGAAGGGAAGCATGAACAGCTCTAAAATTTCCTGATAGACAACTGCTCCCACTTTGGACTTGAGTAAACACAGTGGACCAACACCAAGGATTGAAAAAATCATCACTGACTGAGGAAAAATTCACACTGGACCTCAAGGAATCTGGATTCTGTGCCTCTTCATTCTTTCCATAAGACTCTGGGAAACTGATTTCCAAATGAAAAGCAAATGTACTTTCACTTGAAAAACTCAAGTTCTTTTTCTCCTTAGCCCAGGAAAAAATGTTTGTGATGTTATCTGTGGTTCAGAAGCAGCCTAACAAAACGAATGTGACAGTACTTACCCATGTCTTGGATACATAGTGTGTGGTGGCTCTTGAAGCTCTGACTCCAACTGTATTTCACACCTTGTGAATCCCACCCAAACTCTTTTCAATTACCTTTGCTACACACTCCTCTCAAGGCAGTGGCTATTCCTGTTGCTTCAGTACTTTTTTCCTTCACACTTTTTCCTTCCACTTAACTTTCCATTAATATACTTGGATACAGCAATCTGAACTACTGAATGAGAATGATCATTTTTGGCTTACCTGCCTTGTGGAGGGCTTCAGTAACTGCCAGCTGGACAGCTGTCTCATCAGCAGACTACTCCATGATTACGCACATTATGATTATGTCATAATTCAACATTTAACATTTATGTCCTACAAATTCAGTCCTTTTGTATAATCTTCAACTTTTTTGGAAAACAGAATTTTTAATCAAAATAGCTGAAATAAACGATTCAAATATAACGCTCAGTGCGCAACAAGTCTATAGAACATGTGAGCTCACCTTTTGATCTGAATTATTGAATTAAATTAATTTTTCAACATTTTTTATATGCTCTCCCAAAGTTTGATGTTCACTGAAAGGAACATCAAACATAAAAAATATACATTTAATGACCTCAAAAATACTGAACAGTTGAGTCACATAGGACTACGCTCCCTCTTAACTGTGATTTCCTCTTTACACTGCATTGTAAAACAAGCAAGTTAACTGGCTGACAGGCAGAAAAATCCACAATGATCTACAAATTTCAAGCAACTGAAAACATCTGGTAAACGAGTGGCAGCACATTACTTTCCTGGATATCTTTTCTTTGATTTCATTACAACCATGAGAATTTATTTTCTGTCATATCCCTGCAAGTGTACATTTAGCAAGAGAATGACTCCCTACCTTTATTTGCACTGACAAAGTTAGTCAGAAACACAATGCAAAAAAAAAAGATTCTTTATACTTGCTACTCTTTCTTTGCTCTCTCAAATGCAGCATTAATAAAAAGAAAAGCCCCAATGTTTGTAATTCCCCCTTAAATTCAATCATTTTAAGCTTTGATGCTCAGTCAATTACCAAGGACTTAATGGTGTTATTGGGATTGAGTGGCTTAGCGTTTTAGAAGAGGGTAAGGTGTCAATTTAGAGACGTATTAAGTCTTCTTTATCAAAGCTGCAGAGAAGTTGAAGTTAAACGTCATCCATGGTTTATGTAAACATCTCAGACTCATTTTTGTGGAGAATGTAGGTTTATTAATTCACCACAACACAATTCCGTCCTTAGACTTGTCTTCTGAACAAGAAGACAAGCAAAAACACATGAAAATATTGGGAAACCTTTGCTATGGTTTTAAATAAAGAAAATGAGAAATTTCAAGGGGCTTTGTGTGTGAATGAAAAATTGCTTTTCGGTTTGAGAATCAACCTTTCTAACCATCTTATCTTTCTCATGCATTGATTTTTTAGGATCCATGAGTTCAAACCCCTTTTCAAAATTATTCTAGATGATTTAGAAACTGTCAAGACAGGAAGAGCAGCTGACAAACAAATCTGGCCCTCTTGTTTATTAAATGTCTGTGAGGCATGATACGCATCAGAAGCCAAGGAGATGTCATTTCATGATAATACAAGTGTGCCTGAGTGCATGTCACCCAACCCACGATGAGCTCTCACAGCCTCCCAGCACAACTTCCACCCTGCAAAGCAAACTATAAGCATTTCACCTCACAGGGAGGTGCCGAGGTGTCTGCATGACACATTCTTGAAATGATGCACAGTTTGTTGAAATATTAAAGAAATTACACATTTCAAATGATGTATTCACAATATATAAACTTTCTAAGAGTCTATTACTTTTCATATTTACTCAGCGATCCATCCTCTGACTTGTTGATTCATTGCTGTGGTTTAAAGCCTCTAAGCCTTGATAGGTTGTTGGATGTCAAGCGAGTCAAGCGTAAAGAACCAGGTGCTGTCAAGTTTTCGAGCTGCAAAAGCGGGCACATAACTGTTCATTTCTGCTTCTTACAAATAAGTGACTGTGATGTGCAAAAGAAATGCAACACACATGCCAGGGAAATGTCAGCTACTGGTTAGTCGCTAAAGCAGCTCTGGGGGATATGACAGCATCAGCTCTACCACAACAAGCACTTATACACAAATGGGTCATCTTTCCTTCCTCCCATCCTATCTTCCTCTCTTATTTCTTTTCATTTCTTGCTCTTTTGCTTTTTTAGATATTTTTCAGTCTACTGAGGCACTGTCTTTTCTTGCTGATAATTTAATGAGAGGACCGATCGGTCCAAGAATTTCCACCTACTGCTGTGGAACGTTTAAGGAACCTGCCAGCTTGAATTTCCAATTTGTTTTGGATACAGTGCCTTGCAAATGTATTCCTATGTCTTAAACCATTCCTCATTTTGTCACATTACAATCACAAGCTTCAGCGGATTTTATTGTGGTTTTATGTGATAGGCCAACACAAAATAGAGCATACTTTTGAGGTATAAGGAAAATAGTACATGGTTTTCTTCAATTTAAATGAATATCTTGAAAAAAATGTATCTTGTAGAGCCACTTGTTTTTTACAGTTACATCTGTGGTCTTTTGGGGTGTCTAGATATGTGAACTCAATTCTGTTTGAACATCTTGAAACTGCTAAAAAAAAAATCTTTCCAACAGCATGATACCGCCACCACCAGATTTCACAGTGGAGATAGCGTGCTCAGGGTAATAATCAGTGTTAGTTTTTCATCACACATAGTTAGCTGGACCCTTTTAGCGTGAAAGCCTCTTTAATCCAGGTGTCATCTTACCTTCTTGAAAATTATTTTATCCCCTACAAGTCATGTAGCAAACTGAGCATGGAACTTCTTATTCAATATAATTCAGTTTATTTATATAGCACAAATTCACAGCATCTCAAGAACCTTTACAAAACAAACAGATCCAATGATTATACAGTTAACTTTGCAGCAATCCTTCATACTCAGCATGCAGGTGGTGACAGTTGAAAGGAAAACTACTCTTTAACCCTCCCGCAGTCTCCGGAGGAGTTGAGAAGATCCCGCGTGAGCTTTCCACCCTGCACGCTGTCCCGGAGTGGGTCAAGCAGACCCCCGCCCCCACCCCCTTCGTGCCTTGTCCCCGAGGGGTCGGACTGACCCCGTGTGTGCTTTTATACATCCCCCCGTGGTTTCGGGACCTGACGGGCTGACGGGACATCGCTTCCCCATCGTTCGACCATGGCATCTGCCTCACTCTTCCTGAGCGTCGAACTGGGACTGCGCGAGGGTTAACAGGAAGAGACCTCTGTCAGAAAATGGCAATCTGCCATGACCGACAGTGGCTTTGACAATACAGAGCATACACACACAAACACACACACACACACACACACACACACACACACACACACAAAAACACAGAAGCACTGATCCAGGAGTACTTTCTAAAGTAAAGGGAAAGTAAAGTGTTACTAGAAGCAGTAGCTCCTTAAGTGGGTTCATCTAAGCAGGGCTTTAAGTGGAAAAGTGCTGGTACTCTCCTTAATGTCATACATATATGGGACAAAAACATGGGTGATATTTTTATATAGATCTGTCTATTGATCCATAACTCAGTCGTTCTTTCATACAGAAATGACAAAGAATAAAAGAATACAGCCAGCTCTAAACCAAATCTACGAGTCAAATTCAAAGTGTCTTGGAGTCACGTTTAACTTCAAGCCTCATGGCGTTAACGTGAAAAATAACATTGAAAAAACACTCTTTCCATTTTAGTTTTTAAAATACCAAACTTTGCACAAATCTTGATACTTTTTGTCTGATAACATAATTTTTAAATATTGAATCAGACATTGCGATCGGTTACTTAATACTTTAGCTGGCACTTTACTAAACACTTTTTCATTCTTTCTTGAGTAATTTCATGGATAGATACTTCTTAAGTGCTATTCCTACTTGAGCACAACTTTTTGGGTACTCTACCCACCTCTGCTTGTGGGTAATTCATGCTTCATAGTTTTTGCTAAATCAGTTTTTTCCTTGAGGTCGATTTCATAGTTTATTGTTGTGTTCCCCCGCCTGAATATTTATTTTCTTGAGATTTTTTTCCTGTCATGATCTACTGTTTTTACTTCAGTTCTGATCTTGCCGTGTTCTGTTCAGTCCCCTGTATTTATTATTGCTGGAAAGATTTTATCATATAAATGTATTCCTTTGTATTTAGTTTTTGTTTATTCTTGCATTATGTTCTCATGTTCTTCTGCCTCCCTTGTCTGCTGTATTCATGCTCACCAGTAATCTTTACTCATGCCACTCACCTGCGCTGCCTTATCATCCTCATGTGTTTTATCTGATCTGCCAGTCAAACTCTTGATTTTTCACTCTTCCTCTCTGGGTTCTTAGTCTTCCTGATTCACATAGTTCTTTGCTCCCTTCCATTTCCTTCCCCCCTGTCCCTGAGTTTTGTAAGTTTTGCTTATTAAATTTCTCACTAATGTCTCTAATCAGTGGCTGTCTGAACATTGGTGCTGTGTCTTGACCACGAAACTGACCGAGAGCAAGCATGCGCGGGTTTTGTTTGTTTTTTTGGGGGGTGGGAGGGTTGCCGTTTTTTGCGTGCAGAGCTTTGGGGGAATGCAGACCGAGGTAACGCTGTTACAACAGGAAAAAGTGCCGGTGCGCACCGAACACTGGGGAAAAAAAAAAAAAAAAAAAAAAAAAAAAAAAAAAAAAAAAAAAAGTCCTGGTAAAATTTAGAAGTGGTGGTACCGCGTACCGGCCCACAGATAACAACTGAGCCAGCAGTAAAATCAGTAGGTACGTTTGCATGGACATAAGCAACCGGAATGGCCGATAGGAATAAAAATGCGTATTTGTAATAGGAATGAAGAGGTGTGGTTTATGCCGATTGATAATCCAAATGGGGTGAATGGAAACATTGGTTCTGATCATGTCACTCTTACTGTGGCAAACTGACCAGACTGCTATGTGTGCGCTATGTTGGGGAAGCAAAACTGTAACACACCAGCAGCATATGCTACCTTTAGCCTGTAGCTCACATACATGGGCTAGCGGAGCTAGCGGATGGCTCCCTGCAAACAAAATGACGCAATTTTCGTTGCGCGTCTACGACAATCAGAACCGATTTCAGCACTTCGGGTGAAGTGTGTCGGAACCTTAACCCTCCCGCAGTCGCAGCTCCACGCTCGGAAAGAGCGAGGCAGAAAACGAACAAACAAACTTCTAAAAGCTCACAGGAGGTCAGTATGACATCTCCGAGACAGCTGGAGGCTTAATTAGGGAGTGGAGTAACACCTCCAACCTCAGAGCCTGCAACGGGTCCATTTTTGGGAGCTCAGAAGATACAGAAGGAACATACTGTGTTTGTTTTTACGTTCAGCACAGAACAGCCTCTTATTTTGTTTTTAGGGGAAATTTTTTTTACAGCTCTGCACATGTCAGTGCTTCTATTCTGAATAAAACCGAAAATCCTGGTGCAGGTCATGATCGGATTAATTAATTTTGTGCCCATATAAACTTTACATTTCAAGCAATAATTTATTTAAAGGCTGAGAATGATAGCAAACAAAACATTTCATTCATTTGAACTTCTTGAAACATGATTGGCTCATACTTTTTGTACTATCATAGGACAGGGATAATGATCCTATCTTGCACGATTTCTTCACATACACACACATTACACTAGTCAGAGACTGCGTAGAGTTAGTACACAGACATGCTGGGACTATTGTTCATACTCTAATAGTAAGATGAATGTTAAACTGTTTCTTTGCATTTGGTCAACAATAAAAAATTTCCAGTGTCCAGGTAAGTGTAGAGCAAAGTCAAAAACTCGTTTTGTGAAACAATTTTTGTTGTTTTCTAATATTTATTTTTTAGGATGGATGATTTTTTTTTTTCTTGTCTTTTGGGCAAAGGTCTGAACAAGCTGCGGTGCTCTGTGTTTAATCACTGAGTAATTTTGTCAGAAACATGGACCACAGGATGTGAACCTGTTCTTTTTCTCCCAATGACATAACACTCAGCTCTGTGGATATACTTTCTGATTTCATTCTCCTCCACAGACCCTTTTGGTTTGCACAGGAAGTCTCAAAGAAACTAATTATTTGAGTGAGATAAAGGCTATTTCCACACCAGCAGCAAAGCCTTGCTGTGAATGCAGTTAACACAAGATAAATGAGCAATGAGGCATTATATAGCCCAACACTTGCGTGCAATGGTGTGTTTTTTTTTTGTTTTTTTTTTGTTTTTTCTGTTGCATAAAAACCAGACTTAAGTCCTGCTCGTGCACAGAGGAATTTTTACTGTTCTTGCACATCATTGCACTTTACACCAGCAGGGTTTCGTTGCGAGTCTACTGCGAGTCTCTAAGAGCAAGCCTCCTAATGGATTTTTGCATCAGGTTTAGGAATGCTTGTGTTCTCATGCATATGATGGGTTGCTACATCTCCTGAAGGGATGTCAGGAGATGTAAGGTGTAGTAAGTCCAGAGAAGCTGATGAAGGCTGGAATTATAAGTGAAGGTAAACAGTTGATTTAATTTTTTTTAAGACTGAATCACAGACAACAGATGGGATTAAAGATTAATCTCTCTGCATCCGAAAATATTCCCATGCTTTCTGTTTATTACACAGCTCCAGTTTCCCACACTAGAGCCACAACTATCCTTAATTAATATATAAACATGACAAAAGTACATTTATTAACATGAAATAAAATTAAAAAACATTCCTATAGCATATTAAGAGCCACTGACTTGTCATATCCAGGATGGTTTACCGTCCATGCTCCAGTGTCTTTCCTCTTCTCCTCCTGCTGCTCTTGCTGCTCCTTAGATAGACGTGATCTGTTGTGGTGCCTGCAGACCTGATCGTCATCTCCTCATCAGGTCAGTCTACAACCCTTTCCTCTGCTTGCCCACCCTCCAGCACAGCACCCAGACAGCAATACACAAACCCGAAGAAACAACCATACCTTTGCTTTAATATGCTGTATTTTTGTCATCCCGAATTATTCATCACTTCTTAGATTCTCCTGATTCTAAAACAAGGCAATATTTAAAGAAAATACTTATACTTGTCTATGCTTATCTCAGACTTCCACTAACTTGACTTTTCCTTCTACTAGAAAAATCCTGGGAACAAGAACCTTTCCCCTGGAACCTCAAATAAAAACTAGTCATTGTTTTGCGTTCAGAATAATTTCCCTAAACATTTGTGACAGTTTCTCTTTGTCTGCCTGCATTAAGGTCAACCCAAAACTCTTTTCAGAATCATTTCCACTACCTTTTAGACCATTTTGACCACCTCATTTTTACTTTTAGAATCCAGTCTTCTCTTCAGAGATATTTTCTTCTGTTTTATTCATCACAAACAAAACATTTTATGAATGGTTTGAAACCAAGAAGCTTGGAGTCTTTGGATTCCAATAATCAGCATTTATATATTAACCTGTCATTTGGGGTTCTAAGCCAGCATTAATTATACTAATCACATAAAACATTCCTAAATGCAGCAGTGTCTGAATTTGTTTTTTGTAATGACATTTTAATAATAATGAAACAATGAAAAGAGGAATTAGCTACTGTCTTGCTCTGAGTGAAATATGAAACACTTTCTTCTGATAATTAATAAAGAAAAGTCATGAAAATACTCAGTTATAATCAGGAGGCATGTTATCTGCTGTGGTGACCCCTGAGGGGAGCAGCCAAAAGAAGAAGAAGAATCTGTTAGTAACTAAATATGTGACCTTTGAGTGCATATTTTTGATTCTCTGGTAATTTCTTTGAAAAACTTATTACGCCCCCTAAACTTGAGTTCAAGCCCAACAAATCATGAAATATAAACGTTTACAACCGACCCTCTAAAATTGCTTCAAAATTATTGGTTCACCACTGGAATCTTCATATTGAATAGCAGCTATTTTTATTATTTTGTGTTCTCCTGTAATTGCATTTTTAAATAATTTCTCTTATATAAACAACTAACTCTGTATTAAAATTGTAGACTACATAAAATCATATAAAATGCCTTTTTTAAATAGGAAAGAGTTCATAAGACATGTAGAAAAAGTAAGCCATGATAAATAGAGATGCACAAATCAAAGATTCCTGACCCATCTCCTTCTGACTGACCGACCGAATCATACAAAGTTTAGCTGGTTCAGATTTTTTTTTAGTTAACATTCAGAAATATTTTTTCTCTACTTTGAGTGACCATTTTTTATTTGTATTATCAACAAAAGCATGATAAAACAGTCACTGTAGAATAGTTTTAGTCCTTAAATAGAAACTTTTTAAAAATAGTTTGACTCTTTTTTTTACTAAGACAAAAATAATCTGGAGCACCAACATTTCCAGACCCAGCATGGTACATTAAAGGCAGATATTAAATGTGGGTGAAGACTCCAGTACCACTTGAAATATTAAGAAAGCAATGTTATTAAGAGACCAACATATCAAACCTTGTTGTCTTCATTGGGGTCATTACAAAACATCAAGCTGTTTTTTATTTAAATAAAAAAGATAAATTAATAAAAGGCTGACCAATCAGCATTTAAGGGGCAGGGTTTGCTACCGAGTTGGACCAAAGCGTAAACAGACTCTGGCCTGAAACATTTCAATACAAATGAAAGATGAATCGCCTCACACACCAAAAATAGTTAATACCCAAAATGTCCCGTAAAAGTCAGGTAAAAACAAAGCACATACTGTAATCATGAAGCCATAAAAACATAAAATCAAAGACAAACTAAATGTCTGTAATTACCAAAATTTTTAAAGGGGCAGTATTATGTTAAATTGACTCTTGAGCTTTACATCATGTTATAATGTTTTTCCCTCATCAAAAACATACAGGAGTGTTGCTCCAGTCCTTCAGACTAGTCAGTAGCAATTAGCAAACACCCAGTGGAACTGTGCACCTACTGAGCTTGTCTTCATCTAAAACAAAATGAGACCACTACTGAACTCCGCAACGTGATGATAATACTGTAAAAGGCATCCATGATGTATGTGAGGCCTGTGTGTTGCAACTTTCATTCTCATATTTGACTGGCTCTTGATTGAAAAACGAAAAACATCACTAGACCTGTTACACTACAACTTCTGAACTCTGGAGCCAAAGTACTGGACCCCTACAAATAGACCTATTCCTGTATCTATCCCTGGTCTGGTTGGGCACTAATTTACATCCAGACTTCACCATTCCCTATGAGCACTTAACATATTAATTTTGACAAACAGAGTTACCACCACAATGTAACACCAAAACCAAAGTACTGGCTGGGATGAATGATAGCTTTTGATAATCCTCTAGCCTGACAGTGGTTGTCCCAGCAGTAGATCATGGCGCTATGAACGACACAAGCTATTCTTAAAGCCTTCTGAGTCCTACTGTAGCCTCTCATGGAAACTCTATTAACAGCAACAGATCCTGGTTACGACACTTGACATATTTTCAAAAGGTCACAGTGTTGTATGGCTAAACAACAGGTGTGGAGTGCACGGTGTCCCCTGTTTGGCATGCACAAATTATGACAAAGCAAACGGCATAACATGGGGAGTCCAGAGAGCAATGGAAAAACTTCCAACAAGCTCAGAGGAGAAGAACCACAAGAAAAGACATCTTTGTGTGGACCTTAAAAAATACCATCCAGTTTATTCAATTCAAAGGGTTACTTTTATCAGACTATTTAATTAAAATTCCTCCTTTTATTACTGGGTAAGAATGTGTCTATATATATGGTTACATCTGTTGTGGTTTGTTCCCAAAGTTCATTGCAATAAGCCATCTGAGTTATTTCTATGTACGTGTCTGTTTTCAGAGTAAATACATAATCAAAGTCTATCCCATAATGAGTTTTGTGTTTGGAATAATTGTGGATGACCTGTTTATGAAAATAGGTCATTATTTATTTTACTATTAATCCCAGCTGTTTTGATTGACAAAACTTCTCTCATGAGAGTCTTGTGCTTGTCAAAGTATTTGCAGTTACACCAAAGAGATATTGCCCAATAGCATTGTGATGGGATTTAATTGAAATAATTACCTAAACAACAAGGAGGCAAAAGTATACATTTTTGAAAAAAACAAACAAACTCATAAATAAAAAAAATAAATAAAATTATTGGAGGGAAGACGATGCCATGTCTGTCCCTCTTGGACTCATTTGCACAATAAGTGTAGCGCTATAGCGTGACATTTAAAACCTAGATGGAAATATCCTTGCCTGACATCTGACATATTTATTTATTTCAGTATATTTTGGGGATTTTACGTGACAGACCAGCACAAAGTAATGTATAATGGTGATGTTGATGGAAAACGATACATGCTTTTTACCATCATTAGCATTTTTTTACACATAAAAATCTTAAAAGGTCTGGTGCCTATACGATCCAGTGCAAGCAACTGCCCCCAGAAGTCATCTGTTTAGTAAACACAGTCCATCTGAGTATAATTTAATCTCAGTTTAAATCCAGCTGTTCTGTAAAGGCCTCAGAGGTTTGTTGAAGAACATTAGAGAAGAAACACAGCAGACAACAAACACAGGCCAATGTTTATTAGAAGGTGCTCTAGTCAGGTGAAACTAAAATGTTTTTTTTTTTTTTTTTTTTTGGCCTACACTGTGTGGCAGATAGACCAACACTGTAAACACACTGAGTCCTGGCCTATTAAAGCTGCAGTTGGTAACTTTCATAATATGTTTTTTTACACATTTGTTAAAACTGTCACCATGCCCTGACAGTATAACATGGGACAGATAATCTGTGGAAAAAGTCAAGCTCCTCTGCCTCCTCCCTGTGGTTTTACAGCCATCTACCAAAATGCACTGCTCCTGGTCAGAAACAACCAATCAGAGCTGGTAGGAAGGTTTTAGCACTGTCAACCCTGCTTGTGTACACACTGCTCCATGTACCAATGGCAGAGAAACAACTTACTGTTACAGCAAAACTGTTTATCTGCCATCACTGGTGGCCATTCTAACTAGCCTGAGCGTCCACAACAGGCTCTGGTGTGGGGAGCTACCTGTAGCCTCGCAGAGCGCGGGGGAAAGGGTGTGAGCAGCGCACACAAGTGTGACCGATGGTGCTAAGACCCTCCTCCTGGCTCTGATTGGTTGTTTCTGACCATGTATTTCTACGGGTGGCAGTAGACAGAAGAGCTTGATTTTTTTCACAGATTATCTGTCTCATTTTATACTGTCATGACATAGTGGCAATTTAAAAAATTATAGCAGAGTTTAGTGGTAGCTGGGAATCCTCGGTGCTTTGTTTTGGTGTAACTTTTTAAGGTTATGCTGTAAAACATTATGTTGCACATTGACATTCTGCATATGTTGAGGTTTTAAACAATACTGTATTTCTTTGGTACACATGGATGTTGAACTGACAGGTGTTTTCATTATATGTGTACATTTACACCCCCACTTATTTTACATCTTTTGCAGATGTGTCACAATGGTCAGGATTGTAAGATTTTTCATAAAATACTGTTTTTCCCTCTTCATGTATTTTGAAAGGACCTTGAAGTAGAAATTCTTTGTTTAACCTATGTTTCTGCCTTTTATTCTTAAGTTATTTGAAAATATTTAAACTGAATCATTTTATATTTGTCATGTATTGTACTTTATGTAATCCACAAATAAAATGAATTGGAAAAAAATAAGAGCAATAAAATCTTTCCAAATAAAATAATTCAGTTCACTGACCTTTTGTTCTTAGCCTATTTTATGATACTGAAATATTGTGACATGGATTTGAAACTGTCATAATTTCAAGGTGACTCTGGTCCAAGCAACAATTACAGACACAGGAATGAGAAGTTTGAAATGGTTTATTGAATGGAGAAAAGAGCTTTCTGGATCTGTTGGAAGAGGAACACCAAGCCAGGAACAGGTCTGTACTGGAAGATTGGGGAGGGGTGGGGGGCAAAGACAGTTTCAAACAGAGACTGAGGTCGGGTTCTTTCTTTAGAAGAGCGAGTCGTGACCGTGAGGGAGGACAGACTATCCCCAGAACAGGCGGTTGGCTGGCTGTTGGGTGAGATGGTGGTCTGTGTCTGTGGTTCGGTCTGTTGCTTTCCTTTGACGGAGAAGAGGTACCATTGGAGAGTGGACCGGCAGGTGAGTCGGAGAGGATCAGGTGGGCATCTAGAGCGGTGAGGAGGACGAGAATGAGACGCCGGGGAAACAAACCCCAAGAGTTGCCAAATCAGCATGGAAGCTGAACACCAAAACTCTGGGAGGAACCTTCAGAGAGGTAATCTGTCAGGAGGAATAAAACCACTGGTAAGTTCTTGGAAAGTGGCCCTCAGAGGGCGCAGTCATACCACTAGTCAGAGTTAACCATCAAGATCTGTCTCAGGAAGTCCACTCCTCTAAATACTGCTCCTTGATGAGGTTAATTAACGCCACCTGGGAGCTGCACCAGCCAATCATACCCTGTGAAGAGGAGGAGAAAGCTGAACCCAAACAAACAGCACGCCAGTCTGAGGATACAACAAAACCTTTAGTTTAGAGTCACATTAAAACACTAATACTGCAGCTTTTCATGTCTCATTCAGGTGAAATAAGACAACTCTTACCAAATTTATTTAATTTAAAGTGAGAACAAATGACTTTTGAGACACCAGATGCTTGTAGTCACAAAAAACTTATTATCAGAAAAAATTATAATCAGTAAAACAGTCAAATCCCTTATGGAATGATTTTTCTGGCTATCCAAATGAAATCAGGATAACGCGTGATAATTATGCTTCAGGAAAAAAGATATCTTAGTATGTGGTGCTGCAAAAACAATGAAGACACATATTATATTCTTGCTAAATTTCGGGGGAAATTAAACTAAACGGTGCTTTTATTGACACAGATTAACAGAAGTGGTGACTTTATTAGACTATTGAAACTAAGAGAGGGAAACTGATTTCATGTGGGTCACCAGAACAATCTACCGAGTAGTAAATGCCTAATTCACCCATGAAAGGCTGTGTTAAACCTGAAACCTAATAGAAACAAAGCAAATTATAGGAATCTAAAGCCAAGAACACAAAATCATAGAAAACAAAGGAGTTTTTATCTGAACGCAATGAGAAGCTGTCAGATGCAAAGCTCATTGTCACAGTGCTACAGGTCAGGGACTACGTTTCCAACATCTCATTTTGGTCTCTTTTTACAAGATGCATCTTGGCATTTAGTTGCTCCACACTGCGTCTGTTGCAGTTCAATATCACCCTTGCCACTCACAATGAATGGAGGTGAATAAAGCACGATGTTTTAAGTTACAAACCTCAGATAAAAAGAAAGTGATATTAAGAGTTGAAAACTGTGTCTCCTGGTTACCAGCGTGCATCATCACTGAGAACAAAAAGGGCAGAAAATAATTTTTCAGATTGTTCCTGTTTGCTCATCCAGCAACTGGCTGAAGAATGATTTGATTCACCGTGACAGCCCTTCGTGTCTCCAGAGCCTGTGATGTTCTGGGTGGTTTTGCTATAACTGCTTACAAGTGAAATTGTTTCAGAAGGCAAAATGATTATTTTGAACACACCCCAATGAATTGTTCCTCCTGCTTCCATCAATCCAAGGGTATCAGAGTAAAGGGAGCTTTAGACAACTGCATGCCACAATTTTCAGATTTTTACTTGTAAAATAATTTTGAAACCCATGTTTCTTTTTCTTCATCTTCCTTGCTATAGCATGATTGTACTCTATTCTGCATTGGTTTAGGCTGTTAAAGTTTGCAGTTGTGACCTGACAAAATGTGAAAATGTTGAAGGGGTGTAAATACTTCCGCAAGACGCTGCATACCTCAGGCTGTACTGCTCTTTAGTTACCAGAATAAAGTTTGAGAATTCTTGACTTTAAAAAGGAGAAAAATATATTTACAGTTGTGGCATGTTTTGAAGGCCTGTCAGGGGCCCAAAAGAAAAAAAAAAAATAACTCTCTTCTCTCTAAAAATAAGAGCAACTCAGCTTGGCTTTTTAAATTTGCATATGAACTAACCACAAGACCCCTGAAACAAACTCCTTTGGACAGCCAGGAAAAAAAGTGGAGACATTTTTCCTTTATTGCCCAGAGTCATGTCTGAGAAAAACAAACACACTACATCAGCACAAACATATGATACCAAAAGACAGAGTGGAGGAAGGATGATGATTTGGACTTATTTTTTAAGCCTGAAAATCTTGGCTGTTGGGATTTATGTGTCATTTTGGATTCACTTATGCATTTTCTGAAAATGTATTTGATGTGTTTGCCTATATGTTAAGTCTTTCATATATTAAATTAACTTAGCTAATTTAAATGCTTTAAAATACTAAGAAGCAGGCACAAATTTAACTACACACAGTAAATGATTTGTTAATCTGATTCTACTGTTCGTATCAGTAACAGATCACAGACTGTGACAGTCTCTGAAATCATACATGTGGATGGTAAACTTTAGCTAAAATCCATTTACATATAATATGAAAATACTTATCTTATACTGGCTGCACAATTTTTTAGTATCCTTCGTCTTAGTAGAATAACCATGCAATCTCGTATAATAGTATTTTTTATCTGCTTCCGTCCTCCTGACTCTGCATGCTTAAAAGATAAACTTGGTTCCTCATCTGGCCTTGTTTGTCACAGTTGCTTTAATTATTTACAAATATTTCTCCGATTGTAGATATTTGCAAGTTTGTTTGAGTAGCTGTTTTCTTGCAAGTATTTCCTGACTTGTGAAGATCAACACATATCCATCCTAGTTATGTTCTTTACATAAAACCGAATAAAGTAACAATACCTTAATAGACCTAAAACTCAAAACACAAACTAACTAACTATATACACTATAAATAACTACTGTTGTTTCTATACTGATAGGAAGCAAGGGTATCTACATAGGCAATGGAAAGAACATGCCTCAGCTGAAATTAGAAGCAGGAAGTCCTTGAAACAAAAAGTCAATTATAGTATGTATTGCAACTTGGAATGTAAATAAAGTATTCAAAGCATGCATGCATAAAACCATGAGATATGCGACTGTAATCAGAATGAGTATTTCGAGAAAAATGAATTGAAAATATTTTTCCTGCTTATACAGAGATAAAAAGTAATCCGCAAAATGTATAAAACACTGAATTACTTTATTGAATTAAAAGTTTGTATTGAAGTATTTGGGGCCATGGTGGCCCAGAAGGTAGGAGTTTGTCCTGTGACTGGTGGGTTGCCGGTTTGAACCCCTGCTCCCTCCATCCCAGATGTTGTGTCCTTGGGAAAGGCACTTCACCCACTTTGCCTGCTGGTGGTGGCCAGAAAGCCCAGTGGCATTGATTGTATGGCAACCTTGCTTTTGACAATGTAGCTTATCACCATCAGCGTGTGAATGTATACTTGAATGGTTGAACGACTGATAAAGTGGAGTACAGGCCTTTTACCTTATTAACTACTTCTGTCCCTTTCACATTGAGCATGCAAGCTGCTTAGGAAATGACAATATATGGTTATTTTATTATTATTTTTTTTTAATCAAATGTATTAATAATTTTAGGAATTGTTGCTTTACAGAAATGTAGCACTGCCACCCCAGAAGGACAAATATACATCACATTGTATAACATTTAGTGCTCTCACAATATTTTTTAAAAGTAAGAGTACTACTGTATTGTGGTATTACAATACACTTTTCACATTTATATTTAATCATGTTATCACCGTATAAATATTATGAGTGTGATAACTTTTTAAATTTTAGTGGAGTAAAAGTGCATCATGTAGTATATTACATGATGGATATTTACATAAATATGCATAATATGTAAACATACATAATTTATAATGATACTATAATATATATAATGATAATTCATATCCCTATAATATATTACATTGTTCAAACTGATTTCTTTTGTTTGCTTTTTAATAATTTCTAGGACTGGGATGGCAGCCCTATGCTTCTACAGGTTTCTTGCAATTTTAAGTAGCCTCTATTGCTCAGAAAAAAAATGCAATATGTGCGTTCATAGTTCTGTGTATGTAATGAATTTTCTAAAGAAATATTGCAAAAATGTTATTTGTATCTGTATTTCGAATTAAAAGGACTTTAACCAGGACTGAACTGTATGCCTTTTTGACCATTTGAAGAAAAAAAGCTGTAAATAAATGCAGGCCCTGCTTTTTTATTTCAAGATGATTAACGTTGTTGCGTGCTTCTCCGTTGTAACAGCCTTGTTCTCCCAGCTCTAGATATAAAGTATACAGGAAGTTTCCCTGGGTGAAATTTAAAAGAAAGTGTCAGAACATATTAGCTGCACTCTTCTCATTCCGGGAACTGTGTTATACCGTAGGCTACTGTAATAAATCTGCGCTCATACAAAGACTATGTTTTCAGAAGAACCTCGCGAGGTTTGCTGGTCACAAATCTTCGTTACGTCACGGTCTCGTGGCTTAATGCCGGAAGAAGGGGATTCACAACGACACGAACGAGAGTAAAACACCAAGAAACGGCTTAAATTCATCCCCGTTTTCACCTTTTTCTTGCCTCCTATCGACGCAGAGATGGACGGCTCTGTTCGAGCATCGTCAGACTCGTCTGCTGGACCTCCACCGTATTTTAGAGGGTGAGGAAGCCGCCTTTGATTTTTGCAAACGTTAGCAGACAAGAGGGGGAGCTCCCTGTTTGATATGTCGTAAATCCTGGACCGCAGCATTATCCACGGCCGAAGGACTTCGCCACATCAGTAGCAGCAGTGTTAAATCTAACCGGGCTCTCTAACAGTAGCTGGGCTGTGTTTATTTCGGTGGGGTAATGTGAACTTTTGCTCCTGCAGAAATGAAGGCTCCTTGGTCTCTGCACTGAAGACTCTACTGTTCTTCACTATCCTCATGGTGACGCTGCCCATTGGCTTGTACTTCGCAACTAAGGCGTACATCTTTGAGGGTAAAAATCATTTGTTTGTCACCACTTTGTCTGGTTAAACAGCATTTCAGTTTGCGTGTTGTTTACCAATTTGGATGAAAATAACGAGGTAGCAACATAATGCACTTGTAAGACATCAAACGAGTTTGGTTTCTTTTAAGTGGGACTGAAAGAATTGCTTATTCAATAAATCCACAGTATAGATCTTATTGTGTTACTTTGATGCCTAAAAGTAAATAAAGATTGTTGCAGAATACTCCTACTGTTGTGATATAGCACTGGCCTAAGCTAAAGTAAATAATATACAGTAGACAGCAAATACTGCTTATAAACAGTTTGAAGAGCATTAGAGCAACGAAGAGGTTTAGATTCTGCCTTAAAATCTGAAGATATCAATGTGATTCATCCACAAGAACCCTCAGGAGTCACCCAGACATCTTGTGTTAAAAATATTTGAAGCATATACAGAAACTTGTAAAAGACTGTATGGATAATGCACGAGTGTTACTGCGTTTGTTTAGATTGCACACTTTTCCAAGAAATGTTTGTCACTGTAGTTTTATTTATCCATATCCTATATCTTGTAATAATGTCTAGGGAGCTTCAGTTTAAAACAGGTTTTTATTTTCATTGTATAAACATACATTTTCTCTCACTGAAATTAACTCAAACTTATCCTTTCTTGTTTTAAGTCAGTTAGGATTATCAAAATGATTTCTATTTGCTAAATGCCAGAATAATGAGAGTGAGATTTTTTTTTTTTTTTTTTTGTTACTTTCTCAAAATTCTAAAGTTTACTAACTCTAAAATAAACTGGAAAAGACCAGATGATGAAGTCATTGCATTATAAGCTTCTGATTGAGTCACTTTTTTTCCCCCAACATTTGAGTTAAAGGG
This sequence comes from Anableps anableps, assembly GCA_014839685.1. Taxonomy (NCBI): domain Eukaryota; kingdom Metazoa; phylum Chordata; class Actinopteri; order Cyprinodontiformes; family Anablepidae; genus Anableps; species Anableps anableps. The sequence continues at coordinate 14,646,677 of CM026074.1, forward strand.
AAATGCATCTCTGGATGTATTTTAGAATAGAATAGGGATATCTTTTATTTTATCTTTTATTTTCTCACAGTAGGGAAATTCAGGTGTATCAGCAGCAAGTTTAAAGGTAAAGGGGAACATGCATATTCACACAATGGTAAAATATATAAAAGTAAGAATAAGAGACTGCTCAGTAAGAGGTAACACCTCAAACATGCGTCTTCCTCGTGTGGCATCATGGGAAAAATCTGAAGAAATCTGACAAGATGGTTGTGGACCTCCACAAGTCTGGTTCATCCTAGGGTACAATTTTTTTTTTTAGATGCCTGAATATGTCACGTTAATGTTTTTAAACAATTATATGCAAATACAAACACAATGGCCATTCAGGGTGAGACGGATTTTGTTTCCCAGGAATAAACGTTTTTGTAGAAAATGTGGTATCAGCCCCAGAAGGAAAACAAAAGACCTTGGGAAGATGTTGACTGAAGCTGGTAAGAGATTTGTATTTTATATCACAGTAAAAAAAAAAAAAAAAAAAAAAAGTCCTGTACTGACATGGGCTGAAAGGCTACTCAGAGAGGAAGAAGCTATTATACCTAAGCAGCACAAAAAACATAATACAGTTTACAAATGCATACAGGAACAAAACTTCAACTTTCAAAACTCTCTCCTGTGGTCCAATGAAGTTACAGTTGAAGTGTTTGGTCATAATAATAATTTGCTAAAAATTGGAGGAAAAAGTGAGAACTTAGCAAACCTGAGAACAGCATCCCATCTGTGAAGCATGGTGGTAGCAGATTCATGTTGCATTGGTGTTTTGCTGCGGGAGGAACTGATGCAACATGAATCTGCTATCACCATATTGCATGATGGACTCTGTTGAAGTTCTACATTTCACCCAATCATCGCTAACATTTGTCCGTGACGCATGTAATGCGCCAGTTCAAGGCTATGAAGCTTAGCACAAATTGCCTGCGCTGTAAACAACCATCCCCCACTGCGAAGAGAGAGGAGGTGGGCCGAGCGAGATGGCTGTTAATTCGATTTTTAGAAGCGTGGCCAACACAGACCGAACTGCTTCGTTCACTTCCTCCTACAGGCAGATTATGATTCTAAAACAACGCAGCAAATCAGCGTCATCGTTCACAACTTCTCTTTCTGTTCGCTGATTGGCCCGGTTGAAATTCAACTGGAGAAATCCAGCTTAATGGGAGAAGGCCCAGACAGAGCACTGAAGAGAGATGAGAATCAAGCAGAATTGCATAGTAAGGCAATGGCTAGGCTATACCAGTATATGAATTTATTAAGCATTTCATGTGGTCAGAATTATAAAATAATATAAATCCAGTTACTTCCAACTAAAACAACAATTTGGACAAGGTGATAAATAAAATAGATGAGAGCAAACAAGTGAGATTAAGGTTCACCTGTCCATGAATGGTAGTCTGTCCAAAGAGAGCACTGCTGCACAAACGTTTATGGGTTAAAGAGCACCCTGGGTCCTTTTTAGGCGTGGTTGCTTTCTTTTCTTTAGCAAAAATATTATTTGCAGGGTGGCAGAATGGTCTCATTATCGACAGGTAAGTGCTTCAAAAAGGGTAGTGGTCATTTAAAATAAAATCTGACTATAGAATTGACTTGTACAGTAGAAAACTATTTTGATCTCTTCTTTTTGGCATCTGTCAATAAAGAGCAGCCAAATAGAAAGAAGAAATCTGGGAGAGGTACCCAAGTCCAGTCCTCCAGAGCTACCATCCTGCAACGTTTAGATGCATCCCTTCTCCAAAACACCTGGATCAAATGAACTGCTCCTTACCAGCCCTTTGCAGAGCTGAATGACTGCTGGGGAGGGAATTCAGCTATTTGATTCAGGTGTGTTGGAGCAGAGAAGGATTTAAAAGTTGCAGGTTGGTAGCTCTCGGGGACTGAACTTGGGCATCCCTGGTTTAAAGAAAAGACCAGTAAAACTTAGATGAACTAAATGCATGCAGTCCATCCACTATGTCTGGCATAACAGCCACTGCGATGAGCGACTGCACTGCATGGAGCTGCGTTTATGTTTTACATGCATGTAACTTTGTGCAATACTCGGTATATGGTTGAAATCTCTAAGGTTTATTTTGATAATTTTCATTTATTCCTAATGTCAACACTATTATGCACTTGTAAAAATACAAGAAAGCATTTTCTGCCATACATATGTCAGAGTTGGCTTTTATTCTGAATGAGGTTTTTTTGAATCTCAGAAAACATTTTTGAAGTTTCAGATATTTAATGCAAAGTCAGAATAACTTAAGGAAAATTTTGAAACCAGTCCAACCACTAAGGCAGAGCAACGGGACTTTATCCAAAACATCCAGGTGTTCAGGGTACAAACATATTGCTGAGAGTTTTTTGGCAGATTTTTCTAATTTCCAAGACGCAAAGTTCTTATTGAACAAACAAGAATACACAGAAGTTTTATTTATGAGCTTCCCACTTCTCCCGCCAGAATCTGTTGGTTTTGCACCTCTGGGCTCCACATCAATTCCTTTGCAAAATGTTCCCGAGGTTTTTATTTTTACACTAATTTCCATGTTAGAGTTTGCTGTTCAGGAATTTTTAAGAAAAAAACATGACATTTTTACACCTCTCACGATAACTTGAACTTTTTATGTGTTCTTTGTAATGAACTAAGATAATTAAAACATTCGTAGCACTAACGCAGCATCTCCTCCTCCTCTCAGGTTCGATGAAGATGTCGAGCTCCGACAGCTACTTCTACGCGGCCATCGTAGCCGTGCTCGCCGTGCATGTGGTCTTGGCTCTGTTTGTTTATGTTGCCTGGAACGAAGGCACGCCTAAAAGCAAGGGCAAACATGATTAAGGCATGCCCTTATCAGCCTCTGAGGCCGCTGGAGATGGTCAGACTGCGGGCAGGGATCCACAGTGCTGTCTCCTGCGGGCATCAACACTCAATGCCGCACCATCTATGAACCAGACAAATTGTCAGGGGGGATCTGGCTTGGCTCAGGCTTTAACCCCAGGGTTATAAGCAGGAAGTTGTGTATTTTCCTTGACGCAGGGGTGCAAAGACCGGAGGGTGCAGTTTTGTTGCTAGGCCCCAGCAGGCTTGTTTCCCCACACAAAAATGATTCCTTTTGTTGACTGAGGACAGTTGTTGAAACCTTTTGTCCTCAGATGCTTTTTGACCCAGGGCTCTGAGTCCCTCCACACTAAGAGTTTATGTCAAAATTCATCTGCAAAACATGTTTTTTAAATTGAGTTTGATCTATTTGAATCAAGAAAACAGTTGATTACTATGTCCTTAATTTTCATCCTTGTCCAAATGCATTAAAGGTTTCCGTCTGTATTTTGGAGCAAAGTTATCCTAGTGTCTTGTGGGTACCTTGTGAAATCGACCTCATTCATCTCATTCTCGATGAAGGTTTTTTTTTTTTTTTTTTTTTTTTTTATTAATTTTTTTTTTTTTGTTGCTGATTTACAAGTGTTTGTCCACTGTAGTGAGGGGATGTTATAAAACATGGATTAGAAATCATCGAGTCCTTTGTATTGGAGATGTTACGTGATGTTAGAGTAATACAAGTAGGGTTTGTTGAATTTCTCAAATAAAGCTTAATGCTTTTATTAGTCGCATGTTTTTTTTATTCTGTTTCATTAAAGTTCACTAACATAAAAGATTTTGTATTGAAATTATTTGACATGTTCTTTTGATTACACTGTAATTATGCGAATTTCAATTAAAGAAATAATTCAGAATTTTAAAGTGAGGTTTAGTCAAAAGGTTAAAAGTACTTAATATCTTACCTGCATTAGATAACTTGGATTATCTTCTTTTGGCTACAAGTGTTCTTGTCCTTTTTTCAGGTCATAATTTATTTGCTGCCCCCTAAACAGCACCAGCCTGTTTAAAGCTGCAGTAGGTAAATTTTATCTGATGTTTTGTTTTTTTTTTTTTTGCATATTTGATAAAACTGTCACTGCACATGTGAAAATAACTGCATCATAAAATAGTGTTTGCTTAAACCACCACAATGTTTTGGGCACTGAAGTTGTTTTAAGAGAGAAGTAAGCTCTGGTTTTGGCCCTTGTAAAATCAGGAGTTTGCTTCAGCCTCTGGGACCAACAAATATTTATTGAAGAGCTGATGTTAATCACTTATCTTTTAACAGTAGGTCAGTTCAAGAACTGTTCCTTTAAAAAGGAGGATTTTTGTGTAAAGTTCATGTTTTTTATGAATAAAAGCCTTGTAAAAATGAACTAGTTTGTGGTTAAACAAAAACACAAATTATGTCTGTGGATTCACAAAAACCCTCCTATCTTTCAAAGGATCTGCTGATTAAAATCTTTGGGGAACTTTTTTTTTTAGGTATGCGCGTGATGAACAAGCTGTACCACCACAAGAGGCTTTAACTTTTCCCCACCATCTGAAAAAAAGCATCCGCACAAATATCAGTCCTGTGTTTGTGAGTGTTGACCTTCTGAGGCTGGCTTTGTCATAGAGAAGGTTTCTAACAGTGTTTATCCCACAAGCATATTTAACTGTCACAACATTAATAAGACCATCAGGCAGTAATCTAGTACTGCACTGAAAGCAACTTTTTTTCACACCCTAAATGGATTAGGTTGGAAGAAAAATGAGAAAATAATTTTCTAATCATTTTGAATTAAAAGATATGTTTAATTTCCACACAAAATTAACCTAGTTTCTCTGTGGCCTCAGAAACACTGTAGTGAAATGAATCAATTAAGCCATGATAACAACACAATCTTTCAAGAGTCCATGAGCTGGACTAAGTTGTGTTGAGGGTTTGAGCTGTCACATGGTGACCGCAAACGGTCGGCCTGTTCCCATATCCCTATAAAGAGACCAAGGGGAGCACAGACAGATCTGATGCCATAATGACGTTTTCTGCCTCAGAAACCATGTCAGCAGCTGACTTTAGTTCACCCCCCCACCTCCTCGCCTATGAAGCACCTCTGCTTTGCGCCCGCGCTGTTTTCTGCTAATAGCGAAGTTGGACCTATGCAGGCTGCATTGATCTCAAACAGGGTGGCGTTAATAAGGACAGGCCTGTGAGCAGCCTGACTGATTCAGCTATCAGACATCAGAAGTTCTCCCCTTTTTCCTTTTGGTTGATATTTTATCAGTTAAGCCCTGCAGCACCAATGGGTTGGTGCAAGGGCAGGCTTTGCTTCTGGCCCGTTGTCATTCGTCACACATTCAAAGGATTGGAAAAACGTGTCAGGATGATGGAAAAGAAGCCAGAGTGTGAGGGTAATTGTGTCAGGGATTAAAAAAAAACCACACATGAACCATCTTCTGCAATTCTTCGTCTTCCTCTTTTAAACCCACAACTTACTGCTAATTCAGTGCACTGACTAACTGCTTTTGGAGACACACATGTAATATACCATTTCAATGCTCTGGAAACCTCCCCATTTTAATTCATAACAACCCAAAGTAATGTCCATCCAACCCTTCAGTCATGTGGCATTGTTTGAGTTTGTGATGTCATAACTTTCCACAATGGAGGTTTGCCTGCACAAACACAAACTCTAACCAAGGACTTTTGGTCTAGTTTCTAGTGCAAATAGGAGCTTGTTTTAAGTCAATAATTACTTAATATTGATTTTAAAAAAGTACTAGTTATAAGTGAAATAATCTCCCAGTGGAAGAAGATATTTTAATTTATAATATGGGAAAAATGTCTTTTTCCACTGGCAGATTATTTCATCTATAATTAATACTTTTTCATCAATATTAAGGAATTATTGACTTTAAAAATATCGTGCTGAAAAGTTACTTGGAAGTTAGTTTTGTCTTATTTCAAGTGTATTCAAGATATTTGCAATAGAAAGTAGACCAAAAATTCTTGGTAAGATTTTTTTTTTTGTGGTATAGCTGTGACACAACCAGATGATACGTCTCAGATTAAAGCACATTTAAAGCACCTGTTTTTTGTTTTTTTTTTTTTATGAATTATTACAATCAAGCATTAGAACATCTACAACAAGATTTAACCACCAGTGAAAAATAAAATGTTTTCTTGACTAAGATGTCCAATACCAGTCTCAGAGGATTTATATTTCAGGTTCAATAATATTAAATAATAATATACAAACTCTAGAAAGTCAGACCAAAAACCACCTGCATCTACTTTTGTTATACATCCATGTGCACAATATCTATTTCATAAAGGACAATTTAGATGCAATGTCTGTTAGGCTTTTACATTCCAGTAATTGCCCAAACCTCATTTAGAATTTAGTAACCGAGGTATAAAGCTGTGGTGATAGCAGAAAAAAGTTAAAGAGTAAGGAGTATGTAGGTTTATCACAACTGATATCATCATTATAATATTTGACAATCATAGGAAAATTCCTAATATTGTGACTGAGCGTAAATGTGGTTTCAAAATCATTGTTCATTGGGCAGACAAGTAAAATCTGTAAATGAGATGAAGAATTAGTGTGGAAGCTAATTTTTAACAAGGATGATCACAACTGATGCATGCTTTGCATAAAAAAAAAAAATAAAAAAAAAATCACATCTGATGGTGGAAATTTTTTATTTATGTATTTATTTTAGAAATGTTATCCATGACATTCATACATGTTATATAACTTCTAATGTCTTTGGAAGGAGAAATAAGGTTCTGGTTCTTCGACCTAATATACATGAAGGACTCTAATATTTTTATTCTAAAACAAGCACTTAACCAGGAATCATGAATGACATTGCAAAGAGGAAGTCCAGGAATGTCCAGCAGATGGCGCACTCGATGCACAAATGACAAGCAGTTTTGAAATTGAAGTAAAGAAAGAGGGCAGCAGAGTACTGTCACGCTGGAGGAGATCAGTCCAACTGAACACAGAAATATAACCCCACTTTAATGCTGCTTGTTTTGTTCATCTAGGTAAATAGTCGTTGTTCGGGATTTTAAGGTGGATATGATCAAATGAAACTGACTTCATCTTACCCTTCTTGAATGGGATGTTCTCCACAGAATATAAAGCTTTGCAGAGATTTGGCTCCTTGCTCTTATGTACAGAGCTTTATTGAATTTAACTGGAGCCATATGAACAGTTAAGTGGGACAAGCAAGCACTTGATCTTCTTTGAAACAAAGCCTTCATATGGAAGTCATACACTTACATAATCACCACTAAAACACAGCACATAATATTCTCAATGCTTGCACAAAACACAACACTCACACTGGCATCTTGAAAACGTCTCACTTGAATTCTGATGAGGAAAACAATGATAGCCTCATGAAAGAAGTCACTTTGTTTAATGGATGTCAAATTATGTTCCACTAATTGGGGGTGACGAATCATGTTTTGTTTTGTTTTTTTTTATATTGAAGTTCATGCTTTAATCTGTCCAAACTGTTTTTGCATAGCACATGAGGCTAACAAGGGTTTGATTTAAAAAAAATTAAATAAATAAATAAATAAAAAAAAAAAAAAAAAAAAAAAAAGATTCATGCAATTAAAATAATAAGTAGGAATAAAATCTGAAATGTGTTGGATAGAAACAAAACACTGATTTGTCACCTTGTAAAATTAATTCATAAACCTTTTACAAGGCTAAATTGTGATCATAAGACGCTGTCATATGTCTCATTCACCACAGACCATGAATTTAATATCTGCAAGAAAAACCTTTTACTGATCCATCAGTAAGGTACAGTTATAGCTGCATTATATTGAGAGAGTAGTTCGATTTCTCCTGGTCTTGGCGGTTACCTTTCAGTCATTTAACAAGGAATGTTAAAAGGCAATACAGCATCAAATGTATGTAAGATGAAATGTAGAAGAATGTAAAGGCCCCAATTCTAGCAGGATACTCTAAGATACAATCAAAACATTTGCAATCAGAGTTTACTCTGTGAAAATCTTCAAACATTATGTAGTTCAAAGAATTTTTGAAGGCAGAAGTGTCATATTGGTATTAATAGGAAGTGTCCTGCGTTGATATAACACAATAAATGTAACAGTGTTTGACAGAACTGTTAATCTCAGTGGAATCCGCTAGTTTGTGGGGTCTGCATTAAAGTCCGTCTGTTATTAATTGGTTGACACAAAATCTGCTTGTCATCAAGACTTGTATTCTAAAACTCAATCAGCCATTTAGACTCCAGTAATAGGTTGCACATTTCTAGCTATAGCACCCTCCACGCTTCTTTATAACCCTGGTAAAAATATGAAAAAAGTATTAAAATAAAATCACTTTTTATTGTAGTAGCAGAATATTACACATAAACATTTGTGAAAATCCCAACTTTTTTCAGTACATTTATTCATATGATGAAAAAAATCCCAAATTTAGAAAATTGTTCTTAGCAAAATCAATAGGTTCAATAGGTCTTGTCTCTTCTAACAAACCCTCTAATATAGGAATAACTGAAGTATGTTTTTACTTACAGCTTACTTTTTAAGTTTCTATAAGTGTCTAGGAACTTTTTATTTTTTTCCTTATTTATGATTCACAATATCCTGTTTCCCCAGGGTGTGAGTGTGACATGACAGATACATTTCTCTAAGTCACTCTTCAAAATAGGGAAGGCAAGAAAGCATAACATTCAAGTAAGTCAAACATGTTAGGGGTTCCTAAGCCTGCCATAGAAACCATTCATTTTAAGTGTTTTGTAAACATTGGTGGAAACAAGCGAAGCTGTAAATTAATTCAGTGATGAAAACTTAATACCTAAAGGTGCAAAGCTATGCTATGCTGTGATGTGTAGTTATTTAAAGTTTTGGGGTAGCTTAATGATTTTGTTTCAGTGAGCTGCATAAAATCATAACTTATAACTGCACATCTGTTATCATTTAAAAAAACAACAACATATATACACCTTTTCTGAAAAAAAGAATGTGTTTATGTGTAAAAATGATTTTAATTTTTCACCTTCATTTCAAAAGAAGATACATTTTATATTACCCAGTATTTTAGTTTCTTTGCTGATTTATGGTGCTTTATATTGTAAATAACACTTCTGAGTATCCAATTATTGTATTTTACTGAAATGACACGCACTAGCTGTGCAGCACATTGAGTCTGGCATCTCTACAAGCATAACTAAAGCCCTTACACCCAGCCAAAACTCAAAATTTTGGGGAAAACACTGGGAAAAACATGATTTATGAGGGGCATGACTCTTTTGGTTTTAATACTTTTGAAAAGGACAATAACCTGTTTTGTTTTTCCACTGACAGAGCCAACACTGAAAGGAAATCATTATCAGTAAAGAAATGAGAGTGCTTCATCGTCCTGAACATGCTATTTCAAGGTTTTCAAGCTAAAAGTGTGCATGTTCTGTGCACTGTCTACAGAACAGTATGAATCTTTAAACATGATGTGGTTTTTTCCTGCTTAAACTTGTCAGTTTTGATATAGTGATATACAGATGACTCATTCTACACCTGACAGGTTCTTATTTCAGCTAGATTAAATAAAACGTTGTAGGCTGAAGCAACAATATCTGTTTTATTTCTGGAGTTGATCCTGATTTATTCACATTGCCTGTCAAAGTATTATCATAAACTTTTTAATATTAAAATTTACTGGGATGTTTTTTGTGACAGACCAACACAACTTTGTGCATAAATTTAAGATGGAAGGAAAATGACATGGTTTTAATGTGTTTTGCAACTAAAAATCTGAAGTGGGACGTACATTTGTATTCAGCCCCTACTTGAATCAGTAGTTGGTGTGATTACCTATCACTTTTGCAAATCTGAACACAAATCTAAATTTCTGTAGGATCTTTGCAAAATAGCTCAAGCTCGGCCAGATTGGATGAAGAGTGAAATATTGCCACGGATTCCGTATGAAATTTACATCTAGGTCATTCCAACACTAGAGTATAGTTTGATCTAAACCGTCAAGTAGTAGTCCTTGGCAGAAATTTAGGGTTGTGGTCCTGTTGGAAGGTAAAGCTCTGCCCTAATTTCAAGTCATGCAACAGTATCTACCAGCTTTTGTTCTAGAATTGTTCTGTATTTAGCTCCATCCATTTTCCCTAAAAAGCATCCACACAGCATGATGCTGCTAACACCATGTTTGGATGACCTGTCCACTGTGTTCCTTGATCTTCATGATGCTGTTTGATGATCCTTCATAGAACAAGATCAGTTTATCAGTTTGTAATGCAGGCCAACAGCAGTTGCCCAGGGTGACATTGGAAAGCAGCATACTCTAAAATACAATCAAAAAACATTTACAATCAGAGATTATACTCTATGAAAATCTTCAAACATTATGTAGTTCAAGGAATTTTGGAAGGCAGAAGTGTCATATTGGTACAAATAGGAAGTGTACTGCACTGATACAACACAGAATAAATGTAACTATACTTGACAGTGGTGTTAATCTCATTGGGATCCACTAGTTTTTAGTCAGGGTGGTATTAGAAAGGGTAGCTCAAGTGCAGGACACAATAAAAAAGAATTTATTTGTCTGTAAGTTGTGCCATGAACAAATTATCTATTGCTTTCGTGGACAGCCAGTGGTGAGTTTCCACCCCTGTGTGCTGTATAGCTGCCTCCTGCTTGCTGCCAAGAACAGGCACATCAGCCTATGTTTGCTCTTCACCCACACTATGCCCACATGGGGGGAGTTATCCTATGACAGTTAAATTTCTTCTTCTAGCTGGAGTGTCCAAGAGCTACTTTTAGCTGCACCCAACTGGGAGATTTGAAAACTTACAAATTTACAAACTGGGACTGTTTCTGTGGATGTTTGTATCATGGAAACACTCACAAAGAGTAGACAATACGGAGCTAACACAGAAAAACAGGGCTAACAGATCTGTTGTTAGTCAAAGTAAGCTGTATGGTTAGCACAACTTCAGGCACTTACATATGGAAAGGCTTTATGGCAGGCCACATACGTAAAATGCAAAAAGTGAAAAAAAGGTTCTTCAAGCAGGCAATTGCTTGCATGGATTTTATTTAGGGATGTCAGCACAATGGGGTAAATTCATATGCATGCCACACTTTTCAGATTTTCTAAAAGATTTTGAAAAGCATGTAATATTTTCCTTCAACTTCACAGTTACGATTTACTTTTTTGATAATATCTCAATAAAATGCAATGAAATTTGTGGTTGTAATATAATGTGAAAAAGGGGTATTAATATTTTTGCAAGGCACTGTAAATGTGGGGCTGATTTACATAATGTAATACAAAGTATACAAAATAACAGCTGCAAATGGTGATCTTCCAGTATAATCATTTCCTTTTCTTGATTTGGAGCTGAGACATAAATGAACCGCCGGCGGTGCAAATTTAAGACAGGTTTATTTCGAGCAGTTAAACAAACACGGTCATCACCAAGTGCTTTACAGGAAACAAACATAAACACACATACAAACAAGGATCAACCCAAAAAAATGTGTTCACAATTATCTACTTCATGGCTGTCAAAATAAAGTACAAAAACAAAAGAGACAGCACAAATCCTGGAACTCCTGACACCAGTCCAACTTCTTCTGGAATCAGAAACAGCCAATCCAGTGCTCAGTGTGTTGTCACGTATTGCACAATTCTTCACTTCAAGTCACAGCAAGTGAACTTGATCGTGACCTCAAAACAGGCAAAGGAAGCTAAACTTAACTCTTCACCCTATCTTATTTCATTCACTGAAGTCAAGCCAGAGCCAAACACGTTCCTGCCCTGGAGTCTAAGAACTTTCTAAGCTTCAAGAAAAATAAAGAGGCAAATTTAAACCTGACCAAACCATGTAATTCAATGCAGAGAGAGAGTCATACCATACACATGCCAATTCAGTAATCACCAATACAAATCAATTTTTGATGATAACGTACTGTTAACCTAATTTGTGTCCCACAAACAAATGTGACTTGGGGTAGAATAAAAAAAAAAAAAAAAAACTGGTTTCACAAATTCTGAAATTAAATGGCAGCAAAGAAAAAAAAAGTTCATTTGAAAAATGTAACCCATGTGTGTTTAGGTGTACAAGTACACTTGTATTCTCTCCTAAATGTAAGCCCCCTCCAAAGTTGGAATGAGTCAAACCTGAGTCGCCTGTGTGAGAGGGTGAGTTCAGCATGTACAGCAGCTTTCCTAACAATGTAAGATTCCTCTCACAACTGTTTTAAGACCCTTCCAAGAAACATATACCTCCTCATATCTTCAGATCGTCTATTCTAGTCCGGCTGCTGCTGTGCTTCCCACCATGACCGGACCTAGTCTGCGTAGGAGACCCTGGGGCTGATACTGATCCTTTTTTTCCTTTCAGGTCACATTCCTCTGGCTTGCTACTGCTCCTCTCCACCGCCAGATTGTCCTTATTCTGCTTGTAGGCCGCCTTGCTGTGGTAAGGGTGGAAGGATGAGTCTGTGCCTTCGGACAAGGGGGAGAGGTTATAGCTTGGTACTGGAGGGTAAGCTGGCTGGACTTGTTGGTGTCCTCGGAAGTAATCATCATAGCTTGGCACAAGCGGCACGGGAGTCTCTCTGTGTCCCTTGGAGATGATCTGCAGGTTCTGTTGACCCCTCCTGAAAGTGATGCCTTGGCGGCACTTGGTGAAGCCCAGATGGTAGATCTCTATGAGGTTTAGGAACAGCGACACACTGGCCACCCCAAGCATAAAGATGATGAAGATAGTTTTCTCTGTGGGACGGGATATGTAGCAGTTAACTACATTCGGACAAGGTGGTCTGTCACATGTATACATTGGTTTCAGCTCAAAACCATACAAGAGGTACTGGGCCACAATGAAGCCCACCTCAAACAGTGTCTTAAAGATCACATTGAAGACATATGTGCGCAGGAGCTCCCCCTGGAGCCGCACCCGTCCCTTCTCATCCCTTATGAGAGCTTTCTTGTGATGAGCATCCACAAGGGGACCTTGTTTTTCAGCTTGTTGTTGCCTCTCTTTATCTTTCTCCTTCTGCTTCTCCTCCATCCGCACCAGGTGGAGAATGTGTCCCAGATAAATGAGGGTGGGCGTTGACACGAAGATGATCTGCAGCACCCAGAAGCGGACGTGGGAGATGGGGAAGGTGATGTCATAGCACACGTTCTCACAACCGGGCTGCTTGGTGTCGCAGGTGAACCCCGACTGCTCGTCGCCCCACACCTTCTCGGTGGCGGCACTCAGGATGAGGATGCGGAAGATGAACAGCACAGTGAGCCAGACCTTTCCAACCACAGTGGAATGCTCCTGGGCTTTTTCAAGAAGCTTTCCCAGCAGGTTCCAGTCTCCCATGGCTGTGTCAGGTCACTAAGACTGAATTGAAGAGGGGTGACACAAAAATCTTTTATCGTAATCTGTAAATTATAAATAAAAACATTTAGAGTGTGATTTTTAAAAAAATCCTAAATGACTATAAACTGTCTAAAAAGTTACCGGAACTTCTCATCATGTAAGTCTCTAACGAACTGAGCTGCAAACTGAGTATTCAGCTGCTGAGTAAGTAATGGCCTCATCCATGTGGATGCATACAGGATTATAGTTACTTTAGGAGGGTATATATTTGGTGGGTGCGGACAGAGGGAAGGCAGGTTTCAGGCATGATTCTGCATGTCCTGGCCTTCATCACCCAAGCCATGGCAACATGATCCCTCAAGAAGGTGACATCAAAAACTGGGCAGATGTGGTGGAGGTGCAAACTAGAGACATTTGATTAGTGCTGTTACTGTCAGCTTCAGATACAAATTATGTTATAAATGTTTTCCACCTCAGACAGGCTTAATGTTCAATAGCATGTTGCTGCTGTGAGTTGAACTGATATCTTGGGAGTCACTACAAAGACATTTCTTAAATGCTTTAACAATTACAGGCTGAGCAGTCACTTCAAGGGAGTATACAGAAACTCAAAGAATTGAGTTAAAAATTCTAACCTAATAAAAGGTTGGAAAGAGCTTCTCTTAGGATCATTGAAAAACTTCTCATCTAAGATCTACCACTTTTTGCTGCAAACTAAAAGGTCAAAAAACACTTCTAAACGCATAAATGGTATAAAAAACTCACATTTACTGGTGAAACCACCTCGTTAACCCAAGACATCTCCTGGAGTGAAGCTTTTCATGTCATGGAGGGTCCATGGGGTCATCATGTTCTGCAGACAGGCTTCAGTCCGGCGCCTGAACCGAGGGCCCTCAAGCAATGCCCTTGAATGGACAGGAAAAGTGAAGTCTTTCTTGTGAGACGCTTCGTTCCACACTGAAAAAAACATCTGACTCAGTTGTCCATCGTCAAAGCTCAACACGGGCAGAAATCAGGACCCAGGCTGCGGCCCAGGGGTCTTCCTCTGACCACCGCAGACACCTAGTCCACTGGAAGCCTTCTTAACCATGTCCAGCTTGCTCTCCCACAACACCCCCCTCCCCTCTGTGGTTAAATTTGGCACAGTGGGCTCTCTCTAATGTAAACTTCTGAAGACCTTTCTTTTCAGCTGTTACACTGAGTGACAGGGAAGCGAGCCAATGATGTTTGTCTGTTAGGCCTGTCTAGCCAAAAGAGCTCCTCGGGTCTAAATATAGCACAGGAGCCTATCTCCTATCACTGAGGGTGGGTGGGTGACATGATTGGGAGATGACCAGCCTATGGTATCCTAATGTTACAGCCTAAAGTGACACAGAGGAGAAAAGCAAGCTGTTGGTTGTAAAATAACTCAACATGAAGTCAATTGATCAGGTAGTTTATTTCTTTATATTACACAATGTACACATAATAATAACCGAACATGCTGCATTTAAGGTGTTTACCTGGCTGTGAACTGATGCATTTTTATATATGTATGTCAACAAACAAGTATTTGAGAGCATAACAATGTGTTGAGTCAACTATAAATTATATGTAAAAACAAAGATGGTGCCTTTTGACATGAAATTTTAAGAACCCGACTGATACAAAGTAATGAGCCATACACAGACGCAGGTTCTAACCGGGATCTGCTGAATAGCTAATCAACTTCAAACAATTATTAGAGTCAAGAAGAAAGGCGATGTCTAGAACCTTTTTTATATATATATATATATATATATATATATATATATATATAAAAAGCAACATCTTCAGTAAATGCTAAATTTTCTTAAGTTTCATCCTCTTTACAAACATTTTAAAACAGTAAAAGCAATGTTATAATTTTGACTTTGAATAACGCCTATGTTTAAAAGCACTTTGTAAATGTTTTGTTTATTCATATGATTTTTGACATATTAATTTTAAGGGACTATTTTCTAGCTTTATACATAGTTTGTTGTTGCATGAGTCCGAGTGAGTCAACATCCCATCTGAATAGTTATAATAGTTTGTCTTTTAAGGCAGTCTACTAAGGTATGTAACAGTTCTACACTTCTGCACAAAGTTAAACATTATCAGTGAGTTTACAATGAACCAACCTTTTCAACAGTCTTCTATCCAAGCAGTTGCAGCAGCTTTGATAAAGGCAACAATAAATATGATCTATGAAAGCATATTTTCTTATCTAGCGTCTTGATTGCTTCAGTGATGTTCACTCTTGTTTATACTTTTTTTTTTTTTTTTTTTTTTACCAGGCCCATAGCTGCGCATTTCGGTCAAACTTTATACACAAGAAAGGTGGATGTAGTTTTGTAACCTTAAAGGTGTGGATAAAAAAAGAAAAAAATAAAGCATACAACCTGTTGTAACATATGCCCATGTGCAAACTGATCCAGAATTGGTTTCCAAAATGATACATTTACAATGGAAATGTTTCACAGCATCCATTTTATGCTAGATTTTTGTGTTCTGGAAGGGGTTCCTCTATTTCACAGCTCATATATACAACCATGCTGGCATTAAACTGGACACTTAAAGAGCATGGACTGACTGCAAGACCTGCAAGATCTCTTCAAATGCATCCTGCTTGTAATGCTCTGTCATTCAACAAAAATGCAGCCCTGAACGAAACAAATGAAGGCATGACCGTGGACGGTTTGCTTAAATCAGGCAGTTTTCCCACAGTGTCAACTTGTGTGCAAATGAGTGGAGGACACAGAGAAAACAACTTAATGCATCATTGTTTCTTCAGCAATACTGGATTTGTAGAAAGCCATTGCCATATCTTCATATGCTTGAAATGGTTTAGGGAAGAAAAGCATCAATTAAATGAATATAAAAAGGAAACAAGTAAATTATATATATATATATATATATATATATATATATATATATATATATATATATATATATATATATATATATACACACACACACACACACACACACACACACGGTAAAATAATCAAATATACAGTTTAGGTGTCATTAATGCAAAGGATACTTATTACAGGCATGATTCATTAGTTTAATGAAGCTTCAGAAGGCTGAACACCTCTCGCCCTTTTCAGTTGGGCTCTTTTTGGTCACAGTTAACTTTGACTTGAGAGAATGATCTGCTATCAGCTGATTGATTTCATTTTGTCTGTATGAAGACAACCTTTGAGTTATCCAAGCTGCTTTTGACTCATCCTCGGGGCGACTCACGCACCGTTTGCAGGCCCTGCCTATGAGGTAAACCACCTCGGCCAGGTTGAGCAGTACACAAACTCCAGACACTGCCAGCATGAACACCGTGAATATAGTCTTTTCTGTTGGTCTTGAGACGAAGCAGTCCACCGTGTTGGGGCAGGGGTATGAGTCACATTTCACCAAACGCACCATTTTAAAGTCAGGATAGATCAAGTAGAAGATGTAGAGGAACGCCACCTCAAAGATGAGTCTGAAGATGATGCTGATCATGTATGTCCACCAAAGAGCTCCTGTGATCTGAAACTTCTGGTTCTTGATGTGCTCCAGCTCCTTGGGGCTGCTGCGGCCCGACCTTCTCAGGGCCTTCTTGTCGACATGTCGCCGGTGGGCCACATGCATGGCCACCAGCAGTGCCGGGGTCGAAACCAGGATGAGCTGGAGAGCCCATAGCCGGATGTGCGAGATGGGGAAGAACTGGTCATAGCAGACGCTGTTGCAGCCGGGCTGCTGGGTGTTGCAGGTGAAGCCGGATTTCTCATCCCCCCAAACGCTCTCGGCGGCAACTACCAGCACCAGGATGCGGAAGATGAAGATGACAGAGAGCCAAATGCGTCCGATGCCGGTGGAATGCCTGTTTACACCGCTGATCACGGCATAAAAGGTTCCCCAGTTCATCTTCGACTCCAGGTCTGCAGAAAGGTTAAGGTAGAGTACATCTCTATTTATTCAAAATGCATTTCAAAGAAATGGATAAAAAAAAATAAAAAAAATGTAAAAGCCCCATGAGATAAAAAAAAAAAAGAAAAAAAAAAGAATAATAAAAGACAAACTAAGCCTTTCCAGCACACTGCCAATAGTTGGTCTACTAAACTCCCCTCCATCAATGACTATCTCGATGAAACAAAATCAAAGCAAAACGTTCCAAGATTAGTGTTCAAAGCCTTACCAGGCTCATCCGGCGGTGCAAGCGGCGTAAGCAGCACCGGGGCCAAAGATGACCATTCTGAGGCTTGACATGAACATCAAGCTGGGCTTGTAGGACACAGCTGAGAAGAAATGCCAAAGTGGCCTACTGGCTCTATAAAAGCAGGGGCGATGGCCTAACACAGAGCAGCATCACAAGACGCAAGATATCGAAGCCAATTGCAAAACTTTTGCTGAGCCACGTGGTTTGCTGACCCCATATTAATACTGTACTCCAAAACTGGCCTACCACTCATTCACAGACAGACAGACAGAAGGACAGCTGTAATTTCTTCAAGGAGCCAGAAAGACAAGTCTTCTCTAATGGCAAACATACAATAAAACAAAAAGATAATTTCCTTTCAAAGACTATACAGAATATGTTGTGTAAGGACCTATCCTTATCCCAAATGATTAGTTAGAATACTTTCTAGTTGATGTTAGGGGCACATCAGTTACATCATTTCCAATCTCTGTTCACAATTAATGTTAGTATATTCAAAATTAAGAGGACAGAGTATGTATTTTACCTTCGGCTGTGGTGGTACACAAAAATGTGTACAAAATGGGAAGAAAATGAATAAATATTGTGTTTTTTAGCAAGCCAAAAGGCTGGACTGAAAACACCATGCGTTTGGAAAATGCAAATCATTCCTCCGCTACTAGCCGCTGCCCTGCACCGTAGCAGTCATATGCTCTTATGTAAACTATTTACATACAATGGTGGCCTTTATCAGGCTGCAACAAGACTCTTTAGAATTCAGATCAAACGCCTCGATTTCCGCCCACCCCGGGGCAAAAGAAGGAATCTGTGTGGACACAAAAGGCCTCAGCCCTGCCACATTATTTATTGTGCTTGGCAGGGCAGTGACGTGAAGGAAGCTTTTGACCTGGGCCACCGCTGCAGAGAATCAGGTTGGCAGTTCACAAAATGCATGACTGTTCAGATGATCTACAGACAAATAATGTAATGATCCTCACAACTGCTCCAGCAAATTCTTTTTTTAAATGTGTTACACAGTTCAGGGCCGTTTTTGAATTGTTTTCAAAACACTCTGGCCACACTATTAGCCCACTTTTGTTGAATTACGACAAATTATCTTTTACAACAGCAGAGTCTGTGCAGTCTATGAAAGAGCCTTTACTGCACACGAAATGAAAGCGAAACAAGATGAATCATTCATTGCTCGTGCTCTTAAACCCACTCAGATACTTTTATGGCTCTGTGAAGTAATACTTTACAGTTGGTTCGCATAAATCTAGAAGAAAACACGGTTTAGAGCAACAAACTGACCTCCAGGGGAAACAATGCCCATTTGTCATGTCACATACGTTCAAATAATCTACAGCAGTAAACTGTGCTATTTCTGCGTCACTTCTGACAAGGCCAGTGGGAGGGTTTGCGTGGAGAAGCCGAATCTTTGAATGGAGTCAAAAACTCATTTGCATTCAATCCACGAAAGGCAGACAAAAGAAGCACAAACTGTGCCAAAAACAGCAACTTTATTTCAAAAGCGGAAACATACATGGAAATCCTCATGCAATGTACAAGAACTTATTTAGCCAAGCCAACAGGGCTCTTTGACCTTAATCAAGGAACTCTTAAATCAACTTATACAATAAAAAAAGACCAAGTGTTTCTGATGTACAGACAAACGAAGTAGAATTTTATAAAACAGACAATGCAGCTGCACTGGGACCATCTATCACTTCAGACACGCTCCTGGGGTACTTTTCCTTTTGCTTAATCATACAGTCATCACATCGTATGTCCTCCTTCAACCTAAATATCACATATGCTCTCCTACATTAAATCTCAGTCATACAATCATTTCCAGGAGCGGTGAAAAGAAGAGAACAAGATGCTGAGGGAAGAAATCTGATACGTTTACATAAAACAATGTTTCTCTGGTTGTGGAAGTACCAGTACAATGGAGTGGTACTTGGGCTGTCTTTTAATGGTACTCAGAAGAAAAATATAACAATTCTAATGTAAAAATTGTTAGCAAGTTTAGTACACACATAACTATGATGTAGTGAAGCAAGAGCAAGTCCTAGTGGTAATTTATGCTATTTTGTAAACACCTCTGAAGCTGGATTTAGAACAATATCAAAATTTATTAGGGTGCTTACAGTGATGGAAACACAAAGAACTGGTGCTAAATAAGCAATAGCACCAGTTTAGGTCTGGAACGGGTTTAATGAGGAAAAACCCCAAGGTCTTAATCATACTAGGTGAACATACTGAATTTCAGGTCCGGCTAGTGAGAAATCTGATGTTCCGACTCAGAATTCTGACTTCTTCTACGGACCTTTCTGTAAACATTTTTTCAACTTGGAAATTTAAACTTTTAAGAAAATAAAGAAAACAAACAAGCAAAAAAAAAAAACAAAAAAAAAAACCCCCCCCCCCCCCTCATGCAGTGTCAAGTTTTTTTTTTTTTAAATCTCCTAAACATCTATACAGAGATGGTATTACTTAGAAAACTTACTTTGGTAATTCCCATGACAAACTCTTGAGAACCTGTCATAATGAAAAGCAACACATTTAAAGCAAAAGGGAAGGAATGGATTAATACAGTATTACTACATTGAGAAAAAGTACACTAAACCATGGCAGCAGGAAAAGAAAATGCTTTGAGGACCACTGTGAAAACTTAAAATTTATACATGGAAACAAAATCCTAAATTTCAAGGTAAACCAAAATAATGTAGTTCTGCTGTAAATCCAGTCAAAAAAGTGAGGTTTTTTGACATAATTCTTCAAAATGAAATGTTTGTTATTAATTCAATCACTGCACTTTGTGTAACAAATCACACACACACATGGTGACCACTCACTTTCCGAAGGCGAAATAAAGATCAATAAACGCTTCTAACTTTTCAACATGCTACAAAAAAACGGAACCACGAGTGAGTTCTGTCTCAGTTAAAAGGCTTCTGAAACCTAATTTGAGTCCACTGTATACATTCGCACACAGCAGATCAATCAATACGTCAAAGCTACAGATTACACGCTTTAAAAGCTTCTTCTGCAACACGCCAGACTTTTTTCCCCTTACACTAGATTACTATACAAACTCAGTCACCATCAACTTGGAGTTTACGTCTTATTTTTAGAGTAGCATGAGATGAGATATTTTTCCCATTCAGATTCTTGTTCCTTCATTTTACGCTGAACAGCACCTGTACATAAAAAAAAAAACAAGTATAAGCAAAAGGAGCAATACAAGCTATACAACACAACTGGATGGAGATTCACTAGCTTTACTTACTCTTTTTCAAAAGACAAGTGTTCTTCAGTTTGTCATGCTTTGCGTGTCCGTTTTGGGCTAACCTCAAAGAGAGAGATGCTCCCCTCCTAAAACACAGAGTTACCAGCTGTTTAACATCTTTGGTTACTTGCACAAGTATCACTTTACAACCAGAAAATGCAACATATTCAGTAGATATTTTCTATGACTGCTCAAGACAGCAGTGCATACAGTACCTTGCAAAAGTATTCACACCCCTTAAACGTTTCTGTATTTTGTCACATTACAACCACAAATGTAAATATATTTCATTGGAATTTTATGTGAAAGATCAACACAAAGTGGTATACAATTGTGAAGTAGAAAGAAAATTATACATGATATCAAAATATTTTTTGCAAATAAAAAAAAACTGAAAAGCATGGTGTGCAAAAGTATTTGGCCTCCTTTTCTCTGAGTGCAACCAACTGCCTTCAGAAGTTGCCTGATGATTGCTGATGACTAAATCTAATCTCAGTACAAATACAGCTGCTCTGTGAGCCTCAGAGGTTGGTCAAGAGAATATTGGGGAGCAAACAGCATCATGAAGTCCAAGGAACACACCAGACAGGTCAGGGAGAAAGTTGTGGAAATGTTTCAAGCAGGCTTAGGCTAAAAAAAGATTTCCCAACCTTTGAACATCTCATGGAGCGCTGTTCAATCCATCATCCGGAAATGGAAAGAGTATGGCACAACTATAAATCTACCAAGATGAGGCCGTCCACCTAAACTTACAGACCGAACAAGGAGAGCACTGATCAGAGATGCAGCCAAGAGGCCCATGGTGACTCTGGACCAAATGCAGAAATCCACAGCTCAGGTGGGGGAATCGGTCCACAGGACAACTATTAGTCGTGCGCCGCACAAATGTGCTCTTTATGGAAGAGTAGCAAGAAGAAAGCCATTGTTTAAAGAAAACCGTTAGAAGTCCCATTTGCAGTTTGCCAGAAGCCACGCTGGGGACACAGCCAACATGTGGAAGAAGGTGCTTTGGTCAGATGAGACCAAAATTGAACTTTCTGGCCCAAATGCAAAAAGCTGTGTGTGATGGAGAATTAACACCACACACAACTCTGAACATACCATGCCCACTGTCAAATATGGTGGTGGCAGCATCATGCTCTGGGGGTGCTTCTCTTCAGCAGGGACAGGGAAGATGGTCAGTGTTGATGAGAAGATGGATGGAGCTAAATTCAGGGCAATCTTGGAAGAAAACCTGTTGGAGTCTGCAAGTCTTGAGACTGGGGTGGAGGTTCACCTTCCAGCAGGACAACCACCCTAAACATAAAGCCATAGAGCTACAATGGAATGGTTTAAAACAAAACATATTCATGTGTCAGAACGGCTCAGTCAAAGTCCAGACCTAAACCCAATCGAGAATCTGTGGCAAGATCTGAAAACTGCTGTTCACAAATGTTCTCCATCTAATCTGACTGAGCTTGAGCTGTTTTGCAGAGAAGAATGGGCAAAAATTTCAGTCACTAGATGTGCAAAGCTGGTAGAGACAGACCTTGAAAGACTTGCAGCTGGAATTACAGCAAAAAGTGGTTCCACAAAGTATTGACTAAGGGGGCTGAATACTTTTGCACGCCACACTTTTCAGTTTATTTGTAAAAAAAATTTTAAATCATGTATAATTTTCTTTCTACTTCACAATTGTATATCACTTTGTGTTGGTCTTTCACATAAAATTCCAATTAAATATGTTTATGTTAGCCTGTTAGCTTAGGTGACTGGCAAAGCTGTTGAAAATTTGCTTTTGTGCAATACTTTTAATTTTTTAATGATGTTTTGGATTAAAGGCGCTCCATGAGATGCTCAAAGATTAGCGTATTGTTTTATAACCCAACTCTTCTTTTAATTTATCCTTGACCTGTCTGGTGTGTGTGTTTTGAAAATGTAAATAACAAATGTCAGCAGAGAAAGAAACAGAAAATAAAAAAACATGAATCATAATGTAACATTAAAAAAAACAAAACAAAAAACAAACAAAAAAAAAAAAAACTTTCATATTAGCTCAGAAAGGTTAGGAAGAAGCCAATGCTTGAAGCAGTATGTAACTTCTACAAACATATGCTTTTTTTCAACTTATATTCGTCAAAACTAATATAATATGGAGACAGATAATCTGTGAAAGGCCCGAGCTCCTCCACCTCCTCCCAGCGCCCCTATTGCCACCTGCAGAAATGAACCGCTCCTGGTCAGAAACAACCAATCAGAGCCAGGAGGAAGATTTTAGCGCTGTCGAGCACGCTCGTGTACGCGCTGCTCAATGTGCTAATGCCGGAGAAACAACTTACCGTTACTGGAAAACTGTTTATCTGACGTCATCCTTTTTTTTTTTTTTTTTTTAAAAAAGGAAGTTATATGAATGATCAGGGGTTCCTGAAACACTTGAAAACTGAATAGATATAATAGCACTTCAGATCAATCTGATGGTTGAATAACCTAAAAACATTTCAGAAACAATCAGTGTATTTGTTGTTGAACTCATATGTCCACTTATTCAATAATTTAGCAGTAAAAAGGGTTTTTGAATTGAAAATGTTTATTTTGTCAATATATGGTTTTTGATTACAATTTGATCAACTTCAACAGAATAAATAAACAAAAACTGGTTGGTGAGCTCATGTGTCTATTCAATAATTTAGCAGCAAAAAGGGTTTTTGAGATTCAATTTTTTATAAGTTTTGTACATTGTTTTTCTATTCTCAATTTTATGCCACATTTAAGTGTTTATTAACTAATGTTCTTTAAGAAACATTATAATGAGGGGCAACAGAGTAAAAGGAGCTGAACACAACTGCCTGCGACAGTTCTCAGATTATTTGCAAAAATGTTATTTTGCTAACTACGCACGTTTTCCTTGCGCTTCACAATAATGCACTGCTTTGTGTTGGCTTTCCACATAACCCCCCCCCAGAAGTGCATTGAACTTTGTTTGTAACATGACCAAATGAAAAAGTCAAGGACTATTAACACTTTTCAAGGTACTGTACACAGTTCCAGATCAGCATTTGGACTTGCCTTGTAATTTAATCCACCACTTCCATTTCAAAACTGAAATGGCGCCCTAATTTGAAAACATGACTTTACACCCCTAATGATTTGAACTGATACCATTTCCCTCCTTGTTTAAATGGATTAATTAATGAGTGCTTCCTCATTAAGTACCTCATAGCTCCAAGTTTGCCCTTTTCCAGGAACAGCTCGACTGCAACCGTAGGTCCCTGTGGGTATAGTCTGGCATACAACGTCCTGTCATGTACCATTGCTTTGAACCAGCCCACCGCCTCCTCAGTCCAATCTGTGCCATTAATGGGCATCACCTGAAGGGGAAGAAGCAGACTAAATACCATGAGCTGAATGAATTTCCTTCATCATAAGGCAACAGATAAAGCTGTGACAAAGCAAAGGAAATAATTAGGCTCTTTTTGGTACAAAGCTGTTTATTAACTCTTTCCATGAATGCAAGTTGTAGATAGTGTCAAAACTGAACAGAATGCTGCCAGGTCTGGAGTATTGGACAACTCACATGTGCCAGAGAAACCTGCAGAGCCTGAAGTGGCAGAACAGCTAATTCTGGGGAGAGCTGCTTAATATTACAGAGTGACACACAGCAACTGTCACCATAGTCCAACCTGTTCACCTCCACGTTTATGGATGACTTTGTCCCAGACCGATCTATAACATTCAAAAAACAACAGGTTAGACTGAAATTCCCAAGAGATAATGGTCTGACAAAGTGACACTGCTACCATCTAGAGGTTAGCCTTTGTAAATCTCTTTCACATTCAACTGGACTCACCGCTGTTCACTCCAGATATCCCAACCACCTGAGCCCTGCACCACTGCTCATTCTGTGGAGACCAGCAGACGACTTGAGCGCCAATGTCTGGAATGCAGCTCTGCTCAGTATATAAATGACTGACTTTAAGGCTTAAAATAAAAAAAAAAAAAATAAAAATAAAAAAAACAACAAGACACAATTACACATGGAAGAGAAATTAGGAAAAGAATCAAAAACAATAATGGAAAAAATGGATACAAGCTTATTTAACATGCAAACATGATTGGGAAATGAGGGGTTGTGCAATATGACCAAGTCCATGACTTACTCTGTAAAAAGAGCCGCCAGTTTCTTAGGGGAGCCTGCATGTTGGATGTAGAAGTTGCTGGGATTGACAACATGAGACACCACCACTTCAGTCTCTTCAAACTTCCGGATCTCAAATTTGGGAATGTTTACATGATTAGCTGCCAGCCTATCTGGATGATCCGCATTGTTTTCGAGTCGGGGTTGTGTGCGCTGCAGAGTTTGGGATTTTAATTCTGGTTTTACACAAGAGTTCTCTGCCTGAGCAAAGGCTTTTTGGCATTCCTCAGTTTCCAAAGGAGTAACATGAGCAGATTCCTCCAGCAAAACATCTCCAACATCCCACAATTCAGTTTCTGTGGCGATGACGCAACTGTAGAGCAAAGATCCACGTGAGTGGACTCTCTTCACTCTGAAAACTGGAGCTTGGTTAACGTTTGCGTGCAACGTTTTAGGGGCTTGTTCATCGACAAAGTCATCTGTCACAACATGTCTGAATTGGAAACTTTTTGTTTTGATGGTAGGTGACTTCTGCAGAGGAGAATCTGAATTGTTTGCCTTGTATTTGCTTTTGGTACGCTCCAAAACAGTGACCCTGAGTGAACCCTTGGTTTTAACTTTCTTTTTGAGAAAGAACAGCAGCTGGGAGGAAGTTTGCTTTTGGTGTTGCACTTGGATGTCGTCACCACGGCCCCAGATTACTTGAGACTTAAGGTTACACTGTGACATCTCTGAGAATGCATCTTGTATAGAAGGTGGTAGTACTTCTGACTTCCCTTCACTGATCACATTGCTCTCAATAATGGTAGGTGGGATGTGCACCAAGACTTCGTTTTTATCCTCAGAAACGGCCTTTTCTTTTGGCTTTGAACAGGAGGAGCTTGCAGTCAGAGGAGAGTTGGCAAAGTTGGATGACTTGCTGCCATCTTGCTGCACTAAAGGGCACAGGGAGTGGAGGGAAACTTTAAGCTGCTGATGGGACAGAGCGGCTCTGAGTGGCTGAAAACAGTTGAAGCTCACCCCATCAAATGACTGGTGGGCTGTGAACGTAGGGGAAGCAAGAAAGGATTTTATTTGTGTAAGTCTGAAAAGGTTCCCTTTATACTTCAACCATCAAATAAACTAAATCATTTATTTGACTTACCAGCTTTATGATTCTTTAATAAAGCTGAGAGCTTCACAATTTCATTGTACTTTACATCCAGAGCCTTTGTAACATCTTTAAACCAAGTAGTTGGAAAAGATGAGTTGAGGACACCATGTACCTCTTCATATGCCTGGTGGATAGGTCAAAGTGGCATATAAGAAGGAAAAAAAAAAAAAAGGGGGGGGGTAATGGATTATTCTTATGAGCTGAAAAAAGAAACATTAAAAATGAAAAACAGTACTGGGAATTAACTGATTCTTTTAGGAGGAAAACTAAACTGAACAGCGATCATAAATCTAATCAAAACAAACAGACCTAAAACAAAAAAGTGGAATTCAATGTACTCTTTAAACTGCTCTTAAATCTCTCCATCCTGGATCAAACTAAGAAGCTAGACTGGACTGTTTTGTTTACTGGAATCTTTTTTTAGTTTAAAGGGCTCCATCACACTAAAGGAAGACCATAACTTGTCTGTGTTTGTGCATATTTGCAAAACAGCGCAACCTAGATAGGAAATACCAATGTTGCAAACTGAAGATGGCTGGCCTTTCATCATGTACTGTTGAGTTGGCTGCTCGATTATAGAGGCATAAAATAAAAATATTACCAGATGTTTATTTTATGTTCTTAGTAATTGATCATAAAAATCTGTAGGCTTTCAATTTTCTTCTAGTTCTGATTTGAGGAAATCTGCAAAATAGTAAAACATCTGCCAAATTATTTAATTTTCCAAGCTTATACAAAGGAGTGCTCTGAGAAAGACCATATTTAATATATAGTATACAGTCTATTGAAATGACAAATGAACAAGAGTTGGAGGAACCTTCGGCATTTTGTACTTTCGGCATTTGTAAAGGAAGGGGCGATACAGCTACAATTTGGGCACCAACCTCATTCGCTCAGTAAGATTCTGTCACACTAGATGTGTACCTACAATAAAAATGATAAACTCTCCATTCTTTGTTAGTAGGAAAACTTGAAAAATCGGTGGTGTATTATATACTTATTTTCCACTCTGTAACAGAGAATTATACCAAAGTCCATTTCTGAACCTATTTTAATCACTTTGCAGAATTTTGCAAACTTGTTCCAGGTGCCACTGAGGTTTAATAAATTCACTGGGACATCTAAGACTTGAAGTACACAGTCTTAAACTTATTTACTCAACTCAAATAAATACATTTTAATCAAAAAATAAAAAACACCACTCAAGTAAAGTGAAATCATACATAATAAAGATCTAACAGTACGAAAGTTATGCATCATGTTTATTATAATCAAATGTATTATAGTTAAGTTTAACTTTAGCATACATTTTTACATTGTTGTTATTAATCGTAGTAGGGCCTCCTAGAGGGATCATATAAACACCAGTACAGGTGAACCTGCTTTTAATGTAGATGATCTATTAAAATAATCCAAAGAGAGTTTGTTCTCACCTCTTAGGATTTTAAAGAAATAATTTTCTGAAAATGACACAAAAGCATGTTCTGCACTGCAATTATAAGGTACTTTGACATGGCATTTCTCTAAAACCGTACAGTAAAATTAAGAAATATTTTCCCAGGCTATAGTACAGGTGACCCTTTGACAAAATCCAATGAGAGTTTGTTATCAGCTCTTAAGATTTGGGAGAGGAAAAAAAAAAAAGAAAATTAAACTGAAATTGAAAAATGAAATGTTCTCAAGTGCCATTATGAGACACTGAGTCTTATTTCCAAAACACTACAGTAAAAAAATTATTCTGGTTATAGTAGAGGTGATCCTTTAACATAACATAAAGAGTTTGTCGTCACCTCTTAAGATTTTGGAGAAATACATTTTTGAAAATGACAGAAACGCATTTAGTACTTTGATTGAATCAATCCCCAAAACTGTACAGTAAAATTATAAAATATTTATTCTGGATGTAGTATATGTACATGAAAGTAAAAGGTATGCAATAAGTACACACTTCTGACAGGTATGCCTCTAATTTTCCCTTCATTAATTTTTTTATTTTTTGCCTGCAATGGCGATTACTGCTCTATTCCCATAATGCACCATGTATGCGCAAAGCTAGTCTTTAAGAGGAGCTAATGCCGGCTGGCTTGACTGCATATTTCCAAGGGTCAGCTCACTTGACCGCAGTCTGCGCTGGCGGTGTTATGCTAAACTAGCAGATAGATAAAAGAGGCCAAGTGGCCGAGGTGGTCAGTTGCTTCCCAAATGTTGCTGCATTTGACAGAGTCCTGATCTTCTCTGTTGAAGCCAAAATATTTTCCAAGGAATACCACTGCTTCTGTAAGGCATTCAGCGGGGAGCTGAGCAAGCATCAGTGGTTTGATTTAGAAAATACCGGCCGGAGATAGCTGATACAAAATACGCGTGAAGCTAACCAGAACACCTTCCGTTTAAAACTACAACTTCTGGTCTAATGAAACGCCTTCCAGTTTAAATTAAATGCCTTCCTTTTAAGAAAATAAAAATGATCAATGTAAATCAAAATTACACAATGGAGAAAGTGGAAAATAACATGACAGGTTGATTCAACATCAGAGCCTCAAGACAAGTCTAAATGAGGCTCAGTAGTGTGTGTGGCCTCAACGTGCCTGTATAAACTCCCGACAACGCCTGGGCATGCTCCTGATGAGACGGCAGATCCTGAGGGATCTCTTCCCAGATCTGGATTAGCGCATCATTTAGCTCCTGAACAGTCTGTGGTGCGACGTGGCGTTGGTGGATTGACTGAAACATGATGTCCCAGATGTGCTCAATTGGATTCAGGTCTGGGGAACGGGCAGGCCAGTCCATAACATCAATGCCCTCATCATGCAGGAACTGCTGACAGACTTCAGCCACATGAGGCCCAGCATTGTCATGCATAAGAAGGAACCCAGGGTCCACTGCACCAGCATATGGTCTCACAATGGGTCTGAGGATCTCATCCCGGTTCCTTATGGCAGTCAGGGCACCTCTAGATAACACATGGAGGGCTGTGCGGCCATCTAAAGAAATACCTCCCCACACCATGAATGACCCAACACCAAACCGGTCATGCTGGAGGACACTGCAGGCAGCGTAACGTTCTCCATGGTGTCTCCAGACTCTGTCACATGTGCTCACTGTGAATCTGCTTTCATCTGTGAAGAGCACAGGGCACCAATGGCGAATCTGCCAATTTTGGTGTTCCCTAGCAAACGCCAATCATCCTGCACGGTATTGGGCTGTAAGGACAGGCCATATATGTGGACGTCAGGCCCTTATACCACCCTTATGGAGTCTGTTTCTGACAGTTTGAGTAGAAGTATGCACATTAGTGGCCTGCTGGAGGTCATTTTGTAGGGCCCTGGAAGTGGACTTCCTGTTCCTCCTTGCACAAAGGATGAGGTAGCGGTCCTGCTGCTGGGTTGTAGCTCTCCTACGACTCCCTCCATGTCTCCTGGTGTGCTGGCCTATTTCCTGGTACCTATTCCATGCTCTGGACACTGTGCTGAGAGACACAGCAAATCTTCTTGCCACCGCTTGCATTGATGTTCCGTCTTGGATTAGCGGCGCTACTTGAGCAACTTCAGTAGGCTGTAAAACATGCCTCATGATGCCTCTATGTGTGACAGCACTGACAAAATGAAAAAGTGACTAAAAGTTCAACCAGAAAGGACGAGAACAGAGAAATGATCTGTGGTCACCACCTGCAGAATCAATCCTTTATAGGGGTTGTCTTGCTAATTGCCTCTCATTTCCACCTGTTGTATGTTCCATTTGCACAACAGCAGGTGAAATTGATTCACAATAAGTGGTACTACCTAACTGGTGACATTGATTCCACAAAGGTGTGACTCATTTGGAGTTGCACTGTTTTGTTAGCAGTGTAGTATGTGGAAGAGTTTAATTTCATATGTGTATATGGAAGTTAATTCTGATTAATGCTCCTGGTGCTCCCCCATACAACTGTTCGCAATCTCTTCCACATCTTGTAAAAATGCATAAATATTGGTGACCCCACATACTGCCTGTTAGAACAAAGGTATTTAATTTCATAGAATTATAAAGCCTAACTTAAAGCCTATGTTTTTCCTGGATAGTTATTTTTAATTGTTTTACTGCCCCGCAATAAATGCACCGAAATAAATTATTAAAGATAGACCAATACGTGTTTTTTTTTTTTAATTGAGGATGCCATACTTAAAATTCAGGGCTGCCGAAATAGATCAGTATTGCTTATTTTATTCTACAGTTTGATTTCTTTGGTCATTCTCATTTTTGTATCCTTAATCAAATTTTTGCCGATGAGTACCATTCTCTTCAGTGTATTTAAATATTCTTTTCCACTCTTACTTCAATAGTTACATCAAATAAATGCATTAAAATAGCCGACAACATGCGTGCTAACTAAATAAACTGGTTTAGCTAACACCAAGATGACTTCTGAGTGTCACAGCTTTTCTCATCACTGCAGCTAACAATACCTGGTTAGTGAAGTCCCGAAGTTCTTGCTCCAGCTTATCTCGAGCTTTCTCCAGCAAGTACAGTTTGTAGGTTAACTGCGCTTTCTGGGTGATTATGGTTGGGCGCGATTCGCGGTAGTAGATAGCCATCTGCTGACAAGCCATACTGACCCTTCAGGTTTTCAAAAAATCTGTGTTGCCTTTTAGTATTGTCCTGCGCATGCGTAGTATCCCACAATAGGACGGTTTCGGCGGAGGGTATTTTTGGTTAGAAAACCTGTTTCTATTCCTGCGTAGGTAGCAAATTAGAACAAAATATTGTTTCGAGTATAAAAATAGCATTTCCACTGGGTGTGAACTGTTACCACACAACAGCAGCCCCTCTGAACGTTTGCTTGTCGACCACGCAGGTTTCTTCCTCCTTTCCTGCTTAACTCAACGAGTCCTGCTCTCAGATACAGTCATCGCATTTTGGACGGAGAAATTAGTGTCCGCCATGTTGAAAAGCAGCTAAAACTTTTCAGTCTTTCTTCTATGGAGTGTTAGTCCGGCTTAAACCATAAGTAACAAAGTTCGAAGTGCTGTTAGTTTTTCTGATGTGTTTTCAAAGTTAACGATTTGGTCTTCGAGGTCCATGTCGAGTAATCTAGCAAGATTTTCATAAAAGCTCGTGTCGATGAAGCATACATTATCGGCTTCGAAGGTGGCGAGGGTCATCAAAAAATAAATAAATAAATAATAAAAAATGACGAACTCACCCAAAGCACAGCACTGTTGCAAAAAAGTTTTGAAAAAACAAAATTATAAACTTTTGACTCTCTTAAAATGTAAAAACAATTCCTAAATAATGGAACACAATTACTTTGTCCTCTGTTAATGTCACAAATCAACCTGTAAAACAGACCCAATATTAATAAGTGTATAATTTAATGGCATTATCATTTAATCATAATTAAATTAAAAGTTTCACACACCTACTTTTTCTTGAACACTACACTGACACATTGACCTCTGTTATCGTTACCCATGATAACATTCAAGAATAATAATTTACTGTATTGTCATTCAACACCACTTCAATACACAGTTCAGAAGGAAATTATGTTGCACAAGCTCACATAAAGAAATGTAAAAAGCCTCAAAGTTTTAAAAAGAGGTAAGTATAATAAATATAAAATCAGTAGTACATATTAAAAAGATGAAAATAAAAAAAATTCAATTAATGCACAAGAGAAATGTTGATTTCACTGAAAATGTTTCATAAATTTGTAACGTATACAGAATAGCAGACGTTCCTCTGCTGTTCAACAGTCTTAGCAGTTGGAAAGAAACTTCCACAAAACTGCATCTATTTGCACCTCAGGCTACAGTATCATCTGTCTCTTGCAGCTCAGGAAAACAATACCAAGGGGTCAACTTAAGTTGCAGTGACCAATTCTTTTTTTTTGTTTCTTTTTGTAAAAACGTCTTCCTTTTGTTTCAGTGTCCCATTAGTTGATACTGTTTTCTGGTTTCTGGAGGTGGTGGTGGGGGTGAGGGGGTCCTCACAAAAATGAAAAATAAGGAGTGATAAAGAGCTGCAACAGGTGTAAAATATATTTTTAGTTGTAACCTAAATACAGTTTAGTGTGATTTACAGATATCTTGTAGTATTAAGGTTTTCTGATTAAACCTTACCCACTTCAACTAGCCATGAGAGAAGGAACAAAACCTAGGGTAGTGAAGCACTCCAACTGTTTTGGGTTTCTGATGACAGTGAGAATGGCTTGAGTCTCAGAGATATTTATCAGATATTTTTATTTTCCATTATGAAATACAAATCTCATAAGATGACAATGTAACATCAGTTTATGACTACAACTCCACATAACTGATTGTACATTTAACAAAAGCTTATATCATAAATGTATATAATTCTTTAAGTGTAACTATATTGTTTATATACTGTAAACAAATGAACACATTGATGTTTGAAATTATTATTTGTCAAAAAATGATCTGTTCAGTGAAAATGATTAGAGTAGTAGTGTTTATATTTGTTGATATTTTGACTGCCCTTATCAAACAGAAATTGTGTAATTACTGGGAAAGTTCCAGGCAAAAGGACATTCTGTATTCCAGTAATTATCTTTCTTTTTAAGTATTAAGCAATTTCATTTGTAATTACATCTATAAAAAAATTATTTTGAAATGAAACTACATTTTTTCTGGATGAGTATTATTGGGTATTTAGCAGCCATATTGTCTGAAGAATGATGATATTTTACATTCTGGTTGTTCTTAATTCAGTGGAACCGTGTCTTCTTCCAGATCGAAGTAGCTTGAAAAGATAATGGGAGGGCTGAACTAGATCTGTCATAATGTAAGGGCTTTCTTCTTTCAGCTCCCCTTAAAAATGGTCTACCAAGATTGGCCAGCGATAACCTCCCCAGACACTCTCACCCCACACTGCAGAGTGTTCGTGTCAGTTGCTCTGCAGTAGCTGTACCAAGATGTGATGCAGCCTGTCAGGTTGCTCTCAGTGGTGCCCTGGATAAAAGGTGGTGATAAATGGAGGACTTATCCCTTACTTCAGCCCTCCGAGGAAGCCCTTCCACACTCTTGAGAGTGTTCAGCCTTATGGAGCGTATCATCCAAGCCCCTCCACGCCCATATCTGAAGTGTTCTCCCCACAAGACTTTCCTTACTGAATCTCTGTCATGTGTGAAACCACTACAGTGAAATAGGGAGCTGGAAGGTGATCCACCACTGACACACCACGCTTCACAAGGCCATATTTTTTGCACTGATAAGATACAGCCAGTGTGTGAAAAGGGTTTAGGTCAGTGCTACATTCATGTCTGGCATTTTGGGTGTAGATTTTCTCCAGTCACTTGCTTTGATTATCTCGGTAAAGTAGAAGTACAAAAAAGTATTTTGATGTTAAAATGTGAAGGATTTCATTCATAAAATGTTTTCTGGATAAAAAAGTTGCAGATTTGCTTAGTTGCTTTTTTCTGTAATAAGCCGTTTAATTGTGATTCAAGGTTTCACTGCTTGCCCTAATGTGCTACTGAACAAGCCACAGCTCATGTCTAAATGCCAGCTATTGCAACCACCAAGAAAAATGACTGTAATTTACCACTTGCATTCTTTTGGTTTCACACCTAACATCGTGACACCGTGTTGTATTCCCGGAGTCCTCTTTGCTCAAACTTGTCAAGCTGCTACTTGATCGAGAAAATTTGTGGGGTGGGGCTGTTATGTGGCTCAAGGCCTCAGTGATAAGCACTCTGGCTATTCTGATACTCTTACTGGAGTCATTGCCTTGGCCCTAAAGGTGGATAAAATTCAATGGACACAAGAAAACTTTATATTGGTAATTTGCACCATTTGAAAGGACAATGTCAGTAGGGGAAAGTTAGGACAAAATGTTCTGCAACATTACTAAACCCTATTGTTTATGCTTCTGTAGTATCAGATAATTAAAGTTTAATAATGGGTTCTTCGTTGAGTAAATATGATACAGTTCAGGTGACAATGACAAAATCTGGTAACACCCAGTGATTGTGAAAAGTGGGCACACCCCTGATGAAATAGCACGTTGTTACGATGAAAAAAATAAGACCGTGATAAATAATTTGAAAGCTCTGTCAAGCTATATCCTGCACTATTTAAGCGAAAATCTTAGGTAAAAGGATGGAAAGAAAATAATAAAAAGCTGAAATAACTCTGTTGCTTAAATTTACTGACCTAAATAAATATGTTGTTGAAGCACCTTTTAATTTACTTTTAGTAGGCATTTTTCTTTCTTAAAGATCTGTCATATTCTGCATCTTGACTTGGCAATATCTGGCCCCTCTTCTTTGCAAAAGTTTTTCAGCTCCATCAGATGGTGCGGACACCTCTTATCCACAGTCATGTTTAGATTAGCTCACAAATTTATTTATTCATGGTCAGATTTACTGGACTCTAGCAAGTCTGTTCATCCCAGAAAGAGCCATTCTTATGTTGATTTAGATGTATGTTCAAAATTACTGTAATGATGGAAAATAAAAATCCTCTCCATCTTCAATTTTCTTTCTGCCTGAAGGTTTTGAGTTTAACCAGATGGATATTTGAAAATGTTCATCCACCTTGGCAAAACAAATAAACAAAAAAACTATTTTGTTTTTCAAAGTATAATCCAAGAACATGATACTTCCCCCATCTCGCCTGGCCATTGCCTTCTTATGCAGTTCTCCTTGATTCTCATCTCCCTTCAGTTCTCCGGTAGAATTTCAACTGGACCAATGAGCAAATAGAAGGTGAAGTTGTGAACGATGACATCGATTTTCTGCGCTTTTTTAGAATTGTGGTCTGCCTGTAGTTTAACAATGGCGGCAGAGGAAGTGAACAAAGCCATTCAGTCTGTGTTGGCCACGCTTCCAAATATTAAATTAACATTAACAGCCATCTGGTTCGGCTTGGCACTTCTCTTTCTTCACACTGGGGGATGGTTGTTTACAGCGCAGGCAAATTCCGGTAAGCTACATAGCGTCAAACTGGCAAATTACATATATCACGGCCAAACATTAATGATTGGGTAAAATTTAAAACTTCGATAGAGTCCACACCTCCAGCAAGCAATTGTTTCTCGATAGCCGAGAGGCCAGACCCTCTGTATGAAGCAAAGCATAGAACAAGGGGCTGGCCCCCACCAGGTTTCAGTCGGGATTTTGGGTTCTTTTGGGGACACACTGTGTTTGTGTCAAACATTTTGGATTTGTGACCCCAAATTTCAAGTTTGATTCTTTCAGACCATAAGACATCATCCCACAAGGTTTTGGATATTTTAGTCTGTATGACATGGGTGTCCAGCTCAAGTCCTCAAGGAACGGTGTCCTGCCAGTTTTAGATTTGTCTTTGGTTCAACAGTGGATTCAAATAGTTAATGGCCTGTTCTTGCGAAGCGCTTTATCTTGTCCAGAGGACTTGAAAGCGCTTTGCACAACATTCAGTCATTCACACAGTGATGGTGGTGAGCTCCATTGTAGCCACAGCTTCCCTGGGGCAGTCTGACTGAAGCGAGGCTGGCATGCACCGATGGCAAAGAGCTGGTGTATGGCTCTGACCACCACCAGCAGGCAAGGCAGGTGAAGAGTTTTGCCCAAGGACACAACAACTGAGAGGGAGCAGGGGTTCGAACTGGCAACCCACTAGTTTCAGCAAAAATTCTTGCAACTGTTGTCTCTGAATTGGTTCAGTTACCTTTTAGCATGTCAAAAAGGTCTGCAGAGACCTGCTAATGAACCATTATTTGATTCAGGTGTTTTAAACCAGGGGAGGAACTAAAACATGAAGAATACCAGCCCTTGAGGACTGACTTTGGACACCACTGCTGTATGACATATGCAGAATACAGGAGATTATATTACAACCAATACTTGGCAGAGATACATGCTGCTCTTTCACAGTTTCTACAATCTTCTTGGCAGCCTCCCTAATCAGTTTTTATCTTGTCCATTCACCAATTTTTGGAGAAATTCTCCGCCATTGTAATTTCATAGCTGTTCAATATTTTCTCGAATCACTGATGACTGATTTCAACCTGTCATAGTATATATAGTATAACAAAATCTGGAAAAGCTAAACTAGTGTCCATTCTTATGCAAAACAGTGAGGAAACTATGAGGTTCTTCTGATTCTTTGTAACCTCTCTACAAATTGGGGCATTAACTAAAAGATCCAGCAGAGCAAAAGACAGGAGAATGCCACTAGTACAGGTGAATTTTATTTATGATCATTCAGTTCACTATGAATAATATGTGTGAACACAAGATGAATGAATGATATAAATAAATTAAAAAGTGCTTCAGCAGTATATGTTTAAGTGTGTGCAAAGTTATGCAGGCAGGTCCTTACATTTTCCCTGCAAACAGATTTCTTTTTCTTTTAGTTTGGTTTAATTGTACAGGATATAAGTCACTTTAAAGGTGGAAACAGTTATTTCACTTTATGAAAACTTGGCATTTTAACACAAATGTACATTTTTTTAAAGCTACTGTATTTTATAGTTCAATGGCAGAACATCTTCTGAGTTAAAAAAAACAGAAACTGAAATTCGCAGAAAAGGAAACTGATCCACTTCCAACTTCATGTGATTTATTGGTAGATATTAAACCAGAAGATGCAGACTCTTAAATAAAGACTGCCAACATATTGTGGTAATTAGGTACAGCATGTTTATTAAGTGCAGCAAGACTGATGCAGAATGACATCTTCCAGGGTTAAATCCACGTCTGTTACAAAACCCAGAGTGATGTTTGATGTTTGATGAGATTTGTATATCATTTTAGCAAGGATTCATACTGACAGTATTCCTGTTTTTTTTCTTTCTTGTTTAAACTTCTCCATTTTTGATTCTGGGAATGTTGTGGAATGTTGTTGGCTTCACATCAAAAGTATTTCAAGGGACTGTTTGATATGCTAACAAATGTTTTACTAAATACAGGCAAAGGATCTCTGTATTCCTCTGTAATCAAGACAAGTTGGGAGCATTGGTGTCAATTTTAACCACAACTTTTGAACTGAGTTGGTGATGTGAAGTGACATGTTTTATAAAGATGTGCGGAAAGCTTTATATGTGCCAAATTTCACAGGAAATCTTTGCTTCCTTTATTCAAAAAGAAAAGTTGCTTTTGTAGACTTTTTTTCTGTGTCAGGTAGAGTGAAACTTGCAGGAGTTATCAGATAATCTGGTTTGTTGTCCAGTTTGCCTGTGAGTGTAGATTACTTACTTTAAACAAAGTTCTGGCCAGAAGTTAACATTGTCTCATCATAGACTTTCATGTTAATTTGTGCTTTAATTGAAGCATTTAAAGAGTCATACAGCTGAAATCATGCATTTATGTACACCGAATAAAAAGACACATACATATTTTTTTCTCACTGTCTCAAGTTAAATCAGACCAAACTTCTCTTGTTTTAGGTCAGTTAAAATTACCAAAATTATTTCTATTTGCTAAATGCCAGAAAACTTTCTTAAAATTCAAAAGTTTATACATACATACATTTGGTCAGTATAAGGGATAATTGTCATTTAAACTGTATGACTTTGGTCAGACCTTTTCGGTTTCCTTTCTACAAGCTTTTCACAGCAGTTTGCTGAAGTTCTGGCCCATTCCTCCTGACAGAACTGATGGAACTGAGGGCCGCGTGTTTGTAGGCCGTCTCACTTTCACATGCCTTTTCAGATCTACTCACAGCTTCTCCATAGGACTGAAATCAGGGCTTTGTGATGGCCATGCCAAAAGCATTTACTTTGTTGTCCTTAAGCCAATTTATAAATACTTTAGCTGTATGCTGAGGGTTATTGTCCATTTGAAAGACCCATTTGTGCCTGAGCTTTAACTTCCTGGCTGATATTGCTTCAATATTTCCATATAGCATTCGTTGTTCATGATTCTATCTATTTTATGAAGTGTACCACTTCCTCCTGTAGCAAAACAGCCCCATAACATGATGCTGCCACTCCGCTCTCTCCGCAATTAGGATGGTACAAGCATCACCTCTATTTCCTCCAAATGTATCAATGGTCATTATGGTCAAACAGTTCCACTTTTGTTTCATCAGATCACGGGACATATCTCCAGAAGTGAAGGTGTTTGTCCCTGTGTGTATTTGCAAACTGCAATCTGGTATTTTATGTTTCTTTTGAAGTAAAGGTATCTTCTTCGCTGTGTGGCCTTCTAGCCCATTTCAGTACAAGACAAACTTCCCTGTGGACAATGACATTGTCTTACCAGCTTGAGCAGCATCTTCACAAGGTCTTTGGCTTTTGCTCTGGGGTCAGTCTGCACATTTTGGACCAAAATCCATTCATCCATGAGACAAAGAACCCGTCCCCTTCCTGAGCGGTTAGATGGTTGGACATTCTCATCATGTCTATACTTGTGTATAATTGTTTGAACAGATGAATGCGGCACCTTCAAGTATCTGTAAATTATTACCAACTGATGAATCAGACTGGTGACGCTCCATAATTACCTTCATGATATCTTGGCTGATTTCGTTTGACTTTCCAGTTGTGTCAAACAACAAAGCAGGGTGTTCCATGTGTGACCTTAAAATACATCAACAGGTGTGCCTCCAGTTGACCTAAATGTGTCAGTTAAAATATCGAGGATGGAGGAAGGACACCCACAAGGTTTGACCCAAGTCATAGAGTTTAAAAGAGAATTATCCCTGATACTGACCAAATGTATGTAAACTTTTTAATTTGAAGAAAGTTACAAAAAACGAAAAAAATCTCTAAAAATGTTCTTGCTAGGTTTTCTGGCATTTAGCAAATAGAAATAACTTTGGTAATTCTAAATAACCTAAAATGAGAAAAGTTTGGTCTGATTAAACTTCAGCCATTGAGGAAAAAATGCATATGTGTCTTTTTATTTCGTATATGTAAATATATGGTTTCAACTGTGCATAGTTATACAACATACAATTTCAGTGATCTTTAAGAACAACATTTGGGTGCTACACACATGGTCAATCAACAGTATACATCCAAGCATATATACTCTGCTCAAAAATTAAATATAGTTGTAACAATGCTTTTTGACAGTTGTTTTAAACTGCTGGAAATAAGTTTATTTTCCTTTAAATTATGTCACGTTTGTAAAGAAAATTAATTTTCAGGTGAAGCAGCTAAGTTGATTGGGTTGGTTTGACCCAAGAAAATCTTTGCCAAAATGTCTCTGCCAGTGCCAAACAGCTTATTCTGGAATTGACTCCTATTTGTGATTGGATCAGATGATTGAAACTTGGAGAAAACTGTTGGCTATTTATTTATTTATTTGTTTATTTAATTAATTGCCTAACAATTCCTCTTCATGCTGGATGTTAGCTTGATCATTTACTGCTGTGGAGTGGTATTCCATTTTTCAAACACCATCTGCTGCAAGTCAGCTAACGTGGTTAATTGGTCACTTGGTATGAACTTTCAAAACCATTTTTAATGTGTGTTTGGGATCACTGTCATGTTGGAGCACATAGTTGTGAACAAGTTTCTACCATCTGACCTAAACAGTCGCTCTGGAGTGAAAGGATATCGGTTAGGAAGTACAAGAATAACTAGGAAACCACAAAGGTTTAAGCCTGTCATAAACTAGAAGCTGCTGGTTCACCAGCATCACTCTCTACAAGGAATGAGCGATATGACTTGAAATATTGTGGTATTCATCAAGAAAATGATAAAAGCAACAATTAAAAGGTATTTGAAAGCTGATCCGTTATTGGTTATGCATCTGTCATTTCCTGTAGTCAAAGTCTCACAAATGGAAACCCTGCTCTAAACAGATGACACACCCATTACCAAGTAGACTACTTTCTGTATACCAATTACATTAACTAATGCAATTATACTGTTACACAGCACACAATAATTATTCATGTCATTTATATTTTCAGTTATATTTATATTTGCCAAGGGCCTCTTGGCTGCCGTTGAGGATTTGCTAACATCAGTTAAAAGTTAATTAACATTAAACTTCTGGAATGGCCCACTCCTAAATTGTATTGAAAATGATGGACTATGCTTAAAAGTTGTATATCTGCCAATAAACCAACCAGTTTAAATAAACTCTACCAACTCTGTCCAGAAAAGTGCTCTCATATTCAGCCAGACTTATATCAGAAGTTTGTTGATTGGTTCAAAAAACTTGATTCTTAAACACTTAGCCATAACTTTACGCTGTACAGACTGTGTGGAAATAGACCTTTGGGATATCACACCACAAAAGATCTGTGAGTGCAACAAAGCTTCCTGCTAAAAACAATGATAACTGATGATAGTATAGTCACAAATAACACTGTTATGACCATTTGTCCAAAATGAACTCCCTGCCTCTCTTTTTGAAAAGAACAGTAAGACGACGGACTTTTTAGGTATTCTGGAATCGTTAAGTTCCTCACTCGTGTAAAGCATTCGGCCTGGCTAATGTCAGGCAGTGTAACTCTCATCTCATTCAAGACCATCAGCCATCTGCTGTCACAGCAGTTGAAATGGTTCCTGCTAATAAACATTGTAGTCAGATTTGTGGCTACAGCCTGAACCAAAGAATAGTTCAGGGTTATAAAAGCATTGTTTCTTACATCGATTACTCTTAGTGGAGAGCAACCTAAGCTGTTAGGTGTCCCATTGAGTTTGTTGTTTGATAAGTTCAGCTCGGTCAACGCAGGCATACAGGGTAAAGACAGACCCGAGCTATTTATGTGTATCCCACTAATTATTAAAGACTGTAAAGTTGTTTGTACACCTTCCAGTGCCGTCTCATGTATTACCATGTGAAGGTTTTTGGCAAGATTTAAAGAAATGAGTGAGGTTCCCTGAAAGGCATCTGGTGGAAGCATTTTTATGTCATTTTCTCTAAGATTGAGGTGTTTAAGTGTCCTCAGCTGCCCAAATGCAGTGCAGAAAGAATCAAAATCTACACGATTTCTTGACAAAGATCTACTCAAAATGCTGCAGGGTTGAACTGAATTGTCCTGCAGATTCAGTGTTTCAATTTGTGTGAGTGCCTTGAGGAAGAGCGGGGACACACGGGTAAGACCATTGCCCTGCAAGTCGAGGTGCTTTAAGGAATAGAAAACAATCTGACGGATTTGCCTTGTATCACTATAATTCCTAATGTCCCAGTTTATGTTTCGCAAACAGTTATAGCTAAAATTCAGTGTTTCTAAAGAGTAAAGCAAACTCAGGGTCTCAAGAGGAAAAAAGGTAAAGTGGTTTAAGCTCAGGTCAATATAAACCAGTGGCATTACCCTCCAGTTTGCATGCAGATAATTCTTTCTAAGTGTTCTTTCATTTACAATGCCCTGATAAAGAGAGTTAACTTCAGTTACCATCACAGCCTCTGAATCCAGAGCACCAAGCAAATTGTTCTGCAAATGTAGATACTTTAGTTGGTTCATTTTTGGTAGAATTGGAAAATATACCAACTTGTTGTGACTGAGGTCAAGAACTTCAAGATTGTATACTGCAGCATTCTCTGGAGTAACAAAGAACTCCACTGAATTTCTGCTGAGATTCAAATATTTTACCTGATGTAGCGTAAAATCACAGATAAATGCAAGATTGTTTCTTGCCAAGTTGAGAGATTCTAATTGGCTTAGTGGTTCAAACGTCTGTGGTGCTATTTCTGATATCAGATTATCTTCAATAATAAGACTCCTTATATTTTTGCTCTCTCGAAACAGGCTGGGTGACAGTTTTATCAAAACATTACCAGTCATCTTAAGTTGATCAAGGGAAGACTTGTTTCTTAATAATAGCTCAGCAGCGCCATTACTCAAGCCATTCATTGATATGTCCAAGCTCCTGAGTCCGCCGAGGGATCTAAGGGCTTTGCTATTGTTGCCAAGGCTGATGCTCAGTCGATTCCTGGACAAATTCAAATGTTCAAGTCGGCCCAGGTTTCCAAAAGCCTCCTCAGAGATGAGATCCAGCTGGTTGCTGCTCAGGTCAAGCTGTTCCAAGTACGGTAAAGCAAGTACATGTAACTGTGTGATGAAGTTATTTGATAGATCGAGTCTTTGGAGTCTTACATCCAGATCCAGGGGGACAGAGGAGAGGTTCTGATTGTTCCAGGACTGGTTCTTAAAACAAAATGAACATTAGTCATGGTTAAAAAATTACATCCCAAAAAAATCAGGCCTGAATGGACGTCTTTTAAGAATTTGCCTCTGAGCCTACCTTTGAAGCATGATGAGTTCCTCCAGGTCTGTAAAGGCCATGTATGATTGACCACAGAAATACAAGATTAGAGAACATATGTCTAACCATTGTGTCTGCTCTGCTATACTGTACCCCTGCTGTTGTCAGAGCTCACACACCACCTCTTATACCCATGCTTCACAAAAAAAGCTAGAGTAAACAGCTGTGGAGACCAGATACAGACAGTGTGGTTACTATTTTTAGACACTCTACTGATTATCTGTCACTTTTTATTAAAATGTAGAAACATATATCCCTTTAATTTAGAATACATAAATGGATTTCCAACAAAGATCCTCTGTCTTTGAGAGTTTCTTGTAAGTTAGGGAAAAGGAAATTACATTTTAAAAGGTTAACAAATAAAAATGACACATGTATACAGCTGATTTATTCACATATTTTTAATTGTATGATGTATTGCAGTATTTACAGTGTCTTGTGCATCTTTATTTCAACCAAGAAAAGCCTTTATAAAGTGATATAAATTATATTTATACATCCGTTTGTTCCTGCCAAAGTCTGTGGATACCGGAAATCAGGCCTAAAATAGACGAGAGGAACAAATAAGCAGACAACGCGCTGGTGGAGCAGGATGGACCAGCGAGATATAAAGAGACACTCTAAAACAGAGTGATGAAAGGACCTAGTGGGACAGAAAAAGAACAGCATGGGATGAACCAAACAGGGAAAAAACTTTTAAAATTATTAAGGATAATAAATTCTGATATGAGTACCCAGTAAAAAGAATTGTATGCAGTGTTAGTCATACTTATTGGCACCTCCAACAAGACTTAAATCATTCTTGTGTTTATTACAAGGGCTTAGTTTCACAAAGAAAATTTCAGAATTTATTTTTTTGTTGTGCTCATCTATTCAGTGGTATAAAATCCCATGTTGCTGTTTTTTTGTACTTCTTTTTTCACTTCTAATTACTTATTCAGGAATTTTCTGTTTCCATGGGCTATAAAAATAACATCACAAAGGCTCATTTCTGCAAGCCACTGGTAACTAAGATAAATGAGTACCCACATTTATTGTGCAACAACACACATTGAGCACAGAGGTGAGGGAAGTAAAACAAAAACTCTCTATAGAGAACTGCAGCAAAGAGTGGCATCTTGGAGTCATCAAGTCTCCATTACGACCATTTTGTGGTACCTACTAGGTTAGGCTGTCAGAAAATAATGCAATGGTTATATTATTGTTAAATACAGTATATAATGATATCAACTGCCAAAAATGCATCTATATCAGGTATTATCATCTGTGATGAATTTGGGCATCTACTGCAGAAGGGCCGTCTGTATAAAGCAGGCTGAATACATAAATGGAGGGAAAAAGGTGTTGCCATGACAGCTAGAATGTTGTTCACAAACATTCTAGCTCTAACAAATATGGCATACCAAACAATCATTAGCAACATTACAAATGTGCAGGCTGATATTGCAATGACAATATATTTCCAACATATCATGCAGCTATACTAGCTATAAACACACACAAGTGAAGTCTGCTAAACTCTACAAGGGCTTTATATAGAACTGTGAACTTTGGTCAGAGCAGAGTCAGATTGAGCGTTTTGGATTTACTTCAGGTGTAGTTGGGGTGAAACAAAGATTGAATATGTGGAAATTACATTATTTCCACTGTTAAGTATGGTGGAGGACCTGTGACGGCATGGACATATTTCTCTTCTCTCTTCTTAGAGTGCACTGGTTAATAAAGTCTTTGAAATACCATTTTCTAGCAAAATAGTCCCAAATTTATGACCACATCAACACATTAAATGTTGACCAGATACAAAATCAGTGTTCCTCCATTCCTCACAGTTAATCTATGGGCAATTTGTGGGAAGAGCATAAGAATGGACTTGGGATTGGATGATCAAAAATGGTCAACAATCCCTCTCTATGCTACAGCCGTGTGCAATGTTATATAAGAAGACTAGACATGTCTTTGCAAAATGCGGTTAAGCAAATAATCTACAGTGAAGATACAAACAATCGAACCATTCATTTGATTTTGTTAAAAATACTTCTTAATGTAAGTCACTTTCCCCTACACTATAAATCCACTCAAATTAAAGGTTCTGAAAATTCTGCCATAAAAAGATATGTTAATTTTAAAGCTTTTTACACATATTTACTATGAGTAAATGTCCAGCTTTGTATGCACATTGTTTGCACTTATAAAAGTTTCCAGCTGTTTTCCTGCTGATAGTTGTTTATCAACATCCCTTCACACAGCTCTGTCAATTTCCCACTTCCTGCAGTAACAACCTTTATTCACATGAGCTTGCTTCAGTTTAGCTGTATGACACCAAAAAAGGTCGAGTCAGCCTCCAGAGAGATCAGAGCCGATGGCCGACAAGGGATCACCATTTCCAGCTCCTC
This sequence comes from Anableps anableps, assembly GCA_014839685.1. NCBI lineage: Eukaryota > Metazoa > Chordata > Actinopteri > Cyprinodontiformes > Anablepidae > Anableps > Anableps anableps. The sequence goes on from CM026074.1 coordinate 14,691,186, forward strand.
ACCCTGTAGCAAGTGCACAGTGCCTGTAACACAGAAACATGTGGGGTTGTCAATGGGTTCAAACTACAAAGGATTTTTTTTTTTTTTTACATGTTTTTCCATAATTTATTTTTCCAAATTAAAAAATATCTTGATGATCAACATATTATCCTTGAACTAGTCTGGATAGGTTTTATTTTAACAACTGGGGGGCTTATTGGGGCTACTTGCTCAGTTTAATCCAAAGAATAAATTTGTATTGTTTGGTTAGACACATGTACCTAAAACTGATCATCATAGTTAAAAACAATATTTGAAATTATAATCATCTACTTTCCATTTTTGCCTGACATGTCCATTTATTATGTGCTTTATTTTGTGAGTAAATTGAAAATTCATAACTTAACCTCAAGCTCTAGCAGAGCATGGTCTGAAAAGATGGCTCAAGAACCATTTCTGACTACTATTAAAGTTTTAACATTTACTTTAACTTCATAAATAAATCCTTAATGGCTATTATTTCTGCAATTTTATCCACATATATCATATTACACTTGGCCTGACATGAACTGAACAGAACTCGGTTCAAACAGTGTGTATGGTAAGATGTATATCTGAAGAAATGTATTTCAACACACATTAAACCATTTAGTGACAACATCTCCTCATGTAGGAGTAATTATTATGGCTCCTCACTCTTTGGTATAACTTCTTAAATATGTGAGACAGTGCTGAAAAACAAACTGACATACAAGAACATGTAAAAGTGCGAGTTAAAAGAATAGGTTCCATTTTTTAGGTAACATTCTCCTGTATGATGGCTACATTGACAATGGCAGCCCACTGTGATATGTAATCATAGCACACGCTGATCTCCTACTCCTTGCTTAGATATCAAAAATATAATTCTTCTTATTTAAAATTACAGTCCTGCTGGTTTAAATTAAAATCAGTGATATCTAAATTAGCATTCCTAATATTAAACTTAGATTCCAAGGTTTCCAAATCTAAGACTGTATTTGGAACTACAAAGTTTACAAAATCTACAAATTCTTAAACAGTTATGCTATGAATTAATAGTTAGACTGGATTTTATTTAAATATAGTGTTCATATATCTTTTTTACCAAGTCAAAATGAACCACTTTGATATCCAGAAGGATTTTTTAGTTATTCCACAACATTTTAGATATTTCAAGCATCATTCTTCTCAGGACAAATGACTAAACAAATGACTTTCATCCTAACTCATGTGGGTAGGGCTTACAGCTCCAGATAGCCATAATTACATAATTCCTTTAAAACCCCTTAACGGTCATGAAGACACCAATGTCCTCATGGATCCATTGAGTAACATGTAAGCAGTTTGAGGGTGACAGTTAAGGGTTAATAAACATTGTAGATATTTGACATCGTAAAAATAACACATTTCAGATATCTACTGAATATGTTTTACTCGTCATTTAATTTCATATAGATTAGGTTATAGTGACCTCCCATCAAGTTGTCCCTTTTTCTAATTAAGATGTTGCTTCTAGTTATACTATTTACGACAACTTTTCCAGGTGCAAATTCGTTATAATTAGAAGTTCTGGGAAGTTTTTTCAAAGTATTTCCAATATCCAGAATAGTTTTTCATTTGGGATATCCGAAATGACTCATAATTAGTACAACAGAAAGTTAGTTTGACCTTGTAAAAATTCTGCAAATAAAATGTTGATAAAAATCGGCCTCAGAAGGATATTAGAGAATTGTGATATGTTGACTGCTATATTTGGGTCATTCTGACATTCTGTTCTTTTTGACAGTAGAACAACCCCATTAGAGCAGCTCAGACTGTTGATCATTTAAACTTTTGCTTTAAACCCATTTGTGTTACTTAGTTTTAATTCTAGTAGAGCAGGACATCTTGACTTCTTTGAATTCCAAATATGTTTTGTGTCTTTCGTGCTCTTTACCATTTCTTTTATCTTATGCTCTATAAAGCACTTTGGCCTGCAAAGATCTGCCTGTTGTAAAATATAGCAATGCTTAGTGAAACCCTGTATTAGTCTGTTTAAATGTAACAAAAAGCAGCAGCTGTCGGATCTCACTGACCTGCAGCATAGCATGTATTGTCATGAGCTCCCTCTGTTATATCCTGCAGGCAGCGCAAGAGCTCTGTAGGTCTTGTCTCTGCCTCAGTGGAGCTCCAGCTCTGAATGACATGACCCATAACTGTGCTTTGACTTTGAAACAAAACCTGCAAGTTAAGTAGAACATTAGCTAAATACTTGGAACAAATCAAATGTAATATCAACTTAGTTACGCTTCATTTGGAATGACACAATACTTGTCCAAACACCAAGTAATAACCATCTTCTTGGACAACAATCCTGTTTTCCCTCTGTGAAATTGTACTTCCTTGCTGTGCAGAAACAGTCCAGGGGATCGCAGTTATATTTCCTTGGGGAAAAGGCGAAACACATTTTTTCAAAATAATGGCAGAAAGGAGCAAAGCTGAGGCCAAGAATTTGAATTTAGTTTTACCTCTTCTGTCTGGCTGTTTGTTTGTATTAGCTCTTAACTGCAGGAATGATATCGGAGCTGGCAAGAGAGACAGAGAAACATCACGCTTTAATTCTATTAATTTTGCAGATAACGTTTCTGATCCCACTACCAGATTACACTGTAAAACCCAACAACACATCTCAACTCATAAATGAATTAAGTTACCATAACCTGATCTTTGACAAAGTTAGTCTCTTAGTTCCATCAAAAGTCTGCATTTGATAATGATTTGTTTTTTGCAAAAACTCAGTTGCTTTAAAAAAAAACCCTAACTTTTGGACATGTTTAAATTTTTATAACTTAAACGTGTTATCTTGACTGATTCATTTTAAGTTTATTATAATACCGTTCAAACTTTAGAGACAGTATTTTGTTTTTGGTTATAGAATAAAGCTGGTTGTACTTGAAAAACCCCCCAAAGGTTTTAGGGAAGTTTCTTTAAAGGGTGGGTATTATGTATTTTTCAGGCGTATAGTACCATTGTATACCACTATCAAATAACTATGTTACCTTCAGTAGTTATGAAAATGCTGTATATATCAAACATAAAAGAAATCTGACTTCGCAATTTGATGCTTTTTCTTGATGCTGTATCTTTTAGAAGCTCCTGCTCTTTTCAACATTCCGACTTCAGCATGTCATCACAACAATGTTTGTCCATTATGCTGTTTACAACCGTTCTTAGGGGCTTTTGGACTGAGAAGTAGTTTATATGAAAAGCTCATCAGACATACACTTCCACCAGGTGTTTGCTAATTGCTGCTGTCGCTAGTCTGGAGGAGCTGTGCGGGAAAGGCCCAGGGGAGGTGTACGCTGTGAGGTGGAAGCTTGGTTTGGAGGCTGCAGCTCAAAGGAGAAGCTTTGTCTAAATAGGCGTCACTTTGTGAGAGCAAGCGTTTAGGCACCCCTGAATGGCTGCCATGGAAGATTCAAGGATTTCTCAAAAATGCATGAAACCAACACTCCAGGTATGTTTTTGATGAGGGAATAACAGTATAACATGATATAAAGCTCAAAAAAGTCGATTTTACATAATACTCCCCCCAAAGATAATTAATAGCTATTGAATCGATTAATTAATCATATCGGAAAAAGCATCAGATTCAATAATTATTACACAATAAACATACATGCTTGGCAAGTCTTTTAAAAGATTTTTTTAGTGTTCTAAAAAAAAAAAAAAAAGAACCCCTTAGCCATACTGTTATACTGTTGATGGGCTCAACCCAAAGTTACTCCACATAGGACAACGGATGTTGCTTGGTTGAAAAAACAGCATCAAACATAATAATGGTCTATTTGTGAAGTTGTTGAACATTAATGTCCGCTATCATAGTGTACTACTGCCTGACATGACAAGTTTCTCAGTCAGTAGTTTTAAACAGCCAAAGTCAGCTAAAGTAGCCAGCATCTGACTAGTTGTTAGGTAGTCGAACAGTGAAGGGAAACATTACTCATTATAACTAATAACTTCAAAGAACCTCCCCTGAGAAAATACAAGCTAACCATTTTTGTTGACTTCACTTAATGTAGAAATTATAGTGATAGAAGAACACTGTTGGTAAAACTCAAACAACATTTCAGTAAACAAGAAAAGTTAAAATAACTCAAGTATGAATTACAGTAGCAGGACATAATACAGCCAATCTTTTCCTGAAAATTAGAGGGCACTTTTCAGGATTTTTCCAGGAACGCATCGGGTGCTTTTGTGAACATTCCTTGAACTTTTGCAGTACTTTCAAGAATCAGGCTGTACTATGAGGTGATTTGACCTTACTGGACCTTAACAGGTGCTTTCTGGAACTTTCCAGGTAAGTCCTATGAAAGCTTCACTTAGGTTCCAGAAAGTATCTGGTAATTTCTCAGAAATGTTCTTAAAGTTTCAAAAAAGGACCTGATAAGTTCAGTGAAAGTTCCAGAAAGTAACAGCAAGTTCCCAGACAGCTCTGAGAGGAGCAGGCAATATTATGTAGTGCTACCTTAAATTACTCAGCATAGCTGGGTTCTTCTAACCTGATTCACTCTTAAGTACTTTTGAAACCAAACAATGTAGGTAATTTTAATCAGATTGAAAGTTTATGTATAATTGCTTGAGTTAAACTGATATCAGTCAAGGCAACAGGTTTCCTCAAATGCTTACGATTTAGGTTTTACAGTGTATTGCATAGCTGATAAGCACACTATTGTTTAGTTGTTTTTTTTTTTTTTTTTTGGTTCTCAGCTCCAACCCACCTCTGTAGCTGCTCTGTTCCCTTTTTACTCTCCTAGAAAAGCTCTTCAGAGAACTCTGAGCTCTTTGGAAAACACTTTGCTTCATGTCCTGGGAGAAAACAAAGCATTAAGAGGAAATTTATTATTGCAGCATTATCTGAATACTCTAATGGCATAAATCTCACTAGTACAATGTCCAAGATGACGCCATAGTGCATAATCATTGACATACCTCCCTTGTTTTAGACATCTTGGCCAATTTCCCATGGACTCCCTCAGAACGTTGCTGATTTAATTGCTGACTTATATCCCCTTGGAGTTTGCGAAGATCTTTTTCTAAAATACTGACCCTGTGCACGAGGAAAAGGCTAAGACAAAACATGATCGCTGTTAGTGAGAATAAAGTATTATAGAGCATAGTAAGACCTGCTGACTGGATGTTCCCCCAGCTACTCAAATGGGTGAGGTTGCACATCAGTGCGCACCGGAAACCTGCAGTTTCAAAATGAGTTTCTAAATGAGGAACTGTCCTCTCGCTGCCTCTCAGAGATGGAACTCATTTAAAAATTGCTGAAATTACAGCCAACTCCGCGGCGTGTTGTGAAACTCGCAGACAACGTAAAAAGCCACATTTTAATAAAGACAAAGGCCTTGCTCGCACAGCATCATTTATCCTTGTCAGCGTTCATGCCAGCTCAGGCTGATATGAAAGGGAGGTTGGAAGCCTTTAAATGAACACCACTGGCTGCACAAACACAAAAGACAAGGGAGGCGTACTTAGGCAGAAAATGAAAACATTTTAATCCATCAATCAACTCCATTTACAAAAGTATATTCCATTTTATATACATTATGTACAGGCATGTATTAACAACTTGTTTCTCAACATGGATTCAGTCATAAGGTAACTAAACAAAAGCACTGTGAAAACATATCACTGGTATTTTGCAGGGATGCTGTAGTGCAAATGTGTGCAAATATATATAGTGCTGTTGCTCTTTGAATACCTTCCTTCTTCCTTGCATCTCATGGAGTTTTCAACTCCTTACATGACTTATAGAAAAGGCTTAAATAATAAAAACAGGAACTAAATCATGACAAAAAAAACAGTGCCTTGCTAAAGTAATTTTTTTTATGCTTTACCACAATACAATCACAAACTTTCACGTTTATTTTTATTGAAAGTTTATTTGATGGGCCTCCACAAAAAAGCTGTGAAATGGAAGGAAAATGATACAATGTATTTAAACTTTACTAATAAAAACATGAAAAATGTGAGGCATGTATGCATTCAGCTCCCCCCCCTTCGTGACACCTCTAAATAAAATCCAGAGCAACTATTTGCCTTTAGAAGATAGTTAACTATTAAATTAAGTTCACCTATGCTTAATTTGATCTCAGCTGTTCTGTGAAGACCTCGGAGGGTTGTTACAGAATAAACAACAACATGAAGACCAGGGAACACATCAGACAGGTCAGGGATACAGCTTAAAGTGGGGTTAGGTTATAAAACAATATATCCCAAGTAGGGCTGAAACGATTAATCGGACTCAGCGTGATGAACTGATTATTGAAATAATAATCATCAACTAATTTAATAAGCAATTAGCCGCTAACTGGAGTATACAGACTTAAAAAAAAAAAAAAAAAAATAAAGAGCCATTTGCTGAAAGAACAACACCTTCAGAGTAGTAATTAAGCCAAAACTGTACAAAAAATATATACACTTTGCATTTAAGATTAAAAAAAAAAAAAAAAAAAAAAAAAAAAATCTTTGCCATGCTCTATGCAGAACTGCTCAAGTGGTATAGTTTTAGCTTCACTCTGGTAAAGTTTTGCAACAACAAAAAAATAAATAAATAAAAAAATCCCCTATTAAGCATCTTTTGCTGTCCAATTATTAATTGGTTAATCAAAAACAACAACAACAACAACAACAAAAAAAAATAAACTGATTAACCATACACTATTGATGCTAAGTCAAGCAGCAGGGGTGAGCTTTTCACATGTTGAGTTTAGAATGATTTATTTAGCTGCAGATGCATCCTTTGCTACAAATGATCATGTGTACGGTAAAGGAATGCTAGCAATTTAGGCAACAAAAAGCTTATTTAAAGGAATGCAAAAGGAATTTTGCATCTTTTAATATATTTCTAAGATTGTGTAAAAAAAAAAAAAAAAAAAAAAAAAAGGCTTAAGTGGTTAAATGAAAAATCCGCAGAATGTGCACATTCTTTTATCTGATTAATTGTCTGAAAATGCTATTATTAAAATAAACGTCGTTGCAGGCCTAATCCCAAGCTTTGAACAGAGATGCTCTATAAACAGTCAGAGTGTGGCAAAACTCCACACCTATCATACCATGGCATTCCTAGACTAAGGTAATCAGAGAAGCAGCAAACAGGCCCATGATAACTCTGGAGGAGTTGCTGAGAGCTGCAGCTCAGGAGGGAGAGTTCTGCACTCTACACATCTGGCCTTTGTGGAAGTGTGTGAAGAAGAAAGCCTCCACTATGCATGACAGAACACAGACAACCTGAACAGTAACAACCTTGACAGTATCATACTGTGGGAATAATTTTCCCCCAGCAGGAACAGGGAAACTGGACAGAGTTGATTGGGAGATATATGAAGCTAAATACGGGGCAATCCTGAAAGAAAACTTGTTAGAGGTTGCAAAAGACTGGGGCGGAGATCCAATTTCCAGAAGGACAACCATAACCATACAGTCAGAGCTCCAAACGAATGGTTAAATCAAAGCATATTCATGCCAAATGCATGAATGACCCAAAGGCCAAACCTAAATCAAACTGAGACGTTTTGGCAGCACTTGAAAACTGATGTTCACAGATGCTCTCCATCCAATCTGTGAGCTTGAGGTGTTTTGAAGTCAAATTAGCCAACATTTTAAACTCTAGGGTTGCAAAGCTGGTAGAGACCAACCAAAACACAATTTTCAGGTTTTTATTTGTAAAAAAATGTTTAAAAACTGAACTATTTTCCTTCCACTTCATAATTAAGGAATGCTTTATGTTGGTCTATTGTGTGAAATATTAATATATTGATGTTTGTGGTTGTAACATGTCAAAAGGTTTAAGGGGGAATGAATTGTGAATATTTTTGCAAGGCACTGTCAGTGATGTTTTTGTCATCTTTTAACAGCATTTAACCGTATGTAATTATAAGTACCTGTCAGCACAGTGTCCTTCCTTGTTATAAAGAGAAATGCTGCACATAGAGGGTGACTATAAATAGACATTTTGAAGTTTGATGAGGATATTTGGTTCCAAAAGGCTTACTGCTGCACAGTTTCATGTGGAAGGGAAGCAGTAAAGTCTTCAGAGTCCTTTTTAAGGCAGACATTTGAAAGGGAACAAAAGTCACCAAGGCTCCCCGAGTGTCCTCTACACGTTGGCCTTGAAATGAACCCAGCAATCCCACATCAGGCAGGATGAAAAGACAGAATACGGTGAGTGCAGTTAGCCGTTCTGTCCAGCAGATGGAGCCTCTCCGAGCCTGACGCTGCCCAGGAAGGTGGTGTGGTTGGTCATGTTTATGAGCGTGTACTCGTGGGCTATGCGTATAGAGATCTTCTGGCCGGAGCGCAGCAGACTCACCCCTGCCGTGTAGCAGGTGTTGAACTTGCGCTGGCCTGTCTCGATGCTGCACGTGCAGCGTAGGAACGGGCTGGAGTCCACCATCACGTCATAGCTGGCGATGTCAGTGAAGTTGAGGTAGTACACCTGATGAGGGGAAAAAAAAAAAAATCCACACAAGACTGAGAGGGGTAATCGAAACAAGCGTGGCATGCACATTTAGGGGTTTTCTGAAAGCCTGAACAGCTGCAGCAGCAGAAGCATGACTTCCAGAGCTGCACACTGAGCAACAGAGGGAAAAGAATGACTCAGACATTAACGAAGCAAGCAGGATTTCTTTTAAGATCAGCTGCCAGTTCTTCTGACTGTAATTTTAAAGGAGTTACGTCAAGGACCGTACTCACTTCTACCTGACTATATATGAAGTAGACACCGTCCAGCAGCACCACCAGCTCTCCGGTGCGAGGGTTCATCCTGAACACGTCTTTATTGATGGACACCATCTTCCAGTTCCTGAGGACGCCTTGAGACAGATCTAAACATGTCACAACAAACACAGAGCGAGACAAACGGTCAACATAAACAACTCATGGCTATGTTTTAATGAAAAACAGAGCTCGGCACTGACAGAATATAAACCTGCTTAATGATGCTTGTGCTCTGTCTTAGGAGCAGGACTGAGTTAGCATGCAAGGCTTTCGGTCCTGAAGTTAGGCCACATGGCTCTGACATCTGTGCTGACCTCACAGTTTTTCTGTTGAGTTTCGCTCTGGATTCTGGCTCGTCCATATCAAAACCTGAACTTCCCTCACATTTAGTCCTTATTTTGCTGATTTCGATACACACTTGGAGTTGTTGTGACACTGAAAAATAACATCGCTCTTTATCTTCTACCTTCGAGCCGACACCTGAAGCTTTTGGGCCAAAATTGCTCATTTTTTCATCCACCTCGACAAACAACTAAATTTTCCAGTTAATCATGATACAGGCACTACTGTGTTTCGCTGTTAGTATGGTCTTATTTTGGCGCTAGTTTCAGTTTATCTCCGTCGGACCATAGCAAACATTCCCACACGGTTTGAGAGGTTTTGGCCAGACTTGGATGGTTTCTTTTGGGGAAAAATAGGCTTCTGTCATGTAAACATATTCTTTAGTCCAAACATATGGAGAATACATAAGATTGTTGTCACAAGGAGTGCTTAGTGGAAATTCCTGCAGCTGCTTCAGTGCTGTGGTCAAGCAGCCTCTCTCACCAGTTTCTGTTGTGTAGCTTTAGTCAGTTTTGGAGAAACTTTCAGCTTTTGTAATGTCACCAATGTCCCTCTCTAATAACTGAAGATTGTCTTCACTGTACCAAGACTCATTACTTAGGATTGTTGCACTATTCTCCTTACTGATACCTTTGTACAATGAGATCCTTTGTAACCTTTCTGCAATCTATGCCTTTAGCTAAAGGTTGCAAATAAGTAAATGCCAGGAAATTCCTACTAGAACAGGTCGATTTCATTTTAGGTTAACTAGATTAGGCTATTTTACGATAGTTGGTTTTAGGTATATGGCAAAGAAAATTAACTGCTGAAAGCTAAATGGAAATGTGCCTCAACTAACTATTAGGTCAAGGATGTGCACTACTTTGAGTTTTCTTTCCTTTGAGCCGATCTGTTTGTTTTTTGGTTGAATTGAACACAATATATGGCATATTATATGTGGAAAAAAAAATGAAATTATTGATCATTGGTACATATTTTTATACATCACAAAAACTTTACATTTTAACAGGGACTTGTAGATGTTCTGAGAGCCACTGTATTTCTATGTAAAGAGCACAATGTCTTCAGATGTGGTGTGCTTGATGTCTTGAGCGAACCATCAAAGGCATGCCAACAATCTAAAGAAATGTCATTTTGTTTTCTTGTAATTCCAATGTTTGGCAGGCCCGTCTGTTTGGTATAACTCCAAAATTGAGTGTTTGACAAACAGCACTGACAGGGATAATTCGAGCTTACTGCTTTGTGTCAAACACGGTAGTATATCTCTGAATGAGTATGAGCAAGGCACCCACCTTCCCTCACTTGGATTGTTGTTTCTTGTCCTTGTAAGTGAACTACTGCCGGCTGGAAAAAACCAAAAAGCTCAGGTGAATAATTTGCCAAGTGATAGGCAAGCCCTTTCATTGACAAATATTTGTGGAATTAGATTTAATTCAATGAAAGGTGTACTCTTACCTGGAATTTCTTTGACTTATCAGGCACCCCTGCAACAATAAAAGACAGCCATGAATTTAAAAAAATCCTGCAGTTCAATGCAGAAGAGAAACAAAAGGAGGAACGGTGATTAAACAAAACAAACACTGACATAGTTTAAGAATAAATCACTGCTGTTCTGCTCAATGTTTGACAACCTGAATCAGACAGCCTCACTGTGGAGGCAATGAGTTAATCAATTTTGACAACTTGAGCCCCCTTCTCATGTGAGAAAGCAGCTTTATGCTGGGGGAACACTGTAATCTAGGTGGAAAATCTCTGAGCTCTGCTTTCTTGGTTATCTCGAGGTATTTTGCGTGGGGTCTTGTACCTGCCGGACCTTGAGGGCCTGGTGGTCCCTGTGGTCCAGGGGGTCCAGGAGGTCCTACAGGCCCCACAACATTGCTTCCTGGAATACCAGGGATCCCTGGGATGCCCGGCGGGCCCTGTGGCCCTGGGGGACCTGGGAGACCAGGGGGTCCAGGCCTTTTCTTGGCTGAAAAAAGAGAAAGATAATAAAGTGACTTTTCATAAAGTATAATCAGGAATAACAGCTTTACTATGCATGATCTTAAGATATGTACTAATATAAAGACAGGCCAGAGCCATAAAGACTTTGATGGAAAGCATTACAGCATTACTAATAAAAGAATAACATATGGCGCATTGCAAGTATATTCATACTCCAAATATTCCATTTGGTTATTATTCAACCACAAACCTGACTGTATTTATTTGTCTTTTATGAGATAGATCAACACAAAACTGTGTTTATTTGGAAGATGAAGAAAAATTATGCACGGTTTTCAAAACTCTTGATAAAATAAGTAACTGAAGAGTGTGAAAAGTTAAAATTTTAAACCTAATTGTGGACATGCAAAATAACTGAAGCTCAGTCAGACTTCAAGGAGAGTGTCTGCAGACATTAATTTTCATGTCTTGCCAGAAAATTTCAATGTAATTTAGATCTGGACTTTGACTGGACCATTTGGACACATCATTATGCTGAATTTAAACAATTCCATTGTAACTCTAGTTCATCATTGACCTTGTATTTAGTGAAATCTGTTAATGTATCTATTACCCACTACCTCTGACCAGCTTCACTGTAACCTCTGACGCATACCCACAGCTTGATGCTGCCATCTCCATGTTTCATTGTGGGCATGGAGCATTAAGCGAGTAGGTTTTCCGCCACAAAGACCTTTGCATGGAGGCCAAAAAGTTCAATTTTGGTTTCATTTGACTAAAGCACCTTCTATCACATGTTTGTTGTGTCAAATTGAAAACTGGACTTCTTGTGGCTTTCTTTCAACAACTGCTTTCATCTTCAACAAAAGCCAGCTTTACGGACTGCATAACTAAAAGTTCTGTTGACCGATTCTCCCACCTGAGCTGTGAATCTCTGCAGCTCTCCCAGAGTTAGCATCTTGACTACTTCTCAGATTGCCAGTCCTTTCAGTTTAATTTGATGGCCTTGTTATGATACATTTGCAATTGTCCTATGCTCTTTCCATTTTTATGAAGAAATAAACAGAGTTCAGTCAGATGCTAAAAGCTTGGGATGACGCTTTATAGTCCAAACCTGCTTGAGCCTCTTTAAAAGTCTGTCCCTGACCTATTTATGACCTCTGAAGGTCTTCACAGAATGACTCCATTTACACTAGGATTAAATTACATAAGGGTAGACTATTTGCCAGAAAGTTGACTTCTGGAGGCAACTGGTTGTACTGGATTTTATTTGATAGTACCAGAGGAAAGATCACTAAATACAAATGCACCCCTCATTTTTCAGTCGTTTTTGTGAAAAAGTTTGAAACAATTGCGTTATTCTTCCAATTTTACACTACTTTGTGTTTGTTTATCACGTAACATCCCAATAAAGTATGTTTGTAAAACACAATATCAATACGAATTAGGTGACAGAAGCTGCAGTCTTATCAATAACCAAAATAAAAGCAGACAAATACCTTTTTTCCTCTCTTTCCTCTTCTCTTTTCCAGTTGATTCTGAAATTAAAACAAAAAACAATGTGATTATTCCCAAAATGGTCTTCTGAACAATTACAATCTTGGAAAACATCCCAAGCGTCCACCTCATTCCATGCAGGTATCCTAATGGGGTTTAAAATACCAGACTCAGGCGGTGCGCGCCGAAACACACTGGAGTGGAGGTATGTCAGTCTGCGGTATCTCGTAGTGTAGTAATTTGTAAGTGCGGTTTCACCTCCTCTGTATGAACAAGTGCCTTAAGCATTCACAGGCAGTGGAACTGGAGAAGATCATTAGGGAGATACTTTATCCTGCCAAATCCTTTTCTTTGAATTAGGCCCAGATGGAGAACACAGATGAAAGTGTGTGTACATGTGTGCATGTATTTGTTTAAGCATGCATTCACCACCGGCAATCCCCCCCGCACCCGTCGTCGTTGTCGTGTGTGAGGCCGTGCACGGTCGGATGCTAGCTGGGGCATCGATGTCACCGCTTCAGAGCTAAAATGTGTGCGCGTACATATATGCTCAGCTGAGGAATCCTTTCAAAAAGCCGTCTTGCTCGTGTTTACCATGTCATTAGAACTACAAAGGCCATTTAACCTTAAAACCTCACAGTTTGAGTCCTCCCTCAAACATATGGGCCAGCGTTTCTCCTCTGGCTAAATGACTGGATGCATCCGCATAGATTTCTCTTAACGAGCAGGCCTATCTGGAATCTGGTGCCCGTTAGAGGAGCGCTGCAGACACGCAGACACACACACACAAAACAGCACACATCTAAGGCTGAGATTACAAAAGCCTTTGTCTGTGCGCTTAGCGTAGAGGAGAGACCTGGGAATGATTAGTGTTTAGAGGCTCGGGACTTTACTGATTTATGTAGAAACTCTCAAAGGTGAGTTTTTTCTTCTAATTTAAACACAATCACTAAATTCCCCCACCGCCGCCACACCCCAAGTATTCAGTGTCACGCCACAGACGCTGGAATGCCTTGTGATCATGGTGCACTTGTTGCACTCAGACATGAAACTTCAAAGTCTTTGCTTTTTTTATTTGCATAGCTCAGATTCTAAACAAAAGCTAATTCAGACATATTGGCCACATGTTTTTTTTTTTTTTTTTTTCTTCCATGTAGTTATTAGTTAACATAAATCAGTTTAAAGTAATGAAAGCCATCAACACTGCTGATTTTTATTCTGCCATTCAGATGTGAAGTGATAGGTGCAAACGACAACTGAAAAAACTTATTTTGAGACTGAGGCAAATTGACAGGGTTTCGCTGTCTGTTTCGAATTGGTGCAACCCTCCCAAAGCCCTTGTGGTCCTTGCTTGCTATCCAAGTATTAATCAATCCCATTTCACTTAATGTTTTTGCTATAAAAACAGCCAAATGATGTGGTGGGGTTGCTTTGTAAAGTTAACACAAAGAAGTTTAAAAAAAAAAAACTAAAATAATTCCACAGAGAAGCGAGAAGCCATTAACATCCAGTTTTCAGAATTTAGGAGCCTTAAGCCCAACATTAGTCTTTTATTTACACAGTAACCAAACCCTGTTACTACAGAAACAATTGCTCAATAGTCAGTCAGCAGGTGCACTGTCGTCAACAAGGCTGCATTAATCCAGAGAACATCATCTGCCAACTTTCCCGTGATCGTATTTGATCGGTAATCAGCAGGTCAAGTGCTAAAAACAAAAAAGCTAAATCGAATTTTTTAAATTTTCATTAAATGCATCAAACATCAGAACTCCAGACATATTTGTTTTGTGAAATCATTCACCAATTCTGATGGACTTATTTTTGAGTTTCCTAAAAGTCAGATAAAATTGGAGACACATTGAAGCATAAATAAAGGTAAGCTTTATTTATTTTATGTTGGATTCAAAACTATTACTTCGATCAAATGACAGCCAGCATTTTGTTTTAATTTTGGTGATACAGTCCAAGACAGGGATGCATTTTTCGGAAATTTTAAAGTTGTAAACATTCCAAGATAATTAATGTGAATTTATGGAAATTAAATGGAATACACGGGAATAAACAGGAGGAACCCTGCGATCTAAAACACTGGAGGTTGGACCTTAACAAAGATTTTAAATATATAGGTAAGGAAAATATGTCTTAGCATAATCTTAACTAAGACAGGCCGATTTCATGGAAGTAAATTTGAGTAAATCAACATTATTCATATTACATGAACATGGCATATTGCTTATAATAGGAGTTTAGGGGTCATGCCCCCATCTCCACATTCCATCTTCACGTGGGCATATGAAGAAACTTGTACTACTGATGCCACATCTATGATCACACTGAGAGGTTTTATTTTGATGGAGCAAAACTATGCTGTTCATTTAAAAGTCTGAATGTGATTTTTTTTTTCCATTCTTGAATATTGTTATTCACATGTTAAATGTTCAATGAAAAAAAAAACTGATGGCATAGTAAAATAATTTAATTTTGACAAAGCTTTGCTTATAAATAAATCTGGTGAAACGATTTTTAATCGGATTATTTTGCATGTCTCTTGACAAAATGAGATGTTTGTATTTATGTTGGGAAACAACATTGTTTAAATTGCCTCCAATTTCGATTTAATTCCAACAAGGTTCCAATTTCAAATATTTCCAAATGTTGTTGTATCACCTTCCCATGGAAGTTTACTGTAAACGTCCTTCCTATCTGCAAAGCTAATCCTGACAATATATATATAAATCTGGCAGGTAAGACCTCAAAGGAAATCGGAAATTGGTATCGACCTGAGAAAAGCCTAATAGGTGCACCTCTAGTATTTAATCTGCAGGTGGAAAATGACAAGTTGGGAAACAGAGCATCCGATTACTCTCTGTAAGGGTGTGGATGGAAAAAAAGAAGAAAAAACAAATTGGGGCACACCTGTGTCTGTTTCCCGCCCAGGACTCCTTTTTGCCCTCCGAGTTCTTCCTCTCTCTTTTGTGACATGGAAGTCGTCGTTTCTGTAGAGGAACCTCTCCTGAAGGGGACACAAAGAGGGAATGGGAAAACTTAAATGTGGCCCAAAACTCAATTGTGCCACAAGCGTCAAACAAAAGGTCCCTGAATCGAACAGCTGTGAATATCAATAGCAGCGATGCCATCTGGGACAAAGTATCTGAAAGCAAACAGAAAATAAAGGAAAGACAATCTAAGGCTTTGAGGGAAACGCATGTTACAAGTATTGATTCTATTCTTGGCATATAATTTTTGCACAAAAACAACTCGGGGCATTTAAAAAGAAGCGAGTCGAGACATTCACTTGTGGCCAAGTCATTGTCTGTCCCGGTAGGGGCGGTAATTTATCCCGTAACCCGAGTTGTTTCTGTCTGTGTCTGAGATCGTCACCTGGCCACAGCTGCTCTAAAATTCACCTTTTTTTTTTTTGACACAAAAGGAGGACATGAGGTGGGGTTAATTTGAGAGCAATACCTATTCATGTGCACCTGGTCCCAGTCTATTCACTGGTAACATGAACAACCAAAAAAAAAAAAAAAAAAAAAAAAAAGTCAAAGAAACAGATCTGGTGTAGCTGATTTGAGATGCGTAAATCAATTTTTCCACAGCCGTGTTTTAATATGACCTATATTTTGGTGTGTTGACCAGTTTCAGATTGCCCTGAAACTTGGAACCAAAAACATAGCAAAACGACCTTAAAGACTTCCGTTCATCACGTCTCACAATATATACAAATATTTTTGATCGTGCTGAAATCTTACCATGAATAGAATTTACTGCCGCAAACCAGTAAGCCTTTTATTGTCAGACAAAATATAACGAGTTAAATATAGCAGGTGCTACACCCTTTTCCAGATGAAATATAGCAAAAAAGGTCATCTATGACCTTTAATTCTATCCTTCCTAATTATGTGCAGCATCACACGTACCCCTCATTTCTACCTGTGCAATGTGTAATGTTTGAATTTCACGTTAGATCAACAAAAGTAGAGCAAACTGTCAAATGACAAGAAAATGATACTTGGTTTTTGGCTGTCACAAAGGTGGTGAATAGCAAAGCATGCAATATTTTTCAGGTTTTTAATGTGCAATATCTTTTATAAACTATAAGCAGCTTCATAAGCATAAGTATTACTTTCCTTCCATCTCATGGTTATATGCTATGTATTAGGCTACCACATAAACCACATAAAAAAAAAAAATAAAAAAAAAATACATTGAGGTTTGTGTTTTTAAGATTGCAACGTGGGAAAAATTTCAAAGAGTTAAATCATGAAGCCCTGACATGATATCGCCCCCTTTCTGATGCAGGATGAACTCCCAGTGCCTCCCCGTGTGGTTTTAAACCAAAACCACTGACAGACCATAAGAAGACAGACACAATAAGTTATGTTTCCAGTTTTCTATACCTCTTTTCAGATGTGGGAACACCCCACCACCTCCCCAATGCCTTCCCTGAAGCAAGTGATGAGCCGAATCATGTCGAACACCCCCCCCCCCGCAGCAGGATCAGAGTGTAGTTAACATCTACGTCCCTGACCAGCTGCCAGCTATGTCTGACCTTACGAGGCCTGGGAAATCCAGAGCTGGTGAACGAGCTAAAGTTGGAACAGTTTACAGACACACAGCCGCTCCAGATGTTCCTGGGAGCAGAAACGTGTGCTGTTCATTTGGCGTGCAGGTGCCTCCACATCTCCTTTCCAGCTGTTGGCGTGTAAAAGGGGGAGGAGAGGGGGGGGAACTCAAAAGTATTCTTGGTGTGTATGTTCAGCCATATGGCTTTACACTTTCATCTGTTCTGTTCTGACAGCCAAACATGATCTCGCAGCCAACTTCTGGCCTGAGATTAAGGCCCCGGCAGAATGAAGAAAGACAAACAAGCAGTCTGCGAGGCTACTACCAAACTGGTGCAGGTGACAGATGAAGGCGAAAGGGTGGTGGGACGAAAAAAATAATAATATTAAACAAAAAGCTCCCATTAAAGTGCCATGCAGAATGGTTTCACACTCTCGCTTGGTTTCACATCATTACAACATTTGCAGCCCTCATCGTCTTCAAAGGCATACAGAGTTACAGTAAATCAGGATGACAACGTGTTGGTATGTATGCCAAGTGCCAACTATTGAGTAAACCATTCTTTTTCAGCACAAAGGGAAAATGCAATTAATTAGAGGGCTTTCAAATCTTCAAAGTGAGGGGGGTTGCTGTTGCGACCCGTGGATGCGATTCCCTGTTGCTTCGTGAGGATATGACTAAAATTCAGTCACCCCAGGCTGTGTAATTTTGCTATTACAGCTGTTTCTGCTTTTATTAGCACCACTCCAACTGCTTGTATGCTTGCTAGCACTTTTAACATCAGATTCCCTACATATTTATGATAACTAAAGAAGACAAGCGGATTCTCCTTTATGTTTTACTCCACAAAATATCCATCCTGGTTGGATGGATGTGAAACCCAATAGTCCTTAAGAATGTGAGGTTACAAAGTTGAGGAGGTGAAACTGAGGGCTGGTGGCTGATGTTGCACGTCGGGTGCCCATCACCGCTGTGCAGAAATTACTAACCCCAGTGGCATGCATCCTCCCGAGAGCCGACTGCTCTTGATACCACTGTGATTCAAGCGATCGGATTCGACGATGACAGCGTGTTTACTTTTAAAACACCACACACACATACACACTCAAAAAAAGGGCGGCCTCCTCGTCTCAACCACCTCTCTCTGGGCGAGCTATGTGTTTTAAACCATAACCCGGGTAATTCAATAACAGTACGCATAGACGATGAAGTTCAACCTGAGGGAAATGTCGCCTGTCAGCAGCCAATCATCCCTTGGATTGTTGCAACACAGTTTCTTTGCTTAAATGCATCGAGAATTTATTATTTCAGTTGATGTTTGCGACTACTCTGGACTCAATCTGTCTGTGCCATCTGCCTGTCAGGATGATTCAGGCTGTGTGCATTTATGTGTTTGCAGCCTCATATCATGGACGTTTTAACCTCTAATTGTGCTTTTATGACCGAGGTCATTCATTTCTGGTATGATATCTAAGTGCACAATCATGATACTTGCTGTTTTAACTATCGGCAGCAAATCACAATCAAAGAGGGTCACAGCCCACCCGGTGCCTTAAAGTTTGTACGCTGGTAAGGACATTGGAGTTTTATTCCCATCAAACTGGCTTTTTTTTTTTTTTTTAATAGCCATTAACCAGACTCCAGATGTTTCAGCATGTGCTCTCTTTGAGACTTTGAAGGCACAGATCAGAGCACAGAATTATTTCATAGAAGGCCCAAGAAGAAAACATCAACTGAACTAACACGATCAAATAATCCTTAGATCACATTTTAATACATTTCTCTTGCTGATGTCAGGTGGATAAGGGCACTATGTGCTCAACCCCCAAATCTCGCCGCCATCATGGATTTTAGAGCAATACACACCTGGAAGGAGGTTGTTTTATTTTTACTGTTGGGAAATGAGCAGATCTGCTAGACAGCTGGGATTTACTGCCTTGCTCAAGGGCATTACCAACTGAGCGATGGAGGCGAGGACTGTTTAGCTCACTTCCCAGACCCGGATCATAAATGGCCAGCTCATCTGTTTGGATTAAGGGAGCAACTAGAAGGATTTGGTGAAACACTTAAGTTTTTAAGTGGTTCATAAGTTTTACTTGCGTTTTGGAAATGGATGCTTAATTTTATGGTTGTTTAAAAAAAAACAAAAAACTAAAAGATCTGAGCACTGCCATTCCTGTTACCGTTAAAGGTGGATACCATTTACTGACATGGAAAACTACACTCTGTTGGGTAGAACTGGCATTTATCATCATCAGTTCCATTTCTGCTTATACAACCAAGATTCCAGATATCTGGAAGACCTATTACTGGCTGCTTTCCTCTGATCGGATGAGCATCTGTTGATTTAGTCTCAACACTGAATGAGCTAAAACAAATAGAGGGCCTCCAAAAAAAATCTACTCACAGGTTTCAGCTGACAATGAGAAAATATGCAATAAAAGTATGAATCACAGCCTTTATAAACAATGCCTTCAGTTTAAAGAAATGACCCATTACAAATTCGAACACACGCATTGCCATTTCTTCCCTTTTTACTTCCTTATGTGGCAGTTTGCAAACCATTTCCCCTCTAAAGAGTTTAAACAAGGCGTAACAGCTTATTTCGGCTCTGAGTCAATTCACCTGTTTGCCAGTTCATACCCACACATTGCTTTTTTTGTCTGTTCCTACCTTCCCCAAACAAGTCTAAGTAAATCATTTTAAACAGTGTCTTTAAACCTTTGCATATCAGTTTATTCTTATTGTTACTTAAGTTGTTTGATGAATTTTAGAGATCAATAACGATAAAAAAAAATTTCTAGATTCTAAAAAATTAACTGAAATCACCTGTTTTCTAAGTGGGTATGAAATGTCCTTATAGGAGCTACTAATTGGTGATAAAACATTACAGCTTCATTTCTTACACAACTTTTTCTGAGTAGGAATGATGAAAACTACAAAGGTTATCAACTGACCAAGGGGTGAAGTGACGAGCACCTAATTATTTTCCTTTCTGGTTCAGTATTTTCATGAATTAAGGAGACCAATAGAAAACTACTAATATCCATCCATCATCTATAGCAACGCTTCCAAAGCAGGGTTGCTGGGTGTCTGGCAGTCATTGAGTGGGAGGTACGGTATACCCTGGAGCGGTCACCAGTTCATCACAAGGCAAAGCTGGTATTATCCTATTGCGTAATTTAATTTACTTATATATTGTTTTATGCAGACATCTACTTTCATGAAATATGAAGCGCAGAATGTTCATTGGCGTCAGGTGGTAGATGGTTCCATTTCACACCAGAAGTTTGCTAATAAATACCTAAAACTACAAACGTAAGAAATGTCGAAGGGACAATATAGGGTTGTGGTCATTTTGTCCATTCTCTACTTCCATGTTTGTAGTTTGGTCGTACATACCCAACTTGTTGGTCTACTGTTGACGTTTCATACGATGCGTTCATTTGTATCCAGCTTGACAATTAATGACTTCAACTAATTTTCCATAATTTACTCAAGGTCTATTTTGTGTAAATGTAACTGTGTGAGCTCATTAAGAGTCATCTTGGTTTGATAAGGGATCGTTATCTGTTGTATTGTATACAAGTCAAGCAGGAACCAGAACGAAAATATAAAGGAATAAGAGCTGACCGAAGTTTTCAGAAATCAATACACAATTAAATCAAATTATAGGTAACATCTGAACATTTAAAGGCCATTTATAGCCATAATTAATGAAAATACCTGACTACAATGGAGAAAGAAAATGATGCAACATGGTCTAAGAATATAAGTACAAAATGGTTTAGTTGAAGGGACAAAAAGGTAATGCATAAGTGTGAAATGGGGGTATGAACTGGCAAAAGGGGTAAACTGACCCGAGTCATCCTTGACAAACAAGGCAGAGATAACCTATTTCTGTTTTATCTGTTGACACCTACAGTAACAGTATGATTTCAAGCAGTCTCTCTGTCGTCTCAGCTGGAAGCTGCCAAACCAGAGAAAAAGCTCTATTTTTTCCTTTGAAATTCTTTTGGAGGTACTTGTTTATTTAAGCAAAATGGATTTGTTTCGCAAAGCAACTCTAAGCCACTCAGAAACTCGCTTAAAAATGTATTAAAATCTGGATCACCATCATGAAGACATCCATACCACCTGTCTGTCTCAAAACACAGCTTTTACACAAACACAAAAAACGAATCCAGGTACAGACGCTGTGAAGAACAGTTGAGCACCACTTATTTTACGTTTGTCACATCAGATGTATGCTGATTGTTCTGCTACACTTGTCTGTATACCTGCACGTTACATCGAATTTCAAACATTCCTGCTGAGGGGGCCTTTGATGAAGATGTGTGTGAAGAATCCAATAAACATTTTTTTTTTGCCCTAAAAGAGAGATTCTTCAAAGGAATGGCCTGGAAAAAAAAGGCTAACAAGTGCGGCCTCTGCGTCTTAATGCCACATGCTCCTGTTTCTCCAACTATGTAAACTGTGGGATGTGTAATCAGAGTTGTTTAATGCAGACATCTGGCACGGACAGCATCACAGCACTGTTAAATATTTACAGCTGGGCTACAGTCTTTCACCTCATGAAGCATCACCATCTGGGCTGAATACCAGGCCCGTCTCACTCGGCTACAACAAGGGAAACCGCTACTATCTAAAATAAGCCAAGCAAAGAGACAGCTAAATAAATATACTGCGCTCGTGAGAGAAAAATGTTAGGGAGAAATCCCAATATGACCAATGGATCTCATTAATGTTTCCTACAGAGGAATAAATGTGTTCATACTGGAAAACTTAAATTCCTCAGGGTGACTATCATGGTGACAGCTCCACACAACTAAATGTCCCGGCCAATGTCCCACACAGAGAATCATTTTCTCCAGCGTAAAGCTTACACAACTGCTGACAAATGAGTAGAAGCGAGACAGCAATGCCAAGTTGAGAGGTGCAACTTGGTCTTTTTTGTGCTGATCAAATTAGGCAGTGGAGGAGTGGAGGGGGTGGGGGGCTGTTTGCCAAAGCCACAGACAACATAATGCATGTTCAATCAAGCCGCTGCCAAAAGGGAAAACACATGTGAGACGGAGACTGGCTCTGCTCCAAGTACCAAGTGCCCCATCTAAGTCCTGATGAATTTACATCAGCCCTTGGGGGTTTGCACCTGCTGGTGATCCAGTTAATGTGCAGTCCACCTGCTCCAACACACTCTCTGACCTCCCTGTGTGGTTCCAGCTGGGTACAACTCTGAGCATCCTTTTCTGTTTTTGTAAGAAAAAAAAAAAAAAAAAAAAAAAAAAAAAGGACAAACTGTAATAATGAATAAACTGACATGTTGAGATGAATGAGTTTATTCCAATATATTCTCCAATGGAAGATGATTTATAGAGACAAGGCAGATGGGTTTACCAGACAGACTGAAAGCTGGGGGACTCAAATATTTCTCTCAACATATCTCCCCAGGAACTGGGTTCACACAAGCTGGTGACAGCATTCTGTAAAGTAAGTTGGCCGGTAAAACATGCCAGGACAGAGCGCAGACACACAACCTGACACCATGATACAGAAACAAGAGCAATCTACCACCCTCCGAAACAAGAAGCGCGCCGAATCTCATTACAGGTTTTCTTTTTACCTCTCGATCCTCTTCGCTGTGGCTACTGCCGGTGTCCACTCGCGGGTGACCGGGCGGCAGGACCCCCACCGAGTCCGCCAGGTCAACCCCGGCGGGTGTCAACATAGAGTCCCGCTTCTGGTGGGTAATTTCCCTTTTCACCTCGGAGCGCAGGTCCAAATAGCAGACAAGGGTGACTGCGTGTAGTGTGAGCGACAGCAGGAATAATCCCAGAAAGACAGCACTGCCGCTCCGACCCCTGCACTTCTTGCCGCACATGCAGGGAGCCCCCCTGGGCATCACCGTGTCGGGGTAGTCCTCCGCGGGTGAAGCGTCATCGCATGCCATTATCGGAGGGAGCGGGGGTCATATGCTCCTTATCTCGGCATAATCAGCTCGTCTTGTGGCGCGTCGAGCCGGGGCTATTCATTTACGTGAAGGCTCATAGGTGCAGAAGCAGCAGGTCGGCTGCAAACTTCTTCCAGGATCTGTAGTAACAATGGATGTCCCGCCCACCTCGGCTGTGATTGGTCCGGAGCGCTGACTAACCCAGACGGTCCGGGACAGAGGTTGGGCGCTGGATTCAAAAGGGGCAGTGGTTGAGCGACACCTAACGGACAATAGTAGGTACTGCGACACGTGTGGACGGGAAGCTATGAGAGAAAATAAAAAATGAAAAAAACAAAAACAAACAAAAAAAACCCCACCTGGGTTTAACTAAGCCAGTGGTCCTCAACATTTTTTGAGGAAAACCACATTGGTAAAGGGTAAGTTTCACATATACAAATATTTATAACAAAAGAATACAATTATCTCGGTTTTCACAGATCAAAAGGCAATTGCTGCACAGAGATTCTTATCAATAAGTAAGAAATTCTCCTTAAAAAGAGGAAGACAACATTCGAAAAGAGAAATCACATCCTCTGTATCATTGCTTTCTTGGATGCATGAAAGAACAAGCAAAAAGCAAAATTACTGCAGGACCACCAGCTTTACAAACTAAACATTTTTTTTTTCAATTCATGTTTTATTATTCTAGTTGCTGCTTTTGTTCATGTTGCTGAATTTTATCCAATTTGTATAAATGTCTGGTGGGTAGGGTACTAACTTGGGAGTTCCATGCCTGTAGCTGAAAAAGATTAACACAGTATTCCCTAAAACTCAAAATACTGTGAAGGAAAGTCAGATGTTTTTCATCAAACCCATACTCAAAATTCAATATATATCAATCAGTAAATCACACTGGTTTTCATACTTGTAACTGGAATACAGCTGGAATACAGTGAAGCTAACATCTTCTCCGAAAGGTGCTAAGACCAAAACGGAGTTCTACTGTCTTAAAACAAGTAGAATCTCAAAAATATCCAAACAATCGATGCAAAAGCTATTTGATGGAAGTAGGAGGGAGAGAACCACCAATGATCTCCTGTGTAAAACAAGGACTAAGAACTGAACATATAAACTGATGGTTCTCAAACTGTGGTCCATGCACCACTGGCAATATTGGAGCAGCCTTTAGAGGAAAATTTGGTATAAATAACTCACAAGGTAAATATGAAGCACGGTTATCCATGTAAGCTGAACTGAGATATAGAGATAATAAGCACAGACAAAGTTATTCAGGCACACTGATCTATGGTACAGCAAAACAAAGGACTTGTAAAAGAAGTGGTGTGCAGGATATTTGAGAACCTCTATAGAAAATGAAGTGGCAGCTACCAGGAACAAGTGCTAACAGTCTATTAAGACTGTATTTCATTTACTTCGTTCAGAGGATAACATCACAACTTATAACACAACGAAATATGACAACTTTCTGTGTATTTTTTTTAATTTTGACTTTAAGATTAGAGTACCTGTCAAATAAAAAAGCAGTATAAAAATAAATAAAACAGCATTCACTTAAAGAATCATAATATTTTTAGTTTTAAACCACTTTAAAATATAACTGCACAGTATTTTCTATGTTATAGTCTTGCACAGTATATTATTATTATTATTATTATTATTATTGTTGTTGTTGTTGTTGTTGTTGTTGTTGTTGTTAATCTTGTTTTTTATATATTGTTTTAACACTTTAAGAACTTTTTGTGTTTTACCTGATGCTGCTGTCACACCTAAATTTCCCCTTTGCAGGACAGTAAAAGCTGTTTCTATTTTTTCTGTTCTATTCTGTTAACATTCTTCTGCTTTATTTATCAGGCAGTTATTCTGAAAACGATTATATGTTTTGTTCTCAGGACCTGTTTCACACAGGAAGGTCATTAGCTGTGGATTGCTTTCTACCTTCTGTTCCTGAGTAAAAAAAAAAAAAAGTAATCATCAGCCTCTGTGTAAATATCAACCCAATGCACATGTAAGGTTGGTTTAAAGGTTTCTAAAACACCATTTTTATAGACCACTGATAATTTTGAGATGGGGTTTGTTTTTAGGAAGGTGAAAGTTTGCTTTGATCTTGGTCTCTTTTGGACTAGATATTAGAACCTCACTTCAAAAATCCTGAACTACTCCTTTAAGGAGCAATCTGTGGAAAGGTAGGATTTGTTGTGTCAGACAGTATGGGGAGTCATTTTCACTCATTCAATAGAAGTCACAGTATCAACCCTTTAATCCTAAAAAGAATTTTAGGGTTTTCATAAACAAGACTCTCATCATACATTAAACAACTTGACAAGAAAACTATTTGCCACTCTGGGAGGAAACATTGTGACACTGCATGCTATAAACTTAGACTACAGTCCCAGTCATTGTTTGCTGTAATCTGTGGTTCAGCTCAGTATTAGTGAGTATGTAGGTGGTTGTTGTACACTGTGTGGAATCTTGGGGCAGGAAAATACATTTCGTGACTTTCTTTCAGTGACGTAAGCATGAAAAGAGATGGGTGGTCATTGATGTAATGTATATTGTTTATACATGTGTTTTAGGGGTCTGGGCATGCTATTTTTCACCAGTGGACTTTGTTTGGCATTGTGGTTTTTTATGTTTGTGGCAGCTCATGAATTGGTGTTCCTCTGTAAATACCAGCCGGTGATATTGAAAAAAAGGGAGTTGCAGTTCAAAATTATCATCACAGAGTGAAAAATTGTTGCAAAAGCAGTAAACAGCTTTAAAAAATAACATTGCATTTTAAAATTACATTACCACATTTTAGTGTCCAACTGTATGAAGAGCCACGGAGGATAGACGGTGCCACAGTAAGGTCAGAAGCACCATCAAATGCAAGGAACATATGTCACTCAGATGGGCATGGGGAATGGTGTGACATTTATGTTACCAAAGTGGTGGCTGAGGACAATCCTTTAACAAGATTAAATGTGGCTTTGAGGTTTCTGGATTCCAAAAATTCTGAGGCTGAGACGTTCTTTTTCTGATGCAAACACTTTGATCTGCTATACAAGGAACGAAAGGAATACTTGCACATCGGGCTCGTCCTTGAGCATCAAGATGATGAAACCAGCAGCCTAATAAGGTCTGAAACTTGGGCTGTTGATGGATCACCACCTTAGATTACTTTTCGGGCATGTGCCACGACACATTTGTCTTTATTTCTGGTGGGACAAAACCTGACATTTACGTGTGCTTGACCTACATAGAGGTGTGCTCCCTCATGGTGAGAGCTCAACCTGACAGAAACTGAGGAATTACTGGGTTTCACCTCATATTACAAAGAGGAAATAATGGAGAGGAATGACTTTTGGAAATCTGAAAAAGAGGGTTTTGTAACAATGAAATATTTTCCCAATATGAGGTTTGTTGTAGTGGAAAAAAAGAATTGGAATGATATATTTATTCTGGTTTATTCTCTTACACAGTTTACTTTCCATAAGCACAAACTTTTTTTTTTTTTTTTTTTTCTTTTTTGATAACACTATCTTCAAAGTAGTTATTCTAGTCAGCTGCCACTGAAGGGCAGCATTGCCAAGCTATAAATCATTGTGACTGAATTGCTCTGTCCTGTTGAAGTTAAAAAAGCATCTTCATATATATATATATAAAAAATAAAATTCCCTTCTCACCCTCCACGGGTGGTCTTTCTCAACCTCTGAGCTCGGGTCCTCTACCAGAGGCCTGGGAGCTTGAGGGTTCTGCGTAGTATCTTGGCTGTGCCGAGAACTGCGCATTTCTGGACTGAGATGTCTGATGTTGTTCCTGGGATCTGTTTTAGCCACTGCTCCAGCTTGGGGGTGACTGCCCCGAGGGCCCCGATGACCACAGGCACCACTGTGGTCTTCACCTTCCAGGCCTTCTCCAGTTCCTCTCTGAGGCCCTGGTATTTCTCCAGTTTCTCGTGTTCCTTTTTCCTGATGTTGCAATCGCTTGGTATTGCTACATCCACCACAACGGCTTTCCTCTGTTGTTTATCCACCACCACGATGTCCGGTTGGTTCGCCATTACCATTTTGTCTGTCTGGATCTGGAAGTCCCACAGGATCTTAGCTCGGTCATTCTCCACCACCTTTGGGGGTGTGCCCCACTTAGATCTCGGGGCTTCCAGTCCATATCCTGCACAGATGTTTCTGTACACTATGCCCGCCACTTGGTTATGACGTTCCATGTACGCTTTCCCTGCCAGCATCTTGCACCCTGCTGTTATGTGTTGGACTGTCTCAGGGGCCTCCTTGCACAATCTACACCTTGGATCTTGTCTGGTGTGGTAGATCTGAGCCTCTATTGCTCTGGTGTTTAGGGCCTGTTCCTGTGCAGCCAGGATGAGTGCCTCTGTGCTGTCCTTGAGTCCAGCTTTTTCCAGCCATTGGTAGGATTTCCTGATATCAGCCACTTCAGTTATTTGTCGGTGGTACATCCCATGTAGGGGCTTATCCTCCCATGATGGTTCCTCCAGCACCTCATCCTCTGGTCCCCATTGTTTGAGACATTCGCTGAGCACATCGTCGGTTGAGGCTTTGACCTTGATGTATTTATGGATCTTGGATGTTTCATCCTGGACAGTGGCTCTCACACTCACTAGTCCTCTGCCTCCATCCTTACGGCTCGCGTATAGTCTCAGGATGCTGGATTTAGGGTGGAACCCTCCATGCATGGTTAGTAGTTTCCGAGTTTTAACATCCATGGTCTTTATCTCTTCCTTTGGCCAGCTTATTATTCCTGCAGGGTATCTGATTACTGGCAAGGCATAGCTGTTTATCGCACGGATCTTGTTCTTGCCATTGAGCTGGCTTCTCAGGACTTGCCTTACTCGTTGGAGGTATTTGGCCGTGGCTCCTTTCCTTGTGACCTCATCGAGGCTGCCATTTGCTTGTGGTATTCCCAGGTACTTGTAACTGTCCTCAATGTCTGCTATTGTTCCCTCTGGGAGTGAGACCCCTTCTGTGTGGATGACCTTCCCTCTCTGTGTAACCATCCGACCACACTTCTCTAGTCCGAATGACATCCCAATGTCAGTGCTGTAGATCCTGGTGGTGTGGATCAGTGAGTCGATGTCTCGTTTGCTCTTAGCGTACAGCTTGATGTCATCCATGTAGAGGAGGTGACTGATGGTGGCTCCGTTCTTGAGTCGGTATCCGTAGCCAGTCTTGTTGATGACTTGGCTGAGGGGGTTCAGACCTATGCAGAACAGCAGTGGGGACAGAGCGTCTCCTTGATATATGCCACATTTGATGGACACTTGTGCAATTGGCTTGTAGTTGGCTTCAAGGGTGGTTTTCCACATCCCCATCGAGGCTGCAATGAAGGCTCTTAGAGTCCTGTTGATGTTGTACATCTCTAAGCATTCAATGATCCAAGTGTGTGGCATTGAGTCATAGGCTTTCTTGTAATCAATCCAAGCCGTGCACAGGTTGGTGTGTCGGGTTTTGCAGTCTCGGGCGACTGTTTGGTCTACCAGGAGTTGGTATATATATATATATATATATATATATATATATATATATATATATATATATATATATATATATATATATATATATATATCAAAATGTATTATGTTTTATTTGTTTTGGTTTATATAGGCGCTCTGTGGACTATTGATCTAAAATCAAGCCTCCACCTCTTTCTCTGCAGTGAAGTTACCCCTCCTTTGTTAGTTTAGAAGACAGGGAAAATAAAGAGAGAAAAACATTCAAAGTAACTCTTATAGGGTCTGCGGCTAAGCCTAAGCGTGTTTGCCACGCTTCTCATTCAAGCAACAGCCACAATAACCTTGAGAGGCAGGAGATTCAGGGCTGCAAAAGTTAAACGCACGCATTTTCTAAAATCGTTGCCCATTCCTTGTTGTTTTCAAGTTAACTCTCAGTATGTATGAACTAATATGCAGAATTGCATTTCTTCTGTCATATTTAATTAGTTTGATTTGGTAAATCAGAGACTGAGCTGAAGGTCAGAGACGACATAGCTGAACCTGCCTTGTTACAAACAACACGCCGCAACAACATTAATACCTGTAACAAATGACCGCCACTTCTTCTGTGATTTCTTGCTGTTTGCCGTTAAAAGGAGCAGGAATAATTCTTAAAATGTACCCGGGGCTTCCATGCAGCGTTCATAAATGCTGAGCCACTCTATCCCCTCTGAGCTTATAACAAGATTTAGTGGCTTTCTGTACCAGATGATAGAAGTTTGCAGGATGAATAGGTGCTCTTATATTATACCACCAGAAGTCAAGTGGCATACTGCTCAAAGATGATGGCTGCTTGGTCTTACAGCGAAGGAGTGGCTGTATGTAATTTCTCCTTTCTCATACTTGAACTGATAAAAGAGCAAATTTAAACTCTATTTTCAATTGCTGTTATAAGGAATAACATATAGGCTAGAGTGGTTTTTAGCTGGAAGCCCAGTACAGTTTCATATTACAGCAAATTGTTTCACAGTACTCCAACTCATTTATACCTTCTTAGGCAGAAGGCTGTGCTTTAAGTCGTGGGGGTGTAACCTTGACTAATTTATATGCTGTGGCATTTGATTTCTTAAATCTTCACTAAATTGGAGCCTGTCTGCCATTTCCAGGAACGATTAATTCACTCTCATTGTGAGTGTCCATTTTAAGAGTCCTTTTAAGATCATACACATTCCTTTACTTATTGGTCTTTTTCACGCCTGCAGTTTTTCTCTGCCTACTTTGCTCTCTTTTTATGTTGGCTGACCAGGGTGTGAATTCATTGAAAGTTGTTTGTAAACCCAACAGATTTGTTGAATTACCAGATTGATTCAGTTTAGTATGAATAGGATTATTTCTGCGTGTTTTTTAAGGAAACTCTTTGATTACAGTCAGCAAATATCATGTTTTAATCAAATTACGTTTTTATTAGACGATATATTGACACAGACTTCACAACAGTGATAAGCATCCAGGACAGTTGTTGCATATGGGCCAGAAGATTTGACTTAAATCTCATCTGACCAGAATACCTTATTCCAGATGTTTACTGAGTCCTTTACATGTGTTCGTGGAAACTGCAAACAGAACTTCTTGTGGCTTTCTTTCAACAGTGGCTTCCTTTCTGCCACTCTTCCATTAAGGTTAGATCTATGGAGTTCATGCTGTTTACACGAGCTCATTTCTTTAGCAGGGCTTGAACGCATTTATAGACTGAGATCAACTGACATTTAGGTGGTCTGAGCTTCTGACCTTTTTACAAACTTACACTTTCTAATGCAGCTATTTTATTTTTTTTTTGTCATTAACTATTTTAGGTGCCTGTTGAAATAATGGTTGATTCATACTTGAGGGACAGGGAAGCTGTAGAGATGTGAGGGGTTGATGGATGGAACAAAATAAAAGGGACATTTGGGAAGAAAACCTGTTTGAAGCTGCAAAAGGTTTAAGACTAGGAAAGAAATGTGTAAATCACTGTAGATTCAAAACTTCAAAAGGGTTTCGCATGATTACTTGTTGAAAGAAAGGCAACCACTTTACTAATTTATTTTGGGCTCGATCGAAGAAAACTGAAAAAGATTTAGTCTATTCTCAACAATAAAAACATGATTTTCGGTCAGTCTTTATTTTGAAAAAAGTTTTAATATAAGTAAAAGCAGATTTTGGTGCACCAAAGTCTGCTTTAGGAGATAAATCAAAAGATAGATGTAGTCCTATCTACCATAAAATTAAAGTAAAAGCAGAAAGCTTGGCTTTAAAAGATGAATACTTTGTGCTGTATCGAACATTTTTGTGAAAAGATTTTAATTTGTTAGTCATAGTTTTGTCCTAATTGGAAAAAAAAGTCTGCATCTGGATCAACTGCCTGCGCTGGTGGACAAATTTGTGTCATTCAGGGGCCACACGAAATCAGTCCAGGGGCATAAATGGCCCCTGAACTGCACTTTGGACACCCCTGGTGTAGACTACAGCATTTTCATGTAGTGGAAGGGCCAACTCAAAACCCAGATTGAAATCCAACAGAATCTGTTGCAAGAGTTGAAAAATGATGTTCAAACACACTGTTCACCCAATCTGACTGAGCTTTAGCTACTTTGCAATGGCCCAAAATTACTGGGTTTTTTTTTTAGGTATGTAAATATCTGAAAGATTTTTAGAAAAAGGCTGTTCTGCAAAGTAATTTCTCATAGGCGGTGAATACAGATATATGCCACGCTTATCAAATGTTTCTTTGTAAAAACAGTTAAAATCATCTATCCATTTCCTTACACTCAAAATTCAGGCAAGACTTTATGTTGGCCTATCACATACATTTTTAATAAAACACAATGATGTTTGTGTTTGTAATGAAACAAAGAGTGAAAAGGATCAAGGAGTACAAAAACTGTTGGAAGGCACTGTGTGTCACAATATTGCATAGCTTTGATATCACACTTTCTCTTTGTTCCTTTGACACAGGAAAAAAAATTAATAAGAGTCAAGTCTAACAACTACTGTTTGAGTAAATGTAAATGGGAATCTTCTCATAGTTTAAATTGCTGGTGTATGGTGGATGTTTCAGTGACAGACATAAAGTGTTTACATATTTTAATAAAAGTTTTTGCGCCCAAGAGCAGTTTTCTTTTGCCAAAACAGTTTAATAGAATATATTAAACAGGGATGTTTTTCTGAAGAGGCTGTCATGTCTCACTTTGCCTCAAGCTCAGCAGTCCTCCTCTGTGAGTAACCTTTTCCAATGCCCTGCAGCCCCATCAGTGAAGACATGATTCTGCTATTGTACATATTAATGAAAATCAGCAACTCTGGAGGCTGTAACACATGCTCAGATGACACAAAGTGAAGATATAGTGACACACAATGCTGCATTTGTTCCTTCTGTGAAGAGTTCATTCATGTGTTGCTACTAAATCTGTGCTCTTGAACTAAAACCATTCAAATTATGTTTTTAAAATACTTAGTAACCTAGGGTCTTGGGTTATCTGGTTCTAAAATAAAGAACCTATTTGCTAAAACAATTTCATAATTTCTCTTTCAAAATTCATGGATATTTGTGTAAGCTGATGAACACCATGTAAACTCAAACTGACATAGTTATAGTTATTGCAACAGTGTTACAGCGCAAAGCCTGCTTCACTGATTTGCAGCTGAAAGTGAAAGGACACATTTAAAATTGCTGGCAAACGTTTTGTGTATTTTTCAGCAAAGGGAGTGATGTTTCTGGAAAAACCTGAGGGAGACGAATTATTCTCTTTTTTTTTTTTTTTTTAACAAGTTGGCACAATTTCCTGTGTCAGCTTGTAAAGTAAAGGGATGTGTGGATTCTTATTATGACAAATGTAATCCTTATCAGAATTATCAAAGTCATTAAAAGTAAAAAAAAAAAGAAAAAAAGAAAATAGTAACATTGATGTGAAAGCTGGACTGCAAGGTTTACGATGAACTAAGAGGGAAACAAAAATAGTATTAGCAGATACACCATCAAATAGAATATCTTTAATGAGACCAAGTAACCATAGTGACTGGATACCTAGTAGTCACTTAAAAAACAATGTGAAAATGTTTCCTGAACAATAGTAAAGATGTATGTCAAAACTTGACCCCGTCATTGTACTTGTAAATATTGTTAGCAGGTAGAAAACATGTCATAATAAGTTTAAATACAACATATCAAGTCAAGAGCTTAAGTATTAGAACCAAATGTTTTTTAAAGTATGTTTTAAATCATGAGTCTAGCTTTGACTTTTCTGTTGTTCTGTTTTCAGACCATCACGTCTGAATTAAAAGATTTCTTTTTTTAGTTGCAAATACTAAATTAGCAGCTAAATTCTAACAAACACATTTTGTGAGTGAAACGTTTTTTATTTTGTGAAATAAAAAAAATAAATAAATAAAAAGAACAGTTGCAGTGATTACAGAAGTAATAATCTGTAGATTTAGAAATGTGATATTTTTCCTAGCCCCAGGAATTCTGAATCTGTGTGAATTAGAGAAAATCCTCAGCAACATTAAGGTTGTGTACTGAATTGTTAGTTCTCAAATTTGTTTAAATGATCATTCCTTCCTTCTAAAATTAATTAAATAAATAATCAACATTGTTTAACATCCATGCCTATGAGTCCATGAAAACCTCACACAGGAACTGTATGTTATCCAGTCTTAATGTGGAAATGGCGATTATTACTGCCTCATTGATTTTGAGATGAGAACAAATCTGACATTCATTTTTAAACTGGGCAAAATCCCAGTTGCTGATGAAAGTAGGGTGAAAAGCAAGTTATAGGAAATCAAAGATTCTGAGGAACTGAATTAGCAGACTGTTTCCCAATCAGATCTAATATGCTTTGCTGCCATCGCCATCACTTGGGGAATGTTAATGTTTTGGTTTTTTAGGCATTAAATTGCTCCCTAACCCTCTGAAGGTACAGTTATTGAGATATAACTGAGACTATCCTCATGTACACACTTGAGTACCTGGCACAACCCGTGAAGCCAGTGCCAGTAAAGATGTGAAATATGAGTAAGATCCCTGTTTATATGAGCCTTTATATGTGCCAGGATGATAGTTTACAGCCTCTGTGTTCCCTGGATGTTTTCCACACTGCTTGTTCTACGGCTCATGTGAGTCTGCCATCTTCAATAAACAGTCACTACCCTTATCAAAACCTCTAAGCTAGACTAACAGCATGATTAAGAGGCACACCTGAGGTGAACCCAAAAGTAATCTACCTTGCAGCTTCTATTTTTCTGCTGTCCCCTCTTTGTTTATTTCTCCCCGTCTTGCTTGTTTAGATGTTCTGTAGGTTTGGAATGACTACGATGTTTTGGACCATATTTCCATGCCCTTGATTTGACTTCAATGATCCTGCTGTGAAATCACATCCTGGTAATATAAGACTCTCATATGTGAGGGATAACATTTCTACACCATGACCTAAGTCCATTTTATGTGGCACCATGTGCTTTGTCGCACATTTTTTCAGTCTCCTTCAATCTTTCTCTCGCTATCAGTCATGCCTGGGAAAGATAAATGCCCGTTTGCTCAGGTCAATGTTCATACTTTTTTTGCCTCACGGGGTGACTTCACCTGCCCTCTTTAAGATGAATGACTGCAGTGCTCTCTGTGACTTCACTTAAACAACACAGCCCCATTCCTTTCTTCCAGCAGCAGAATGGACAGGCTCAAAAAAAGACAAATGGAAGGTGAGGGAAGCCAACAGCTGAAAGTAATTGTGGTTGTGTTTAACAGAGAAAAAGAAAACAACTTGCAAAGAAGTTAATTCTCACACACAATGAAGAAGAGGTGATGATGGTTCAATCAACTGACATGACCCAACTCATTTCAAAGTGGAAGACAAAAAGCAGATAATAAACAAATTATATGATCAATGGTAATAAAAATATATTGAATTTTAAAAGACTATTCGCACTGAGATATTCTGCTATTTTCCTACATGTTGATAACCCAGGTCAGATAACATCAGAGCTAAAAGTTCTGTTGTTTCTGCCAACAGCTGTTCTAACTCAGCTTGAGTAAAACCTTAAAAATGTGATTATTTAGTGTAAAATACCCACATACTAGTTTGCTGGTCACTGAGGTAGGTTCTCCTTCTCCCACTAAGGTGCTGCCAGAGCTGGGGGGAGTTCATAAAGTAAAGTATTAATGTTGCACCACCAGGCATCTTCACACTGTGATGAATTTAAAAGGCTGCAAGATACAGCCGGGTGAAGCATGAGTACTGTGATATACAAACATGTGGCCTGATATTGTGTCAGTGAAGGACTTTCCCAGATTTAGAAACCTGGCTTTACTTTGACACCTCTAAGGATTATGGGCCTATTTATATGTGGAACCTTTGTGAGGACAGCTGGAATAGAGCTGAGTCATGTTATGCCAAGAGGACATAAAGTATGTCACATCACATTGTGTCTTATTATATTTCACAGCATTGTATGATGTTGTATTATATCATATTGTATCACATGTATAATACATAGTGTTTGATCATGCATTTAGATGGAATTGTATCAAATTGTATCATATCCCATCATATTGGATTTTCTTGGAATCATATTCTATTTTATTGTATTATTAATTATATCTCACTGGATTGTATTGTATACCACTATATGAAATATTGCACTTCATTGTGTATTATATTGGACTGCATAGTATGATGTTGCATCGAGTAACATTTTATTGTATGATATAGTATTTCATTATTTTGCATCCAACTGTTTTTTTTTTTTTTGTTTGTTTTTTGTACTGTATATTTTATTGTGGTATGAATGGTGGCACAGTTATTAGCAGTGCTTTAAATGGGTCAGTATGCAGCAGAATGCATACCAGCCCACTTCTAAATTTTACTCCTCAGTGTACCGGGACTTTTTTCCAGTGCTTGGTGTGTACTGGGACTCTTTCCAGTGTTGTAACAGGTGTTATATCACTAATCTGAGCTAGTTGGAGCATGTAGATATTAAATAGGAGGGGTCCCAGGATTGAACCTTGGGGCACTCCACATGCGACTTCTGTTCGCTCCAATGAGAAAATACCTATTGACACAAAGAAATCCCTGTTCTTTAGGTAGGATTTGAACCAATTGAGTACTGTACCCAAAAATCCAACCCAGCTCTCCAGTTGCTTTTATAATATATCATGGTCAGTGTCAAATGCTGTGTTGAGGTCCAATGGAACCAACACTGTGGTTCTTCCACAGACTGTTTTTGTGTGGATATCGTTGAACACTTTGACGAGGGCAGTGTCACTGCTGTGGTGAGCATGGAAACTGGATTGAAAGACATCAAAGCTCTTAGTTGTTGTTAGGAAGCTGTTTAACTGTTGAAATGCAGCTTTTTCAATAATTTTGCTGCTGAATGAAAGGTTAGAGATTGGCCTGTAATTCTGCTATAATGATTTCTCCAGATGGTTCTTGTTTAACAGTGGTTTGATAACTGCCGTTTTTGGAGTCTGGGGAAAACACGTGATAAGCAGAATGAGTTTATTATTTGAATCAGATCAGACATAAAGACAGGCAGAACTTTCTTCTTTCTTTGCATGTTTTAGTGATAAGTGATAGCTTCGCAGCTTTTCTTTGTAGATTTCATAGTAAACGTGAAGTTGAGTTTTACGCCATTTATGTTCAGCCCTTCGACAAAGGTTTCTTTTGTTTTTTGCAAGTGGAGCATTTATCCATGGAGATTTCTTCCTACCAGACACGACCTTCACTTCAACAGGAGTGATGGAGTCAATGATGTCTGAAATCTTAGAATGGAAATGATCCACTAACTCATCTACTGGGTAACACAATAGAATAGGGGTCGAGGAGTAGATTTGATTAGAAGTTTCAGCTGTGCTGTCTGTAAAATGATGTTTTGTAGTAATGTCTGTTTTACAAAGCGAGTCAACAGAGACTGTACTTTCAAAAACAACAGAAAAGTGATCAGACAAAGCAACATCAATTACAGAAACCTTGGAGATATTTACACCCTTGCTGATAATCAGATCTAGAGTGTGTCCTTGATTATGTGTCTGTAGCACTGTTGTTTTTCAGGTTGTTGGTGTGAATCCTGGTCTTGAATCTTCCTGCAGGGTTTCCATGTTCTTCCACTGCATGTTTAGACATGAAAGGGTGCATGTGTGGTTGTTTGTCCAGCGTATCTGTGTGTCACCCAGTTATGGACTGGCAATCTGTCTAGGGTGTGCCCCGCCTGTCACCCAATGATTTCTTTAGATAGACCAAGTTTTGTTGCACAATATTCCATCACATTGCATTACATTGTTCTATACCTATAGTACAAGAGCAAAAAGATATACATCAAGATCTCTGTCACAATATTCAGCTATTGAATTACAATCACATGTTTTCCTAATATTGCGCAGCAATAATTTTATCGTATTGCATCATAAATCATAAAGACTACTTTAGGGAGTTCAAACTGCTTTGGTCAAAAACTCTTTCTTGCTTGTTTATCTCACATTTTACATGTCAAGTAAATATTCATCTGAGCAAATGGACTGCAATCATGTTAGTAGTTCACAGTTTATCAGTTTGCAACTATTAGATGTCTTGGCAGATTAGTCAATGGAGGAAAATGCATGCCTGTGCATAATTATGCATCTAACAAATGACTGATTATAATTAAGGATAATTTATCTGCTGGAAGAGAAGTCAGGCAATTAAAAGTCAGCAGCATTTATTTGTCTTGAGAGATTTCATTTTTGATTCTTGATTATTTTAGACTGACAAACAAGCTATCACAGCTACCCTTCATGCAAGAAAAAAAATTGATTACATAATATCCCCAAATTGTTTTAAAATATTCAACATACAGCTCAAACCATCCAGCCTCCATACACATGTAAGAAAAATTACGTGTTGCAGTATTTAAAAGGAAATTTAAATAGAGGTAAAAACGCAGTCTAGATGGATGGTTGTCAGAGAACTGTTTCATAAAACCAGGATAATGGATTAAGCCAAGATTTTTCAGATATACTGACTGAATTATGCCTGGATTCGTAGTAGCAGAGTTACTGTGGTGATTTATCCTGTAAGGCCAGGCTAACAGCCAGGCTTAGTTTATCCTGGTGCCATATCTGTTCAGTCAGCAGTTATTCCGATCAAAAAACAATGTGTTTTGTCAGTGATTCGGTTTTCTTATTGGTCTGTTTTAGTCTTTTTTATCACCCTGCATTAAAATATCACTGATTCATCAGTAAAGTACCATTATTATTTTTAACAGTATGACATAGAATATACCATTATCAATTTTATAATAATCCATCTAAGCATTGTTACTGTACAATTGTGTTTCTGAAGACTGCTGTTGTTCTAAGTTTGACAGAAAGGCCTTTAATAGACTATTACAGTGTTGACAGGATTCAAGAAATGAGTGATAAAGAAGCAGAGGTGTTCAAATCAGCCCATATAAATTGTAGCATCCCCCTCAAATGAAGGATGACACTTTATGGATGATTTTTAGGTTTAATGGCAAAAAACTTCTTAACTTAAAATAATGCTTACAACTTAAAATAACTTTAGTTTTGGCATCTAATTAAACAAATGCACAGTTGAAGTTACAGAATATTTAGAACATGTACTTATTTTTGTCATAAACGTACCTAATCATAGTTAAAACTAATTTAGGGTCTTAGTCATTAGTACAAGTCATTTGTACATTGTAATTAACCTTAACCAGATACTGCAAAATGTTCTTATATTTAATCTTGACCTGTTGTCATGTTTGTTCTGTATAGATATTGAGAAGAAGTGCAACAAATAAGTGTAATATGAAATAATCTGCTGTCAGATTCACACATTACAGTCTTGACTTCCACTGTTCATTTATAAGTTTGAAATTATTCATTTGAACAAATGACAGATATCTCCTGGAATGGTATGATTATGACTTTTTTTAGTAAAAAGCTTTGGTTGGGAAATGTATATTTTAGGCTAATTACACATTCAATCAGTTCACTATTGTTTGCTATTGTAGCAGCAGAGTTCCCTTTTTTGAGTTTCAAGTGCTTCATTTCCTCATAATCCTCCATCAAAAGATGTTGCTCATTTGGTGTGAGGTATGGCACACATTTTATCCATTGTAGAATCAGTGAATCTGTGATCAATCTCATGGTCTCTTGAAGAAATCTGTGGACCTGAATTACTTAAGCCTGGCTTGACAAAGTTGTACCTCCTTAGCCTGGTTTAGCCTTCGTGAAATAGATAAAGTTGGATGAACTGATTGTGTTGTATCAAGTCTAGCTTTATCTCTTATCCTGTATTTCTAAATCCTGCTTTTTCACAAAAACAGGATTTAGAAATTGAGATAAATTCATGTATTATACTGATACAAAGTACTGTCCTCAGTCTTCTGGAAGTGACACTTTAAAACAAAGTCCAACAACACATGCAAGCTTATTAAAATTTTGTCTGGAAATGCTATTCACGTTGATTTTGTTAAGACCAACATGTGGGACTGGGCTTGTCAGTGTCTTTCACTTTAAAAACTGCAGCACCTCATAAAAAATATTATGTGGAATAAACACTTGACTAGACTACTTTCATATAATGGCAAAACCATAAAAAAGTCACATAATTTTTGAATTTCATGATCTGAATAACAATATAAAATTTCAGAGTATCCTTAGTAATCAATGTAATAGGGAATAGGAAACCTCTTTGACCTAAGCTGCATTAAAACCGGATATGATTTTGAAGTGCAAATGGACTCTTCTGAAATTATAGGGGAACACAGTTCATGACTTCATGCACCAAAACAAGCAAAACCTGTCAAACAAAGAAAAAAGAAAATGCATTACCAGGATAAGGAAATGATGCAGCTAATTTAAAATGGTTCAACATATGAATAAATTAGAATTCATTGGAAAATTTGTGGATGCTTTGTCTTCTGGTTTAAGTGGAGAAAGTGATTGTTGCCAGTGCTTGGTTTAAAGGCCTAGTTCATGACATTGATGCATTAGTCTTCAAGGCCTGGGAAGGTGCAGCCTTGTGAAGGAACCATGAATCATGAATCATTTATTCAGGTTCTTACTTACCTTTTGCAGAGTTTTGTGTTGTTTAAGCAGTAGAATACAAACAGCACACCAAATTATCTCTAAGACCTTTAAACAATAACACAGAGTAAATCCAGCTGCCTTTATTATTTTTTTATTCGATATGTAAGCCTGAGAGTTTTCCATTGTTTCCTGTAAAATTGAGGGCTCAGTTTAGCATGAACTGAAGGTTTAGCTGTTTTCTTTTTTCTGGGACTGACAAGAGGAATTAGGTTGTCACGTACAGCATGAGCAAACAAAGGCAGGGGTTATTTATATGTGGTAAAGGCATCACTGAATGTATCATTAGCTAAATCAGCAGTCTCGTAAGCCAACCTTTGTCTCAGATCTAGAGCCATCATATACAAGAGGGATCTGATTTCTAAACTATCATAATTTCCTATTGCCAAGCCCAGACCAGACAGCCTATCACTGAATTGCAGCTATCATACAGTTGCTGGAAAAGTAGCCACAAACATTTTTACATTTTGTGGTATTTGGACAAAGTGGAAAGAAAATGATGCATGGATTTGTAGTGTAGTATTTTTAATTTTTTTAAAAAGTAGCATTCTAAAAAGGTAGCACACCTACCGTATGTATTTAGTCTCTGGGTCAATACTTTATAGAACCACCTAATGCTGCAAAAGTCTTTCAGGCTATGTCTCTGGAAACTTTTCACATCTAGAAACTTCAACTTTTGACTATTCTCATTTGAAAAATGGCTCAAGCGTCGTCAGATTGGATTGCAAGAGCATGTTTACAGTGGTGTCCCTAAAAGATTTTTATAGGGGCGTCCAGATGTGGCCAGCAAAAATTTTAGGGTGGTATGTGTGTGTGTTTGTGTGTGTGTGTGCATAGAATTTATAATTTTTCTTTATCAGTTTATTTACTCATCGTGTATTTACTTGTTGGGTTTTACGTGTATGTCTTGGTTGAAAAGATGACTGTATGGTTTGTGTAAACTGAATATGATTTATTAAAGGGCGTGGGGGGTCTTCTCTGTGGGTGCTGGTGGGGAGGCCAGCAATTTTCCAGGGGTGGTCATGGCCACCCCTTGGGTGCACCACTGTTTAGGCATCATGAATAGTGAACCTCTTCAGTTCAATTCAATTCAGAAAGCATTATTTATCCCCAGAGGGGCAATTAAAGGAGGCACATAGAGCAAACATAAAAAAAGTCCAACCTAACAGTGTTCTTCCCCGGAATTCTCCACAAGAAAAGCATTCCCACAGCAGCATGCTGCCACCACCATGTCACCTTGGGGATGATGTCTAAAGGATTCCACACATTTCTGATGTTGCATTGAGGTTGGGAAGCTTGCATACATTGCTTGTGGCCAACACTTAGAATTGAGTTCTCATGGCCTTCTTTGAATAATGCCTATGTCCCTGCCACTTTCCAACAATGGCCAAATTTCTAGAGTGCAAAAATAATAGTTGTCCTGTTAACAGTTTCTCCTAGCTGAGCTTGGAAGAGTTACCATGGACCTTCTGTTTGCTTCCCTTATTAATGCAGACACAACCCAAAGAGCAAAGTTAGTTTTAAATATAACCTTAGCAGTCAGTCTGAGTAGCATTGATATATGACGCCATATCAGTGCCAAAATTAAGACTATTGTGCATCCAGTGGTGGCTACTTCCTTGTCGCAGGAGGCTATATTCATTCCGGAGCCGGCTACCGATCTGATTAATGATAGGCTGGCACTGGTAACTGAGCAACCGGAAGAGGTAATTGAGCAGCCGGCACTGGCAAATGAGAAGGAGACTACTCACTTGCGTTAGCTTTGGAGAGGCTAGTGACTAGCTTGTCTAGGCTGGTGACCTACTGGATTGCCTACTTCCTCTGCTGGGCATCAACATGGATAGGCTAGCATTAGCATTGGATATGCTGGCAACTAGCATGCCTAGGCTGGTCACCCCCTACTTGTACTTTCTTCTTTAAAGGAAACTTTATCAAGAAAACTGGTTGGAATACAATATCTGTAAGCACCATGCATTAGATCCATTGACGTGTTCTTTTGACACACTGAACTTTGGCAAGTGCATTCCTATATTGGCCTTTTGACCCTTTTAGGTGTGTTCCTTTCAAATGTTAGACCTCTCTCCTTTAAAAAATTCTGTCAGCACATTACTTATTCATGTTGATCTGGTATTTTGTTAAAATCTGATTAAAAAAAAAAACATTTAAAGGAGAACTTAGAAAGCTTGTTGTCAGTATTTTCATCTGACCTTGAAAACTGCTTTAAAGCACCAACTGTCACTTCGTGTACCGACTTTCATGCTGATGACCTCAGCTCCTTCTTGCTTTCTATCTCCTTCCCTCCATCTCATTATCTCTCCAAATATCATAACTTATTCAGAAGCTCTTAAAAAAGGCCGACTATACCCTGACACAGCAATATCCCACCAAGAGTGCGCCAGTTCATTAAAAAACCTCATCAAACATGCACAACACAAATACGCACACACATATACACACACATTTCCAGCTAATTCAGCTTTCTGGAAGCATTGCCTTGTGTTGCTAATAAGTTTCACTTAGCTCCAATATAGGGTCCTGTGGTGCAAGATCTGAATATGAGTGGGGACTTTGTGGGGGCACACTGCAGCGAGGGGAATGGGCTATGCTGCCAACAAACTTGCAAACAACCTGTGCAGCTTTGCTGTGTCACAAGCAGTAACGCCAGCTCTTAAAAGTATTACGTTATGCTATCAACTGTCACATGCCCTAATAATTTCCCGCTCCTGGCATCCCGCTTTTCAAATTGCCTGCACCTGGCAGCCATGCTGGTTGCATGTTTTTGATGAGAATCACTTGCCAAGAAGGAATATTTTTCACTGGTCTCTCAGTAGAATAGCTTAGAGCTTTATTAGGGACCATACGCCTGTCTGACAACAGCCGTCATCACGTTAAATCCCATATGCAGCTGTGTTAGTCACAGAGTCTCACAATTTCCCTGCATATGTGTGTGTGTGTGTGTGTGTGTGTGTGTGTGTGTGTGTGTGTGTGTGTGTGTGTGTGTGTGTGTGCTCTGTTGGGTAAACGGCCCTCTTCAGGTTTATTACCTGGCCATGAATCATGAGCCTTCATTACAGCCAGCTCATTGTGTTCTGAAGGTTAAGCAAACCAATTAGAGTTCTTCACACGCCAATGGGGTTCTCAGCAACAACTGCATCCCCACATCTTGCATTTTAAGCAGGAGAGATGAGTGTGGGGATTAAAGAGAAATAGAAAGTGAGAAGTAGAGGAAAAGAATGAGTTAATGGCCGAAGATGCAAGTGAGAAGACAGACAATATGAGCCGGGAGAAGAAGGGGGGGGGGAGAAAAAAAGAAAGAAAAAAGAAAGAGAGCCTATTAAAAGAAATGACACCGTCATGGTTCACTGAGTAGCCCTGTGCTTAATGCTCTCTGGCTGTCAGCACCACAGTCAGCAGCACTGGCTGGCTGCTCCCAGGGGGTCGCTGTGTTGCTCCGTGCTCTCGATTAACTTTGCCGCTTATTAGAACAGATATCAGAAAAAGATGCTGCCAACCGGAGAGTAGGTCCGGCAGACTACTAGATGTGGTAGTAATAATAATGCAGAGTTTCCTTTTGAGGAAAGGTGGGGATCCTTACCATATTAGATACAAGCTAAGATGTCTTCAGACTACTTTTTTTTTTTTTTTTTTTTTTTTTTTTGTTACACTCACATGCTAATAGCACACGCACTGAGTTTGACTGATGCAGATGGCTTTTTAGTCGTCACCAGATCCGTTTTCCTTGGATCAATGAGTCAATTAGTTTGTGAAGAGGCCTCACAGTTCTGCTTTGGGAACGATCTGAGATCTGAGAAATCATTAGTCTCAACGGGTGCCTTTCAAAAGTATTTGGACCCCTTAAAGTTTTCTGATCTTTGTCACTTAATTATGGGGTGCCAAGTGTAAAATTTGAATGCAAAAGATTTAGCAGACAATTTTTTGATATTTAGCTAGCTTTTCTCACATTTAGCGCACTTTCATCACATTTAAAATGGAAATGTATAAAAAACTGTCATTAATAACCATATTTGCATTTCACAAGATTTCAGAAAATCTAAATGATAAATCTAAACCTAAATATTATATCTAAATGTAAACATTAAGTCTAAATCTAAATGTTAAATCTATGTCTCAACGTTAAATCTATATCTAAATGGTAAATCTAAATCCTAAATATTATATCTACGTTAACTCTAAATCTAAATGCTAAATCAAAATTCTAAATAAGAAATCTAAATGTTAAAGCTAAATCTCAATGTTAACTCTAAATCTAAATCGTTAATATTATATCTATGTGTTAAATCGAAATGTAAATCTAAATCTTAAATCTTTGAGCTAACTGTTTGTAAGATATGCAAATTAACCACTCTCTTGAACTCCTGTCGGTATTTGTGGCCACGCTTACAACCTTTCGACCTGAACGCTGGCTGTGTTTCATTGGTTGTTAGTAATGCTATTTGCACATTAGTTTTTCAGTTACATTATATCTGGAGAGTAAACTACTTGTTTTTATCTATATGGTCAATTGTTTCCCAAAAGTAATGTGACCATGAATGATGGGAGATGCATCATGTCTTCGTTTGGCTGCTCTATGGGTGCCGTACTTTGATTATGGAAGGAACCCAGTTGAATCACCACAGATTCTTATACATACATATAAAGGCTATATGTATGTATATGTATAGGAGGCAGGTAGATGACTTCTACTTCAGTTTTTTTCACACAGAAAAATAAACCTTTTTGCCTTCCATTTAACAACACACATCTCTGAGAAAAATATGTACAACTGAGAAACCA
Source organism: Anableps anableps (assembly GCA_014839685.1). Lineage (NCBI taxonomy): Eukaryota > Metazoa > Chordata > Actinopteri > Cyprinodontiformes > Anablepidae > Anableps > Anableps anableps. The sequence goes on from CM026074.1 coordinate 14,735,595, forward strand.
CATTGTTTAATATGAATCAAACACATTAATAATCAGGTCTTTCTCCTAATAATAATGAAGCTAATAGCAATAAGCCTATTTTTTATAACTAAAAACATGGAATATTAAATTAGTTCATACTTTATTTGATTTTACAGTTGAAATCATGTACTTCTACAGGACAAATAACATTTTTATTATGTAAAAAGAACAAAGAATATTTATCATTTACATTAGACATCACCTTTTCATACAATGTAATGTTTTAAAACAATTAATGACCAGATTTAGAAGAAATTTAAGGAGTGAATTTATTAAATTAAAAGCTTTTTGAAATATTTTTTTTCCTCATTCGATTTGTCTGACAGGTCATTTTATCTACAGTTTGTCCATCTGATCTATACACTTAGTGCTGCTCTTTGAAAATAAATATTTAACAGCCAAATTTAATGTGAAACACAAATGTACATGAAATTAAAAAAAAAACAAACTGCTGTTCAGAAAAAAATTTTGGGGGATTACAATTAAACAATTCATACTAAAATCTTTTTTCTTTATTTAATGTCACAAACAGGAAGATGCAATTTTATATTTTGTAGATTTGTTTTATAGATGTATTTTGATGTATTTTGACATTACAGTCTGGACCATTAAAGAGTCTTTATTTAAGTTTTTTTGTCAGAAAACATTCTTGCGTAATACTTGCTTCCACATTTTTTGTTTTAACAAATTTCTTTGCTGTGTAATTTTTAGTTATTTGTTCCTCCAGAAAAAAATACAAATGTATTATAACTGAAAATTTAGCATAGTCCTGGATGTACAGCAGATCCGAGACTTGATTTTAATCTGATAAAACTTTCTCAGATTGTAATATTTTGTACAGTTTTCAACTTTGCAGAGAAAGACATGGGTGAATATCACAGCACTAGAAACCTCACTGGGGAAGAAAAGGATTCTATCCAAACACCGACTCCTGGATACATTCTGCCCTTTGCAAACAAAATCAGCAAAGTTCAAGCTTCTTCAGGATTCCTTCCTAGCCAAAAACACATTTTTGCCCATGATAAACCAAAATACCTTCCTATTACTCAGACACGATCAAATGAGCTCAAATGACATGCTTCTGAGGAGACGTCTTTGCACTATGAGATTTCTAGATCGCAAATATCCATTAAGTATCAATTTACCAACATGAGGAGGTTCTGCTTAATTGTATATATAGTTGTATCAAGTTCTTGGTCAGTAATGTCTTAAAATTTTAAGTGCCTTATGATGTATTCCTGCATGAATACATCATAAGGCATGCTACATAAGTAGCCTTTTCACCAAATACCACTTACTTACTTACCATATATGGTATATGTGACTGAAGAGACTCTGTTTTCCAATGACAGTCTCATGAAGAGGATGGTCAGGGTTGTCCATAATTTTCTTGATTTTATGCAAAATCCTTCTTTGCGTAATCATCTCCAGATGTTCCACAATCGTCCCCAGAACAGAACCAGCCTTCTTTATCAGGTTGGTGAGCCTTTTTAGGTGTCCAGCTCTTCCCCAACAGATGATGGCAGAGGAGATGGCACTCTCAACAACAGACTTATAGAAGACATGCAACATCTTGCTGCAGATCTTGAAGGATCTTAGCTTCCTCAAGAAGTACAGCCTGCTCTGTCCCTTCTTGTAGATGGCTTCACTGTTGAATCTCTAGTCCAGTCCCTGTCCAGATGAACACCAATACTCCTCAACCACCTTCACTTCTTCTCCCATGATGGAAATAAGGTTTAATCTATAAATAGGGTTAAATCTATAAATAGGAAATAGGGTTTAGTTTATGCCTTACTTTGTATTAGTTGATCCATAAAATTGCAACAAAACACATTGAAGTTTGTTGCTGTAATGGCACAAAATGAAAACTATTTTCACAGGATGTGAATAGGTACTGTAATGTTGTGAGCACATTAAGAATTAAGGTACAAGCAACTGAAGAAGGAAGGTTTGAGAAACACTAAAATTACAGCTTTCATCCACATGCAAAGTGGATTAAGCTCCATGAAATGTGCTCTTTTGAGAGCAGCATAAAGAAAGGTCATTGCATTGGTGAATCAGGTAGGAGGAGAAGAGTTTAATACCATGTGACTTTATTAGGTTGTTTTTCAAGTCTTGTGAAATGTAGCGTTTACACAATCACTGACCTTCTTCTAAATATGTAATTATTTTATATATAAGTTAAATATGTGTATGTTTAATAGATTTTTTTATATTACATACAGAGAAAGACTAAGGGAGAGAAAAGTGGGAGAGTGAGAATGAGCTTATCCAGGAGATATAAAGATGAGAGGCTGAGAAAGGCTGATGCTGGCGCACTAAGTTGCCATATTAGCATTTCAGAGGGAATAGCAGAAGAATCAGTGAGGAAACTAAAAGGCTGGTTCAGCACTGACAGACAGACCCAAGGACTAATGTTCAGTGAGAAGGAAAAAAACACTTCTCCTTTCCTTCTTTTTACTCCTGCTTTTCTGTTTTTCCTCTCAGCTGCACTCAGTCAGAACACCAGCTAAAGATGAATGACTCTCATGGTATCATTATGTTCGGACCTTTTTACTTGAATCATTTTTGGTGCCAAGACTTATTCATATTCCACACATTCTGACCAGTATTTTTGCTATATAAATTACATATTTCGTCTTGCCTTTTATTGCCATTAAAAGCACATTTATCAGTGTTGCTTAGAAAGTCTATTTACCCTACTATTAAGGAAGAGTAAAAAAACTTAAAAATAAATGTATTTTGTATACCAGCAGCATAATCTTACACCAAGAAAAAAAGTATATTTTAGTGGGAGAAATGTGGAAAGGTGAATAAGGCATTTTAATGTAAACTTTAATATTTAAAGTTAATCAGAACATTTGGGGAATTTTGGTTGGTAATCCATTACTTTCTTTTTTGCAGGGGTAAAATAATGCCATGACACAGGTCCACCTCTCTTAGCCAGTACTAAAACTGGGAAAAACAGGACAACATCCTATTCAAGAAGAAGTGAAAATGGCTACCTTAGCCAGTACAGAGCAGGCTGTACTGATTTTAGCCATAAAATCAGTGAAAAATAGTAGAGATGGGGCTGTTTTATATTTGTTTTTAAAGAATAGCACAATGGTTAAACAAAATAACAAATGTGGCATTTCAAAATGTTTTCATTTGCAGTCCTCAGACTGTGTTTCCATGCGAAAGCAATGGTCTGCTGTTGCATGAAAGTCCAGTGTCACATACATTGTCTGTACATAATGAATCACATGAGTTTTAAGTGATCTCTATAGTAGATGAAAGCTTCAGCTGAAAAATGGTTGGACTGCTGTGACTTCAAGTGAACAGCAATTTCGTAGATGCTAATGCTTTTTTTATTGAAAAAAAAATTTACAAGCTCTTTGCATTATTTCTGTATTACTTTACCACCTATTTCCTCTGTATGTGCAAATGCTTTAGAAGCTGAACTTGATGCTCTGCTCCCTGATATAGTGTCACTTCAAGAGCTGGTCTGGCACTTTACACAGTAGTTGTCCCCTCATTCAGTTAGATTTCCTTGAAGCAGGTTGGGGCACTGGGGTCACAGCTGCTGCCTTATCAGCTTGACCTGTTTTAAAACGCCAACACCATCAGAGGGAAAGAGCCTTGAAATGCCTGTTAGTGCTGAGCTTCGTATTTCAATTCACAGCCCTCTAAAAGCCTCACTTACTGCAACCTGATAACAGCTCCAGGTGTCTGGGTGACGTCCAAATAGCTGTCTTTAGTCTTCGCTGGGTTAGTTGTTCCATTTTTGGAGTCAGTGCATTCACAACCCCCTTCCCTTTTTTCCACCCTGTTCTTCCCTTACCTCTCCTGTCCTTCCTTTCACACATTTATTAATTTATTAATTTTTTTAATAACAGAACGGCTCTCCATTGATAAACATGCTCCCCGAGTTTCTTGTCAAAGACACTTCCGCCTGCAGAGTGTTTTTTTTCGTTGCATCTTTCAGCTTCACTTAAACTGCAGTATGAGATGAGAGTCATATTTACTGAAGTCAGCAGTTTTATTATGGCTTATATTGCTGTGGAAGCTGTGGGTCCCATATTATTTCTTTGTAATGCCACATCTCTTGGGGTTGTTTGTATAAGATGAGGTAAAACCATTAAATTTCTTTTCCATCGGCTTGCTCTATTCGTACATTATTCATACTGGGTCATTTTAAGTAAATTACTTTGGGGCATCCCTGTTCTCATATAGAACCTGCACATTGTGTACATTACACATTTTTTTCTGTGTCCAGCACATCAAGAGGTCTAGTTGCAGCTCTGAGATTTTAAATTTAAAGCAATAAATCTTTGAACACATAATGCTCACAACCTTTATTCTCATATCACAGCCAAGGTGCTGATGAGCTCCCTTGATGTACCAATGGAAAAGTTTGATTCTTGGTTGAGTATTTAATGGGCTTAAAAAAAAACAATGCACATCTACTAAGTTAACAATATTTTAAACTGTATTATAATACAATGTTATTTTTTCATTGTTGAAATATGCCATCAAATGTGACCACTCATCTTTTAGTTAATTTAAGTTAGCTGACTTCCTGCCACGGACTTGGCTTTTACATGTTGTTAGCAAATTGTCAACAGGATTTAGGTCAATATTATGGGGACAGCATAAAAGATTAATGTCAATCTGATTTATCTATCATTAAAATGAAGTTGTGAGCATGGTTCTCTTGGATTATCCACCTATGTGAAGTTTGAAGCCGTCTAACCCCACATGTAACTCAGATAAAAGGAAAAAGCAGCAAAAGATTCAAGAACAAACTTGGAATCACCAAAGCTCACTGTCCATAGTGCAGCAGGACTGAAATGGTGCAAACAAAGTAAGAAATGCATGCTCTAAAACTGACAACCTCAAGCTCAATTAAAATTTGTTTTTGCCCACAATCTGACTCCAAATGCCTTCTGGGACAAAAAAGAGAAGCTTTTATGCTCAGATGAGACCACGATCAAGCTGTTTAGCTACAATGACGAGAAGTAAGTTTTAAGGAGTCAGTGTGAGGCTATAAACCTAAGAACATTTAACCAACTGAACAAATTCTAGCCCTCATGGGCCAGTGTCCTACATATTTTAAAAATGTCCCTGCTTTAACACACCTGATCATATAAAAGTTATCAGCAGACTCCTGTAGAACTTAATTGCAGCCTTAGGTGGTAATTTTATCAATTTACATTCAATGTGTTAGAGCAGAGATACATAAAAAGCACATGGGACATGTACTCCAGTGGAAAAAAGTTACTAACCTTAGATATTCACTCATTAAACCTAGCCTTTGAAAAAAGATTAATGTGACTCGGGCATGCAACTTTTTTTCAGTGAAAATATTTAAGAAGCATCCAGGGGCGGACTGGGGAGAAAAAGTGGCCTGGGAGTTCCTGACTGGCCCATCTCCAACTCCTTGGTTGAAATTTTGATTTTAGGCCTATAAATATCCACACATAGTTACAGTGCTAATGTGATGATTTTTATTCTCAGATGGCAAAAATAATTTACAGCAACAATATGTATACATACATCGCCTATAAGGTAGACTAGAACATAAAATCTAACTAAAAAAAATAAAGCTAACTATAAAATCCGAGCTTTGGGCCCTCTGACTTTCATCATCAGTCACAGTCCATGCAAGAATGTGGTATTGTTACTGTGTAAAGGTATGTGTAAGTATGTGACATCCATAACAAAAACATTTTGAAGTTAGAAAAATAAAACCCAAAGCAGAAAAAAAAGAAAAAGAAAACAATGCAAACCTCACTAAAGTCGCTATAAGCAGTATCATCTGAACCCTCCTGTCTGGTCGAGATAAAGGACCCAGAACTAGAGGAAGGACCACCAAACAGATCAAAAAAATTTTTCATTTGTTATTGCGTTTTCCTGAAAAGCTTTTTTTTTTTTTTTTTTATCTCTCAACTTTTAGTACCACATTTATGTTTTGTAGTTTGTTTTCGTAGCTCCATCTTCATGGCTAATGCAGACATATTCTGCTTAAAGCTCAAGGCCACCTTGGGCCAGCCCTGCATGACAAGCTAGAGCCACTGCACTGCGCAGCTCACTGCTGGATGCGAGAGAAAAACAGCAAAACAACAGCATGCTCCGTGACTATGGGAGGAGCGCGGCAGCTTCTCCACTGGCTAAACCACCGGCCCACTAACCTAACAGCCCACCGAGGAAATTCCCAGTAGCCCCATATGCCAGTCAGCATCTGGAACTAAAATGTCTTGTAGTTGAAAAAATTAATAATGGACACAAATCTATTATTTGATCCCACATTTGTTGCTAAATTTATGGGAGTTAAATTTCTGTTGCACACAGTTGCACTAAAGCCAAATATAAAAACCTGAATACAAAGCAAGTCAGCATGTCATGATTTTAATGGAATTGAGGAAATTGCTCAACCTGAGTACTATTTTACCTTGAATATTTTTTTTCAAAGAAAAAGTGAATTAAACTAATTCAACCTTGATCCCAGAGCAATGTAACACCTTAACTGAATCAGCATTTAGTTTAAGGACCTTCTTAGAATTATAATGGTGGCATATATAGTGGTCTGTGTTGAGGAACACTGCTTCTATATGCAGATAAAAATAACTTGTTTATTTTTCGTACAATACCTTTAATTTCCAGAATTTAACACCAATCCCAACAATGTTGTCTTATAATTGATTTCTGTATAATGGTGCATGTTGGAACTTTATTGCCATAAAAAACACACATTTCCAACATGAATAAACTTGAAGTTCCTGTGAATGCAAATGCTAAAAAGTTCTCCCCCTCTGAACTTGTGGAAGACTGGAATGTGTGTGCCAGTCTGACCCAGTTTCTCCATTATCACAAAATGTCGAACATGCAAAAATGGAAAGATGAACCTTAAAACGAGAAGATTCAGAATATCCCTGAGGCATGTGGCTGAAATAAAATCTACCCAACCCAGGCAATCTGTATGCCAAGAAGGAAGACATTCAAGTCTTTTTCATATATTCATGTTTCACTCGTCCACCTGCTTTCGTTTCGCCCTTGCCTTTTCTTGCCTCTTGGTTTCCTGTGTGAGTGGCTCTTGTCCCTGCAGACCCTCAGGCATGCTAGGTAATAGAATCATGAGGCAAGTATCAGTTAGACTGAGAGGATGTGAACATCTTCTCACTAAAGAGGCTGATGTCTTTGGATCGCTGCAAGTCATAACCTTCAAAACAGTCGTCATCCTATAACCGGAATGACATCATCAGAGAGCAGCTGATTTAAAGATACTGCTGGGATATTTTTTTTTTTTATCAGGAACAACCATTTCTGGCTTCCTGTACCACATGGAAGACATATATGACTGCTTGGAGAGCTTAGATTGTTGTACCTAAAGAAAACACATGAAAATGCACAAAATACAGACAAACAAGGGTAACTCTTGAATCAATTTGAGTACAAACCTTACTTATAAATAGCACCGAATTTCGTAGATTCAGTTTTTTTTTTCCAATTTATTGAGTTTGTTGTTGTTTTTTAAAAGTACATCATGCAGAGTTCAAACTTAGACACCAGTAATTAACATCTAAGGTGCTATGAATACTTTCAGTCCAAGAATTGTATAGGATTTCCATTACTGAATTTGAAAACTTCCTAAGAAAAGTTAATCTGTTGTTTTCCTGCTACGCTATGAAGAAATTTAAGAAATCCAGAAAAATACCAACTTAAAATAAATTCTGTTAAGTTTTGCAGATCTGGCAGAGTTACAACACTGAAGTAATGAATTATGCTGAAGTTTTTTTGGAAAAGTTAAAAGTTGAAATGATGCTGTCGATGCTCATTCATAAAAATGAGCGAGAAATCTAAAAATATCAATCTCCTCCTTCCAATTGCAGTCCACACATACTCAAGAGATATTGCTTCCTGTGGCGCCAGCTGTAGGTTTTTATGTGTATTTCTGCTGGTGTTTATTCCCCTCTTTCCCTCTCCCTTATCTAATGCCTTTCACTGCAGATGGTTCAACAAACAAACTGCAGCCATTTGATTCATGTTTCATAGAAGCAAGCCAATTACTGAAAATGAATTCTTTCATAAATTTCTGTGAGTGACGTAAATGAAAGCGTTTCGGAGCCCAGCTCTCTCTGCATCATAGCAATGTCTGTCTTGGGGTCCAATTTACAACAGGGTGTGCCGATGGAAGCATTAGGCTTGCTTGCCGCAGTAGGAGGGTGGTATCATGATTAATTTAGGCTTGTTTTGTTAGTTCAGGAAGCCACAGAAAAGCTCATTACAATCAGCTGGTTTTTGTCACAGTCTGGGCTCCCTCGCATCTCCCATAGAGAAGCAGGGCGATACAGCTTTCCTGAATATGCATTGATGATGATTGCATGATTTATGCATGAGCTTCGTGGCACCTTAAGACCATCTACCCGAATAGAAGTCCTCGAAACTCCGAAATTGGAGCTTTTCTCACTATTCTTTAAATGTTTGTTTCAAGTACTCCTTTACATCAGTCACAGGCCACAGTGAAATGTGCGAAAACACAACTGAATAACTAGGAGGAAAAGATAACAGTAGTTTACTTTAATATTTACCAAGTGCTTCTACAAAGCCATTAGGAAATGTGATGTAAGCTGTCATGTTTCCTTGCAGGCTACATTCAGGGTTCACTTTGTTGCATGTTTCCGTTTGACTTTGGGCTTTTAACTGACTATTATATGCGCAACTAGGCTGTTATATTGGCATAATTGGCAGTAAAAAAATGGCTTCTGAGGAAAAAGAATTGAACCAGGACAATGATTGATGGTTATATGAGAGTTGCCAGACTGATGTGTGCATTGACCTTCGAGTGAGCTGAGCTTATGTGGGTGTTGACCCTTTTATACATCCAGACAAGGCCTCCCAGACAGCCAGAGTGTGTGCTGCTGTTGCAGGAGGCCTTGGGGGGTTCCTGTTAGCTCTGATAGATGATGATGATGCACTTGGCTTACTACTCGTCCCACAAATGTTTCTGCACAGTTATTTCTTATCAACAACACCTGACTCTTCAGTAAGGCAATGTTTAAAAGGAATATTCTGAATTCACATTTGCCAAAAGGTCAGTGGTGAAAAGATTTGTAATATAATGGGTAAATTAAAAAAAAAGTGACATCTTTATGGCTATTTCAAAACTAGGTTTTCAATATTCGTTTCAGTAAAATACGAAGACATGTGTTTGTTTTGAACAAGAAAGAACAGTTGACTGAACTGAATATGAAAACAACTAGAGATGAAAAAGGAACTTTTGGAAATAGATTAAAGGAGGGGTATAAGTAAAATGGACTTCTTTTGAGTTTTACATCATGTTATAATGTTATTACCTCATCAAAAACATACCTGGAGTGTTCCTTTGATACTTTCATGCATGTTTAAGCTTTAAGCTTTCTACTCTTTGGCTTTTTAAAAACATTTAAGCAAGAAGAAAGCAATGTAGCTGTTTTTTCATTCTTAACAAACCTATCAAAGTCTCATTTAACTCTGTGGTCCTGCTTTCATTGGGCTTATGTGTGACACAACTAACTGGAACTAACCATGATGTCTGTTGCACTTCTTTGGCTCATCATAACCACATAGTCATATTGTATGTTGATAGACCAACACAGAGAGCATAATTGTGAAGTGGAACAAAAACAAAAACAAAAAAAATATGGCTCTCAATTAGTTATTTTGCCAATCAAAATCCTAATGGTGTGGCATGCATTTGCATGTAGCCCCCTTTACTCTGTTGACCATAAATAAGCACAGCCAAGTGCCTACTGCTCAATAGTAAACATAGTTCACCTGTGTGAAACATCATCAATGTATAAATGCAGCTGTTCTGTAAAGACAGCAGAGGTTTATTAGAGAACATTAGAGAACAAACACCATCATGGAGACCAAAGAACATATCAGAGAAGTCTGTGATAAAGTGGTGGAGGAGTTTTAAGCATTGTTAGGTTATGAAACAAAAATCAGTTTTGAGCACAATATGTTTTAAGAATCTCATGTAGCACTTTTTAATCCAGTGTCCAAAAATGAAACAGGCTGTGACAGCTGCAATCCTACCAAGCCATCCACACATCCATCTTAAATTACCAGGCATTAAGAACACTAGTTAGAAAAGCAGCGAAGAGTCCCACGGTAACTGAGAGGAGCTGCAAAGATCCGTAGCTCAGGTGGGACAATCTGCAGACAGGACAACGATTATCTGTGCCCTTCACAGATATAGCCTTTGTGGAAGAGTGACAAGAAGTAATCCATTGACAAAAGAAAGCCATAAGAACTCCCATCGAAGGCACAGGAAACATATTGAAGAAAATGCATTGGTCTAATGAAACCAAAATCAACCTCTTCAGCAAAGATCCAAATGCCATTTGTGCCATTAAACTAACACTGCTCTTCAACCGTGACATTCCATCTCCATGATGAAACACTGTAGCGGCAGTATCAGACTGTAGGGATGATTTTCTTCAGCAAGGATGCTGGTCAGAGTCGATGGGAAGATGACTGGACCTAAAGAAAGGGCAATACTGATTGATTACTGCAAATTACTTGAGACTGGGTCGGCTATTCACCTTCCAGCAGGACAACCCTAAACATAGCCAGAGCTACAATAGTTTAGATTCAAGTATATTCATGTGTTAGAAAAGTCCGGTAAATGTCCAGACATAGATCTACAGTAACTGAGTATCCATGACAAGACTTAAAATTTGCTACAGATAGTCTCCTTTCAGTCTGACTGAGTTTGAGATGTTTAACAAAAGAAGAACGGACAAAAATGTAGTCTCTCGATGTGCAAATCTGATAGAGATTCAAAACAAGTTGTAGTAAAAGGTGTCTGACCAGATATTGACTAAGGATAGCTAAATAGTAATTTATGCCACAACCTTCAGATTTTTTTCAATCCTTCTTTTAGTTTATTAGTTAATTTCAAATATGATAGGAAAATAAAAGAAAAAAAGAAACAAAAAACATATATAATAACATGCATAATCAATATAAATTCACAGCATAACTGCTCAGTTTTATGCTTGAAATGGGACGAGAAGAAGTATAAACTTATGAAATCCTAACCCAGTATCTCAAAATCAAAACGGTCCTTTTTTCATCATGTTGAAGGATCCGTCATTAGCCATTAGGCATTATACTTGGGTTTAAACTTTAAGCATTGGTCTTTAACTTATGTCAAAATAGGGTCGCTATGATGTTACAAGTGGCATTACACTGCATTATTTTCCACACTTACATACATATACACAAGCACAGTAAAACAAAGCATTGCACACATACATAAGACAACATACACAAACACATGATATATCTGTAAAAAGATTTTGAAATGTATCATTTGCCTTCCACATCATAATTGTGCATTTTATTTCCCAAAGCCTGTTTAAAACTGTAAATTTTGAATTAACAGAACAAAATCTTTATATATCTAAGCTAAATCTTTATAGACGCAGTTGTGTAGATAAGTTTTTGTGCTGGTTGTCAAACAATCACCTGGCTGGTGAAACATTATTTAAATAATTTCCCAATTGGTCCATAAAAATGGGACTGAAAGGGTACCCAAGACAAACTAAGTGGTTTAAAAAAAAAAAAAAAAAAAAAAAAAAAAAAAAAAAAACAAAAAAAAAAAACACACACACACACACACACACACACACACGCACACACATATATGGACAATTTTATTTATTGAAAGCATTCACACAGTGAAAAAAAGTACCTGAATTTGAAAAAAAAAAAACCACCTTGGGAGAATGTTACATCTTATTAGAGCTTCATGCATGACTGCATTGAAAAGCAGATACTATTTAATTCGATACAGCACACTCAAAATCACTTCTGACAGCCATAGTCAGTGAGAACAAGTCATGTTTGAACCAAGGTTCAAACAGAGCTGAAAATCTACTATGTAGTATGGAGTCAGAAATCTGCTGGCTTCACTGGGTTTGAGCTCATCTAGACCAACAATGTAATTGCCTCTAAACTAATCTGCCTAAATAGGCACCCGGCTCTGCTTTCAGTATGATTGTATTTACTAGATGATTTTTCTGACTGCAAAATTGAGATGGTCTCATGCTGTGTTTCACCCACCTCAAAAGTTGGAAATTGGGTCTGGGAGTGATGTTTTTGAGTGTTTCAGTGACAGAACAACCAGAGAACCCGTAGAGATGAGCTAACTAAGCATTACTTCTTATCATTACTCTTCCTAACTAACAAGATACTACGATGTTTTTCAATTAAGCGTACAGCCAGTAAAATTATGTTTCATCACATATTTTAAAGAGTAACCTAGGCCCAAATAAATACTTATTACCTAAGCTATCATCACATTTATCACTCAGTGCAACAATGTTGGATTTTGAGAAGCCTCCAACTTTCTAACTTGTAATCCAGATTTTGTGGGCATTCGATTGTTCCATGTAAGAACTCAAACCAAATTACACCAAAACAGTCATTTAAATAATCTTGTACCAATAAAATTAGGTACAAAGAACAGAAGCTCCTGAATGTAGTTTTACCAAACATTGGGTCATAAATTGTGACCAAGTTTGTTGGTTGAAGAAGTAGAGCAAGAAGAAAGTAGCTTCATCATACTTCACAGCCTGCCACAATGACCCAATTTGACTTCACTGAACCTGCACCATACAATGAAATATGAAAAGGTACGATGGTGAAACTATGCTATACAATAATGTTGTGGATTTCATTAATGACTTTACTCTAAGCTAGAGAAAGAGTTTGCTCTCAATACACTGTTAGTTTTTTACATGCAAATTATTTGTAAAAGCCAACATTCACAGATTGATCAAAGAATTAGTTATAAGGTCAATATAGAGGCAATATTTTATACAGTGGCATATAATATTACTATATTATCATTATATTATTGCAAAAATATTAATGTAGAATAGAAAAGAAATACCCTTAATTGTCCCACAGTAGGGAAATTCAGGTGTAACAGCAGCAAAGTGACAGGCAATCGATGCATGTAGATTAACTCAAAAGACAAAAACACAAAAAATATATAAAAAATAAAATTAAGAATAATGTACTATACAGTAAGATAATATTACAACATAAAATACAGTGCAGTTAACAAAAACAGGATATTCTGATCCAAGGAATGTGCAACTGATAATAATTTAAAAAAAAACATCAAAAACAACAGACTATTTAGAATTTGTGAAAATAAAACTGTGCAAACAACAGAGATGTGTAAATACCAGCAGGGATGTAAACACTTATTGAGTTTGTTGGGTACAGTGATGGTTATAAAGTCTAACCGCTGCTGTGAGGAAGGATCTCAGATAACGCTCCTTTGTGCACTTAGAAAGCAGCAGTCTGTCACTGAAGTAGCTCTCCAGTTCAGGAACAGCTTCATGCATGGGGTGGGAGACATTGTTTAAATTCAATAAACTATTAGTATTACTTTTGTCATCCAAATTAAGTCTTTTGTTCTTGCCTTGTTATGCCCTTTCTGCCATCATGAGGTTGTCAACTTTATCTTGTTTAACCTGATCATTTTTAAAGGAAAACTGATGTAAATATAGTATTGAAAAATATTCAGGGCTCCACAGTGATAGTCTGTAGAAGTGTTGCCTCACAGCAAAAAGGTTCTGGGTTTGATTAATTTCCTCAGCCTTTCTGGATAACTTTGCTTGTTCTCTCTATACATAAATGGGTTTTCTAAGGGTACTTAGTACCCATCCTACTATTCAACCCACTCTTTGGTAACCTTTGAACTTGGCTGTAAATTCTTCAACCATGCTTTTACTTTTAAAAAACCTATCCCACTATGTCAGGTCAAGCCGAGACCTAAACCGTGGGTTGAATTGGTCCATATTTGTTCTAAAACTGGGATAGAAAAAATAACTCCAATTGGGTGGTTGCTTCTCTTCTTATCATCTAGGATAAAAAACAACATGGACCATGGGACACATTTTTTACCTCAAGGTATAAACAGTTTCTATATGAGGATGTGTTTGTGCACATGACATGGATAATTTTCACACAGGTATAGAGGAGCCACTATTGCAGAATGGCATACTGAAGACATTTTTGAGCCACTTACTGTTTTTATTTCTGTGCCATAGTTGTGTGTGTATTGCATCAGCATGGTTTTGTGGTAAGAATTTCAGAGTGTCTAACATCAATCTAGGCATCCAAGTAAGTCAATTAGCATGACACCAAGTGCCGTATGTCAAGTCTAGAACTGTGCTTATTTTATGAATAAACAGAGTCACTGACAGACTGGCATACATCACTGCGACTGACAGCTCACTCCCAGCTTCGACTGAAGAATTGATAAAAGCTTTTTAAAAAGTTCCACCTCAGGCAGTTTTACTTCGATCTGAAGGAGGCTGTGTCAGTTAGGCGATTCGCAGCGACACAAAAAAAGTTCAAACCAATCTTTGTGTCCACTTGTATAGGAAATCTCTTCTCTTCTCACGACTCTTGCTTTCCTCTCCCACCTATTTACCCCCTCCCACTCTCACTGTGCTCTCCAACTTTCTTCTCCCTCACACAAGCTCTCTCTCTCATCTCCCAAAGCTGAGCCAGATCTCTTCTATATTCCTTTTGCTCAGGTCTGCGTGCTGAGACAGACTTATTTAACAAGCTCCTGGCGGGCTGGGCGGTGGATGTGGCAGCTGTGCAATCGAGGCTGATGTGGCCCTTCCTACCACAGGAGAGTAAATCCCTTGGAGGGATTCTCCAGATGGGCTCAGTTTGAGGCAGTTCACCCCTGGTTCTCCTAGATGAACAGCACACGGGATAACACAGTATATCTGAATGCCTAATGAGGACTGAGTGTAATTAATGACGTGGATGCATTTTCATCCATATTTACATACCGCACCTGATGCCTTTCCATCTTGAGCTAGTATATTATAGTTATACTGTGGTTGATGATTACAGTGAAAAATTGTCTTGCTCAACTGGGACCATCTGCACCTTGACTTGGCCTCTTCAAAACCTTAATTTGTCTTTTTACTGGGACCATTCAGACAGAGACATGTTGGGGTGCAGTATAGATTGTACTTGAGTCAAGGACACAGACTGAAACGCCAGTGGCTATTCTTCCACGGGATTTTCTGATAGAGAGCAAGTTACACAGAAAATATTGCCACCACCACATTTCATTGTCAATATGATGTTATTTACTAAAATTCTGTTAGCTTCATACCAGATGTAACAAGATAACTGGCAACATTTGTTGGCAAATGTGAGAGGGGTTCTTTTTGATCAACAGTGGTTTTGATATTGGGACACTCCTATGGATGCTATTTTTGCCCTCTCTTTTTCTTATTGTTAAATTGTGACCACTGACCTTAACTGAGGTGAGTAAGGACTAGAGTCATTGATGCACTTTTGGAGGATTTTTGGTGGGTCATCACTGTTTGGGAAGGTTCGCCACTGTTTTATGTTTTCTCATTTGTAGGTAATGGCTCTCATTGCAGTGTGCTGGAGTTCAAAACCTTAGAAGTCACTTTGTAACACTTTCTAGATTTTCATGTTTCCTTTATTTATTTGAAAGAGACATGCACCTTTAGAGTCAAATAATGCAGCTGTGTAAAGTGCACGGTATAAAGTGCCTGCTACAAAATAATTGATAGATCTGAATGACTGTTTCTCATCTGCTCTTGAATTTCTTTTTATTGGAGAACAAAGTGTCTTTTAGCCTACTTCATGTTGTCAGACAGGTTCTGTTTATTCCTAATTATACATATTTGTGGGTGGTGAAATAGAACTGTGCTATCCAGAAAAATGTGGTTAATTACAGTCATTTCATGTTTTAACAAGTGGGAGGTTACTTTTTCATGCAGAACCAGGTTGGTTGGTTTGGTCAGGTTTTTTCTCTTATTACACAAAATCATTTTTAAAAAATTGTATGTTGTATTTATTTAGGTTATCTTTGTCTGATTGACATTTCTTTGATTATCTGTAGAGGAAGGGGCACATTTATTTTCACAGCACTATAGATTCAAGGAGTTCATATTATCTACACAAGAGGGTCTGACCATTGTTGCTGCACATTAACATTGGGTGTGAGAGACACTTATATATTCTTGCTTCTTCTCTCCTTGAACAAGCTGCTCGTATTCTCCCGGTGTGCTGACACTGCTTTCCTCTGCATCCCATTGATTCAGGAGCCCTGAGTGATAGATGGGTTTAATAAAGCAAGGTGCAGTTCTCCCCAAATAAATGAGCAAATTCAGGATTTATTACCAACATCTGCATTTTAAATGGAAGTAAACAGGCCTTGAGCTGAGAAACATGATACTTCGCAGAAACATGAAATCTGGGCCAGAGCATTTGGGGATGGATTGAATTGTGCAAGGGGACAGTCATTCATGATTATTTTATATTCCTCTCATTGCCTTTTCTTTTCTTTTGCCTATCATTGTCTCAGATTCTCACATCTTTTACTGCTCATCTTTGTCCTTCAGGAAGAACTGACCCGGTGTTGGCATCTCTCTTGTTCAGAGTTTCTTAGTCTTTTCTTTTGTCTCACCCTCTCATTCTGATGGAAGTTCTCTCTTTTGAAGTTGCAAAGCAGTCTCTGTTTGAACCAAAGTGCTCATCACTGGTTTGTCATTACATATATTGTCCTTTTTGTTACAAACAGCAGCACATTAATTTGTCCTCTCCTTTTCTTGCCATGCCAGTGCCACAGGCTGCTTAGTGGTGTTGATTTATCCGCGCACAGTGCCAGCAGCGCTAAATCTCTACTCCCGCTTGGCTGAGAAACAGTGGTGCGCACGGTTTAATTTCAGCTTTGAAAGACTGTCGTGCTGCCGTGATAATGCAGGCCTGTTTGCCAGTGATTGGACTAATTAATAGGCTCACAGATGATCCGTGCCCGTCTCTAACAGTCGCAGCGGAAGAAGGTGGGAAAAAAAGGGGCAGAAATGAGACAGAAAGCGAGAATAAAGCTAAAGCTGTTTGACCTGTGAATTTTGGGAGTCCTTTTCAAACATGGTCGCTTCACACATTTAACATTTCCATGTGCACAGATAGACTGTGGCGAAAATGCATGCACAGATGACTTGCATTTTGCCTAAGCCTGTTTGTTTATCAGTGGCATCTTAGTTGGTATTTACAAGCACATTTAGCAGGTCTTCTACAGGGCACATGCAGATTTTTACTGTTCGCTGCTCACTATTCTCTGGAAATCTGATATTCTGCATTGTTTACAAAGAACTACAGCACCCCTCTCTGTCTCCATTTCTTTTTCTGTGCAGATGATCCATTAAAGCTCTGTGGAATGAATGTTAGCATGATAGCCATCCCTTTGAGCAATTACTGACTGAGCAGTGACTAAATGAAAAAAAAAAAAAAGATTGTGCTTGCCACGCATCCACTATGTGCCTCACAATGGGGGAGTGCTGTTTGTCTGCACACTGTTGACAATGAAGTATGGCTTATATGGTACAGCAACTGGTCAATTTGTCCCTAAACCTTAACTGTATAATCTGAGACTGAGTCTCAAGCCCATATTGTAAACTTGAAGGCCTGAGCTTAATTGTCACAAGGTTCATTCATCTCTCTCTCTCTCTCTCCACACACAGACATACATACATACATACACACATACATACATACATACATACATATATACATATATATATAAAAATATATATAAAATTGCCACTTACTGGATACTTTTTCTTTCCAGACCATTCCTTTTAAATTTGAGAGCTGACTGGGCAAGAAATTCCCAGTTTGAATTACTCAGACCAGTCCCTGGCACCAGTCACCATGCAATGTTCAAGGCCACTACAATTCCCTTGTCTTCACTCGATCCATCCATCCATTATCCATCATGCTTATCCTTGCAGGGTCGTGAGAGGGGCTGGTGACTATCTCCAGCGGTCATCGGGCAAGAGGCAGGGTACATCCTGGACAGGTCGCCAGTCAGACAGACAGGACAAACAACCATGCAGGCACACATTCATACCTAATTTAGAGAGACCAGTTAACCTAACAGTCATGTTTTTGGACTGTGGGAGGAAGCTGGAGTACCTGGAGAGAACCCATGCATGCATAGGGAGAACATACAAACTCCTTGCAGAAAGACTCCAGGCTGGATTTAAACCCAGGACCTTCTTGCTGCAAGGCATCTTCACCAGATCTAGAAACCTAAATGCATTGATTGTTCCCATTTGAACAAGCATTTGAGCAGATGTACAAAATATAGTGGATGATGAGTATATGTTTGAGTAAAGGATAAAGTTTAATTGTGCATTTATTTTTCAAAGAACATGAAATGTCAAAATGCCAAGTAAGGTAAATAAACAGGAAGGTCATCTAAATTTGGAAGTAGAAAAGTCTTGAGCTTTCTTAAGTAATGAGTTTTCTAAAGTTTTTGGAAGTAGGAGAAATTTTGAATCCAAAATCCAGTATAGCTGCTCCATGCTGAAGAAACAAATGGTTTATTTGCACTTCTGACAGTTTGTGTCTTATTAAATCTGTCAGACACAAAATAAAAGGTAAATAGACTGTATTTATCAGCCGCTGTTTTAGTCATACTGACCACTCAAAGCTCTTTACACTATGGCCACATTTACCCATTAGCACTGACTCACCAATACCATACATGCACACATTCATATACAAATACGAAGATCAGTGGGAAACTTCGGGTTAAGTGCCTTAGACAAGGGCATATTGACATATGACAGGAGGAAGCTGAAATCAAACCAACCACTTACAAATGCAAGACAACTAATCTACCCACAGTTTCCCCCAATAATACTATGCAAGCTGTATCAGTGTATTAAAATAAATGCAAAGAAATACATAGTTATTACCTCGCATTGCATCAGTTAGCATATCCCGCTGGTTGTCTGACTTGCTGCTGACATTTGCTAATATTGCATTTTTTCTAATAGCCATGTTCAGACTTGCTTATTTTCTGTTTCCAGATCTATAATTGCTGCAAAACTGATGATCAATACTAGTACCCAAGCAACCCCTTAAATGTTTCACAAACTGATGGACTTCAGCAAAATCAGAAAGATCCATACCACACGCTGAGATTTCTGAAAAAAGCTATGATTTTGTTTTACATCCTGCCATTAAAACCTTAATCTGAGCTTTTTATGCCAACCTAACACAGATAGGTTGAAACACTGCAGTTACAGTATGTTTGTCTATAAAAATTGTTCTCCACATGTGGATCTTCTTCTGCTTCTATTTTTGCTCTCTGTGTGCTCCGCAGCAACAGTTACCATTTAGTAAAGGGGCAACATGAAGTGTTGCCCATTTCAAGGCAACACTGGTGAAAAAACCCCAACAAAAAACAAAAACATCAGCTGTTCTACTTCCTGCTCAAAGCACAATCAGCAAGTGTCTACATTCTGGAATCACCCTGTTCACACCTTAAGTGTTGTTAATGACTGAATGAACTTTTGTAAAAAATAATAAATGATAAATCTGTCAAATATAGCAGCCTTCTGTGATAGTTCACAGGTGATCAGGGTGAACTCCACAAATGCAGAAGAGGATAAGGAAGCTAAATGAGTTTACAACAAAACAAGAGATAACGTTAGGCAAGTTCTTGTGTGGTGGAGTAGGCGAGTGACACAAGCAGACTTTCACAGTTTCCTACCTGGACATTGTAGAAAGTCTGGAATCCACAAGGATTACAGTGATGTAAATACCCACCTTCTCTCTCTTTGGCAGGACAAAAACGTTTGGTTCAGGTCTTTAGATGGTCCTTGCTTGGACTTGTAAGAGCCACTATGTTCCAAAAACTAAGTTCCAATCATAACCTTTAAACTTCACATGCTAATTGCCAATGCTAACATTCTGAAAGAAAATTGTACACACGATGCAACAGCACATGTGTGCCTTTGCTTTTCCAGGTCTTGTAGCTGTTTGGAAATTATCCTGGCGGACTGACGATCAGCCGATCTGGTAAATCAAGTTTCGTCCATGCTTGGCAGACTTAAGGGCAATACACATTGGGAGTACTGTGATGTGACACATCAATACTCACGTGTCAATTGGTGCTTTTAATACATATCAGAAATGTCATGCTGAAGTGCACAGAAAGAGAACAGAACACTTAAAAAAATCTGAACTTTCCTTTTGGGGTTGAAAATATCTTGGAACCCCTAAATTTCATGCGATATAGCAAAATGACAAGCCTTTATATGTAGATGGTAAGATATAACATGGTATAATCTTAAGTCCTAACAGTATCAAAATATATAGTAGCACCTCCCACATAAACCAAGTCTGACAAAACACAGATAAATACAAAATACAGATAATACAATAAACAAAAATTAATGTCTCAAAATACATCTCTGATATAAATCAGTTATTGGTAGTTAGGAGCAAATGTTTTATGTTGTCAGTTCCTCTTAGATTACTACAGCATTTCTAAACAACACAAACTTTGTTAGTGTACTTACTGCATTAAAAGAACCCAGACTACATTTCACATTAAAGCAGTGCTAAACTTTTGTTTATTAATGGCAAGCTGCTGAATATAACTTCTGTGCTTTACTTAAGACTGTATACTGGCAATCAAAGCACTAAAATAAACAGCCCACTTCTTCTTGTTCCTTATCGCTCTAATGTCATTTTAAAAATAAGTACCAACCACATACAGAAGAAATATCTATGTCCATAGTGCCTGAAGCCAAATATCACACTGTGTTAGCTGTGAAAAAAGACAATAATTTAAAATACATTAACATTGTCCAGAGGAAAAAAAAAATTATCACTTTAAATGATGCCAGAAATATCACTGACATACTGCAAGAAAACTGGTACTTCAATTTAATCTTAATATTTCTCAGAAAAAAGGGACAGGTCCATGGGACTGTCAAGAGGAGTATATTTCATGGCTTTTCATATGAGCTAAAAATATCATATTTGGTTTTGGTGGGGAACCAAATGTAGAGACAAAAATGTGGTGAATAAAGCAGTTTAATAACAGAACTCAGAAGACAGAGCCAGTCTGGTATAGCGGGGTCTGGCAATGGAGTAACTGAACCAAGGACTATTTATGCTGGGGAATTTGATTACTAAAAGCTACACAGGTGAGTAATTAAGCCACTGAGGAACAGCTGTGAGTGACTACGAAGCTGAGGCACTAAGGGAAAGGAGTAATACTAGTGAACCACTAAAACAGAAGATGCTACAAAATGACCAAACCAAACCCCAAATTCCACAGATCTTGACAAAAAAAAAGTGTACAACACTGTCTAAAGTTCTTTGGCATTATTACTTCTCTGGGATATCTGGGATCAACATCATTGTGTATTCCAGAGTTGCTGGTTCAGAGTAGCTTGAGGGAGTTTGAGACCACAGCGGCAAGTTAGCAAGCTGTTGGAGCACTGCTGTAAATGATTCATGTTGTACAAGCAGGCACGTTCGTGTCAGCGTGGATTTTAAAGCAGCGGCTGAATGATGTCCTTTAATTCAAGGTCTGGAGTCCCTGAGTGGATATTACACCTCAGGTTAGTCCTATTAATGACGAAGAAGTGATTTTCCTCAGTCTCTGGAATGTTGTTCACATATGTTTCTGGAGAGTTTAGATGAAATGTGTCATTAGAGGCCCATTAGTCCAGGGTTGATCAAGCCACTCCAAAGCTGATGGTAATTTGCTCTACAATCTGTGCTGGCACCATTCCTCCCAGTGGGACTGTGTAGGTGTAGTAGCAGTAAAAAAAAAAAAAAGCACCCCTTGATCAACTTTATACACTTACTCCTTGCTCCACCAGCTTATTCCCTCACCTTCATATTATTTCTTTGTACTTTTTTCTCCATGCCTCTCCCTCCACAAGCTTGTATTTTAACCCAGTCAAACCTTGAGCAGATGAAGTGGCAGGATAAGGTCGCAGTGTATATACAGACTCTCATTGAGGCTTAATAGATTCCATTAATTCAATCATGGGACTTGTTGGGATGGTCATGGCCTTTGTCCAGTCATGATTAAGTGATGCAATCAGCTATCAATCGTAATGAGCTTTTGAAGCTGTGGGAGGGTAGTGCTGGCTTTTGAAATAATAACATCTTGGTCTCATGATGGGAGTAAGGCCAGACACCTATCTATCTCAGCCTATTTATATATGATAGGCTGGAAGTGGGAGGGAGCCAGGGTCTATCTCAGTACCTCACTGCTTCATAATATTTTGATGAAAATATTAGCACACAGACATGTTTGTTTTGAGAATGTGATGGTGTGACATTTGAGAATATTTTATGCAAAATGTTAAACTGCGTATTTATATCAGCAATGCATCCAGAATACAGTCAAGTCCAAAACTATTCATACCCCCAGTAGATTTAGATTTGAAATCCTTTTCATTTAGCCAAGAAGTTTGTTTTTGATTGCAAATGAGACATATATCTCTCACAAGATTATAAAAAATGTAAGAGAATAATCAATTCAGAAAAAAATTGGCTTTTCATTAAAATACTATATTAAAAATGTGTCAAAAATTACTTATCATTCTCAATAATCAATGGAAATAAATCTTTGTTTGTATTAGAACCCTTCTTATAGTTGCTGATCAACTTTTTGCATGTTTCCACAGGTATTTTGACAATATGCAGTTGATGTTTTTGTATTTCTAAGAAACAGAACATGCATATCTGAATTTTAACCCAGATGCATAAATCTCTTTTTACTTCTTCCAAGTAGCAAAGCTTGACTGACTTTCTACTCATGAATTTCTCTTTCTTGTCACCTCAGCAGTGTTGTCCATTCCCTAACGCACTTATTGAGAATGCAGCATCTGTTGGGTCTTTGCCCTGCAGATTTAAATAATTCACACCAAGCACAGTATCCATTCAGTTTTTATGAGCCCCCTGTGGCAGTTCAAGGCAGTTCAGTCTGTTTATATCCCAGTCTCCCTTGTGTGCCATCATCTTGGTCTTTCTTAATTCAGCATTTGGTTGCAGTCCTACAAAACCAGTCTCCACATTGATCTACTCGATCTTTTTTTTATTTTTTTTATATAGAAACATCGCTACTGTTACAACGTTGAGGCTTTTAAGAGCTGCTGTCTTTTTAACGAGTATATTCATGGCTGACTCATGTAATCAGGAACACACAGGCCATCATGTAAAGACTCTAACAGAAACAGGACAGCTGAGCAGCACTGCAGCAAGCCTGGAGTAAAGCACCCATCTCATCTCTCTCATAACGTTATTAAAAGTTCAGGCCTGGAGGCCTCGAAGGTTTAGCAGAGGATTATTATTTCAAGCTCTCTGGAAAATAAATCAATCTTTTATCAAAATCCACAGTCCCCACAAACTGCCTAATCAAATTGAACAGTGTTCTAGGCAAGTATCCTGCTACGCTTCTATTAAACCGAGCTACAGCTGAGGGAGATGGCTCAAAAATAGCCTCCCTCATAAGACACGGTTGTTATGTGCAGACAATTGAAAAATCCCATAAATCTGTAAAACACTTTTCCTGAAGCGTTCTGCCTTTGAAGTTTCTCTTCTCGTCATTACCCACTGAGTGAATAAAATGTCTTGTGTTGAGGGAAACGTCCATACTGTGTAAGGTATTTAAGCATTTTACCCCATGTAGCACCTAAGCCTTCATGTTTCAAAATGCCACTCTTACATTTAGATGTGAATTTGATGGGCAAACCAATTTCTTTTGTTCATAAATTTGTGTAATGTCATTGTCTGGAGAACAATATCTCCCCTCTCACAGTTGTACCTCTCTCTCAGACTAGTGCCGCTGTCTGCTGCCTGTGATTGGATGTGGCTGTCTTGCAACCTCGGCACTTTTATTGAACTGATCCCTGCTGAACAGCCCCCGTCAGCCAAAGGAGCCGATGAAGTGTTTTTGCCGGTTTGGTCAATGATGGAAACGGCAGTCAATTTGGAAATAAGCTGATGAGTTCTCTTGAAATGGAGATTCCTCTGAATTTAGATGAGACAGCGTTTACATGACATGCACCGTGATTTTATTTTTCCTCTTGATGTTGGCAGTAGTTTCGCGTTAAATGATGTTCAGGGATTTTCTTTAGGACAATTAATGCAAAGTGTCACTCTTGAGACTTTTTGTTTCAGCCAGGCCTAACAACTTAGTGAGAACACATTATTATAAAAATGTAATAAATACTTCACAAGGAAATTGGCATTATGTGCTTACATCAGCAACATGAAATGTATAGATCTAAGCACTTTTTAGACTGTGTGGCTCAATTTTTGCATTTAGTCATGCAACAAAGAAAGTTTCCATGAGTGCAAATACAGTCATGGTAAAACTGTGTACACCCTTGCTGATTATATGGCATATAAGAGTAGCAGTCAGCTGCTTTTTATGATTGACTGATTATTAGTGAGTCTGACCTTTTGTTGGCAGTTTGCAGCTCGAGATCAACATGGAAAGACATCAGCAATGACAGTAATGAAACAAATATAGTTAGGAAATGTATATATACAATTAGGAACGTCAGTTCCAGAAAACTGAATTTTTCTGTAGTGAAAAAGATTTTTCACAAATGGAAAACATCAAAATCTTTTGACCTTATTTAGCATGTTAAATGTTAAAGTTCATGACAAGAAAAGGATTGAACAAGTATGTTTTGTTTGGAAGAGCTGACAGTAAAAAAACCTTTTGTCTCTGCAACAATTATGGGAGCTTGACTTAGGTCTACAAAGTTGCAGCTGAACAAACAACATGATCTCTAGAACAATGTGTTTTGGACAGATGTGACTAAAGTAGAGATGTTTGGCTATAATGCAAAGTGACATGTTGGTTAAAATCTAATCATAGCATGTAATCACAGATACCTCATTCCAGCTGTCAGCTATGGTGAAGGAGGGCTGATAGTCTGGTCTTGTTGTGCTCAGGGTCTGCACCTGTTGAAGTAGGCCATCAATTCCTCTGTATACCTAAGTATTGTGTCATGAATAGTGCAATGGCCCCGAACACAGAAGCAAATCTACAACATATGGGCTAAAAGAGACGAGACCAGTTGACTGAAATTTTATAGCAGACAAATCCCATTAAAAGTCCATGAAATGAAGAAAAACTTCAAAATCCCTCCAAAACAACACGAGAGGCTCTTTAAGTCATATAAGAAAACCATTTCAATTTATTCCCACTAAAGGTGGTTGTACAATTCTGAATCTGAACTGTGAAGTGAACTTAGTTTTTACCATTGCTGTACATAGGAAAGACCTATTACCTTGAGATTAAGGGCTCAGATACACATTAGCAAAATATTGGGGTGTAATACAAAAAAACCATTCTTGTTGGTGTGAAATTATTTTAATATTATTCAGCATCATTATTTATGTAGAGGGATATTATCTCATCAATAATTGCTGCAAACCCAAAAATGCAAGTTGAAGTTTTAGAAATCCTTTGCAATCTAAGTGCATTTCTCATCAGTCCGCTACTACTGAGATCAATTAGTGACAACTGTGTTCACGAATTTGGTATGCACACACAAAGAATGATTATATCTTGCCCACTGTAACCTTGCATTTGTAATTAAAAAAATATGTAGAAAAGCAATTTATAGTCAAGCTTTGATATATGTTTGGATGAATAATCATACATATTTTACGATACAGCCTCACCACATGTGAAGTACACACCAGAGTCTTTTGTGCTCCAAATAGGTTGTGGAGGAACAGCAGTAACTGGAACATCACTTCCTGTTCAAAAACCTAGACTGTGTCACTCATCAGCTGTACCCATGCTTGTACTTCAACCGTAATGAGCGTGCTACATCCACTCTGTTTCTCTCATATAGGTTTTTTTTCTTTTTTCCCATCCTCTTGTTTAGAAGGCACATTTTATTTATCAGCTCAAGGGCTTGTCAAATTTAAAAAGCCGTGCTTTTATGTTTCTGTCATTTGTGAATAGAAACATCAAACAAGCAACATATTACGTCCTCTTTTCTTCTACCTCTCACACTTGCTTACAAATGCACAAGTGAGGTGTTTTTCTCTTTAGATGTCTCGGTGAATGAAGAAAATTACTTCTTCCACTCTTTCTCATGTACTGTCTCAGCCTGCACCTCTTTTGATTTCACTGCAGGAGTGGCGCCGGCCTAGTATTTTAAAACAGTGTCGAGATGGAGTTTCAGAAACAAATAGAGCAGTGACTGAGGTTTTAACAAACAAACATAACTACGATACAGAGGTTATATGAAATAAGAAAAAAGAGCTGTTATCAAGTACTTAACTTCACCAAGGATGCAGTTACTTAACTGCTTAGTCATCACCATAAATAAGTTTCTGAAATGTTTTTAAGGAGATTTCTCTTTGAACACTTTCCAAAAAGGCTTGATTATTCTTTGAAGTGTAGGAAAACGTACTGCCTTGATAAAATAATGCTCCAGTATAAGATACAGTATGAAGAAATGTTTCTACCTCAACCTAGACAAATAAAACAAAAGAAAAACTTCATAGCTTTTTATTTAAGATTATATTGAGTTATTTCTATTGTATTAGATACAGTTTAGTCATGTGCTTTTTCACATTACTACTTTTTTGAATAATAAAAAAAAAAAATGCTTTTCAATTTTAAACAAAATCCTGTGCAATTTCTTATGTCATTAACATTCAATTCTTTGAAAAGTAATACTGGTAAAACAAAACCAAAAACGGGGGACGAGGTTTGGTGGCCCAAGATTTTATCTTAAAATGCAGCAGTTTAGTGCTTTACACTTGACACAATCTGTGTTGGAGACCTGTAAGGAAGGAACTAGTTCTTGAATTACCTCTTGTGTTTACAGTCTGCTTACAAGCTGTTCATCAGGCTGACCAATATCATTTGGTAAAAAATAAAAACACTGAATGATCTTCTTCCAACTTAAAGCAAGCTGACTGGTAGGATTTTGCGTGCTTGATGAAAGGTGTAGAGTGGCAGACAAGATATAAATGAATTGTTAGCAAAGTGAAAATACCACAGATGGCTAGCTGTTACTTTTAATGTGGCTAAGCTTAGTATCTGCTTTGGAGCTCCCAAATGGCTCTACACTAAAGTGCTGTTTCACAATTGTTAATGACAATGGACTTCATTTAAACCTCTCTGGTTCAGAATCTAAAATACTTAGGCTGATTAAACCTGAACTGGATAGTTTTAGACAGGACATGGATTACCTAAAAAAACCCACACTGTTTAAGATAAATTAAACTTTTTCTATCTGTGAAAACAGAAGAGGGAGCATTTCAGTGCTTTTTAAAGCATTATGATCACCTTTTAATTAGAAGATGAAAACCTAACTATTAAAAACTTAAATAATTTAGTCAAACCTGAACTGAATCATTCTACACCTACACTAATAAGATTAAAAACAAAGTGTGTGATTTCTGAAATCTTTACTCTATTTGTGAAAACAAGCAATAGGAAGACTTAGTTTTCCTCAAAATATTGCTGAAACCTCCTTGTCTCGCTGTTGTGAACCCAATATCATGTATGATCTTGTCTTATGAGCTGAATGTGTCATCACACTCCAAGTGGCAAAATATTTTTTCACTTACTGGACCTTGTAGCCTCTTTCTTCTCCTAACAGTGAGCTTTGGTGATATATATATATATATATATATATATATATATATATATATATATATATATATATATATATATATATATATATATATATAAAACTAAAAAATCTGGGCTTAATGTTACATTATATCTAGCAGGGAAAAGTGAACTTGTGGATTGCTATTTAAAGGTTCCTAGACATTCTGATAAATGTAATTAACTACTATAATGCTACAGTTCTGCTTACATAAAATGATTATTGAAAGATGCTAATAATTGTAGTACAAGAGATTTCGTTTCAAAACATTTCTTAGCATGAGATTTTTACACTCCCTTACTAGGAGTACTAAAAACAATGGAGGGTTCTGTAAATGACTCTTTTTGAGAATTACTTTATCTTGCACCTGTATGCATCCTATCTGTACTGTTTGTGTTTACTTAATTTTTTAAACTGTGGTTAATTGATTCATGAGATAAAATTCAGCTTGGCTATTTTTTAATGTTAATTATTGAATAAGAAAGTTTCATGATATGCGACAGGGACTCAATAGCCACATCCTGGATCTCTGAATTCCTTTTCACTCTGTACACTTCAGACTTCCAGCACAAATCAGACTCCTGTCATCTACAGAAACACTCAGATGACTCTGCAGTTGTCGGGTGTATCAGAGATGGACAAGAAGCTGAGTACAGAGAGCTGGTGGACCGCTTTGTGGCATGGTGTGGAAACAATCAATCTTATCTTGTATGTGAACAAAACAAAGGAAATGATTGTAGATTTCAGGAGAAACAGGGTCAGGTCAAACCCTATTTCCACCATGGGAGAAGAAGTGGAGGTGGTTGAGGAATATAAATACCTTGGTGTTCATTTAGACAACAGACTGGACTGGAGACTCAACAGTGAAGCGTCTACAAGAAGGGACAGAGCAGACTGTATTTCTTGAGGAAGCTAAGATCCTTCTAGGTTTGCAGCAAGATGTTGCAGATCTTCTATAAGTCTGTTGTTGAGAGCGACATCTCCTCTGCCATCATCTGTTGGGGCAGCAGCATCAGAGCCAGGGACCTAAAAAGGCTCAATAACCTGATTAAGAAGGCTGGTTCTGTTCTGGGGACGACTGTGGAACCTCTGGAGATGATCACGCAAAGAAGGATTTTGCATAAAATCAAGAAAATTATAGACAACCCTGACCATCCTCTTCATGAGACTGTCATAGGAAAACAGAGTCTCTTCAGTCAGAGGCTTCTTCAGACTGGTTGTAAAATGGACCACTACAGGAGATCTTTCCTGCCCACAGCCATCACATTCTATGATAACTCCTTAATTAAATGAGTTACATCAACATTTAATTTCCCTTTGGGATAAATAAAGTATTTTTGAATTTTGAATTTGAATTATGATGTTAAAGAGCAACAGTCTGTTATTAATCCATTCTGAAAACTATCAGGTTATAGAGTTAAAATAATCTAAAAGAAGAGATTCCTACAGCAAGTTCTGGAGATTCAGTGTACCGGACAAGTACCATGTTATATAGAGACATATCTTAATCACATTTTCATCTTTTTTTATCTTTTCACCTTTACCAGTCAGTCTTCTATCAGTTTAGCTCTACAGATCTGAAAATGTAGATTCTGCAAGTGTGTTAAGGCCTTGATTCATGCATCGAATATATTGCAAGAATCAAGTTAGGGCTCAATAGTTCATGTTGGAGACAGAATAAGATTCTTTCTCTTACACTACAAAGATTTGAGGTTCAAAGTTTACCTAACGACTTCATGGAGTTAGCATAACTTGCCTTCGTCTGCTTTTGTTTGTTCTTTATACATCACATTAGTTTAACTGTATGTTTTTCCATCTCTGTCTGTGAGCCTCTGGTGATCCTCTCAAGCTGTTCCTCACATCTCACTCCTTGACAGCTTGGATTGGCTCTCGCCTCTGTGTCCCTGAACAGAATGAATTGGGTATGAGGAAAAGGATGGATGAAAAGTGATGAGGTTTGATCAGTGCTTTAGCCTCGGCTTGGCTTAAAAAAAAAAAAAAAAAAAATCATTCAAAGTACTGCACGATTACATTATCTCAGTAGGGACAGTGCTAAAAATACATAGATTTTTTAAAAAAAAGTCAGATTTTTTTTACTTGCTTTCCAGAACTGTGATATGCCTGGATTATTTTTTAAAATTATATTTTATTCATTTTAATGTAATTTCTACCTTATGCACTGCAAAACTAAAAATTGCCCCAGGTCTGTGAAGGTGAGTTGGAAAGTTTTACCCTGAAATGATGCTGACAGTGAAATGCATGACATCAGTTTACCGAACTGTCTTAAAGTCCCCAGAGACTGGGGCCCAGCTGTTCAAGGTTTTAAGATTCTGAGGCACTGGGTAGCTCAGTTGGTAAAGCACCTGCACCATGTGCAGAGCCTATGGTCCTTGATGTGGTTGTCCTGGTTTCGATTCATGGTCTTGGGCCATTTGCCGCATGTCTTCCCCCTCTCTCTCCACCCTATTTCCTGTCTGCTGTTCAATGAATGCCACTAGTGCCAAAAAACATTTTAAGTTTCTAAATTGTTAACTTGCTTTCAGGAAACTACATAATTCATAGGGTCCAGTTTGGCTTGGGGGATGGACCCAATACTCAAGATTCCCCAACAGAAACTTTTACTGTCCTGATATGGTCAGAGTAGGTCATTTCATCTGCCACTGGATAAATATTTTATTTCTAAGATATTATTTTTCCTGAAACTGGAAAGTGTTTTTTATGGATTTACACCCAACTTTACCACTGAATATGTATCAATACCCCAGGGGTATCCAACTCCAGTCCTAGAGAGCTAATATCTGGCAACTTTTAGATGCATCCTGCTCCAACAAACCTGAATCAAATGACTTAATTCCCTCATCAGCATGTCATGCAGCAGCAGCATGTCATGCAGAGAGAAGGGTTGCATCTAAAAGCTGCAGGATAGTAGCTCTGGTGGACTGGACTTGGGCACCCTTCTCTTAGATATTGTCATGTGCGTTATTGAACTTTGATGTGTTGTGGTGCTTTTTTGTGTTCTATGTGAATTTTGTTTACCATTCTACCTAAAAGCATGTTCTGCTGGGAAAGTCTTCAAAATATCAAACCAATTCTTCAGGGTAGGATTATCATAATATTTAGAATATTTTTGGGATCTCATGGATATTACATCGTGTGACTCACAGATGAAACAAGTTATGAAGTGTCATTTCAAAGGGATCATCTGTTTATTGATGTAAAAATGAGAATGTTATTTTCTCACTGTTTAGTAACACTCCACTGGAGAAAAACAAGAGATGTACGAAATACTTCAGTTGAGTCTATACACAGAGTTGAACTTTCATCACCAGCCAATTAGTGTTTTGTTAAAAGAAGAACCGCAGCAGACTCATATTTCCTTCTGTTGTAATCATAACAACATACAAAAACTATTATATTATGATGATTGGATTACACATTGGACTTTAAAAGCTAACACTGAAGAAAAAATGACCAGCGATATTTAAACAAGTAGACATTAAGACAATAAATTACTTTTCACAAATGTAACAACTCACTGTGGCGCGGGAGCCGATGACTGATGATCATTTCACTTGTAAATATTAACTGAAGTCTACAATATATCTGGGTCAGCTTGAAATCTTGTTGAAAGCATGTATTTGTGCCATCAGCTGTATGCCAACAATGTTTCTGTCGAAGTCTGCAGCCCTAAGCTGTAATGAACAAGTGCAATGTCCAGATGTGCTGTCACACTGAGCTACTTGTCAGCTCTACTGGAGCTATTAACAAGGCTCTGCGGACCGTTTGCCCCTCCCTGTTTTTTCTGATCTCGCTGATCCAACGCTGCAAATCTTCTCAATGCCTCTCTCTCTCTGTCCCCCACATGTAAAGTGAAAGTAGAAAACTACACACATGAGCAATCAAAGCTGGAGTAAATCAATTCAATGCGCTCCAAAGCTCACACACATTTGTCCAGAAGTAACACTTACTCCCAGAACAGAGAGATTCATCAAAGGAGGGATTTAGCATGATGCTAACAGTGCTCTGCAGGAATAGGCGCTTGCAGCTTTCCTGTAGTGCCTGCAAATTTTTCATCCATGTTACCTGATCCATGCTGTGACCTCCACAGTGTGTTTGAGGAAAGATTCACCTGGTTGGACTCCTGATGAGAAGATTGATAGCCTGTCTCATTTCTTTTTGAAACCAGCCTGATAGTGTTCTCCAGCTGCTTTCTTCTGAAAATGTGAAACAAACAATTTGAAACTATATTGTATTTCTTCCTAAAATGTAGGATTAAGCCACGCCAATTGGCAGTCTCAATTTTTGAGTTTTTTAGTTTGAAAAGAAAAGAAAGATCAGAAAGCTATTTTCGATTATCATATTAGATACACTGTGCCACAAAAAACAAAAAAAACAAAAAAAAAAACAGCAGATAGAATTTAGGTCATGATTAACTAAAGTAAGGGCAATTACAAAGAGAATTTCTACATAATTTCTACAACTGTGCCTTCATCTGCAGAAAGCTTTTCAACATCATTATTTTTTCATTACACAGTTGTTTGCATCAGGGAATGGATAGCATTTCCTCTGGATTGTGGTAATCACTGTGGAACTGGACGTGTCACCGTGATCCTGCCCTAAAGGACCAGCCAAGCCCTTACAAAAACAAACACATTAACAATTTAGCAGGTGTATCACTGAGTTGAAGACTTAATATAAAGACAGTACCCCATGTGATTCTGAACTGAACAATGAATCTTTTCAAGATTAAGAGAAGACATGATGCTTGACAGCCATTAGAGATGGGTGAGCAGGGGCAGCAATCTTCATCTCAATAATATGGCACACCTCATCTTCCTCATCCACTGTACCAAAGTGAGCCAGTAAATGCCTATGCATCAGTTTCAAGTAATTGAACTATCATTCACAATGGGTTTGATAGTGTCTTATTATACAACATTTCACTAGGCCCATAAAAATGAAAGTTTAACGCGTTGCTACCTGCAGTAGATTTTACCAACACAAGAATAATTCAGTGAAATTCAGTTATGGATGAAGAGGATACGGTTTCTCCACCGAGCTTTACCATTCAATAATACACTACAGCTGCAGGTTATTTTATGGTTTTTGCAATGGGCTCAACATCTGTCATAAAATCTCCCTTGATATAACTTTTAATTCTGAAACTGAATGAAATCTATGTACTATGACCTGAGGTATCATGCTGATGAAAACAACGCTCATGGCATATTGTGGGATTATGGAAAACTGAGAAAGAAGAACTTTTTTTGATCCATTGCTATTTATCTGATTCTATGGGACCATTTTGAAGCCTAGATGTAAATGATGTGAACACGTCAAATCTAAAGGTTTTTTGTTTTTTTTTACCAAGCTAATGTTGTCTTTCTGTTTAACAACACAGTACACTAAAAAATTAAATGAAATACAAAAACTTTCTAAAAGGAGCAGAAATTAAACTAATTCAATTATAATTGTTACAGCAATTTGATTCATTTACTAAATATTTGTTTCTCATTGATTGTTTAAAATCCTTCTTCCTTTATTTCCAAACTACATACATAGTTTCCTATGAAGGTCTGGCTTATTGATAATTAATTCTGCATCTGCACATCTCAGATCAACAAGGAGTCTGCTAAACTTACTTGCATCCTTTTGGACTGTGGAAGACAACAGGAGTATTGTAGGAAAACCTACATAGTTCATGTCAATTCCATGCAGTTCAGTTTGATCCCAGTCTGCCCAAGTGAAACATTAGTTTATTTGATGAATTTCAAAGCACTATAAAAAGTCAGGTTTCAATGAGGCTCAAACGTTAAGCTAAGGTTTATGTTTTTGGAATGTAATGCGGAAACTAGAGTATCTGGAGATAACACATGCAGTTCAAGCTAACTCAAGTCTGCTTTACTGAAATATTTTTTTAAGTCATGATGCTCAAGGAGTAACCTAAAGTGACCTTTGGACAATGGTGAGGAAACCTGAGTGCCATAAAAAAAGCATATAGGTCAGCTTAATTGTGCTTTATTCAAATCTTTATTTGAACCAGAAACAGATATGTTTATCAACATAAAGAAAACTTACCTGTACAGGAGAATACACAGAGATCTTTCATTTACAATCACAGGTACTTCATACACAATTTATTTTGTACTGTTGTATATTATAAGAAATCCTGGACAAACCAATGAGTACATTAGCTATTGTGCAGTTTACACATAGGTACATACATGTCTAAATTTGATCTGAGACCTGTGCTGTGACAGAATAGTGTTAACCATTACATTAGTTTGTTGCCCTGAGTTATTTGAGGTTAAAATAACAAAGTTTGTTTGGATCATAATTGTGCGTGAACTAATCACTGACAATTTTAATTGGTTGGCACACAGGCACTCATTCACTGTGGATTAATTGTTACTATTTTTGTGTACCAGTGGGTTCATTTGTAGAGTTGCAGTAGCTGTTTTGATTTGGTAATCTGGTTACTATTGAGATTACTATGCTGTTGTTACTAGTAGTCACTTCCTGGTTGGTCCTGTAACGATTAAGCAAGTTTCCTGACTTGCTTAATCTTTTTTACCCTTGTATTTCAAGGTTACTTTCATGTTTAGTCATGCTCAGCTTAGTTATTGTTTACCTTATTTTTTTTTTTCCGTCTTGCCATTTCTTCACTCAGCTCTCCCAGTTTTTGCTCCCCTACAGCTGCACCACATTCAGTTAATCAGTCTCACCTGTTCCCATCCTCGTAATCATTGTCCCAGTATTAACACTCTCTGCTTTGAACCACTACTTGCTGTTTTCTCCCTTCATGTCTCTCACCGGGTTTTTCCCAGTTGTCTTCTCCTCTTTGATGCCGTTAGTGGGTTTTTTTGTGTATTTGCTTTCTCTTCTCATTAAATCATTTATAATATGATCCTGCTGCCCCCTCTTTGCCCTTGGGCCCTTTTAAAACACAGTCAATGACAAACAGATGTACATCTACAAAAAAATTTGCATATCATCAAAAGTTTCAATATTTTGTCATGCATTTCAAAACACATGGAATACCTCAAGCCTTTATTTGCTTTCTCTCTTGATGAATATGGCTTTCAGACCATGAAAATCCGAAATTCAGTGACTCAAAAATTTGAATGTTACATAAGATCAGTAAAAAAGCATTTTAACGAGCAATATGAGGCTTTTCTAATATACATTAATTTCTATGGCATATGAAGTCCTGCTGGAAAAGAATAATCAGTATCTCTATAAAGTTTGTCAGCAGAAGGAAGCATGAAGTGCTCAACAATTTTATTCACTATGGACTTCAGAAGCCACAGTGGACCAGTATGCCTATCTGCTCTTCCTCCAGACTCTGGGATCTTGATTTGCAATTGATTTCCAAACTTAATTTTCATCTGCAAAGAAGATCACTGAGCAACAGTCCAGTTCTTTTTCTCCTTAGCCAAGGTAAGATGCTTCTGACATTGTCTCTGGTTCAGGATTGACTTCACAGCATTGTAGGATTCATCTGTATGTAGAGGCTCTTGATCTTTTGAAGCTCTACAAAGTTCTTGAATGGATTTAGGCTCACAATCCTCTGAGGGTTTTGGTTATCCTGGTTGCTGGTGCACTTTTTCCCTCCTCTCAACTTTCTATGAATATGCTAGTTACAACTGTCTGACTAGGAACTTCAAAAATATTAAGTAACATTTATGTGGTGTTGTAATGTTTAGCTATAGGTTTTAACGTTTTATGAACTAAAACTTGATTACCACTACTAACACGTAAAATATATATTTTTTATGTTCACTAGCTATAAATTCATCAATTTTCTGTTTTACTTGTTAATTATTTAACTATTTACTTACAAATTGTTTGTGTTTGATTTGTAATTTATTTGGAGTTGCCCAGTCATAGATTACAATCAGTTGGTTTCTTTACTCACTCCTCATTTCCATTTCAAGATTCTGAATCCTGAAATGTGAACTATATCTCACATTTCAGCATTACATACATAAGGTATACCTCATGGTGAAGTGGCATTTAGCCTTTTTTGAAAATTAGCCCTTTGAATAATTGTTTCTGTCTGTTACAGTTAGTGGCCACATGTGTTTATTTTTTCAGATAAAGAACATTTTGAAGCCTTCAGAACATTGCAGTAGAAACACTATTGCAGGCACCCATGTGGCCATTCTGTATGTTTAGGCAGCCTTTATCTGTCTCGTCTGACCTGTTCGCTTTGTTGGTGTTTTTGATGTCAATACTGTGTGTCTTCTATCCTGCAGCCCTCATTCTTTATTAGTCGCAGACCATGAGTGTCAAATGCACAAAACTCCAATGAGGGCAGCTGTCACGTTAGATGTTGAGGCTGACACAACTGTTGCCAGTAATCACAACTTTGTGCTGAGTTATATTATGAGTCCTGACTGCTCAGATTCGATCAAACACTTTCTGGATTTCTTATTGCTGTTTGCATGGACTCTAAGTCACAACAGAATTCCTTCATTGTCTGTAGAAGAGATGTTTTTCATACATGAGAATCATATTTACAGTCAAATTGCCAAGACTTTTATGCAAAGTAGTGCATTTAAAATTTCTTGTGTGCTGCAGCTGGTGTAAATCTTTCAGCGCAGTGCAGTTTCTCTTCCAATATTCCTTTAATGTCATTTGTCAGTGCTGCCCCAGAGGCTTCACACATGATCTATATGTCTTATCTCTTGCTACATCTCTGTTGACTATAAATTCAATAAAAAGTTCTTGAGAAGGTTTAATGAAATCCAATGAGAGATTGTCGATGCTTAAGAACAAAGTACTGAAGCAGCTGCACTCTGTTGAAAGGCTGAGCACTATTTATTCTAGTGAATTTGAACTATTTTCCTAAATAATAGAGCATATGCTCAGGAAGGCTGTTAAATGTCAGCTGAGGCTGTCAAGTGCAGGTCTCTTCAGGTGCACTTGAAAATAGCTGACGAGCTAAAGTGGAGAAAGGAGGAAAATGGAACAAGTGAGTTGGAATCTGATTTATTTATTGTGTCCTTGAGAGGAGAGAGGACGTGAATGGCTGCAGTGAGCAGCAAAGTGAGGAACAATAAAGAGTTTTTTTTTTTTTTTTTCTGCAGAGGTCATCAAGTTATACTTCCCAGGTTAGGTCCTTCTGTAGTCTTTTGTCTTCTTCCGTTATGCAGACGACTATCTGACCCTCTTCTAACTTGTGAGTGAACCCATGTTAGATCAGATTGTTTCACTGCCACAGGCCCACAGAGGCAGCAACTACCAAAAGCTAGCCACTGGTTCCACAGTTTAAAGCGTGTTATGATTAGCTGTCCTCTGGTCAGAGAAAAAGCTCTCGTGATTAGTTTATCTTTTACCCTTCACCCTTTA
Organism: Anableps anableps; assembly: GCA_014839685.1. Lineage (NCBI taxonomy): Eukaryota > Metazoa > Chordata > Actinopteri > Cyprinodontiformes > Anablepidae > Anableps > Anableps anableps. Next base: position 14,772,500 of record CM026074.1, read on the forward strand.
CCTGTGTTACTTTCTAGATCAGACACATCACCCAAACAGTTGTTTTAACCTTGCTTTCACCTCAGTCTTCCAGAATAGACTCTACTGCAGTTGTCACCATCATTTGACAGGTAAGCAAGCTAATTCTGGAAAGCAGTTTCATGAGCCTCATGTGTTGCTGCACTATTCTTGAACACCCCCCATATGGTCCTTTTCCTAGTTGGTGGCAGTCGAGGCACAGCAAAGGGGAAAAAGAAACATAAAAAGGAGAAGCAGTGAAGCAAATGAAAGAACAAAAAAGCAATATCCTTTCCTTCTTTGTCAGAAACAGCTTGTTTGGATTGTAATGTTTCGTACAGCCCAGGCTGGTTCCACAGGAATGGTGCAGCAGTGAATAAATCCTGAATCACAGCAGCAGTTTATAAAATGAAAACTAAAAAACAAAGGGAACATTGTTTTTGTCATGTTTGGTGGATTTGTTTTTTGAGCTTTGGCAGACTGGATCTCTTGAAGGAGGTTTTCATTTCACCAACAATGCAGATCATGAAAACACAAAGACTGCGAAAACCTTTAAACGTAGTACAGGTTAATCATATTATAGTAAATTCCAAAAACGGAAAGCAAACCTACCAAGATATGGCAGCCCAAATGAACTGAAAGACAGGGTAAGGATAACATTAATCAGAAAAGCAGCCAAGAGGTGCATGGTCACACGAGATCCACAACTCAGGTATGAGAATCTGCTGATAAGACAGCCATTAGTTGTGGCCTACACGCCTCTAGCCTTTATGGTAGAATGACCAAAAAGCCATTCTTGTTAGAAAGACAAAAGTATTTACAGTGTGCCACAAACCATGTAGAGGACACAGCCAATATGCTGAAGGTGTTCTGGTCTGTTGAGAGCTAAATTGAACTATTTTGGCATCATGCAAAACACTATGTAGAGAAAAACCAACACTGGACATCATCCTGAACACCATACTCATGGTAAAACATGGCAGCGGCAGCATCATATTGTGGGGATACGTTTCTCCAGGGACAGAATAGCTTGTCAGAGTTGATGGGAAGATAAATAAAGTTAAATAGAGGGCAATGGTGGAAGAAAGCCTGGCTGCAAAACACTTGAGGTTAACTTTGAAGTTAACCCTAACCCTAAACAGTAACCCTAAACATCCAAGTTTAGATCTAAACATATGCATGTCTTAGCATGTTCAAATCTAAGTTCAAATAAAAATCAAGCAGAGAATCTGTGACAAGAATGGAAGATTGAAGATTACAGCCTTAACATCCAATCTGACTAAGCTTGCATTATTTTGCAATATATTGGGCAAATGTTTAAGTCTCTAGATGAGCAAAGCTGGTAGAGAGACACCCCAAACAATTTGCCAGTGAGATATACATATCACTTTAGGAGTGTCTGAGTAACTGGGAGTGAAAACAAAGCACACTACACTTCTGAGACCTTTATTTATAAAAACAATTGAAAACCATGCGTAATTTTCAATGTCAACTTCACAATTGTTTGCTACTTTGTGTTGATCTATCACATAAAATCCCAGTAAAACACAGTCAAGTCTATAGCTGTGTTGTGACAAAATGAGAAAAAGTTTGATGGGTAAGAATACTTTTGGAAGGCACTTTATGTTCAAAATTTACCCTGCAACAATAACTTACAGAGCAGGCAGTATGCTACAATAAAATTTGGAGGATTATAATACATTATTGATTATGTCACAAAGGCTTTCATGAAGAGTGAAGAGAGAAGAAAGAGCACATGTCAGATGAAGCTGTCAATGTAACCCTCAATCATTGGATACAAGGCAAGATACCAGGATTAAAGCTTGCTATTGATCCAACGCGCACACTTTTACTGACTAACAGCTCAGTATTGGACTATTACAGGAAAACCTCATCCCTTTATGTGCTCATCCGTAAAAGCTCTGCTAAGGCTACTGATACTCCAACAGAGGTTGCAGTGTGCTTAACCTAATGTGCGAACTGCAACTACCACAACCTCTGTAAACCACACGTCCTAATTTTATATTTTATTCAAGAGACAGAAATAAGCACAAAGACACAAGGACCTTTCTGTACATTTTATTTACAAAAAAATGTATTAAAATTCTTTGTACAGCGCCTCCTTCGATGAGGTTCAGCAATTTATGCATGCATCTTTTGCTCTTTTGTAACCACTACTACATTTGGTGATTTCATTTGTTTGTTTTTTTTTTTTCTGGTTATTTCTGCAGGAGGTGACACCTACTAAAAACCAAAACGAATTCAAACAAGTTTTTAAAAAATGAATTACCAGGGCTTTATTTCTAGCATTAACCTAGGATCAGTTTGTGCGTAGCAGGGCTCATCAAGCATCACTGATTTCACATGCAATTCTTCAGAAAAAAAGAAATAATGTAAGAAGGAAAAACTCAGTCTGTCATCATGTAATATAAATAATTCTCATTTGTCTAAATGTACACATCTTTCCTGCTTACTCTTTGTGTGTCTTCACATTGTCTCTTTTTTAAATATAAAACTATCTGCCCATAGCTTTAGGTGATTAGATAAATATCCTCCTAAATCCTATGGAATCACAGTCTTTATGAAAGAACACAATTGATTACAGCAGAATGGAAATGTGCTAAGCTCCAGGAGATGCCCCAGTGTCATCTTATAAAAAGCCTATTTTTTTTGTTGTGTTTATTTATTTTTCATTTACTAAGTAAAACCACTAAACACTTTAATTTCCATGGAAGAAAATCATTTTGAAAGCAAACCACAGCTCATTGGAAAATGTGCAATTTGACAGAGAATGTAAAAAAAAAATAAAATAAAAATAAAACCTTTACTGTGACCCTTTAATTGGACTACAGTTAATCTAAAACTGAAGTACCCATTTGGTTGGTTTTACTTTACTGTAAAGAAGACTTGAATGAATCTAGTCTTCAGGGAAAGACTCTTCAGACCATCAAAACTTCACTGATGTTTTACAAATTGTATATATCCCAAACATATTTTCTTTACCCAGACTTTACATAATTATTATCATACAAAACACACTCTTGGCAGTATTGGAAGTGGGAATCAGGTCCTGCTTCATGTTATCTTCTTCTTATCTTCTTGAGTCCCATCAAACTTTCCTGAAGACAGCGTCGGCAGCAGCACCAGAGTTCTAAGTACAAACAACACGCATCTTTGTTTCGAGCTTGACAGCATTTTGCTCTTCTTCAAGTTCATGGTCATTCGAAGGGATTCACAGCAGTATAAAAAGCTATTATCTAATAACCAGTGTCTTACAGTGCACTGAATAGATCTAGTAAAATAATTTTAGCACATAGAACCAGTGAAAATCTGGCAGCAGAAGGATGATGAGGAATCTGATCATATTGATTACAAGAAACCAATTGGACACTTGTCATGTATGATACATTGTGTTTCTGGCACTTCAAAATGTGCTTGGAGTTGCAAATGATGGCTTTATTCTCTCCTTCTATACATATATATATATATATATATATATATATATATATATATATATATATATATATATATATATATATATATATATATATATAAAGTCTGTGTGTATGTATTTGTGTGTGTTTTAACTCTGCATCATTCTTCTGTTTTGTATGAGTTTCAAGCAAAGAGCATTATCATTGTGATCGAGTTGCATTGTTTAAACTCGAAGTTCTATAAGGCACTGCGAGGCGGAGGAAACCTCATCGGCTCTTTCCATGACCAGTGAAGTCGTGTCGTCAATGCAGATTATCATGCCATGAAGCACAAACCCCCGTGGTCCTGTGCCTTTCACAGATGTTTAGTCACAGTTGTAGAGGACGGCTGAAATGTTTCATAAACCTGCATCAACGAACAGAGCAGAGGCAAAGATGGCAGGAGTTAAAGATACTATGGAGAAATGTACATCAGCACAAATGGTGCTCTAAGGTGTGTGTGACAGTAAATGACAAGAAAATCAAAAAACTAAGTTGGTGAGGAAATGTTGCGGTTTACAACACCTAGAAATGAGAGAATATTTTTCTTTGACTTTTTATAGCTCATGATAGTTTGCTTTAACAAAAATAAAGTCAATCGCTTGCAAATTTTCAACCATTTTAACTTCAAAAGATTTGATCAGTCTGCTTCCTTAGAGCTGTCTTGCTTCAAATCAAACACATTTGATTGACAGCATCAGCAACAGAGGCAAAAATCCCTTCACCTGCCATCAAATTTTGCCTATGCAAATGATGTATTGTTTTCCAGATAACTCCTTGCCTAACCAGTTAAGAGCACAGAGTGAAACTAAATCACTACAGATGTCTTGGGTACACATAAAGCAAAGGTTTTTCTTCTCTGGAAGAAAACTGGGTATCTGAGGATTCCATCTCCCACAGCAATAAGATGATTGGGAAAATGTGTTCTTTTAGCTTTTGAAACATTTGACATGTCACGAACTGCTTTTAATGAGAATGCCCATGCAATCAATGTAATCAAAAACAAAGCTCACAAGTAATAATGTACTTTACTCAGTGCATTGCTACACACAGACATTTCATAATTTCAACTGGTTTCTAGTGAGATTTTTCAGTGGCTTTTAGCTGGAAGTCCTAATTGCATTTGCTGCATTAAAATGTATTTAAAAAGTCTTCAGTATGTTTCATGTGATGTGGTTTCTGTGTCTACGAAGAGAAGAGTTTCAAAAAGCTGTGCTCAACATGATTGGCATTTATATTAGCATTTGGTAGAACGACTGGTGCAATGTGTTGGGAGGGGTACACATTCAGAGAATTATGGCTGCAGATTTTCTTGGCTTTACAAGGCAGCTTCGTGGTTTTCAGTTCATATTATTTGCGTTCACATTGTGCAGCTCCAGAGCTTTGGTTTGTTCTGATCTAGTCCAATGCTTCCAGGTGTTTTCTAGCAAAATGAACAACTTAACAGCTGGCTGATGAACCCAGTTTCAGAAATGGAAGCCTATTGTATGCCATACTTAGCAGACAGCATTTTAACGAAAACATACTTAAACATTTAAAAAAATCATCACAGCTTTAAGAAATTTAAAATCTGTTGAATTGTTTTAGAGGCTTACTTTGGTGAAGCTAATGATATATACAACATGTATTTTCTCAGCTTTTTTCCATTACCATCAAAGATGAACAAATTGTTCAACAGATAGTTATACTGAAATATCATGATTGCACTTTCTTACAAAAAAGCTAAAGATCAACAAAATACAAATTTTAAATGTTATTTTAATACACCAAGTCAAGCAATTATCAGTAGTATATCTATTAATAAAATTATTAAATATATCTGAAAAGTATAATTTAGAAATGTCTCATAAAAGTAGAGCAACGTATTTCTTTACACACGGAGCTATTTAATTCATTGATTCTTTGGGTAAGTCTTCTAGGCAATGCATCATTTTTAGAAGAACTCTTACTTTTACAGAATAGTATTAGATCTTCTTTTGATATAAGCTGTAAATCTTTTGGGGGAGGAATCTAAGAATCTTAAACAGAGCCATTTCAATCTCACTTTTGCAGTGGCAAAACTACAAAAATCTACACAGCCTGTTAAAGTTTAAATGCCAGGTTTTTATGATGGAAATAAAATAAGACGAAAGGCCTGCAAAGCTGAATAAAATGCTGATGAGGGAATTCATCCATTCGATTCAGGTGTGTTGGAGCAGGGCTGTAAGGTTACAGGACAGTAGCTTTGGAGAACTTGACTTGGGCACCCCTGCTATAAGAGACACAACTAATACACACCCACTAGTGACACCCTCCAGCTCATTCTGAGGGACCCCAATGCATTCCAAGACCAGCAGAGATACAGTGAGTTCTGGGTCACTCGTGGGGTTACCTCTGATAGTAATTCAGGAGACTGACAGCAGAGGGCTATGTCAGTGGCATCCTGTGTCTGCACGTCTGATGTTCATGAAACAGCACCCTGTGACACTCTCTCAACAAGACAATGCCTGTCCACACAGCTTGAGTATCTACAGACAGAATGGGTTATGTTCAGGGGTTTCTGTGGTTCTGCAGTCTTGCACAAGCTGATAATGTGTGGAATCAGTTTAGACATCTACTCCACTGACCTGTGGGCTGAAAAAGAAGACAACAGCTGTGTTCAGACCCAGAGGGTTGCCATACTTTACAGACTTGAGTCCATCAATGTGCCTATATTGCAAATGTGGTTATCTATTTGATGTAATACTGTGATAATGGCAATACATTCATATTACATTTAACATGCATTTTTATTTATTGCTGCCACTTCATCCTGTTGCTCAACTACTTTCCAGTTTGTGTAGCATTGTTTTTTGTCTGTGGAAATAATTGGGTTTTGTCCAACATGACAACCATAAACAATTTCACTGGCAGCATACACACAGCTGAATAATTCACTCTGACTGCTATGAGAGGAATCTAAATGATTCATCTCTTCTGACACATGAGTACTCCGTGGAAGGTAAAAAAAAAAAAGCCAACATACCTCTAGATCTTAACGCTCTCGGTTCCGTAAACGTTGTAGCCTTCTCTGTATGTGGCAAAGTTCTGGGTGTTGGTCGGGGGAGCCGGCTTAAAATTCTGGGTATTCTTGGCCAATTTTAGCCGTTTGGTTTCTTGTCGTGATTTATAACAGAACTCTATCAAAGCCACCATCATAGCCAGCCCCAGCCCTCCAACCAGAATATAGAAGACACCTGCCACATTGCTTAGGCTGAGAGCACTTGTCTTGTCCTGGGGAAAAGTGAATACTAAAGTTAAGAGATTTGCAGTGGAACAAAGGCAACAGAACAAAAATGCAAAAGCTGAAACTATGCTTTAAACTACTCAAAGCTATCAACAACATTGGTATCAGCAGCTAAGCAACAAAATCAGAAGCTAAGACTATAGATTTTTGCTGAAAATATTCTCTAATAGTAGCCAAAAATTCATAAGGAACCCAATTATTGCTAGAAGGAGACAGTGTGTTTTACTCTGCTGGTGAATGTAGAGCTTTTCCTGCTGTAAGTTACTTATACATAAAATGGCTTCTGTGCTTAACCATAAAAGGAAGCCGGTCAGTATCGCATAGGTCAATAGCTCTTAGAAAATCCCTGTCTTTTTCACTCTCTCAGAGAGATGTACGTATAACTCTCATGGCAACAATGTCATACAGTACAGTCAAGTTGATAGCATATAAATGATAGCTGAGTTAAAGGAAAAAAAAAACAATCTATTGTATGTCAAACCATTTTGCTGCTGCTTACCTACCAAATGTTTTTACGAAAAATTTGTTTATTAGAGTTTTACCATTTGCAGTTTAACCCTATGAGCATGGAGCTATATAAGACCTGTCTGGATCTCAGAGGGTTAAATATCAGGTTTATTACATTCTTCGCCTTGTTGTAATGCTCAAACAAAGCATCTAAGCCTCCTCTCTGAATCACCACAAAATTTGGAGGACGCCCTGCAGCACTCCTGCTGCTCAGAGAGGTTGAATTTGTGTAACTCATCACAATAAAAGGGTTTGATTGTTCATCACACCACAGGAGGCCGTAGAATCTAATAGACATGTCTCGATGCAAAGTAGTAAGAACACAAACAAATCAAATTTTCATTAACGGTTTGGTAAATAGAAACAGCAGCATAATGGTCAAAGTATCATGAATGTCAAAAATGGAAATGAGCAAAAACCAGCATTTATCAACATATGTCAACTTCTGTCATTCTGAATCTAAAAAAGGCACTTGTTTAGTTTCCCCTTAACGCTACCATTACAGTTTTCACAGAAGATTGTCGTGTTTTATACTGCTTAAAAAGTGTCTAATTTAAATTTTATAAAAGTAAAAAAAAAAAAAAAAAAAACTTGGGGAAGCAGTGCCCAAAGCCACGTAGAAACTGGGTTACAGCGTGTGGCAGAAATTATAAAGTATTACAAAAAAAAAAAAAAAAAAAAATGTGTGCAGCAAATAAACAAAATGCATACTATAAATGTAAAAGTTTTAGTCTTGCATATGAACAGTACGTCAAAATGCAATTTGGAATCAGTACAAAAGACCTGCAGCGACTGACCTTACTTCCAGAGTCCTTGGTTCCACATTCACCCTTATCGTACCACCATTTGTTTTTCAGCTTGTCTAAGATGCCTTGTTCACTGAGTTTCAATACTGCAAGGTTTACAGGAGTTCTTCACGTGGGAAATAACATAAATAACATTATATTATGTTATTTTATGTTATTCAACTTTTAAACTACTACATACTTTACAAAGCGATAAAGCAGGGCACCTGGCTATTGTCAACATCACAAAGAGCAGGCATTCTACCTATCACCTGTATAACCCCTAGTCTAAAGCCAGGACCTACCTAATCGCTTTGAGTAATCGGCAGATGCTGCTAACAGGGCGACGAGCAGGTACTGACAGTACAATCTGCAAGTCTGTGACCATCAACCAGAGCGATTCATGGGCAAGGAGAACCAGAGGCTTTCAGCTGCAGGTCATTCTGTCTGGAGCTTTGTCTTTACTAAGCGGAAAAATCCAATTAGAACCACATGTGTTTCAATGAACTGTTTTTTTCTTGGTGTCCCATTATGAGTCTATAATGACAAGAATCAATTCTGGAAGTAAATGAAGCCTAAAAATTAATGCCAAATTATGCATTAAGAGGTTTGTTGCTATTTATCACTGAAAAAACCTTTCTGCTTTGGCACATTAGTAACAGACTAGAGCTGCAGGAGGAAGCTCAAGAGTAGTGGCATATTTGTTTCATGTTTGCCTGCAGCTGCAGAACCGACTGTACTGTTTGCCATGTCTGAAAGCTAAATCATCAGGTGTAAGAAAGAAGAAAAAAACAAAACAAAACAAATTTAGATAAAAGCACACATCAAGGAGCCACTTCATGATTTTCAGTCATTTGTGGATTAGCTATAATTTTCATCAGAAATAAAAACTGAATTGGAAAATAGATCATTGATAAATGAGTGACCTGACTACTACCTCGAAACAATGTTCCCCCAAGGGGGGATCCATACAACTGATAATGCACTGAAAGAAGATTACACCACTGTATATCCTTCATAGCCAATCTGGAGAAACAGAGTGTGAAGACCAAACCATTGTCTTGACTTGGAAAGACATTGATTAATAATGCAATTACCCAGCAACATGCTCTGTGTCTGAAAGTCAATCTAGGCTGCAGTGTGTTGGGCCTGAGGGTGAGGGGGAACTCGGTGTGTGTGAGTGGATGGCATGATGCTGGGGGGAAACAAATCTGTGCATCTCTTCATGTCTGCTAACGGGACCTCAAAGCAGTCCCAGACCAGGTGATTGGATGTTCCAAACACATTGCTCCAGGCTAGTTTAGTCTACCTTTCTAATCTTTCTTGAGGAGAACCCATGAAACAGACAGGTCGTACATTTCTTAGACTCCTATAGAGCATTAGGGAAGGGTGATGAAAACTGCTGTATGTGGCAGAGGAGCTTCTTGAGACTAGTGACCTAAAATGTTGCTGGGCAAATCTAAAGACATGTTTTTCAAAATTAGCGGCTGATTGACAACAAAAAATGTGTAAAACATAAATATTAGATTGAGGATTTTTCTTGTAAAAGGTGAGACTGCAAGAGAAATTCAGCTCCGGTCAGAAGTTCACATACCTATATTAGTTGAATGTCAAAGTAATTTTGGTCTTTTATTGACACATTTGAGCTGCGTTCTTTTTTGCTGACTGGAAAGATGACACAACAAATAACTGAATTTTACAGAGTCGAGTTGTGGATTTTGTCAGAACTGCCCTGGTGATATCAGAATAAATGTCCCTGGCAATTAACTGAGTTGGTTTACTGGGAAGGACACAACTTTTAATAGTAGCTCATACACTTTCAATTAGTTTCAGGGATAGGCCATACCAGAAGCTTAATGTAAGGAAACTGTCACCTCACATAAAAGTAAACTAGTCATAGAGGGTTTATGATAGAAACCACCAAGGCTCAAACTCATTTAAACCGGAAGATGCTGTATCACCCATCCCCTGTCCACAATAAAATGACTCATTAGGAAAATAGCAACACACTCAAGTTTAACCTTGCAAATTTTAGGTATATAAAACACTGTCAAAATCTGCAGCAAAAATATTGAATACTGTGATTTTTTTTCTCATATAACTTACAGTTTAATAGTGTTTTGTTGTTCAAATGAACGAATCATTTGAGTGAACAAACTGAGAAATCACTTCATTAACTGATTCGTTCATTCCTCAGTTCAGATGAGGTCAGTGCGAACATGCTGGTCAGGTGGCACTTCTGCATTCTGTGACTCAGAATGTATAAGATTCACTCAATGAGATACACAGCGCCAATTCCAGCACAGTGTACTGTGAATCAGGATGTGATTCGTTCAGTGTACCACAGCGCCACAGCACAGTAAGTTTGTGAGTCACGTACTGAACAAACCAGGATATTGAAGTCAAGTATGTAGGCCTAATGCAACACAATATAATGCTTCATTTAATGCAATAGGTTTATTTTTGACTGAACATGGAAAATTATGCGAATGCATTCCAAGCCTGTCAACTAAACAAGTAAATGGTATGTGACTGAATGTCTGGTTGTTAAATATGTTTTATTGCACTGAAATAAAAACATGAAATATTTTTTCTGTTTCCTTTCCTTTCCACTCAGACTCATTTTTTTTTTTTTTTTTTTTTTTACTCAAGTCTGTTAAGATAATGGAGACCAGGGCGTGTGTGCATTTGTTTTTATGTGGCTTGACACAACATTACCTGTTAGAATTAGGAAACAGAGAGCGCGAAATACTGTGCAATGACGCTATCACAGCGTGAATGGATCAGGTTCTGAGTTGTGCAATATACAGATTGTGCTGGAAGAGGTGCTGTTTCACCCTGCATGAATGAACTTTCTAGTGAACAGATTTGGTGGTTGGATTATTTTAATGTACTGATTCTTGAAATTCAATACACTCAAATGAACTTCCCATCACTAAACAAGCTGGAGGCAGCCTAACTGCCCTCAGCTTGTTGATCCAAAGTTTTGAAATTGACCTAAGCTCGATATTTTTTAAAAAGTCTTAAATTTAATTCAACTCCCAACACTTCATCTTGATTCATCTTCCACCAGAAAATTAATGAACAAAATAAAAAATGTGTTGAGACGTGTCTTTTAATGTCACATATAATGTCCTGTTAACATTGCAAAGACATAATAGCTCCTTTCAGTTTGTCGACAGTCAAACCAATTATGTCCCTGAAACCATTATGTGTCATTAAACTGAGCTACTTTGTGAAGGTATCATGTTTCAGGCGTCCTCTGTAAAAACCGAAACAGACATGAGAGTTGATACTCATTCCATAAGGAGCTGTTAGCGGTTTCACACTTTGGACCCCACTGGTTGGTACACTGGAAAAAGTTCTTCAGTTCTGGAAAAAGGTTGGAGAGCTCTGATGGTCTGAGGGGTCACAGTTGGAAGGGAATCAAACCACAGGTAGGATTGTCTTTAAAAGTGTTGTCTTTAATTAGAGTTCTCACGTTTGCCTGTAATGCTTAGTCCCCTCAAGACACCGCTGTTCCCCTTGCTTTATGGTCTGCCTCTGCCTAGCAACCATTTTCCGATTAAGAACTGGTTTCTCTGAACCTGAGCTGTTAATGAGAAGCAACTGTGGACTTAAGTATAGCAAAGCCACATTTATGAATCACTAAAACCTCACTTGTATTGCGAACATATGCCATTCTGACTTCTATACAGTGATCTAACTGGCAAGCTCTTTTCTATAATTAATTGTTTTTTTAAACAAACTTTAGCATCAACTAAATACGCACTATGAAATCAGCTGGCGATTAAAATAAGATGAAGTTATGCTTAAAACTCAAAAATTCAATCTTTTTACGATCAGTGAACACACCAAACATTTACTTGTGTATGGTGTGTTCACTGACAACAACACTCTGGTGTGGTATACCATTACTGACAGAAGCGTGAGAGTTACTATTTTCAGTAATAGCAGTAGTGTGTTTAAAATGAAGTCAGTGGAAGCATCGAGATTAAGGAAGCTATTTAGAATAAAACTGTACTTTTTGTCATGTTAATAGTTCATGCTGGCCACAAGAAACAGCAAGGCTTTTACAGATAACAGGAAGGCTGAACAGACTACAGTAAACTTGGTCAGTTTTATCCTTTTTAGCCTTGAACCACTTTCTATAATGGAACATTTAGGATTTTAAAAAAGTTGAGAGTATTTTAAAAATCCCAGAGTATGAAACTTGAATTTCATGGGAAAATACATAAAGCCTGAAATTTATAGTAATATTAATTGTGTAAATTGTGAATATAAAATATTAAAGCCAGGTCAATGTCAGATCCCTAATTATTATTATTTTTTTTAAATGGTAAAAAAACGAGTTTTTTTGAAGTTCAAATTTCCAATGCCGTTCTTATATTTTTTATAATATAGCTCTTAAAGAGAAATCAGAATCAGGTAAAAGTATTATCAGCAGGTCAAAGCTTTACGGAAACCATAGATCTTAAATTGGCCACAAAATTCTGATCAGTGCATCTCTATTACTCCCTGATATTGACTGAACTGCCCTTTACATGTGTCAGGATGAATGAACACGTTCCATCCTTTCACAACAACAGGGTAGCCGCATTCACCTCCAGAAGCCTCAGAAGTCATGTACGTCTCATGATTTTAACTCTACAAATTATATTTTTCAGCTGGTTAAGGCAAGAGCTCCTTAGCTTTCAAATGAGCCATTACACCATCTGGTCAACCTAACGGTAAACTTTTAATATCTGCCTCAGTGCAGCAGGTTGGTTGGCTTGGTCAGCATCAGGTTGGTTTTCGGTTGGGTTCTTTGCCAACAGCTTTGCCGATTACTCTGCGCTATGGTACCCGATTGTGGTGACATCGAGGCTGACCTTGGAGTCACCTCCCCCGCTGCCGCACTCTCCCTTGTCGTACCACCATTTGTTTTTCAATTTGTCCAAGAGGCCTTGCTCATTCAGTTTTAAAACTGCCAGGTTAACAGCATTTCTTGAAACGATAAAACATAACTTGTAAGAAAATGCACAGGTCCGTGAGAAATCTAATGCAAAGTGATAATAATAAATCATATTAGGAAACAATGGTAGTGAAACTACCAGTGTCAAAGAAGGGGCTTAAGCACAGACTAATGTTAATCAGAATGGTCTAGGAAAAGGACAAATTGTTTAAGAATTTAAGGTATATGGAGAGATAAGAAAGGCTCATATAAGGCAGAGACAGTGTTAAATCTTGGAAAAAGGTGGCATGAAGGGTTACGTAGTTTAGAACTGAAGTGTGCGGGATGGGGACACTTGTCATTGAGAAGAAAAAGTAACAACAACAAACATCATGCAATTAACATTCGTCACAAGTGACAGCGCAGCTTTTAAAGGCTAAATTGAAAAACCATTGAACTGTTAAATTAAAAGTGACAACACAACAGTCAGGTAGGACAGCACACGGGACAGAAGGAGAAATCGAAGGAGAGAAAAAACAGCAGTAAGAAAGACATAAATATGAAATGATTGTTAGCTTTTACCTTTTCATCTGGATTTGGGTTTTTTTCTAACATAAAACAGCAGTTCTATACAGAAAAGCATTAAATAACCTTAGAATCCAAGTACAGTTAAAGGCATTACTACCATTACCTCTGCATCCATACAAAATAAGAAGAGAAGAGAATGACAACAGGGGACATCAGGGTAGGTGGAATACTATAACAACATGGGGGATATTGTTATAATATTCCACCCACCTTAATGCTGAGCTTTTGGGCGTCGCCACACCGTAGCCTTTGGAGTCAAGGTTCCCTCCCACTTTCATGGTGTCACAAGGCTTCCGCTGCTCGATGTACTCATTCATTGTGGACTCAAGGAGAAAGGCAAACTTGCCCTTTGACTTTCGCACTCGGGCGACGCCGTCTGGCGTGGTCTTAACAAACACAGAGGGCTCTGCAGATTTCATGTACGACCACATCTTCTCATATACCGCTATTTTGGATCGCTGTGCAGAGGAGAGAAAGAGAAAGACTTCAGAAGTTTTAACAACTCACATCCATGGGATGGATTTTGCCAGATTTTTGTGCTTAGTGATCATTTGATTTAAAGAGGCACTGTGAAGTATTTATAAACATCTAGGAAAGTTTGTGTGATATCTTTAAATACTTCCAGAAAATATGGCTGATGAACAGTTACATGATCACGTGGTACAAGAATTTACAAAATCCATTTCTTCTCTGCAGAGCTAAAGCACCAAAATACGTAACATCCCAAATTCCCTGCTTGTAAAGGAACATCACACATCACCATCACTGAATTGAAAAGTTGTGCAAATTGAGTTTTTGTAAAAGAAAAAAAAAAGAAAATTGCATTATTAACTGGTTTTGAAAATACTTCCAAAATAATTTGACTGGCCGTAAACAGCAGGTAATGATCTTTTTATTTAAAAATATGCACAATTTCAGTATAATATCCTTGATAAATATTCTGCCCCAGTGAGTGAAATAAGGTTGTGTTTATAGTTTGTCTTCAACTTGTAGAGCTTATTACACTCATGCAGCAACATAGTTAATGAAATATTTTGAGTGTGACTCAGAGGCGTTGCGCAGAGGAAGCTGGGGAAGTGAACAACAAAGCTGCCCATGACAAAGTGACAGAGACGAGTGCTTCTCCAGCGCCGCAGGTCAAGCTTAGCGAGACTGTGAAATCTGGTAGAGTTGGACGCTATCTATAATAAGCATCAATTAAAATATTCAGTGCTGCTGGACTGACTTCAGCATAGCCGTGTCACACATCCTGTTGTGATCATCTTCCATGCAGAGGTGAGCTGTGGTTCAAAAAGTGTCCTGTTAAGACTGAAAGTAAAGACATATACATTTTTTGAATGCACAATGTCACATTCATTTTTTGAGTTTCAGAGCTGCAGATAACAATTATTTATTTTGTATACAAATATTCGCATTTAAAAATAAATTGTTGAATGAAATAAAACACACACTTAACGACTTTCCATTTTTTCCCCCTGGATTTATTTTAAAACTACATGAATCTGAGGTTTTAGCACCAGATCAACTCAATTAATCAGAACTAACTGGACTTATTTACCATCACTAGGTTGGTTTAAGTAGTTTTAAACATTTTTAATGAACCAATGTATTTGAAAAAGTCAATTTTTTTAAATTAATTAAAGTACCAACACAATTAACTCACACATAATTTCTCTCATATGACAAGATTATTTTTGTTTTTGTTGAATTATTTCTAAAATATAATCCAACCCTCTTTTGATATGTGTCACATATGAAGCAAGATGCCACTTTTGAGCTTTATTATTTATTTATTACTATCAAAACCACACTTCCACTGTTATTAAATTATGGAGATGTCTGCTGATCAAGAGGTCTTGTGATTTGTACATTTTCTGTGTTATTTTTGCTTTTCTTTTTATGCATCTTTTTAACCAAATTCTTCCTTCAGTTGTGTTTACTTGCATTCTGTATGGCTGCAGACAAGCATGGTATGGATTTATTTGGACTGGTGATGATAAAAGGAGCAGGAAAGACAGGAATAACCAGAGTTCCCCAACAGGTATCTGGACTTATCGTCTTGAACCAAGCTAGTATAAAAACCACATGACCTGGTCTATGGGTTCTGTTTAGGAGCTATAACTGAAAGAGGATTTTTAAGTCCAAACAATCGATATATCAATGGTCCTAACCATATCCTACCAGGATCACCAAGGTGCTGCATCACACACTTACAGACTGTATGAGCCTAACCCTAGGAGTTTATCCCATCATGGACCTGTAAGTGCAGCCTATTTCATTGCTATTATTCCAGCCAACAACAGTGATAAAAGGTAAAATAAAAATAAAAAAATCACATCTCAGACCACTGGTAAGTGATTTGGTCCTTTCATTATGCTAAAATGAATCTGCATATATTCCAATACCGCATACACTGAGGTGACTAGTTGATGCTATACAATCAAAATATGGCATTTTCAAGAAGCAAACACCCTTAGGAACCAACCAAATTGAAACTATCAAATAGAAATGTATAGATTTGTTTATATAATTCAGAGGTTCAAATGCATTACATCCAAACCATTTAAAGTTCTGCTACAATGACTGTCTTCATCACAGTTTGCTTTAGCTTCAGCTGTCAATTATATCCATCATGGCTTGTTGTTTGTCAGTCTCACTAAAACCAGTAGTGCCAAACCCCATGCATCTTGAACTCTTGCTCTGACTGGTATTTATTATATTCTTCTTCATCTGAGATGGATTTCTCAGGTGCAAACACTAACAGATGAGATGAAAAGGCTTCTGAAGCTACACTGGAATCTGTCAAAAGCTGCTTTTCTGCCAGAGCATTTACTTATGGTAGCTGATAACTGCAAACCTCACAGCTGTCAATTGTAGCTGTCTAATGCCTCGAGTGATGACATTGACCTGAATACACAGAAGGTGGTATTAGCCTTTTTCTGAGGTAGCCATCTTAAGATAGTTATGTTTTTTTGTTTATTTTTGTGTAATTTACTTGAATTTTTTTTTTTTTTTTTTTTTTTTTTTTTTTTTTTTTTTTTTTTTTTTTTTTTTTTTTTTTTACCCAGCGATGTTTTTTCTTATTGTTTTACAGCTGGAATTAAAGTAAAACACACCAAGGGCAAGTAACTTTTGTGCTGCAGATTAAATTCCCCAATAAATTCAGATTAAATTACTGCTTTGTTTTCTTTTCCTTTTTTATTATCAGTAAGTGTGTTTAATTACATTAACATGATTGTGTTTGGACCAAAAAAGTAATCAATTGGAGCTCTACAGCCACACAGGAAATATGAGCCATGAACAATATCTTCATTAACTATAATGCAAAAGTGTTACCCATGTTTCCATATATCAAAGGAATATTTGTCATTTTTACCCCAAAATGCCGCAAGTGATCATTTCATGTATAGTCAATTAATTATAATTATTTAAATTATATTTTTAATAACCCCTAAACAAAGAAATATTGATTATATAATATTATTAAAAAATGAATACAGTTAAAATAATGACTTGATCCATGAACCGAGAAATTGGTTTATGGACCAATGCTTTGGTTTATCTGATTATCAGCCTTTCTGACTGGATTTCACAATTAGCTACCGTGAGTGGGGGGTGGGAGGAAGGGAATCAAAAATATGCTGCTTGCAGGGTCTTGGATGTGTTGTAGGTTATGCTGAAAAATAAAATACATCACGGATTTAGTTTCTTAAGCATGCTTCATTTTATGAATGTAAACACTTACACTGTGTATTCTCCTTTAAACTGGTAAACAGTCTACCAGGAATGTTCGAAAGTAAGTGAAAATCATTGCTTTTTATTTGAATTTGACAATTAAACCAAGGGAATAACAGCACATCATCAACGGCTCTGCTCTTCCTGTCCAAATATGCTGATTATTATAGGGGAATCTCTGCCTTAAATTAGCAGGAGTCTGCTTAACAGTAGCACATCCATCTCTAATGCATTCCCATTAATAAACAAAAGCATTAACCTTGACCAAATGAAAGTGCTTGTCTGGCTTTATGTAATCATATAGTTTGTTTGCGGGCATCTGTCGCTGCACATCAGGGCATGGGTGAGGCTAAGATGAGACAGCCACATTACAAAAATATAAAAATCTGTTTGATGAATGTTCCCTCGCTGAAATGAACAAAAACCAATGCTTGGGTTATATCAATTCTGCTTTAATGCAAACACAACAAACGAAGGGAGCGGCACTCAGTGAGAGCTGATGGGTTTTTTTGTTTTTTTCCCCCAACAATTATAATTTAGTGTGTGACAGCATGAAAATAAGACTCGTTTGGTGGGCATTTCCCCAAAGACACGAGGCTCATCTTCTCAGCAGTGGGAAAGCTCCTTGTGCATTGAGAAAAGAATAGATCTCAGCATTGATCAGTGACGACAGAATGTGCTGCCACGGTGCCTTATGAAGTCAATTTATCAATATCTGAGAGGTTTGCAAAGTGCAACTGAAACCCAAATAGGCCGATTCACTGCAACTAAAAATCCCAGCTGAGCTGCTTCCAGCGGAGACACAGGAAGAGAAAACGAGATTTGAGGAGAGAGCTCAGCAGGGAAAAAGAACTATTTGATTGTTGACTGCTGGCACATTAATGTGCACACTGACAGCCTCACAAAGGCGTTCACATTTACAGCTGACTAATACGAGCAAATATCACTCATCTCTTTTTAAACGTTATCATTCATGTTCTTGGTAGGCATGAGAAATTCAATTAGAGATCAATTACCAAAGTCCATAAGCAATTAAGAGACAATTTAAGGAGCAATTAAATGCTGTTATAAACACTGTTTTATATGTGCGGCCATTCTATACATCATATAATGACCCTGTTACCATATATGGCTGCATTTTAAATCTTTATGCCGTTTAAAAGGGAGTTTCAAATTTGTTTTAAAAAAGACACGATGCCAAACTGTGTTATTTGCATACATATTATTCTCCTCTTCTCAGTGTCTTCAAACGGCATTCTGAAGCAATCACTGTGTTGCTGGCTTCATAACAGAGTACCTAAATAGCCAGTTCTCCTACCTCAGCGACATGGTTACATCATCTGTGTAGGTGTTCAACCTGCAAATCATCCAGAAACAATGAGCTTCCTGCCGTCTTGTAATATAACGTTTTCAAAGCCTCTGACCTGAGACGAGAAAACAGACATCACTTGCCTCAGGGAAGGCAGAATTATGTTGAAAGCAGTGGTCCATATCAGTTTTGTTTTACAAATATCTGATACTACAAACTCTTTTAAGATTGTACAAGTGCTAAACATCAGATAAAATACATCGGCCACAGTGCTGAAAACAAATATAGTCTATATTCAGTATTACAGCAGCTGTTAAGGGGATAGTTCAGGATTTTTTAAAGAAAGGCTCTGATAACATTCAATTCACCTTCTTAGTACTTTCATATCACCTTTACTCTGAGGCCCCAACTACTCTAGAGATTTTCATAAACTGATATTTTTTTCCTCAGCTTTTTGACAAAATCTTACGCTACATGGTTCAATTCCTCTCAGAAATACTATAATACCCATGCCCAGCAGGTGGCAATAATATCAACATGAAGTACTTTGAAATTCAAAAGAAAAAGGTTTTGAACATGGCTAAAGTAGTGCTTTGCCCAAAGGTTTTTTTTTTTTATCTATTTTATTTTATTTTTTTTATTAACAGCATATACAACAACTATGACATCAATATCAGATGTATTCTAAATTGAAAAAAGCCAGAACAGACTGCTTCCAAAAAAAGAAAAAAAAATAATTAAGGAACAAACGAAATTATACATAAAGAAAACAAAAAAACAACCAACAATGAAATGTAATCTGGTAACTAAAATAGATTGGCAAATAAATCAAAAAATAATTATTTATCCAATAGTATCCAATAGGTTTTCCAATAGTTTTAGTTTATCATATGATACAGTTCCACATCTTGTTTTTTGTCCATAAATGTTATAGATATGAAGAAGTGGAATAGTTTCTTATAAAAAGTGGGAAAAGATGGTTTTGTTTAAAAAAGAACGGCATTTGTGAATGAAATACTTGCCCATAACAAATATTACATTCAATAGCCTTTCAAGTTTCTTTTCTTTTCTCAGGGTTCCAAAAATAATAAAATTCTTAGAAAAATCAAGTAAGTTTGGAATTTTGGAGAAAAGTCAGTAGTGCAAATCATCCCACAAAGCTTTACAATACATACATTCATAGAAAAGATGTTCTGTCGACTAAATATCTCCATCTCAACATAAACAAGTGTTATCATCAATAGCAAAACGAAGTCTGAGGAATTCCTTTGAGGGGTGAACACCTGAGGAGATTTTGAAGTGGTCTTCCTTAGCTTTTGCAGGAATGGGAAGATTTAAATAATTTGTTAAATTTTTTTTTTTTTGGTCCTTAGAGAAGAAATGTGATATATAATTTGGATTTGATGCAAAAGGGAAAAAAACGTACTAGTGAAAAATACTTTAATTTTAATATTTAGCAGTGAAATCTACAAATGACATAACATATCTATCATTTATTAAATGAATCACAGACCAAATAACTTGTTCATGTCAACTATGTGCAAAAATTGACTTGTTTCTAACTTTTTGTAGCGGGAGTTCCACAAGGGACTATTGTGTAGGCTATAATTATGTTTGTAGATTAAACTCCGGTACAACAAACCTTGCTGGTGAAGAAGGAAAGTTTTACAGGGAGTTTTTTGACATTAAAATCACATTTAAGAAGGAATTTAAATCCACCTAGATTTGAAAATATTTTACTTGGAATATGGAACCATAGCTTCCAGTCCCCCATCTTCAAACTGATTAAATTACCTCGTCTAACATAGTGTGTTTTTTGATTCCATATAAAATCAAAATTCATCCGATTAATAGATTTGATTGCTGAATTGGGTATTCTTAATGTAAAAGCAGGATAGATAAGCCTGGAAATACTTTCCATTCTGGTGAGAAATATTCTTCCTGGAACAGATAGATCTCTCTGTGTCCATTTATTTAAATGAGTAAACATTTTTGCAGTTTCTTCCAAATATTAACGTTTTCTAATTCAGACTTATTTTATTTACATATACACCCCAATATTTCACATTGGATTTTACAGGAATATTAAAAGCAGTAGCTATACAACAGTCTTTTAAAGGCAAAAACTCACATTTGTTTAAATTTAGTTTAAGCCCTGAAGCCTTTGAAAATTTTCCAATCAGTAGAACAATTTTAGGAATTTCATTTAGGTAAGTTAAGAAGATGGTCGTATCATCTAAATCACATTCCAAAAAGGCTTCAGCCATAAAATAGCTGTTCCTGTGTGTGAGTATTGAATGTTGCTGCACAGAACATGGGTCCTCTGCAACTTCATGAAACTTATGACCCAGCACATTTTCATCTGTGAGCTTAGCTTAGAATAGCTGGTTTCAGAGGCTTAAGCTGATTGGTCTCTCGCCTGTTTGGATAACCCATGTGAATCTTGTTGTCAATGACAAATGACGATCTTCCTGAGTGAAGCCTATACTGAGAACAGAACATGCAACATGAATCCAGTCACATTATATGTAACTGCCTGAAACAAGCCTAAAGCTATGTAAGCAACAATACAATACCATTCACTTAAAACGCTAAAATATTTTAGAGGTTTTTTTTGCGCTGTATTAATTTTACATTAGATACTGTTTATGGAAATGCTTTATATATACCTTTCACACAAATTGTTTCTCAAAGGAAGATTACTGGGGAGCATCACCTCCTGCTTCCATCTCCAACACAAATAATCATGTTAAAAAAACTCCCCAGTGCAAACAAAACGGCAATTTGAAAGATCATCAAAAATAGCATTTGCATAAACTGTTGTGAATTTTTGGAGATCGTAGTTGTTTTAAGAAAGTAAAAGTCTTCTTTGACACAAGCTATGCTTGCACCACCTGTAAGCGTCAGGCTCTGGGACCAAATAATCTGGATTTACACTAAATAAAAACTATAAAACAATTATCTACTGCAGGTAACATAGAAAAAGTGCTTCGCACCTTTAAACAAAACCTCACTTAAAAAAAAAATCCAACTATACCTTGAACAATTATTTCATAATGGAAGTATTGTTATTCCTTCTGTTATATTAGATGATAATATTATCTGCTTTTAGATGCCACTAGATGTTTTTAATGGCCCGTACTTGTATAGCGCTTTATCAAGTCCAGAGGACCCCAACAATTCTTTACACTACATTCAGTCATTCACCCATTCACACGCTGATGGTGGCAAGCTACTGGATTGTAGCCACTGCTGCCCGGTGCCACCGGGCCCTCTGACCACCAGCAGGCAAGGTGGGTGAAGTGTCCTGCTCAAGAACACAACGACAAAGATGGATGGAGCGGGGAATCAAACCGGCTCCTACCAACATCGCCATCATCGCCAATAGGACTACGTGTTCAAGTTGCACTACAACAAAAATCAAATTATTTTCTTATAAGGGTGTAATTGTTTCTTTTGCTGTAATTTATGTCTAATGTATTTTTAAAGATTTAGCAATTTATGTATGTTTTTATTCCAGCCCCACTTGTTACAGCTTTCTTTTCAGCTATACAACAACAATAAGCCCAGTGGCTTAAGTGCTGAAATAATGAGAACAGTTATACAACAAACATCTAATGTTGTTGTTGTTTTTTTTATTATATATAGTTGTATTATGATTTTTTTTTTTTTCTATTTTACTGCCACTCCTTCAAACCACAATATCCCATATTTATATGGAATAAAAGTTTTAGCTTTTAGCTACTGCTCAGAACTGCCTTAGAAGTCAAGTTCTGTTCTCCTGCATTTAAAAAGGTTACTCTGCAGAAATATATTTAAGGTCTTTATAGAAAGTGCTTACACATCTGAAAGAAGTCCTTCGAATTTTCTGTCCTTTTCTGGCAGAAGAGGACAGAAAGACAGGAAGGAGGGCTGTTGTAGTTCTGTATTTTAAAGGATCATTGTCAAATTGTCACTGAGAAATGTTTTTTTTTTTCCTTTTAGAATCTCCAATCATGTCGTTAAAACATCTCCAAAGAGACAAGTGATTAAACTCCAAAGTCAAATAAATTGACCTCTCCATTCTAAATAACCACTTAATCTATATCGATTTTGAGTTATGCAGCATTTCCAGCCCTCTGCCCACTGGCCTCTGAACTGCAGCCTGTTTTTTATTCTCCCTCTGGCACTGCAGAACTGCTTTCATTCCAGCCTCCCCCACGTATGCTTCACTGCTTGTGCATTTAAAGGCCATCGCTGAGCACCTCTGCTACATTTCATTCAACTCAACTTCCCTTCTATTTTGTTCATCGACATCACCGTTTCCCTTCAATATCCTGTACGCCAGGACAACCTGTATCTCAAGTGGGAAGAGATGAAAGTTGAGGCTCTGGGGGTGTATTTTGTCACTGAAGTGTCACATGCTTCACCCTGA
Organism: Anableps anableps; assembly: GCA_014839685.1. Lineage (NCBI taxonomy): Eukaryota > Metazoa > Chordata > Actinopteri > Cyprinodontiformes > Anablepidae > Anableps > Anableps anableps. The sequence continues at coordinate 14,795,506 of CM026074.1, forward strand.
ATACCAATTACTCGTCTTTGATGCTCAGTGCTGGACTCCAATAGTTCCTCTCCAGCGCCTGCTGCTGCTCATCTTAACTTCAGCAAATCCTCAGAGGACTTTACTCTTCCTCTGAGGTTACGCCTATCTTGCAGCATGCATGTTTGTCAGGTTTCTTTTTCATGCAAACAGACATCTTTGTGAGAACCTCCCCTTTACTTAGTGCTATTCTAAAAACACAAAGTGACAAGAGCTCTGGGAGTTGTGCTGTATATGATTCCAGGGCATCCCAAGGTTTTCCTATACAAAATCGCCGTACTGCCTCTTCACCACACAACCCTGCTCTAATGAAGGTCTGCTAAGCACAAAGAGCTGCTTATTAAACATTATTGTGTCGGACCATCCTGAAACAACTGTGTGTGCCACAATAGCTGAGACGTGAAATTGATTTTCATGCTTTGCAGAATGTATTGGTGCCTCCACCCTAGCTGTTGTGTCCCTTAATCTCCATCACACCTGCAGATCACTAAGATGCATGATGGTTTGCCATTGAAGCTTCGGGTAATGGGCAACCTTTTGAGGGGAGCAGCAAACCATGCCTGCTTATTTCTCCATGCAGTTATAATTATTTCATTTTTTTGCTGCCAAATGAGGTGCATAAAGTGATAACCTTTAAGGTTGCATTTGATCATCTAGCTGATATCTTTACAAGTAATTAAACAATCATGTCAACTCATTTTTATCATCAAAGGGTTTTTTTTTTTTATCCAGTTTTTTCTGGATTGTGCATTTCAGAAATGCAATGAGGCAAGGAATTGGATGGAATATGGATACATTTATTGACTCTGGGTAAAAATGTATAAAAACCCTTAAAAAATTGAGCTGTTCTTGCAGTAACATCATGTTAAAGTAAAAAAATTAGAGAAATCCAAACTATAATTCATGCTGTACTTTTATTTTGTTAATCATAGTGTTTAGGAACTATTGATTAATCTTCCATGATTTTCTGTTTCCCTGTGGTGTAAATGTGAAGGGACACAGATGCCCACTTCTTTGAGCCATGTTAATCAACAACCATGCATAGTCAGGAAGTGAGTAATGGATGTGCAAACCAGTTGTTGGTGAGGCATGCCAGGAAAAAGGCCTTTTCCTTCTTAAAATCACATATGTAAATATGTTAAGTTTGCTAAACTCTTCGTACTTTCACTAGAAGCTATGACTTGGTCAGATGAGATGAGCTTTTCAACACCAAATGCTCCAGAGGGGACAAAGGATAAATGTATGGAAATCCACCTCCTGGACTATCTGAAGTGTGGTGGAGGTTCTGCGATGCTGTGGGCCTTTTGATATTCCAAAAGCCATAGAACCCTAGTATGAGCTCATGGCATCATGAATTCACAGACATAACCAGAGATCTTTTTTGTTAGCCTTGGCCAGTAAACTGAAAGTGGTTCCTCAATGAGTCTTTCAACAGCTCCAAGAATCTATGAACTTCTAATTGGTAATTGACAACTTGTTACTTCCATAGAGTATAAAATTTACATGACATAGAGGTCAATTTCTCTTAGCCAGTATCATGTGGACAAATCACTACAGTAGAATTACAGGTCAATCTCTAACCTTCCATTCATCAGCAAAATTATTGAAAAAGCTGTGTTTCAAAAGTTTAACAGCTTCTTTAACAATGACAAACTGATGATGTCTTTCAGTCTGGTTTCTGTGCTCACCACAGTACTAAGACTGCCCTCATCAAAGTGGTTGATGATATCTACACAAACACAGACTGTGGAAGAACCACAGTGTTGGTTCTGGTGGATCTCAGTGCAGCATTTGACACTGTTGACCATAATATATTATTAAACCGACTGGAGAGCTGGGTCGGACTCTCTGGTACAGTACTTAACTGGCTCGAATCCTACCAAAAGAACAGGGATTTCTTTGTGTCAATAGGTAACTTCTCATTGGAGTGGACAGAAGTCACATGTGGAGCACCCCAAGATTCAGCCCTGGGATCCCTCCTATTTAATATCTACATGCTGTCGCGAGAGCTCACATTAAAACAAGTAATAACATTAGTCACCAAAACTACACAGATGATACACAGCTCTACATCACGATGTCACCAGGTGATTATGAACCCATCCAATCACTGAACGGATGCTTAGAACAAATCAATGCGTGGATGTGCCATAACTATCTTCAGCTGAACAGAAACAAAACTGAAGTTATTATTTTTGGACCTAAAGAAGAACAATCAAGAATCAGCACGCAGCTTTAGTTATTACACCTAAAAACTAGTGATCAGGCCTGAAATTTGGGTGTAGTGATGGACTCAGAACTGAACCTTCAGAGGCACATAAAGACAGTTACAAAGTCGGCCTTCTATCACCTGAAGAACATTTCTAGGATCAAAGGACTAATGTCCCAACAAGATCTAGAGAAACTTATACATGTCACATTGATTACTGCAACAGTGTCTACCCAAAAAAGTCAATCAGACAGCTGCAGCTGATCTAGATCGCTGCTGCTCATTTTCTCACTAAAACCAGGAAAACTCCAAAACAGCCAACACACTGAGTTCCTTTAAATCAAGCCCCCCCAGCCGTTTAATGCTGCCTTGGATTAGTAGTAAGTGGAACATTGATCAATATTTTTGATGTATATTTGCTTGATGACTTTGACAATTTTGTGATGATTCTGATGTATATTTGCTCAATGTTTGTATGATGTAAAGCACTAATAAACTTAACCTCACTTAGCCAGTACTAGTGTCTCTCTTGCTAACATGCACAGTGAGGAGGTTAAGGGAGGTAATACCTCACTATCATAGAGCTGCAAAAATAAAAAGCATCTTGAGGTGAGATTAAGTTTCCACAACAACTGTTAGATGATAGCTACATGTCAAGAATGCCAGACAAAAATCATACTATCACAGATGTCAATGTTTGGAGTCTGGAACTGTGTGCTTTGGTCTCATGAGCCTGAGACAGAGTGTTTTGACATCAAACACTTCAAGTCAGTTTGGCAAGAAACAAAGGATAAGTATGTCAAAAAGCACCTCATGCACACTGTTAAATATTGTGGAGGATTTGTGATGCTGTGGGCCTGTTACTGTATGAAGGCTCATATTACCTAGTTTGAATGCAAGACATCATGGACTCTGAAATGCCAAGAGACTTAATAATAAAAATTTGATTGACTCAGCACAAAAACTGAAAACGGTGTGTCATTGGGTCTTTTAGCAAGATAACAATTCAAATCATGTGGCCAAATCAACACTAATATGATACAAAGTGATCAAGACCTGCTGATTGTCCCCACATACAAAACTAAAAACTAAAGGAGACAGAGCCTTTTCTACTGTGGCTCCAAGACTTTGGCGCTCCCTTCCTCCGACTCTCAGATCAGCGGACTCAGTGGCTTCCGATAAAGACCAGCTAAAAACGTATATTTTTAAATCTGCTTTAGCTTAAATTTGTTTTGTGTATGTTATTTTGTTTGTTGAAGCACTTTGTGAATTTTATCTTGAAAGGTGCTAAATAAATAAAGTTTAATTACTAAAGTTACTATGAAATGACACAATGTTTTTTAACATATCTCGGTCCCCTAGACCTACAACATGTAATAAATCACTGGGGTGAGCTGAACAGAGGAGTGCATAAAGTGGAACCCAGGAAAAAGCATATCAATGAAAACTCTCTCTTTATGCACCAAACTAGTGAAATGTTGCAGGGAAAGTACTGTTCTATTGGCAAAAGAGGGTTGTACAAAGCTTCATCAGCAGGGGTGTGAATAACTGTGTCACAGTCATATATAAATTTTTCCCATCTGTATCTAACAAGGAGGGTAAATATAGGACCACTGGCATACCTCCTCATTCTTTTCGAATCACTGAAAACACTAACTGACAAATTTAAATCAATGAAATGCATTGTAGTGCAGCTGAAGTGCTCAAGTAGAGTGACCATCTCGAGGTAAAACAACAGACAGGCTAACGACTGGCGAGGGAAACATTTCCAGGAAAGCATGGTATTCTGGGGAAAATAGCCAAGAGCTGTGAGATAGCCACTGCCAAATGCCTAGAGTGATGGAGGCTTCCACTAGGTACATCAATGGGCTTCCAGGCCAGCTGTCCTAGCTGGTGGTGGTCATCAGAGTTTGGGCTTTCCGGTGAATCTGCTGCAACACCCAGTGTTTAAAAACATCTAAAGCTTAGCCACATTCCCAAATGATGAGACAAACTACAAGTTATGGTTCTAGTCAGGTATAAAATATTTTTACAAATAGTCGATTTGAAATAAAGTAAAAAGTGCTTTCATCTTAAACCAGGGAGAAGAAAAGAATAATTCAACCAAAAACATGCAATTCACTGCACTGGGCATTTAGCTGTTCATGCAATATTTATGTATCTATGTCTTATATTTTTATGCCTGCTGAAAGCAAAGAAATGCTTTAGATCAAAGAAGTACCTATCAAGAGCACTTTGGAAAATAGACTAGGTGAAAGCATCAAAAATTAAAGGCCAACAGTGTCACACGTGATGACATATGTCTGGTTCGAAAAGTTGGACTAGATTTAAAATTTCCAGCTGGCTGATGCCATATGGGTCTAATTAGCACCGAATGTATTTTCTGAAGAAACAGATCTGAAATGGAACCTGAACTCCTATTAATCAGTAAGGTTTCTTCCTTGTCAGCCTTCTGCAGCTTTAATTAAAAAGTCCCCTGGAATAGAGCTTCACACATGTCATTTCCTATTTGAAGATTTGGGGATGTATAACTAGGACACTCGTTAGACAGAATCCAGAAGAATGGGACTCCCCAACCACATCTCACATTACTCTGTGACACAGCATACCTTTCAGGGGGTCTCCATCGTCATTTGCTGCTACTGTGCTCTGTACAGGCTTACACCTGTGCAGCATCTTTGATACAAAGCAGAGCAGTGACAGGTTTTGTGAGATGTTCTGTGAAGAATAAATTTCCTGTCACTCCTAATATGTTTCCTTAAATGCAGAATAATATCTACACTGAACTGAATCTTTTATGCCTAGCTCATAGGGGGTTACAGACTTTAATCCAAAGAATTTTAAATATCAAGTCCTGCAGACTGTACCCTGTCCTTCTCTGATTGAAAGAATATGGATTTATTTCTGGATTTTGTGGTTGTGACTCAAAATTCAACTCAAACAAAGAGTCTCTCTGAAAACAGGGTGCAGCTGTTAAACATATGTATTGTTTCTCTCCTAGTGATGAGTAATGAGGGAGCATAAGATAAAAGGCTGTCATATTGCCTTTTTGTCATCACAGTCAGAGCAATGTTTCATGAATTTGTTTTCAGGAGTGCTATTGTGAACATGCCATGAGCTAAGACATCTATGGATCTCAAAGCAGAAGCTTGATTGTCCAGACAGCACGCAGCTTTGGTTAGCTCTTGCACTGTGAGCATGTGATTAGTTCTCAGAGACTCAAATACTCACGCCTCAGATTGTAAGTAATTTATTACTTAATTGCTGAGCTGGTCTCTCATGCCAGAGGACATATTGCTGATTCCTTCTGAAATGTCTTTTCAACCACTCTGCTTGACCTGCAGGGGCTCTTCTTCATCACACTTAATTTGCCAGCCATGGCTACCTTGCTAATTATAACTCATGAACTGACCCTTCTGAGTTTGAGTCTTATGTGGTGCTTTGATTAGCCTTCTGTTTTTATCACCTCTGAGCCTTCCGTGTTTGTATCATGCTTTCTGCTGACAGCCTTGGGAGGCCTCAAGGTTGCGCACTGCAGTGCATGCTGCATAAATTTAACATTTATGTCCAATGAGGTCAAGAATTGCCTCTTCGTCAACATGCCTTTTTTTGGGGTGAATTTTTCACAGGTCATGAGTTCTTCACTAAAAGTACAAAAAGGAACAGCTGCGAGGAGTTGTCCATCAAAGACATAAAGGTTTATGATTCAATATTTAGGTTTCTGCATGATTTACCACTTCAGCTGATAGAAAAGGCAACTACAAGTCAGCTGGTGCATTGCACAAAACCTGTTTTCTAATTCGACTCACCCTGAAAAACTCTTTCGTCGAGCCCGAGTCCAGAGTGCCATACGCTATCTCTGTCTGCTTTGCTAGATCCTCTGCACTCTCTATAGGCGACACCATTCTCTCCACAGTTAAGAAGGCAGCCAGGTTGGCAGTGTAGGAAGAGATGATGATGAGGGTGAAGAACCACCAAACACCACCAACGATACGCCCTGAAAGAGACCTAACAGAGGGATGGCATATGATGGGGGAAACAAAGAATGCAATTAGAGTGACATGTGGTGCCTGTCAAGCTGCTAACATCTACCAGTTGTGTTCACTGTATAGATGATTGGATCAGTCATTAGAATTTCCTGGTAACTCGTAAAAACGAGCTGAAAATGCACTAGGGAATTAGAAGAGCATACTTCCAAAGAAAGAAGTAAAAGTTTTGTTTTTTTAATTTGCATGTTTAATTGGCTGTGAAGTCTAGGTCAAAGATTACTCCAGAGCTTCAAGTAAATAACTGTGAGTGGAGAAGGATCCAAAGAAGCAACACTGTGCAGTTAGGAACAAAATTCTGGTCAGAAGTTTACATTCAGTAATCATTAGCATGAATGTCATCTAAATATGGGTGTTTGAACTGTTCTTTTCCCAGAGTGGGGGTCTTGGGTTGGAGAGAAACCACTTGGATGGAACCAACCATAAATCCGAGATTTCAATACTCAGGCTGGCATCAAGGAACAAAAGGTGGCATGTAGTGGAACTCAGCAGAGTTAATATGGAGTGTCACACATAAAATACTTCAGATGTCTCCCATTCTAAAGGGTAAAACACATCAGCGGTATATGACACCTTATTAGTATTCTCCTATTATCAAGTGTCACCAGTGCCAAAGAAACTACCCTTGGCTGAAGTCCACTGATCTGTTTTGTCTTGGCACACTTCACCATGACTCATCCAGTGTGTGTGTTGACACACTTGCCTTGTCATTTTTTCCAGTTTGTTTGCACCTTAAATCCCCCAGAGAGCTGATAGCACAGACTGTCTATAAGTACTACATTACACTGTCGAAGAGGGCTCGTACTTACATACAGTAAGATGGCCAATATAAAGCTGTTATTCCCTTGGTGTGCATCTCAAAGGCGTGGCAGTAGCGGGTTGACCGCTCCCATGCCAAACAAATGAAGACAGTAAAAACTATTGTGCAAGAGGCTAACAATTGACCTATTTGGCTAAAACGATTAAGATTGTTTGTAAGTATCAAGGAGAGGTTTTCAAACTTAGGAACATTTTACCATTTGTCAAGCATGGTGATGGGGGTGTCATGCTGAGGGCCTCTTTCCTTGCCAGTGGCACCAGTGTTTCACATAAAGTGGATGGAATATTGATATAGGAGGACTACCAACAAATTATTAAATCTCCCAACAAATCAACGCCTTGGTGGTAGAAACCAAGTCACCAACATTCCATTGGTGTGGAATGAACCAGCATTCCACACCAATGAGCCAACACTGCTGTGGATGGTTCAAATGAATCATTAAAAAAACTAAATTGATACAACATTTGTGCTGTGTATGTAAACTTCTGACCACAATGCAGATAAAAGTTTACATGGTTATGTTTACTCTTTCCCTCATCGAGGTGTCTACTGGAGCTGACCCACCTTGGAGAGATGTCACAGCCCTGCTGCATGAAGGCGCCCAGTGAGAACCAAAGAGAGTTGAAGATGCCAAAGTCATTGGGGGGGTCAGGGGGGGTCTGAGGGTCTTTGGTTTCATCCTGCTCCTCAAGGTTCCACTCATATGGGCTGAACCGACTGACCAGGAACAGGACCACGCTCACACCAATGTAGGCAAACACTATACACATCCAGATCTCATAGGCCAGTGGATCCAGGAAGGAGAAAACGCCAGGCTTGGACTTTTGTGGCTTCTTTATCATAATGGAGATGCCCAAGCTCATAAAGGGCTTGGAAAAGTCTATCACCTCCTCTCGAACCAGAGTAATGGTGAGAGGCGCAACGGCTATATCTGCCCTCTGGAAATAGGGACATGCACAGCAAGCATTAGTCATGAAACATGTTAGGGAAATAGGTCATTGTATGTGTGAAAGACTGCAGCTGTTTTTAATCTCAGTTTACATATGATTTTTAAGAAGAAAAAAAATCTCCTTTTAAGGAGAGCTGTAAAAAAAGAAAGGTGAATCACAGAGGAAAGCAGGAAAGCTGCTGAAAATGCAGGTACTACACCTAAGATGAGAACCAACTGAACCAAAATTTCACACAGAAATACTGTTCCATTTAGAGGCAGAAAAGAGAAAAAGCTCAGAGAGGCAGCTTGGAAGTGATCCATCGAGACAGAAGGGTATTTGAGTAATGTCTGATTAAATGAAGCAGAAAGTGGAAGAAAATTTTCAGAGATGTATAGATTCAAAACACTAAACTGAATTTTTCCACAAATGTAAGACATTAAAAAAAAATCAGTACATGTGTGTAATTAGACATTTTTATCTGCAGAATGCAAAGTTGTTGCTGCATGCAGACATCTGAAAGCTCTGGCAGTGTCTTACATTTGGTTTCCCAAACATAGCTTATTGTGGTGCTGTATTTTTTTCCCTCCAAGCTGTTTCTCTTTATCTCCTTCTCCCTTTGCTCTGCTACTTCAATCACATTACGCTATCAAAACAAATCCAGTGAAGGTGGTGCTGCCCTTTTTTTTTCAGAAATCACAACGGCTTTCTCTGTAAAAGCAGAAGAAAATAATTATTCTTGTCAGACAATGTTACTGCATACTGTGTGTGTGTGCGATTAATTAAATAATGCTCCACTTCAAAGAAGCAAGTGTGGGAAAAGACAATAGCGTCCATTGTTGCATTGTGCTGCGTTTGCCTTTTCATGTCAAAAAATGAGAAAACATCGAACTGAAGAAGCACGAGGCAGAGAGTGTTTGCTTTTTATGAGGTCGGAGCAAGGAGCGACACAAATAGAGCCAATAAACATGACTGTTTTCTTTACCCTGTCAACGCAACACTGAGACGTGGGCTATAACCATTTAATTCTCGTGCTGTGTTCAATCAAAGGCCAGGCAAATAAAACAATAAAGAGGAGCCTCAGGCCTAACCTTTAAAAGACAAATAAAATCTAATTAATTTACTGGTCAAAAGGTCAGAATGTACAAAACTATTAGAACCAGCCCACCTGCTGTAAAGGCACAGGGCTAGAAAGACTTGACTGCAATGTGATTGGAATCATTTTCCCACCACTTTCATCTGCGGGGCGTGGACTTTTCCTATTTGAAAGATAATTTGGCACATGAAACTGAGCAATCTCTCCAGCTGATAGTAAGGATATTGAACAAGTGAGGAGGTCTAACTCTCATGCATTTTGCATTTGGCGCCTGCTCAACTGTTAAGGCCTCAGAGAAAGGTGACTGGGAGGGGCTGAGATAATTTGGGAAATTCTTAAGGTGCTGCAAGCACCCATGCTGACTCTCGTCAGAAGTATAACACACCGTGACCCCCGTACTTAATGCGAGAGGTTGTGAAGTGCAACCCATATGGATCTTGTTGCTTTAAACCGCAAACCATCATTTAGCTGTTGATTCTAAAGCAGATTACTCAGCTGTGAATGTCGCATATTCATCAAACGCGTGAAACATTGAACATAATTACACAGTCACTTCAAAGACATACAATCTTTCATTCATCAAAGTGATTACAGTGTGTTTGCCATATGGACTCATTGTTTTCATGTACCTACCTCTGTTTCAACTGCAAGAGAGAGAGAGAGGGAGAGAGACAGTTTCTAGACTAAGCAGGAAGGATTAATTGCAATGAACAGCACTGAGAAATGATTTCATTTTCTCCGTCTTAAGATGATCACCAACTCCCCAATGCTTCAGGCTGCATTTGACAAATTCACTCACAGCTGAGCTTCAAGGGACATCATGGGACTTTGAACTGGGACAAGAGCTGATGAGTTCACCGTGGGTTTGGTGATCACCTTAAGACAGAAAAATGAGATCTCCTCTCATGTTGAAGTTCCTTGCAAACTGTCATGTAATCAGCAGAATCGAGACTCCCAGTACTCACCCCATAGACCAGTTCACCCACCATCCCGTTCCACATCTTGGTGTCAGGGTCTCGGGCTCCGTACTTGCCATCCATTACTATTGACAGTTTGTACTTAATTCCAACATGTTTGGCAATCTCAGATGCTAAATCGACGCAGTAGCCTTCATATCTGTCATTCCCCTCCAGATGCATATAATTTTTCTTGTACATCACATAAGGAGCTTCCTGTTGATTCAAACATACGCTGGTTTATTCATTCTTATGTACACATTTAAGAATACAGAAATGTGCAAGCATGCGTTCAAATACATGCACATACACAGATCCACACACAAGTATCTATATGACATTGGAGCTGTTTAATTTAGAGATTTTCTTTTTTCCTGAATTCTTAACCTCTAACTCCATAACTCTTAATCCAGCCTTTTCTTCAAACTTCCCATGTTTCTCAGGGTTAAGGTTGCTCTCATAATTAGGCTGTTAAATACTAGTACGTTCATATTCACTGGCCACTTTATTAGGTATCCGTGGTCAATTGCTTGGTAGTACAAATAGCAACTCAGCATCACATCACAGCATCTGAATAAATTTAAGGCATCTAGATATGGTAAGGATGAGGAACCTGATATGGGTGTTGGTGCCAGATGGTCTGAGTAATTCAGAAACTGCTGATGTCAAAATTCAGAGGAGAAAGGGCAGACGGGGTCAAGATAAAAGAAAGCCAACAACAGCTCAAGTAGCCGCTCGTTACAAATATCCCAAACCTCAAATCATCTCAGAAATGTCCAGTGAGTGTATAATCTATTAATAATTAGTTAATCTTACATTGTACTAAAACTAAACTTGTAGTTTGCGGCTTGGGGTATAAAATACTGATGAAAATTTTTTATAAGACTATATAAGAATTTTTTTAAGCCATATGTGTTTCCACAGATATATGTTGAGAGTGTTACCTCTGAACAGTCTTTGCTTTAATTGATAGGTGACCGAGAAGTATGTTGGGGATAAAATAATAATGGCAACACAAATATTCTAGTCTTAGATATTTAGGTTCTCATTTAGGTGATTTTTTTTCAATCACTTTGTTCAGTTTTTTGTTGAAGTGTTGTTGTCTTGGCTGTAGTTTAAAATACATATTAACTGAAATCTCAACTTTGCTTGTGGTAAAATGTCACTGATTCCCACTGTGTTTAAACATGGTATAACAGGTCCTGACTTTGTGGCAAGTTTAAAATTAGTCTGTGCTTTTAAACCTTTACATGAAGGTTTTCTGTACTGAATGTTTCAAAATTTTAATTCATGGGATGTTGCTCTCTGTCCTTGTGATGTTTTCCTTGTAATGTGACCACAGATGCACACCAAGCACAATCAAACACACAGTCCATATATTATTAGCAGCTACAAACATGCCCATGCAGTCGTGCATAAACAAATGATGACCTGCTAATGCACAAATATGCAGTGATAAAAGCAGAATGATCACATGGTCTGGTTGCTCTTATCAAGCCTTGACAGCCAGTAGACACCAAGCCAAACCAATTTGTATTAAACTATATTTTAATCTGTAAGTCCAACTCAATGACTTTTCGTATATGGAAGAAAATGCATTTGTAAATTTTACCAGCCGCATTATGCTTTTAATAAGGTTGGGTCACTGGTAGGCAAGGCATGTGTCAGCTCAGTGGAGAATGGGGATGAAAATGGGGGTGGGGAATGGGTTTCACAAGTAAATGCCAGTGACAGTAGAGGGATCAGAGAGTGCCACTGGTATCTCAGCAAGCACACTGCACCAAAGCACAGTTAGTTTGTTTTATTCAATAAATAAATCAGTAAAGTTACTACTATTACTTCTACTACTAATATTAATAACAGAAATAATAACAGCAATAATAATAATAATAATAATAATAATAATAATAATAATAACTTTTATTATATTATTATTATTATTAATGATCAAATAAACATAATATTAGGAATCATTTAGATTATTCTGCAATAAATAAATAAATTAATAAAATGTATACAGTTTATATTAATAGATTAATACTAAACTATTAGTCTATTATAAATAAACAAAAAAAATAATAAAAAAAATCAACTGGTTGCTTTTTACAATAAAGGAAAATAAAAATTCTTCAGAACAAAAATAATTAAAATGAGACCAGAAGCTTGCTATTTTTTTCACTCCATTTTCAAAAAGACTTGTGCAGCTCATCCTTTCTCTAACTGAGCACATCGTCATTACGGAACAACAGGGCTGCTCAGGAGGGGCAGCATTGTCATTACAGCCACACACAATTAGAGTGCAAGTGGGAGAGCAATGATTTGTTTGTTCTGTGCTGAATGTATCCTCTCACACTGGATCCACAGCATATTTGCTAGTCAGGCAATCTGTTTGTCCTTTCCTATAGATGTTCAGTTGTTTCCTCTCACTTCTGAGTGATTCTCTTTCATTTACATAATTTTTAAAGATAATTACTGTTTTTCAGAAATTTTTTTCTTAAACTTTTCAAAATGTTTTGTTTTCCAATGAAACATTTCTGATCTGAGCCATCTAGTAAGCATAAAAATATTGTATGAATGAATTTAGTTCAAGTAACATATATTTACAATGTCCTGAATTTTCCCTAATGTGGCTTAGTAAAGTGCTGAGGATTAGTATACTTCACCACAGAACACATGGAGGAGCAATACAAAATAGATTGGAGAAACGATAACAGGGAAAACCACCATACCAACTTATCCTCCTCCAATGCTGTTTATTTTGCTTTGCCCAGCTTGTGAAACCACTGCAGCATCATTCTCTTGTCATTCTGCAGTCAGTCTGTCCCAAGTGTCATTGAACATTTACTTGATAAGGACAGACGGGTCTACTTACGTATGCGTTTTATGTTTTGCTTTGTTTTTTGTAACTGATGGAGTCAACCATAATCACTTACACCATTTATTGTGACGTCACTGCTACGACAGGCCACTAAAACATGGGAAACCAAAATGCTTTGACACCCACACGGATACAGTTGAAACACTCCCCCCTCCCCTGAAACCGCCACCTTCGCTCATTTGGGGCCGACTGTTTCAACATGTAGTGAGTGGGTGGAAAGCAACACAAAAAAGATGTGGTTCTACCCGTCCAGGACAGAATGTATCACTCATTGGAATCAACACCATGACCTCGAGTGGCAGAATAGGTGAAACACTTAAAACTGAGTGGAAAGTGTACCATAATAGTAGTGACCACAATGGTTCGGTTTTCCTCTGAGATGTTGACCTGAGGATCCATAATATTTATAAATCCTGTGTACTCGTTCCAGCAACCAATCTGCAAAGACAAACCAGCAGTTAGTGATACATTCCAATACACTGATGAGAACACCAATGAGAACATGGACACTGCCTTGGAAAAGTATTCATTGTTCAAACTCTTTAAACTAACACTGTATGTGATCCTGACCAAACAATACCCATGGGGAAACATGGTGGTGGTAGTGTTATGCTGTGGAGATGCCTTTCTTAAGCAGGTACAGGAAAGCTTTTTTATAAATTTGGCAGATACTTTTATCCTAAGCGACTTACAAACAATGCAGATAGTATCAAAGCTAAGAATAAGATACTTAAAAGGTAGACAACTAATCACGTTGTGTCAGAGGTAACAGGGGTGACAAGGTAGAAATATAGTGCTGCCGTAGTCTGTAGTGCAGAAAGAGATAGTCCCATAGAGGGGATAGGGAAGTAAAGGGTAGGTGCTTGGGTAGGAGATGCTCTCTGATGAGCTGGGCCTTGAAAGGTTTCTTGAAGACAGACAGGGATGCCCTCTGGTAGCACTTGGCAGGTCATTCCATCATTGTGGAATAGAGTTTAGATCAGATCTAAAAAAAATCCAACCCCACAAAGCCTGAGCCCAAAGATATTAGCAATGTTTACGTGTGTAAAATTCCTTGATTGGATTAAAATGTATTTGGATTAAATATTCCAATTGTATTGTTTATATGGGCACTAAATGAATTAATCCGATCATGACATGGGTTTATATGCACCAGATTTTATTCAGAATACAAGCACAAGTTGTAAAATTTGCCTAAAAAACACAGAAGTTATTCTTCAGTCTGTGCTAAATGTAAAAACAAACAGTAGTGTGTTCGTTCAGAGTGCCCAGAATGGACCTGCATCAGGTTCTAATAACAGTTGAGAAATTATTGCACTCACTAATTAAACCTCCTGCTGTCTCATTTTCTGTGGTTTTGGGAACTGACAGGACAGCCCCATCACCGTCGTCTGACCGTGACATCTGTCTCACTCTTCCCTAGTGTGGAGCTGTGACTGAGGGAGGGTTAAGCTACAGACTCAGCAGTAGCTGTTGGTGTTCCTGCGTTACAGGCTGAGAAATCAACAGACCAGTTTTGCTTCCCCGACATAGTGCACACATGCGCAGTTAGGTCAGTTTGCCACAATCAGAATAAGATGATCAGAACAAGTGTTTACATGAACATGTTCAGATTATCAATCGGCATAAAACACCTCATTCAGATTACAAATTCATTCTGATCAAGCTGTATCCGATCAGAATATTCCGCTCTCAAATTCTGCTTTTAAACTGCTACCAGTTTAAAATACTTCCAGACCTCTGACTTTGCACTCTGCTTGCTTAGCAGGGTAACTTCTCCTGTTTTTAGCTTTTGCTTAACATCTTCATTTTGTCGCTTGTTGTAACCACAGGGTTGAGTGGTGTAAATCTTCTGGGATGTGTGATTGATAGGAGCGGAGCAGGGTGGGGCCATGTGCGTGTTAGTTGTGCAGTGCACTGTCTTCTTACATTTTAACTTCTGCACTTTAATTTTCTTTCTTTCCTTAACAGGGTAAACTACTTCCCTCTCTATTTAGACTATAATAAGTTGATTAACACAATTTTATATCGTGCATTCTCGTTTACTTTTCTCTGTGCTGTATGTATTGTAGGCTTGTTAAAAACATGCCACAGAAGCCTGAGCCCCACCCGACTCGACCAACCATCATATAATTTTGGCTCAACCCAGCCTGAATTTTGGGCTATAGATCTAAACTCTGTCATGGAATGGCACATGAAAAGAGTCTGGATTGTGGTGAGCGTGGTGTAGGCACTGCTCGACAACAATTCCTTGACGACTGGAGTGATCGAGTCATGAAATAAGCCTTTACCAGAGCATTCAATAAGAATGGAGGTTTTCCATTAAACACTCTGTAGACTAACATCAGTGTCTTGAATTTGATGCAAGTGACTAAGGGTAGCCTGTGTAGCTCAACAAACAGAGAGGTGCCATGCTTTTAAATTGATTGAAGACCAGATGCGGTGCTGTGTTCTAGGCCATCTCCAGTTGTTTTACAATATAGGCTGGGAGGCCAGTTAGGGGGGTGTTACAGTAGTCAAGGCAGGAGATGACCATCAGAAGCTGCGTGGCCTGTTGGGTTAGGCATAGCCTGATTTTTCTTATGTTTAAAGATGCGAATAAATGAAGGTAATATGACCTTTAAAGCTCAGCTGCTCATCAGTCATGACACCTGGGTTTCTAGATAGTTCTGATGGAGCAAGAGATAGGGATTCAGCTTCGATGCTGGGAAGACAAGCAGTTCAGTTTTAGAGTAGTTTAATTGGAGGTGATGTGCTTTCATCCACGTCAATATGTCAGAGAAACAGTCTGAGATTTGTGCTGACACCTTTTGCAACAAACAACAGGCAAAACTTTCATTTTCTACATGCAAGACTGACACCTCAAATGATTTGCAGTAGTAACTGCAGTGAAAAGTGCAGTACTTTGTATTAGTCTATAACATGAAATCCCAATAAAACACATTGATAATTGTTTCTGAGATGATAAAATTTTAAAAAGTTCAAGTGATATAAATACTTTTACAAGACACCATAGAAGGGGCATATATTATTTGGAACTGTGCAGTAATGCAAACTCATTAAAATAGCAGCACATATCCCTGAGGCATGCTGCTTCCACCCTGAAGTTCAACTAAAATAGCAGCGAATGAGTGGACTACTAATTTAGAATGGGCAAACAAGAGCTTCCCATTTATACAAGAGCACAGTGGAGACTTGATATTTCTTCATTCAATGTTTAGATGAGTGTCATGATAATAAATTTTATATTTTTTTGTGATTTTGTGCTAAAACCAAACAGCGCCTGTGAAATATATACTCATATGGAAAGCAACCCACATCCCTTACACCTTCAGCTTTGTAGGTTTTCATAGTAAATTATTGATACTCAGACCTGTTAACTGCATAGGCTACATGGTTAATAATTAAGGACAGTATTCCAGGGACTCCACAGTTTCTTTTGCACAGGCGTTCCTGTTGCAGAACTGTCTGTATTATGCTGTGCAGATGTTTAAGGCAAATCACTGTCAAGTGTTTGTTTGTGCATCTGAAATAATGGCTGCTTTGGCTCATGATGAAACGTGTTGCATGTGTCGTTGCCAACAGTGTTGCTGGCTGGGAGTTTCCCCTTCACATCTGGTGAACATTTTTCTGTTCCTCAGATCTTTCACTGATTTCGACAAACAGGTGTACAACAGTGCATTAACTTTAAGCGCCAAGAGGAGGTGCTAGAAAACAGCAAACTTCGAAGATTTTAACTTCAAACTGAGCTTATAGCTGTGTTTGTATAAGTGCATTTGCCAGAATAAAAAAAAGTTCTTAAATGCTTCCTTTTTTTTTACCCCATTCATTTGTCCAACAGCTATATTTTAGAGGTGTTGCTGGTGGGACAGGGCAGCTGAAGCCTGAGAAGCTAGAAGGTATGTCCTGATCTCACCCCAAGCAAGTGCAACACATATCAGCTCGTACATCATTCGTGGCAGTCACAGCTAAGAACCCTCATCCTCTAACTGTCACTGGGCTGGCTGAGGCTGCAGGTCCTGACAAAGTAGTGCCCGTCTCGTCTGATTTTCCCTCCCCCGCGTTCTCCCACTGACCTCCTTTCTCCCTCTCCCACTATCCATCTCCCTGCTCTCTCCGCCTCTGTTCGGCTGTGCGGGGATGTCGGTGAGGGCTATGCAAAGCTAATTGAAGTGTGGGCTTCGGACGCCTGCAAGGCAGGCAGCATAATCACACATCATATCAGACTGAGCCTACACTTATCCAGCAAAGGAGAAATTCACAGCTGCCTCTTGGATCTCAGTAGGGTTATGAAATAAAACCAGAGGTCATCATATGGTACTGGTTATAATGTGAACGTTCCACTGGCAATTACCATTTTGAAGAGGAGCCAGAGGAATTCTTGGATATCCTTTACTTTAATTGGTTATTGGAATGGTAATTACTGTCAGGAGAGAACCAAAATCATATCTGCACTATCCCACAGCAACAAAAACACCATGCCTTTTTTTTCCAGTGCAGTTTTTGCTGTCAGATTGCAGGCTCGGTGTAATTTGTGGGCCTTTTAATGCTTGCTTTTACCTCATCAGCACTGCTACCTAACAGAGATGCAGAAAGCAATCAGCATTATTCTATGTTGTCCACTCTGCCATTTAGACCCACACATTTATTAATGAAGAGAAATTGACCTTTGAAGCCTGTGGACTTGAAGGAACTTTGTAAGATCACAGTTTACGTTTTATGCTTTAGAACAACAGATTTCATTTCGTCAGCCTTTGGCAGTTTTAGGTGTGACTAAAGCATGACCGGCTGTGTTGATAATACTTTGATGCATTACTCTAAGAAGAGTCAGATTGTGGTGAGTTCATCTACTGTTTTGTGAACTTGTTCAGAAAATGGAGGACTTGACTGATTAGCCCATTTTTGTTTGATTTTTTTTTTTTAATAATTTAGCAAAATTTACAAAATGACAATCTTATTATATTATAGAAGATTTGAAAATTAGAAAACTACATTCACAAGATAATAAGGTATTTTTCTCACTGACAACTAGACTCTTCAGACAGAGACTCTTTCATACTTAGTGGCACCCCTAAGAGAAAGATAAATTAAGATAAATTCATCCTTTAGTGCAGTTGCACAATCTCACACTGGAAAACTTAAATATAACTTTCAGTTTGAGTATATAAATTCGGTTAATCCCACATCGAGAAATATTTGTATGTTTTATAAATAAATTACTGAAACCAAAATTACTGGTATCCCTGACAATTCCCATTAAACGATGAGGATCTAAAGCATTTTTGGATCAATACTTTTAATTTCATCAGACTGTCTAGGAACTTTAAACAGTGAATCTCAACTTTCTATTTCCCTAGAGCACAGCTATTCAACCTGTGGCCACTTCTGGCCTGCAGGTGGCTTCAGTCTGGCCCACTGATGAGTTCATGAGAAAAAAAAATGAAAAAAAATATCTGTGAGACAGAACTTCTTAAGGTTCTTCAAGGTTTTAAATGAGAAAAACATTAAGGACTCTACATTTTTTATGTAAATTCTATTTTATTTTAAAGAATCAAATAAGAAAAAATAACAACAGAATAACTTAAAAAAAATATTTCAGAAAGTCCATCCTTGTCATATACATAATCTCTCCTGGGCAGTGAGTTGTATTAGCCAATCATTTAGTATTCTTGATGTCAAAGAACCTTGATGATGATATGATGATGATGATTATGATTAAAAAACCCACCAACACTATGTCGATGTCACAGCTGAAAAAAAAAAAGTTGACCTTCAAAATTGTAAATTTAACAGTGAGTGGACCGATAATTATGTTCTTACTGAAACGGCTGAAGGCAAGCCGATGCCTGCTTTGCAACAAATGCAGCACCACTGCAAAGAATTACAACCTGCGGAGGCATTTTTTAACCAAACACCGTGGCTTCGACCAGACTTTTCCACCTGGTTTAGATGTTTGCCAGCAACAACTTTGATGTCTGAAAGAAAATTATGAGGTAGCCACAGATTCTCTCAATGTGGCATGCCTCATAGCTGAATTAGATGAAGTGGGTCACTGACAATCATGGAAAGGAGCAAGCATAAAGTTCATACTTATCTTGGACTGATCTTCTGGAGGAAGGATGGACATTCTGGTCACAGAGTTTTTTGAAACTCTTTTGAACAAAATTAACGTGATGTCTGGCTGCGTCCACAGATAGTTCTGACCGAGCTCAACTTTGCTTATTAGTTCATTTTTTTATGGTGACTGCTTCACAGAGGACCAATTGGGCCTGAAACTATTGAAAGGACGTACCACTGCTGGAATAACTTTTTTCTAAATTGTAGATTTTCTTTTAAGGATAATGGTTTGGATTAGAACCGTGTAAACATGTTTGTGACTGACGTTGCACCATTAAATGTATGTCTTAAAATTACAAGGCCAATAATGTGAACCAGGATGATGTATGTCTCTAAGCATATATATATATATATATATATATATATATATATATATATATATATATATATATATATATATATATATATATATGTGTGTGTGTGTGTGTGTGTGTGTGTGTGTGTGTGTGTGTGTGTATGTGTGTGTAAGGTTACTTTTTTAAGTAATTGCTGTAATTTATATCCATGCCTCCTGATTTTATTTATCTGTAGCTGTGCTGTATAAGTTATGTTCTGTTATCATTCTGTTTTTTTTGTTCTTTTTGTATAAATAATTAAAAAATGTAATAAACATAACATTTAAAATAAATGTAGGTTTTAAAATTATAAAGCTGGCTGTGCAATCAAAATAAATAAATAAATATTGGAAACATCTGGCAAGTCAATGATGTCAGAAGAATATTTTTGCTAAAGAGATTTTATGTCATTTTGTTTTTGATATGGTTCACAGAAAATCACTTATTTTACTGCAAGGACAGCAATTTTTTGAAATGTGATTTGTTTGAATTACACATTTGGGTTCTGCTTATCAGATTTAATATAGTAAAATAAACAAATGCTAAATGAAACAGATCAATTCAATACTTACAACTTAATGCTTGGTTTTGTTTTGTTTTTGTTTTGTTTTTTTTTTTTACAAAATACACAATTTGTTGGATGGGCTGTTGGCTTTCAGTAAATGTGACTCCCTGAGAAAATTTAGCTGAACAGCCCTGCCCTAGAGTTTAAATGTGGCATAACCCAAAGGCCCACTTTTCTTAGTCACACTTAAAACTGGGAAAGACGACAGAAAATGTTGTTTAAGTAAGGCAAATGATCATCTTTATGAGTGAGGAAGTAGCTGCAAGAAATAGCTACTCACATGACTTTTCCATTATCTACAACCAGAGCAATAATTACTCCAGTTTTAACATTACTGTACTACACTACTGGGACTTAAACTGGAGCCAGGTGATTGGGTTAGATGAAACTAAGCTTGAGCTTTTCTGCAACAAATTCTACATGTAGATGAAAATGTAGAAATGCTCTTCATGCATGTATGGCAAAGAACCTGTGATGTTGTGAGTCTGCTTTTTTTCACAAAGACCTTACCTTAGAAATCTTCTTAGAGTCATGCGCTCCTGGTATCATGGATTCTTTAAAATACCAGGACATTTAAATATAAATCAGGCCACCTCTTCCATCTTGAGTTATGATTATTTTTATAAAAGGTTGAATAATAATTTTTTAAAAAGTCAGCATGAAATTAACTGCAAGTAAACATGAACCTATTTTGAGGCCATTTTTTGTTTAACCAGGGGTGCCAGTAAGTTTGAAGGCTTCTGTAACTACAGCTCTATATGAATGGTATTAGCTAAACTGCACCAATGAACCATTTGTACATTGGGTTTTCTTCTGACGCCCATAAGTATATCCATGTTCTGTTTTACATTTTTTTATTTCTAACAGAGAGTAAAATCCCTCTTTATTATTATTGTCACTGAGTTAAATTTCTGTTTGACAAAGTTTTCATATTCTAAATGGGTCCTGGGAATGCAAAAGTGTCCAGTTTTGCTCTTTAACACAAACCAACTTAAACTTTAATGTTAACTAAAGGAAATGATTCTGAGTAGCTCTGGCAGCTGCAAAAGGTCTTACCTTCTTCGGCCCACCTGTTTTCATTTCATATATCTCTATTGTGTAATTGGTCCTGCGGCCAAAGTTGTCAAACTGGATGTTCCCGGTCATCCCCTGCACTTGGACCTGATGAAAAAACAAACACTTAGAGCTAAGGAAAAGTGGAAGGCCTGCATCACTTTGCAGATATAGCTGGCATTAAGGTGCCCGTGTCCATTTTGCAACTGGAACGCACTCAATCCGTTAATCAAATGATGAACTGGATATGCTTTAATAAAAGATGTAGTTTTATGGTAATGAGGGCCTGGATTTGAGTGAGCTCTGCGCAGAGATATCTGGAGGCAGAGAGTGGAGAATAGCTCTGCACTCTCTCTCCTCTCTGTCACTTTCCATCTTTATCATGCTAACCCTGCACCGCTACTTCTCCCAGCCCCTTTTTTTTCTATTTAGTCTCAGCCTACCACTCCCTCCCATATTCCTGCCTTACCGTTTTCAGAGCTCTCTCGATGTCTATGCCCTGGCTCCAGGGTACGGCGGGATTTGCCAGACAGTCTCCCGCGCTGCCTCGACGAGAGACATCTACACGTTGGCGCCTCAGATACCTGAACGCCTCGGCAATCACGAGGATGGCGTCGTGGGTCAGAGCGGATGTGTACTGTCCAAAAAGAGAGTGATAAACAAAAACAAGAGAACATATGATGTTGAAAAAAAATGCACTGTGAAAACAAAAATGCTTTGGGAAGCTGTCAAATTGAGAGAAGCTAGGAGAAAAATAGACAATTTGTGTGCTTTAAAGCATTTCAGTGTTTGCTGGTGAGGTTGGTATGGTTGGGGTGAATGTAAACTTTGACACCTTCCTTAAAAGTAGGTAAAATGCAACTTAAGCTATCAAAAACTTATCCAAGGGTCAGGACCTCATTCAAAACTTTATTGCAGAGTTAGGTGATGAATAGAGGATAAAAGTTTGATTTTTATCTACCACATACTTACCCTGCTACTTCTCTTGACCTTTTCATCACTGAGGGGTTGAGCCACTTGTTTGTTGACCACCACACCAAGGCGAAATCTAATTAAATGGCATTCCAAATCCATTTCTTCCTTGATCATTGTTTAATTAGATGCAAATTGAAGCTGCAATATAACCTTGGCTTGCACTGCCTATCAATATATTGATTGCTCTGAGAAATGCAAAGCAAAGACGCCACAAAGAGCGAGGGAGGGTAGGCAAGAGGGCGAAAGAATGATAAAGGCAAACAGGATGAGAGAGGAACAGCTGATGGAGATCACTTCAGAAGGAACGATTGGCGTGTTCCGCATGCACAATGTAATAAAGCCCTGCAAAAGCCTGACTACCTTCAGAGGAGCGTTGCGAGCTTCTGGGAATTCTCTTTCATCCAGCCGCTCCCATCGCTGTATGAACTGCTGCACAATTGGGTTCTCAGGATTAACGATCTGAAACCCTGAAATGTTGGCTCCTCCAGAAAAGACTTTGTCCAGACTCAAATTTGAAAATCCCTAAAATGAAACATAAGAGAAAAGGAGCAGGGATGACAATCCTGTGTCTTGCTGTTTTTTGAGAAATGCATTTTTACTTTGTTTATTGGTCAGATGTATCCGGGGCAGAAGTACCAAATGCCAGTACAGAAAGAAGGTGCTATGTTTCGAGTGAGAATGGAGTATGTAACCCTCATTGTAGTATGTCTTTGGGTACTATGCAAGGCAAAATTATAGGAAAAGTATACTGAATGCATTTTGAGAAGACGTCTGGAAAGCTGACACAGGGGTTTGTGCTCTACTCAAAAGACTATCTATTAATTAGGTTTTTTTTTCTCCATCACACATTGCATCGCATACCTAGCTACGAAAGGCATTTGGCTCAAGCTTGCAACGTACATCTGGTAGCTGTGTCAGATCGAGGTTATATCATGTTCATATAAAGGAATCACTGCAAGGTTATTTTGGTCCCCACCCCAGAGCAATTGCTGTGATCACATAAACACTAATGAACCACACCAAGAGGGGAAAAGAACCAGAGTATCAAACGTACTAAACGCCTTGGGTGTTAAAACACCTTAAAAAACATACATGGTGTGAGAAAGCATTGTGTTTGTCTATTCAGTTAGGCAAAAATTTCTGTTTAATCTTTCAATATTGTAGAAAGACAGCCATCCAGAGTCTGTCATCTGTCATCATGTCTAATCATCATCATGTAAAACAACATGCTTGAGCTGGCTGCCCTGTTTGGTTTTCAGTATATAACAGGTTCAAGTGCATTTCCAAATCTTAGACTGTTCCAGCTTCCTTTAAATTTCCTTCTGCACCCAAGAGCCATGACAGTTAGTTCTTTTCATGGTGAAATTGATGAGGTTTTTTTTGTGCCATGAAGTGTGAGGACATGTGTCTGCCCGGTGCATAATCACATCTTCTACTGCCAGAAAAACAGCACCGAGGGCACCAAATGAGAGCAGGCCTTCAATTTATAAAAACTCCCTTCCTAATAACAAGCCAAAATTAGCTATTCCTTCCACAGAGTGTGGGAAAATATGGAAAGATGGTTAAAAAGGTTAAGTCATCTTTATCTAATAAACCATTAGTATGCTCACTGATTGTTGTCGTTTTTACACTGCACAAAGGTTAGGATTTTTAATGATTCATTTGAATTTTCCTTTTTCAGGCTGGAATAATTACACAAACAACCTCAGTAGTTTATAACAAGTCTTGGGTGCACAAATTTGAATTTATTGTGGATTTCCACTCATTCACACATGGTGAGAATTATATGTGCTCAGATGTATACATACACTAACCCCTTGACAGATGGCACAGTTTCTCAGGTTTCAACTCCGAACATAATTCCTGTCACTGGATTAAAAGAAATCTCTAACCTCCAACTGTAAAGTATTTCAGTTGAACTTGAAGGAACTGGTTTTGGAGCAGGGGCTCCACTATATTGTACAGGGGACCAACAGACACATCAAAAGCTTGCTTGAGTATGGGAGTTTGAGACCCCTGCTCTAAATCTTGTTTCACTTGATAAGGATGATGGTGTTTCAGCAGTTTTCAGTTTATGGGAGACTGTTGGTGGGTGGTTCCTGTGTTGTTTTTGAACACTGTAGCCAGTATCCTTTAATGTGAGGACAATTAGATGTTCCAACATGAAGATAATCCCAAATCAATATTAAAACTCTGTTTCGAATTAAGAAGGCTAAAATTAGGCAATCCTCCTGAAAATTTGTGAACCATACTAATTTGCCTGGTCTGATTATATAGTTTTCTCGTAATTCTATGTCTGGGATGATGCCATGTAAACTTCTGAAAATAACTGAATGAGGAACAAACACAAAAAGACTTTCACACAGAAATGAAAAACATACAGAGAACTTTTGTCTTACTACATACTACAGCCCACCTATAAGCATGCACATTTTTTTCTATTTCGTGTAGCAAAAAGCCAGTTACACTCCCTCTCAGGGGAGCAGCACGGTTATTACTCACAAGATTGACCAGAATGTAGTGGTAACCAGGGCTGTTCTTCTCCAGGGTCACAACCTGTGGGAGAAAAAACATCAATACAGTAAACCACCCATGAGATGTGAGCGAGGAGTCATAGCTAATGTAAGTGGGTGTAACAATCTTCGTAAATGCAGTGACGACCCGCAAGTGCACCGGATGTCACAGGGGTTTAAACAAAGCAAAGTTCTCTAATGGAGCAGAAGGAGGAGGGGAGGGAGGAAGTGTTCATTAAAGAGGAAATGATAATAACACAGAAACAAGAACAACGTGGAGCTTCGTTGAATATTCAGCTTGCTTTGAAGTCATTCACAACGCATGGAAGAATCTTTCACAGCTGCTGGTCTTAAGGTGGAAATGTGGGAAAAATATTTCAAAGAAATTTACAGTGAGGCAATAAGACATGGATCACACTATGCTTTGAAAATATCACACCTTTGGAGCAGAACAGCATGTTTCAGCCTACGCAGCTTGTCTGAAAATAGTAAGCGGTGTTTCACTCTTATTGCAACCGTAGAAACCATATGCTACCTTCTTTTCTTACTCCA
Source organism: Anableps anableps (assembly GCA_014839685.1). Taxonomy (NCBI): domain Eukaryota; kingdom Metazoa; phylum Chordata; class Actinopteri; order Cyprinodontiformes; family Anablepidae; genus Anableps; species Anableps anableps. The sequence continues at coordinate 14,820,568 of CM026074.1, forward strand.
TGTTTTTTGCTTTATTTTGGTGTGTCTATAAACCTGCCGGCAAAGCCTCATAGTAAGCTGGCTTTCTGTGTGCTGCCCCTGGACAGACTGCTCAGCCAGGGCCTCTGGTTCCCATTCTGCTGCGAATGGACTTGTGAGCGACTGAAAACCGCAAAGATGAAGTTTGCATAGATCAAGGTTTTCTTCTTTACAAACACAGCAACACCAGTTTACACCAAAATCAGCTTGTTTGCACATTTTTGGCTCAGGCTCTGTCTCTAAAGCAAACTGTCAGTTTATCATCTGTTTGAGTGTTCGTGTTAAGCCAGGGACAATGGATATTTGTTACTGGGGAAAGTTTACATCGTTCCCACAGAATTGGAGAGAGTGATGAAAGGCACCCTTGTTTCCTTGCAGCTCAAGTTTCTCTCTCATTTCTTCTGCAATTACAACATTTGCCTCAACTTCGATAATCTTACCAAATTTTGTACATTCTGGTATACAGTAGCATGAAGCAATTTGAACTTCATCCTAGCTTAGACTTAGCACCCTGAAGGATAAAATAAACCACTTGTCTGCCTCTCTGTAGACATCAGTCAGTTGTTAACAAGGAAAAATGTTAGCGGTGCTTTTCAAGGACGGCACATGAGGGAGCACAACCACACGAAACCTCTCACTCAGTCTGTATGGATGGGTCAGCACTCTCTGACAGTTTCCTCATCATTAAGGCTTTGCACCTCCAACGGCGCATGATGTCAGACAGATGGGAACAAACCAAGAGAGTGAAACAGAAAGAAAGAGGAAATGAACTTATTATAATGCTGAAATAGCAGGAGTTGGCTTTTAGATCCCATCAGTCTCATTTCTAATGAATAAGTGACAGAAAATGTCACAAAAATAAATTTCTGTAATGCTTTTAATGGTTCAAATGGAGCAGTTAATCACATATCTACCTCATGTAATGTATTTCAAGCACTGCTGCATTTTAGTAGCCAAAGCCCTTGGCTCCACACTCCTTTCTTTGTGTGCTAACCTTGACTCTGGCTGTAAGCCTCCTCACACCTGCTCTGGAGCAGAGCATAGAAAGACTTCACCGCCTGCCTGCAGCCCACAGCTCACAGCCTCACTGGCAACAGCTACATAAGGCAACCTTGGAATGAAGCACAGCAAGACACTGATGACACAGATATACACAGCACCTCCAGCCAGGACACACAAACCTTTTCCCTCAACCTATTCTAATAAGCAGTCAGCAAGATCTGACTCAGGCCAAAACTGACAGATTTCATCATTAAATGACTGGTCTATGACATTCAAAATAATTTATTTTAAGTGTAAAAGCACCATTACTAGACACAATGTACAAAAAAGAAGCTATAGATTATATTTATACTAACATAAAGAAATGGTTGTTTTTTTCAGAGGTAAAAAAAAAGCACATTTATGTCCAGACATTCTAAAAGTAATAGCAACCAATTGTTTTTAAGGTAGTTCCTAAAGGAAGGCTTCGTATTTTAAGACACATTAACAGTCAGCACCAATTCAGTTTGGATAATGAGGGAGTAATTCCCAGCGAGGACTCCGGCTAACTACTATTCTCCCCATTCTAATGTGGATTTCAGCCTATTAAGACAACTGGCCAATATGGCAAACATAATGCACTTTTTTTTCACAGGCCCTCTAGACCCCCAAGGTATTTTGAAAAGGGATCATTCTCCTAATATGATTCTTACCTGTGAAACAGCTTCGAAGATCTGAGGGCAGCTGGAAGTTTGCACAAGCAAACTTAAGACAAATCTATTTAATTTGGCTTTACATTTGAGCTAATTATTATTTATTATACTGTTTTTCTTTTACTTTTTATTTCAAACCATTACAATAACACCAATAAGAAAAGACAGGAAATAGAAGATGAAATCAAATCAGAGTCTCAAAGCGAAATCCCACTCTCCAAAAAAAAAAAAAAAAAATCTGTAATCAATTTCTGTTTTAATTATTAACTGTTTTAGCAAGTATTATAATATTTATTCAACTGTATCACTATTTGTCACAATTCAAGATCTTAGCATACATATACTGATCTACCCATTTCTATGTTCTATTTATATTTTTAGAATTGAATCATTTTTATAATTTTTGTACATTTATTTTGTTTTTTCGCTGTTCTACATATTTTCATATCCCTAATTCCTCATTCTTTAAAACAGTTCATTTTTTCCATATCTCTTTCTGTTTGTATCGTTAGTTTAATCTTTTCTAGTGTGTTTTTTGTCTGCTGTATATTTGGCAAAGCCCTGTACTATGCTTGCCTGTATGAAAAATGCTCCATAAACAAAGTTTGATATTGATTGATTGAGTTAAATATCAATCACACATTTTTCACAGTTTCCCATGTAAAAAATATGTCTCTTTAAGAAAAAAAGATAATTTAGGAAAATGACATTTCTGAACAAATTTTGTTTGTGCAATTTTACTAACTCAATGTAAAGGTAAACAACAGTACTAAACCTCTGTTAATGTTTGTTCTGCATTATATATAGTCACTCTTGAGAAAAGCCAGTTTGTTAAGCTAATAAAAAAGATATAAATTGTAAGGGCACACAGGGAAGACCCGGAAATTCAACCACACACAGAAGTACGTAAAGGAAAAACAAGTTTATTCAGTATCGGGAACTGGTAGCTGCTCAGGATGAAACAATGAAGGTCTCCACAAGGGAATCCAACGCAGCACCAGGGGCTTAGACGATAACCAGGCAGAGGTAATACACGGTGGTCGTGAGGCGAAGCTTGAGTCAGGGTCCAGAAATCCAGAAACAAAGGAATCTGTAACGGGCTTGGCAGGAGGGGAAGATCCGTGGACGGAAAGGGGTCGAAGAAAGACAAGAAGGCAAGGCATGAAATGCTGGATTTCTACTGGCTCGTGGCCGTCCATAATCTGGCAGGGAGGCAGGAGCTGAGAGGAGTTAAGTAGAGCAGGGCCCAGGTGGCACAGATCAGCAATCAGGCGACACAGGTGAGTTGAATGAAAACTAACACAGAACAGAACAGAACGTGAATCATGACAGTAAATAATACTGATTTGCCTATACAAGAGCAGCGGATAAAATCTGCCAATTTGAGAACATTCTGCTTTAGCGACCGTCAGCACATCCTATTACCGTACTTCCTGATCTAGGATCCTCATATTGCCTAACCCTAATCAAACCTTAAAAATATTGCTTCAATCAAACTTTACGAATTTATTTTATAGCATATCACATTTGCACACTATAACTGTACCTTTTGCGATTGCTTTTTAATGGTACATTTTGCAATGGACCTTGATCAATGCTGCCACAGAGCTTGTCATCAGGGTAAATAATCAAAGATGACTAGTGATGCAATAGGAAATTAGCTGGTGAGAGCAATTGGATGATTTTATGCTTGACTGGCCCTGATCTGTGATTTGAAACTAAAAATCTCATTTTTTGAGCGGTGATTGAGAAGTACCAAAGTGCTATCAGACCTTCCTGATAACACTCCCAGAGTGGAAATAGTCACTGAAGATAGGAGACTCCATTTCCTACTCTTGTTGTTAGTGAGTTGTTTAAAAACAAAATCAGAGACAGGAAATGCAAAAAAAGCTCCCAGAACAGAAAGTGTATTTTCATGACGGCATGTGGCCGCTCCTCCTTCCTTTGTGATACATTTAAACAAGCAATGTTACTTTGGAAAATAATAGATAGCTGAACATTTCCCAGCAAAGTTACTCCTCTAGTCTAAGCTCTTTCTGTCATGGATCATCCTGGATTAGGAAACATTTGCAGTGTTTTGGAAATCTCACTGTTGAGGTAACGGTTTACTACCACATCAGTGAATACTGTTGAGGGGTAAGATCCTAGACTGAGGTATATATATGCTAACCGTTCTAATCATTCTAATCATGCCAGTTTGTAATTTAACATGTTAAAGGAAGTTTAAAATGCCATGACTGTAATCATTTGTTGTTTTTTCACAATGCTGAAACAATGTGCAATGGCTGAGATTGTTTTGTGGTTAATACTGTTCAATTTATGTGGAGAAAGTAGAAAATAATAATTTTGTTGATGGGGTTTATGCAAAAGAAAAACTGAAATTGACTGAAAACTGAAATGAACTAAAATCGATGTTAGCAGGTCAGAGCTTCACAAAATCAGTGATAGGCCAAAGGGCATAAAAACTCTCTAATCAGTGCATGTCTATAAATGTCCATGTATATAACCACTGCCTGATTTATACTTTGGATTTGAGCTGTTTCAAAAGCTGAAATGATGCCAGAATAAGTCAAGAGAATCTCTCCCTTATTCTTTTGTGATATCTGTGCTACGACAGTCTGCTGCTGGTAAAATATTGGCTTGTCATCTTTCACAGAAATGAAACTAGTCCTTTGAACACTCATGAGATGATTGATCACAATTCTGTTTGATTTAAATTATTGACATTTTCCTGCAATAATTTATTTTGCAGTCTTTGGCAAAATGCAATATTTACTAGAAGCAAAGATGATTTCAAATTAGTTTTCACTGGGTCTTTGTGTGTCTTGGACTGTCATTATTTTCCATCATCCTATTACTCTCAGGTGGTTTGCTTTGCTGTGGTCTTTGGAATGCATACATAAATACATATCACCATTAAAGAAAACAAAATCCTTCTCTTTCCCAGAACAATGTTCCCCTTTTGCACATCGATCCAACAGTTGGCTCCACCACCTTTAGTCCTGCAGCTTAAGAAGACAGTGCACTTTGCAGACTTTGAGTTTTATTTCAAGCCTCATGAGGGAAGAAAACTCAACTGACCTCGACTTCACCTTCATTCGACCACAACATGTATTGGCCCTAGCAGACAGAAAGCTCAAAATGTAAAACTACAACTTCAGATTTTTAATAAACGTTTTTAACAAAGTATGACCTTTCTTCCGCAGAGTTAGCAGCAACACAGGAAGAGGCAGACTGAAATTATTCCCCTGAGCTTAGAAATATCACTAAGGTGGATGAAAGATGAGCAAATAATGAAGTCATTAGTTTAAGCCAGCATCTGAAAAGTAAAAAGAAACCAATATATAATTATTTACTAATCTGGAAAGAAACACTGCAAAAGTAATAATACCGCTTAAATTTTTTCACATTAAAACCACAGACCGAGGTGCGTTTTATTGAGACTTCATATACTCGACCAACACAAAGTAGTGCATAATTGTAAGGAAAATGATCATTGGTTTCCTAAGCTTTTTGCCCCCTTTACGTTGATACATCTATAATCATTTAATAAATAAAATAAGTGCAATCAACTGCCAAGAGAAGTTACCAGCAACTGCATGAAGTTAGACTTCAGCAGTGTGTAATAGACAAATTAAAAAAGAGCGATTCTGTGAAGAACTCAAAGGTTTGATTGAGAACATTAATGAACGAAGAGAACCATGAAGACCAGGGAACACACACACACAGGCATGGAGAGCCTTAATCTACGAAGGAGCTGCAGAGATCTGCTGCTCAGGAGTGAATCTCTGTCATGCATGTCCACACTTCATAAAATACATGCAAAAAGGTTCAATGAATCCAAACAGTTTTGCAAGTCACTGTATATATTTCTTTTGCATACCAGCTTAACTGTATTGTATGGTAGAATTAATGGGCTAATAATCATAGTCAATGACCTGATGTTTACATTTAACAGATATTCAGTCCCTCCGGGATATTGTAATGTTTTTTTTGTGATTGTTGCAGCCTAACATTACTGATTTTGCGGCACCTTTTTCAAAAAGTTGCGATCAAAGTTGCAAGTTTTATTTTTTCCATAACAAGGTCTTACAAAAATTCTGAAATTGCTACACATAATCTTCCATTTCCTTCTCTAAATAAAGATTTCTTTTAAATATGTGGAAAGCAACAGAGAGCACAACTTCTGTACAGAAATTAAAGAGGATTGGGTTTATTCCTGGCGATGACTAAGTAGCAAGAGATGTAAAATAGGTAACAACAACAGTATTATTCTTGTTAACAAGCTTAATATGATATACTGGCATGGATTAATTAATCATCATTTAGTTAACATTATCTGCATGCAGCAACATTACTCAACTTACACGTTTTGTTTGGAAGAAAACGGGACTGTTTTTTTGCCTTTTGGCTCTGACTACTTGCTGAACATGACAGACCGTGCAGCTATGCTCAACAGCAGGTCTCCCCTCGACGATCAGATCCAAAGGTATAACCAGCGTCAGCATGTGTGCAGCCGTGGTGTGTTTAAAGACGGCTCGGAAAATCACGTTACCACATCTTAACAACCAATTAAACAGTTGTAGTGGCTGAAAAAAGTGCAGGGAACAAAGGGCACAGATATGAGAAGTGCAGGGGATATGTCCCTAGCATACCCTGCGTTAGTTCCATCCATGACTGTATACTAGGTATAAGCAAATCCTACAGCACATCTCAAAATGGCTTTAGCAAAAAAAAGCAAACGTTACAGTTTAGCATCACACATGCTTCATCTTGCAGTTTCAGCTGTCAAAAGATGTGAAACAGGACGTTAAATTAGAGGGGGCCTTAGGGGACTGGTCAAAATTCAGCCAAGTTAAGGTGATTAGTCAGATTTGCAGAAAAGTTGCAATGACTGGTGAAAATTGCAAGTCTGTGCAAAATTTCAAAAGATGAGTGAACTTGCATTAATAGTTGCGATCCCAACTATCATATTACCACACCTAGTCTTTGCAGCTCAAGGATTTTGATCTGTTTCACCTGGTAATACTTACACACAATACATTCATATTAAAGACAGTTTGTTTCAAGCAATAAGTCTGAGAGCAGCACATTTTTTCTCATTTGTGTGTGGATTTGTGTGCAGTTTTAATCTTAACCCACTAGCAGCACTTTGAACAGACAATAAACAGTAGTTGTTCTATTTTCCATTATTATCTTTACTGCTCAATAAGAAATAAGATAGATAAGAAAGTCTGATGATGATTTTCATTCCTCACAGTTTTTGCTAAATTCTACAAATAAGAAGTTCTGACTCATTGAATAATCAGATTATTGGAGGCTACGCTTTTGTTTTGCCATTTGAAGGTGATTAAATATTATACACAGGATATGAATACATAATTGTTTATATAATATTCAGAAAATGTATGTGTACTAAGTAGGCTGCATAGTGGTATGGTTATTGCCAATGCTGGCTAGTTTTGATCTTGGCTCTGCAGGTTTTAACTACCTCGATCCTGCTTTCATTTTAGTAATCTAACAGCATCATTGCTCTAAGAGGGCACTCTGATTCAAACCCATTGAATTTAAAGTATGATTTATATTTGCATTTTTAAGTGTCCATAACAACTTATCCTGACTGCTGTTTCATTTTGCTCTGCAGTGAGCTACCAAAGTGAAGCACTTGACACAGTTTGGGACAATAGGGTGAATCTGATCTCTGTAAGCCTTTGATGCAGAAGGACTTTCCTCTCTTCGGTCTCTATTTTTACTTCAAGGCTCTTGCAGAGGTGCTCTTGCTGGAGTACTCCAGCTTAATTTACAGCAGGCTGTGGCTAGGATGCTTTTCTCTGGCTGCAGTGATTTATGCCCCTATAGAAAGTGGCAGAAGTGTTAGCCTCCTCCTCAATGTAGAACATTTTAGATGCACATGGCTTGTATTCAGATAACATCTCGCCATTCCTTTGAGATATAAGAGCAATTTGCTCTGGGATATGTTGAAAGGAAGAAATTGTTTGACACTGCAGCTCATGTTTGTGTGCCAAAACTTTGAAATTCTAAGATAGACTATCTCATTTTTGCTGAAAACGATCAGGGTAATTTTTCACACCTGATAACGTGAAAATAAGGGTTCCTCAGGGTTACAGACTTTATTCATTTACACCGTGTTCCTCTGCAGTCCTAGAAACATAATAATATTTCACAGAAGGTCTCAACCTCTCATTCAAATGTTGAGTCAGTAGGTCACTTTCTCTTTATTGATAACGCTTTAATCCTATTTAATTCTATAATCACAGTTAGTAAATGGTCCTCAACAGCTAAGTTTACTGCAAGGGATTTGAAAGCACTCTGTACCTATAGCTTTACATCCAGCGTGAAGGACTCATCCAGAGCACTCCTCAAAGAGACACGGGGAAGGTAAAATAATGTTAAAATCAGAAGTGCTTTTCCAAAAGAGGTATTAGCTCAGAATCTTCCTCTTTTCCTGTTTTTGAGTCAATATTCAAAGTTTCTTTACTTGTTTCAAATAGGAGATATTTGTGTTTCTAAAAGTTTCAACTGACATATTTCAGGAGTATGTAAATAGTCAAAGTAGGGTTAAAAAATTTAGAAATTATTTTAGTTATATAAATAACATGGAGTAAAGAGACAACTTCAGCTTTTCTAGGCAGATTGTGTGATATGGCATTGGAATATTTGATAAAGATTCAGTGATACCAAGAATGGATACTATCCAAAGGTATACCCAAGTACATTTAGTAAGATTTTTTCATTTTTATTTTCAATGTCCTATTTTAGTTGATTTCAGTCCTACTATATTTCATCTAGCAGTTTCTCAGATTCTTTTAAAAAGAGAAAGAGGGACATAGACGACTTTACATTCTGCCTGTGGTGGCAAAATACAGCCACTAGACATAGCCTGGTCAGTGGTTTATAATATGTTTAAATTTTAAAAACGTCACAGTTTTAAAACAAGGGATGAAATGATTTCAGGTTTTAATGATTACCTTCACCAATTTTCCTACAGTCTTAAAATGAAGTTAGAATTCAAACCATGTTTGGCTATCATGCAGTCAAAAAATTGTGTTGTTTATCCATCAAACACACAAGCGTAAGTCTAGCTGGATTTTAAAAATTTCCAACAGTGCAAGGAGGACTTTTTGAAAGTATTTTCGTTCTCTACTTCCAACAGTCACTAGGCTCCCAAATAAAAAAGCTAATGTAATACTAATGCAATGAAGTTATATTTTAGTTGGATGGCCTAAGGATTCAGAATGACCTCGTTAGTCTGTTTATCTTTTTACCAGATTGTCAAATTTCTTAAACTACCAGCAATGTAGATGAAGGTCAGCTTATACTTGGCATGACAGTCAAAATTACTGACTTTATGCCTGACGCAGTTTGATTATGAGCTATTAAGTTAAAAACATCATTGACGCAGATGAACTGATAAACAACTTCATGCAAACTGTCACAGTAAAAAACTTAAACATGTAGGCTACTGCAACTCATAAAAGGCACAGGGTTCTGAATGTTGGGTACATAATGTGTTCCAGCCACAGAATGTTCCAGAACCATGAATGATGCATTGCAGACAGGAACAAAGCAGTTACATATTTTTTCATTTATTAAACAACAGAATCCTTTTCAGTATTTCCACCAGTGAAAACAATGAAAAGCTTTAGCACAATCCACTCTTATTGTCGGTCAATACTGGTTTCACTACAATTAATATCCATGCCTTGTATTGGCTTGAATGTATTTGAAAGTACTACAGATTTGAAAGTTATGTCATATTTTTTTTTAGATATTTATAAATTTGTCAACTCCCAAAGAACTCTGTAGATAAAAACAGATATACTTTGAGAACATTTCATGTTTGTTTGTTAGAGTCTATCCATTTCTAAGCTAAAAGCTTCAAAAAATACTATTAATACGACTAGTAAATGATAGAACATTTATAGTGCAAGGAAATTGAGTTATGCTACTGGGTTTTTGTGATGTGACACAGAGACTGTGCAAAAATGTAAAGTTTTTCATGAATAAAATGGATTATTATTATTATTATTATTATTATTATTATTATTATTATTATGTTTATCATGTACTTTTGTTTTCTGTAATTTTTAGCATGTCTGAACAAAATCATGATGATTTTGGAGACAATAATCATGATACTATATTCTTCATACTCCACTGAAAACTTCTAATTAAAATCCTCCCCATCTCCACCCAAACCTCTCCTGCCTCTGGGTTGGACTGACCAGTCACCTTCATAGTGATTGCAAAAAGACCTGATTCCCCCCACCAAAATGTGCCATCTATCAAAACATGCAGACTAATTTTTCATGCAACTGAAAAACCCAATATGGTCAGAGTTTTGAGAAGGAGGAGAGGATTTTAACATTTAAAGGTAGCTGCTTAAGATACAATATGACTTTACACCTTCAGAATTACCACCCATAAAGGGCCAGGTTACAATAACTTGAAATAAACATTTTCATTCATCCAGTAGACTTTCAAAAATTCCAAAGTTTATAGTTTTTATTCTAACATTATTAGTGCAGACACTCATTTACAATACACACTCAGTAATATTTTAAATATTCTTTGCATTGAATAGAAATAAAATAGAATGCATATCATCCTAGCACAAGTTAGTGTTGTATCTGCAACACTGTGATTGTGGTGTTTTTCATTTTGTTTCATGCATAGCGTCACATTCCAGCCTATTCCTTATGACCACACTGAACCCACACAGGCAACAGAATGCTACTCTGACAAATCCCCAAAAGCACCTAGTTTCTTTACACTCTTTTTGAAAACCCAGTTCACTTCTTATTGTCTTTTTTTTCCTGCATTAAAATACAGCTTTGTGGCTGGCACAGAGCTCATTGTCTGCCTTTCTTTGAACAGCTTCCTCGCCCTGGGCTTGTCCTCAGTTACCATTTTTTCTTCTTTTCTTTCCTTTTTCTGCCTTTCTTTACAGAAATGACAAGCAGGTTGCTGCTTCTGAACAGGCTCCAACGCATCAATCCCTTGAGGAAAGTGGGCCAGCAAGGAGCATCTAAACAGATATGAAAAATTTCATACATGCTTCAGATAGAAATGACAATATAGATGCTCAAACACAGCTGCAAGGGAACAATCTTTGTGTAGCCACTTCTTAACATATACTCAAAGATATTTCTTGTTTACAATCCATTTTTAATGCCACAATCCCATCACCGCATAATATCACCGACCTCCAAGATTCAATAAATGGGTTTTGAGAAACACGGCTGTTGGGGTAATTTATCTGTAGTACAGTACTGATGGAGAAGTCCTGTCGGTGATAAATCCTAACTGGTTGTTACAGCATAAAATGATAATGGCGCTGGTGTAGCTTTCTGCTCAGCATCCCAAGACACATTTACAAGGCAGCTCACTCAGCTCTTAAAACATGGCCTGATGCAGCAGTATGTAAATATGTGTCTAGGTATGTTGTTACGTCATGCCAAACGTAAAAATGAAGCCAATATAAATAACACAGAGGTGGATGTGCTCAGATTTTAAAAGAGGCAATGTTTTGTGTACAGCAAGCCTGATGAGCCCTTCATCATCTTCAGAGCACAAACTAAAATAACTAATTCCTTAGGTGATTGGCCCACCAGAAAATCAATGAGCCACAGATTAATTGCTTAATTATAGTCATTATATCAAAATACTAGAATACCCACTCTGCAATTGTCAGCAGAAGAACAGTTCAAGTTCATTTCTGTTGAGTTTCACAATACATTATGAATACTTTAAGTTTATCAAAGATTATTGAGAGTTCATTTTTGACCAATAATGCTCCTGACACATGTAGGAAGTGTGTAAAGGTTAGGTGGAGAGTACAAAGAAGCAAAAATGTTGCTTCTCATCTGTCGGTCTACTTGGTCAACTTTGTGTCAATTTTACAAATATAGCTGGAGTGGATTGTCCATGCTTTTTAAAGACAAATGGGATCTGTTTCGTTTAAAATTTAGCATAAACTGAAGTCAATTGTTTGGTTTCACGCGTTAACTTTTTTCTAACTACCTCTTACGTTCTTTCATGTCGTTAAGAGTTTAAAAATATCAGAAACTCAGATACCAACTAAAGATATCTTATTGTAAATGCAAAACACAAACTTAAAACTCCACAACTTCATCACTGACATGTTTGCTGTTTTCCTTGGGGTTCATGTTACGACTTGATCATTAATGTTCTCTAACAAACCTCTGTGATGCTTACTGTCATGAAATTACACACAAGCTGTTTATACTCACTAAATTGTGTCTTCTGAAGGCAGATGGTTGTACTCCAAGTTATTTAGGGGTATCAGAGTTAAGGTAGCTGAATACAAATGGACATCAATGTTAAAATGCTCCCTTTCTTTACACTTTAGCCCCTATTGAATTTTTGGCAGAATACTAATGTAGAGAACATGCAGCATTTTAATTACTGAATAAACTGCTGCTCAAACATGGACAGTATAGAGGTTTTTGTGCTATGGAACAATTGTATCAAATTGTGCAAGCCATAATAACTTGCTTATTCAACATATACCCACACTCCACAAGCTTTAGCAGTTGGCATAAAGACATTCATTCTGCAGGGGAATTACTTACAATTAAATTGTAAAACTAAGCCACTGAGAAGATTCTCTTTTCACTCAGCAGTTGGACTGCTGAATCCGCACCGCTTTATGATTCCTTCTCAACAAGCAATGACCTTGATGGTATAAAGTGACAAGTCAGCATTACAGCACACGGACACTGGCTCCGGCTGCTCAAACCCTCTCACCAGTCTGCCACAGATGAATCTGTCTACAATCGTTTCTTAATAGAGCCACAACAGCAGGTAGAAGCCACAGGTCTCCACATAGCTGACAGTGGGTGCCATTTTTGGTGTGATTCCCCTAATGGGGCACAGTCCATTCCTGACTCAGAGTACAATGGTGTGGCCCAATAGGGGGGAACTATAGAGAGAAGTCCAGCAGCTTCCCTGAATGTCTGTGACTCATTTATAACAGCAGAGCTGGATGGATTATTCCAATTAGCTCCCAAAAAAAGGGTGGGGAGGGCGCCCCCATGCTGAGGTTGTTGCAGAACGAAGGGGCAAAACCAAGCACACAGCTCCTTTGAAGGTTAGCTGCCGCGTAAGGCTGTAAAAGCGTTATTTTATCTCAGTGTGGAAAAACAAACTTTAGAAAGGAAAAATGTGTCATGACAATGGTTGGGGAGGTGAACAGCGCTCACCAAGTGAAAATGATTACATTATTAATGAGTACACTGCCTGAAACAGGAGAGCGTCAAACAGATTATTGCCCAGCATCATAATGGTTTGCATGACAGAAGCAGTTACACACATTACTGTTAATATGCATCACATGTGATTTCTAATGAATGTTCTAATTTTGCCTTAAAAGCCCAAGCTTGTTGTTAACACAAACCGGGAAAAAAAATCAGTCTGTTCCCAGGGTTGTTAGAGGAAGGAAATTTGCAGTTTGACAATTAAACTAGACACAGCAAATTAACACTATCAGTAATTCTGTTTTTAACAGTGGCTCTGGGATCAAATTAGATTAATAAGAAACAAGTGAAAATAACGGTTGTTGAGGAGATATTGTAAGGTAAACAGAAGCCAGTTTCAAAATAAATGTTAACCAGCAGAGTTCAGTTCTGGAGCTGATTGCCTCATACGCCAGCAGAAGCAAGCTGGGGTGAAGGGTGGAGTGAGCCAGGTAAATAGAGGAGATGCAAGAAATAATAGCCACTCATTTATTCATGGTAATTGTGTTTCCCTGTACGACAAGGACTGGTAGACCTTTCATTTGCTCCTCCAGCAATTGACGTGATCAGGGGAATGAGTAGGTTTTGGGTTTTTAGAAAAAGGATTAAGTGGGCTGTATCATCTGTGGTCTCTCCAAATGGCTGCTCACAGTGAGGCCTCTTGAGCTCAGGGTAGAAGGCATTTATCAGTAATGCAACACCTCCAACAGGTAGAATTAGTGTATCTAATCTGTATGATCTAAAGTTAGGTTTGGATCAAAATTCCTTCAAAACATATGCAGTTATACATATGATGTATAACATATAATATACATATACATATAATGACAGTATGATGTGCTATGCACATCATACTGTCATTCTGTCTACATCTGGTGTTGCTTTCTAACCTCAACTTTGATGGTGTTTGCATGTTTTTTTTAAACGTGACAACACCGGGTTCTCAAAATCCTGTTCTATACTTTCTCTGCTGAAACTCCCCAGAATCAATTAGGTCATTAGCACGAATCTGCAGAACTTGACTGCATGCTGAGGAGGCTATCGAGCAATTTGATTCAGGTGTGTTGGAGCAGGACACCACCCCTTAAGGACTGGAGTGTGACACCACTGCATTAAACCACGGTAACTGACTCTGCTCCTACTGCTAGAAGCACCATGGTTACTATACATAATACTTATTCATTAAACCTTCCAGTCTACTACAGCTCCTTCAAGAATATGTGGAAAAGATCCCCAATGACCCACTATTAGGTATGGGGGATTATCTAGGATGCTGTGGGCCTTTTTCTCTTTCAAAGGTCTGTCACACTGTTGTCTGTGGCATCATAAACTCTGAAATATCAGGACATTTTTGGTAAAAATCTGGTGGTCTCTAAAGAAAACTGGAAATGAATTACGATCTAAAATTATATGGCCAAATAAACAGAAGTGGCCGAACAGAACAGGCTTGGGCTCATACAAGCAACAAAAAAAGCCAAGGCTCTAATTCTGGTCCTATTGCTATAAGCGGCAATACTTTGGCACTACATGTTCCACTCCAATTATTCCTTCCATTGGACAACCTCACAATGCTAATTCAGTCAAGCAGGATGGCACTGGTCATTCCTACAGGCTGTGGTAAACTCCAATCTTTGATAAGCAGTAACTCAGTAAAAACAGTAACTCAAAAAAGCCCCGAAAAAAAAGCAGATAAAGAAGGCTGCCTCGGTGCCAAGGACTGCACTGGAGGCGCTATACACACAAAAAGCTCAAACTAGGCCCAAGTTGTATTAAATTTATTAAAAATGTGCTTTACTGCTGTGTTTAATTTATGCAGAATGAATTCAAGCAAGTTTAATTACAAGACAAATCAATTTACCAAATAAATTTAGTTTGACTAACTCATAAAATTAAATCTGTAAAAAAATCTGAATCAGCCATAAAATATTATCCAGACTCTAATCTTAAGGCTCCTTCATACTCGGGCACACTTCACTCAAGGCAGACTTAATGTGGACTCAAAGTGGACGTCTTCCAAACATGCCTGCGTAAGGGTAAATTTTTACTACTGCGTAAGCGTACTCAGTGTCACACAGTAAAATTGCTCGGCGGGATACAGTGTTCACATTGAACTGTTTTGGATGTGACCCTGAGTTCACACCTGTCAGTGCTGCAAGGAGAATCGCAGTCCCGCTGCGCATCCTTGCAGCTGGTTGCTCGGAGCAGAGTGCTGCTGCCAGCTATCACCTGGGCACATCAACCATGTTACAAATAGTGGCGAAAGTGACCCTTGGAATAAATGAATGTATATTTTTGGTCTAATTTAATGCCAACAATAGGGCAAACTACATAACTATAAGGCAGCGGTAGGGGGGACTTCTTCATCTTTTGTGCGGTTTATTGGCCTTATGTACCACCTTCTTTTCTTTTGTTTTTTAAAGCTAAATGGCAAAATATCTCTTCCTCCTTGTCCGTTGACACCATGGCACCTTGTGGGAAACAAAGGAATTTGTCATGAGAAATGTGGGAAATCAGTACACTCAACTAGGAATTCTCAACCATCTGCGGACAGTGCGAACAGAGTCCACACATCTCACAGAATGTGCACAGTATGCCCGAGTATGTGGAAGCCTTAAAATTCCAACAACAAAGTAGATTCATCATGAAAGAAGGACTTATTTGTGTGAAAGTTTTGTACATAGCCATCATGTCCATTCAACAAGAGGTGTTTTCTTAAAGTAGATCTGTCTGACAAAAAAGTCAGCCCTTCGCAAAACATTGATTAAACATCTAGAGTAGTGCTATTAGCAAGAGACTTTTTTTTATCTCAACATCAATAACGTCGAGTGTATGAGCTCATTCCAACCTACAGGAATAAATCTATCTCCTTAGAATGTAGAGTTACTCTATGAAATGTCATTGTGTGTTTGACGGAAGAGGACAACACAAGATTTGGGAGTCTTGGTTCTTGTAGGAAGTATTGGTTGGCTGTAGTGCTCTAACATTTGCCATGTACAGGTATTCAGTTGTATTGCCAACAATAAATGCCTGACCTAAATCTAAATTACAGGACCCACCTGTTCCAATATAGTATTGATCCGGTCCACCTCGCAGTCAATCACGTAGCGCTTCTCCTGCCTTCTGTCCATCTCTTCAATGATGCGCTTGAACTCTGCTGCGTCTGTTGTGCTGCTGACAGAGCGAGCAGTCACCTGCCAGTTGTTGGCCACTGCTGCCTCCATGATCGCCTGCAGGATGGAAAAACCTGGAGAGAAAGAGAGAATGACTCAGAGGATTGAAAAAAAAGAAAAACACAGGCAGGGTCAAAGAAATAATTATGCAAGGGCAGCCTGACTTCTGAAATATTCTGGTAGTTAATCGAGG
The DNA here is from genome assembly GCA_014839685.1 of Anableps anableps. Classification (NCBI taxonomy): domain Eukaryota; kingdom Metazoa; phylum Chordata; class Actinopteri; order Cyprinodontiformes; family Anablepidae; genus Anableps; species Anableps anableps. Next base: position 14,836,922 of record CM026074.1, read on the forward strand.
TTAAAAGGCCATCTCATTAAAATTAAACTATTTGGACATGTGCAGAGACTAAATATTGTCTATTGTTTGGAAAATTTGTGTGCAAAAATTGTAGGAAATTTTATTTGTATGTTAAAAAAGGATTATATCTGCACATTACTGAAAGATCAGTAAGTGATTTTATTGCACTTGGCATCTATTAAATGATGGCATTTAGCTCAACCACATGTTGACTTTGACGATGCTGTGAAACACTCTGCTGTGTCCCTTGTCTCCTTGGAGGATTGTGCCAGAGCGTTTAAAGACAAAGACAATAAAAGATTCATCCAGGCCAGTGTTAAAGAGGGAGAGATCATTATGCTATGAGAAGAATGGGGAATGAGCCCTTCTAATGATTAATTCACATGTGAAATATTTTCATTTAACAGTGTGCTCAGAAACACTGCGGTCAAATCACATACCCCAGAATGAATAATGTAGCCCTAATTCTGGGGGGATGAATTGCATGTAGCACAAGCTGAAATAAAAATGGCTTAACTCATCTCCAGTGTTGAACAAGTGACAATGAACATGAAGGTTATTCATGAAAATCAAACACACTGCTGGTAATTCATTAAAAACCAAGGACAGTGAAATTGCAAATTGAATGTCAAATAAGCCTCTATTCCATACCTCAATTCATTTTTCATTCTCTGACGTGTGGGTAACTGATACAGAAAAAGGGAAAGAAAACATGTGGAACAATACCAAATTCTGGCAGACACATATAGATTTTTATAACATGATTTATATAGCTTGGTATGAGATGATGTTATACAAATTTCCCGACACACTATGGTAGGCAGTGGACAAAGTAAACATTTGTCCTTTTTTATTACTGTAAGCACTTTCTCTAGCCATCCATATCTCCAAATCTAAGTGAAAAATGTTAAAGAAAGAAAAAAAAAACAGTATAAATAGAAACAAAAAAATAATGTTAACATCCTGTCATGTTCACTGGTCGAGAAGGTTTTGGCATGGGAATGCTACAAGTCTAATGCATGGTATGTGCCTGTGATTCCCCACAAGCCACAGAGCCACCACATGATCTTTTGCCGTGTGGGAGAGGAGAAGAGTGGAGGCTGACACACTGCATCATAACGAAAGGTAAAGGGTCAGGCTGCCTGGAGACTGTGGACGACCAAATCGGCAGGTTTTCAGGATGCATTTATCAGCAATAGCCAGTACAACACATCCTTGTGTTACTGTATGCTGATAATGTAATGAAAAACATGGAGTTCGCAGTCAACCGGACGTTTTTGGACAGATTAATGTTCAAGAATCTGTCTACATCAATACGAATAGATTCCAAAACCAACTTCTTTTTCATTTCCACCTCTTCTCCAACTGAGGAAATTTTCAGCAAGTAGAGTTAGAAGTTGTAAAACCTCAGTCTACTCCACTAAAGGCTGATTTTGCACATGTAAAATTGAAGCAAATACTTTCAGGCTTTGTCTATTTATTGTAGTGCCATAACTGCATTTTCTTACAGTAATCTAGGAGAAGACTACAGAAAACTATGATAAAATGTCCGAAGTGCAAAGAGGGACAAAACATCCCTCTGATAGAGACAATTTTTTTCAAGGTCAGTGTGAAATGTCCCTTGGCAGACTGTTCCATTTCATACCTGACTTTTTCTGCTGCAAAATGATCAAAACTACAAAGCTACGAAATGGCAGAGCAGCAACCTGACCAGCTTCATCTACAATTTGGTGGTAAGTTTAATGCAGAAAAAGAAACAGGAAAAAAGGCAACGTGCTGCTCTGCTGTCTTTACCAAAACAAAAAGTGTAATTTATCTCCACATTTACGGAGCAATTTATCCTCTCTTCCTGTGAACAATGACTAAAACTGCAGTAACAACTTCTGCACACTATAAATACATTGTCGAAAAGCAGCAAATTGTGTTTTTGTCATTTTATACCCAGAATTAGAATCTTAAATTAATACAACATTGCAAATATCGTAGAGGCAAATGAACATAGCACAGATAAGTTAATTTTGTCAATAAAACCTGTCCTCTTTGCCCAATCAGCCTCAGGCACAGAGAGGGCAACAGTGAGCAAGGGTGATGGGAGATTGGTGTATGATGAACACCCCTTCATCCAAGACACAAAACAAGGAATTATGAATTAAAAACTACAAGAGGGCAACAAGCATTAATGGGGCACAAATTATTCTTAATATCCAAACTAATTAGTTTAGTACAGTATCAACACATGTAAACACTGCAGAATCAGATTTTAGTTTCAGCTATAATGTGAAATCAGCTCGAAGGATACAATTTTTACACCTCTACATAACTTACTGATTTAAAAAGTCCATCTCAGACATGAAAACTTTCTTGACACAATAATATGAGTTGTATGCATCTTCCGCCTTTGAGATGAAAATTAATATTTAGATTATGAGGCAAGGACCACTGCTATTTGGCACAAAAACAGTGCAACTGTTACCACCTCCTGCATTACTTTATTATTATTTTTTAATAAATAATTAAGTTATTATTGTATGCAGGAACGGATAATTACTGAGAGGAAAACATTACTATACAATATTTATCCTCAAACTGAAGTCTGCTGAGCAAAACATTATCCATTTGGTGTCAGTATATGACGTTGACTGGTAAAGTAAGTGCTGGTTATTATTATGAAACCTGTCAATGAAGCTATGAGCTTTAAGCTTTACAACCTGTATTGAGTTTTCAAGTTTTTATGATTTAAAAAAGAAAGGAAGTAATTCACTTACTCTTTCCTACTAACAGAGTTGGCAAATAAACATTGCCCATTGGCTTCGCTAGCAAAACTTGGTTGCAAAAGCACTGATGAAGCCACTTTTAAGTAATTTAATTGATTTTTTTCATGTCCTTTTTTCCTTTATGACCATCTTAGAATTAGATGAAAACAGTGAAACCTGGCTCCAAATAGTCCACAGTGATTACAGATTCTTTTAAACAGATTAAAAACAAAGTATGCATATTTTCGTCTCATGAACTCGATGCATCGTTATACACAAACAAAGCCTGAATTATGGTGAAGGAAAAAAACAAGCCACAGCTGTTTTATTTTCCAAATCTTCTGTCATCATTATTGCCATCAAAGAAATCTAATAAATGTATAAATGTGTAAAGACAATGCCTTTTTTGTTTTTCTTTTGTTTTTGTTTTTTTTTTTACAAAGAACATATTTTGCCTCTCCAAATGGTGAAGAAGATTTAAACTGAAGCAAAAAGTAATAATGTCTAACATCATGATTTTAACATGACTTGCCAAAGTCTCTCGTCTGCTATAGTTGCTCAAAACTCCTCCACCTAAAGCTAAAGTGACAGGATGCAGGTTTGAAGAACTTGGATGCATTATTCATTGGAGACATGTGCTCAGAACCTCACCAATCATCAGCTAGCTGTACAGCATGGCAGTCTTCCCAGCAGTAAAAGCTTCTCACGTTAGGAGGCGTCATGCAGATTAACTGGGTCAAAATGGTCTCTGTTGGTTTAGAAACATTTAAGAAAGCCAGGAAAGGTAGAAAATGTCAGTGAGCCATTCAGCATGCTGTAATCACATCAGCTGTATGACATGTGATAATAAGATGTGAATGGATGTTTGTTTTGGCTTTACAGGTATCTGATGGTTCTAGCTGTGCAGTATGACAGGCACCGTTATATATCTCAGAACCTTAAGAATTAAAAGACAGAAAAGACTCTCACGGGGATGCAGAGAGAATTTTTAGCTTATTTTATGTGAGTATCAGTGGTATTGTGCATGAAAAATATATAATGTTCTTTTCTATGAGGTTGGAGGTGCCAAATAAATAAATATAAATAAATGTCCCCATTGAGGAGGAGTGAAACACTGTTCTGTCAATCAGATTCAACTCATGCAGGCCTTTTATTTTGAAATTGCTGATTTGTACAGCATTTGTCTCCTCGCTGCCTCTGGCAAACGCAGAACTGCTCAGGAACAATTGGATTCATTTAAGATTCACAGAAGATTCCATGCCTGCAGAGTTTTACATTTGTATGGAAATGAAGAGATGGAATCTGGTGGCAGTAAATAGTCTGTCCAGAAAAGGATTATTTCTGCTCTTATTCTTTTTTCCAAAGTCAGCAGAAAAGTTTCTGTTTCGTGATTTAGACTTAAAAATCTATAAAAAACTGAATCTTTAAAAAAAAAAATAAATAAATAAAAATTCCTCATAGATGATGCATTTTTTTCAGTACCATTAATACCTCTTTTACTTTCGTTACATGAAAACACAGGCTTAAATGCACACAAAGTACCACATAATTGTGACTGGCCACCACAGAACCATGTACAAGTCTCCCCAGGGCCATTTTGTGTTATTAACAGATTCTGAAAGTGCAGATTCAAAGTCTTCCAATGGTGTCAAACACATAGAAATAAAAAATAAATAAAAATAAAATAAATAAACTGAAGAAGACATGGCCATTTGAATGTTGGCACACTACAAACAAGATCAGGGAGAAAACAACCTTCAAAGTTTCAGAAGAATTGGTCCCTAACCTGATCACCTTCCTGGGGGTGTTAACAAAGAGTGTTCATTTACATTACTTTGCAGTAACCCCATCTCCCAGCACCGACTGTCAACTAGCAATGGGACTTATGGCTCTTTGAAGTGAACCAGGATCCATTTACTTTAAATAGCTGTTCAAAAGAGGCATTCAAATGATCCATGTTTGAAAATGTAAATTTTTTTTAAGAACAAGCAATTTTATTCCGAATATAATTGTATATTAATTTTGAGAAACCTGTTTTTATGAGTGAAATTCACAAAAAAATTAAAAATAATCGGAATTAAGAAAAAATAATATTTATTTAAAAGGAGCAAAATAGAACCACAGTATGTTCTTGCAGAAAAAAATGGTGACGTATAAATAGAGGAAAAAAGTGGACTTGAGTTGCTTTTGCTGAAACAAAAGTCACCTTCTGCACCATTAAATATAACAATTATCCATCCCTTTCTTGTATTGGATTTATTTGTCAAATAAATAAATAATAATAAATTATTTTTAAATTAAATAAAAATTATAATAGCTGTTGCAGTGTGTGCAGAGCATTACAAGCAAGCAAAGCTCTTACTAAATAAGACTCGAGTCCCATTGTTCAGAGTAAAGAGTCGTCCCAATGAATCGGATCGCTCATGAACGTCACATCTCTATTCTCAACAGGTATGACTAGGAAGGTGTGCAAACAAAAGTGAGCTTTTGTCTGCAAAAAATATATTTCTAGAAAGGCCTGGCAAAAGAGAGCTTTGTTAACTCAGTAGAAATATATATTTTCAGAAGTTTTCAGCTTTTGTTCCATTTTCTAATAAGGCTGTGAGCTTCTGTTTTGTAAGTCTTTGTCATGGAGTCATCTGTCAACCTTGAACTTTAGTGGAATTAAACCATGCCTAAATACTTTGTTTCAAGGCTGGCCAGGGAACGTCTTGGGATTCCCCCAGGTAAGTGGAAGATAACAAATACAACATGTTAGACAATGTTTTCTTTCAACACGAATAAAGCACAATGTAGATACCGGTAATTTTTACTTTAGGTGTTACAGCTACTAGATGCAATTGGTCAGCGCCCCGCACATCACTGCTCACCCGCTGGGTCAATATCATATCACACTCATTACAACCACAGCAGTGCACCCCAGGCCGGGCAGGCCTGGGGTGCCCATTACATTGGGCACTGTAAGCAGTGCCCATTACATTGCCCTGGGGTGCACTGTATTGCACTGCATTGCCCTGTATTGAGCTTCATCCATGTTGCCATCAAGTCTGAGCAGCTCTCACCATGTGGAAATGATGTGTTCAGGTTGATGTGTGTTTTGCATGAAGGCCAGAATGCTCAATTTTGGCCTCATCTAGCCAAAGCACCTTCCTCCAAATGTTTGCAGTGTTCTTTACAGAGTTTGTGGCAAACTTTAAATGGGATTTCTTATGGCTTTCTTACAAAGTTCCATTTAATGGAAGTCCTGGGCAATAGTTATTTTATCAACAGTTTCACCTACCTGACCAATGAATTTCTGCAGCTCCTTCAGAGTTAACATGGGCCTCTTGGTGACCTTTCTGATTAATGCTTTTGATTCTTGCCCTGTCAATGTAAGTGGACATGTTTTTGCATTTTTGCATAAATTCCATATTTATTTTGATTTTTGGATGATGGATTGAACAGTGCTGATTTTCTAAGCTTGAGATAATGTTTTAAACACTATCTCTGCTTTAAACTTCTTCCCATCCCTGACCTGTTTGGGGTGTTCTTTAGTTTTCATGGTCTTGTTCCTTCACCAATGTTCTCTAACAAACATCCAAAGCCTTTACACAACACCTGGAATTATACTGAGATTAAACTGCACAACCATGTAGTGTAAAAAGACTTAAAAACCAAGGCATCGCATGGCGCAGTGGTTAGAGCGGGTGCCCTGTATACAGAGGTTACAGACCTCGACGCCGCCATCCCAAATTCGAGTCCCGTCCTCAGTACTTTTGCCGCATGTCTTTCCCCCCTTCTCTCTGCCCCCTTCCTGTCAGATTACTTTCAAATAAAACCCCTTGAGCCAAAAAAAATTATTTAAAAGAACTTGAAATCCATTTACAATTTTCCCTTCAGTTTAAGGTTCAACTGCTTTGTGTTAATCTGTTAAATAAAATGCCTATAACATTCATAACAGTTTTTTTGGGTTCATCTTTATAAAATTTGAAAAGTTCAAGGAAAAATTCACTTGCAAATAAGCATTGTGCTATTTCATGCTTTTAGCAGAGACTTGCAGCAGTCAGTCACTACTTTTGCAAATAGAGCTCGATCTTCTGCTAGTATACAATTTCATCCTTCTAAACAGCACCGGTGGGCCTCATCAATGCTCTTGATAGTGATATTTACTTAGTGATATTTATTTCCAACATGGAAAAAAAGCTGTAAATAAATGCATGTCTTTGCCAGGAACCCTACAGCTGTGCTGTATCTGAAAATATAACACAGTCAACTATATAAATTATGGAAGACAACAACACAGTTTCCTTATCACCTCCCATAAATCGTTGTATTACAAATACAACAGCATGCAGCAGCTTCTGCTGATCAAGCTTCTCAGTACTAATTGTACCATGAAGACAAGAATATATCTCTATAAATCCATTTTCATTACCTCTCATTGTGATCACTCTTGCCTTGAGTACATTTCTGGGGAAATTTCTTTCATGAGTCTGCTTTCGGCATCCCAAATAGTGAGTCAATGTCACAGTGACCTCCTCTCATGTTTCCTTTTAGTTCTGATAAAACACATCAGTGTTTCTGCAACATAACGTTGCCAGGATACAGAGAAAAGTAAAGGTTAACTTTGATGCTTGCGATTGCGATTAGAAAAGAAAGCACTTGCTCACATACTGCTGAGGCTGAAACATGGTTTAGTTCAATGTACAACTAAATGTCCAACAGAGTAAAAAGGAGCTTGTAAAACATTTTTGTATTCAGCTGCAGTATTTATCTTTACAGAAGTGTAAGTTCAGGCTGAGTTGTATAGTCTGTGGTTGGAGTGAATGTATGACTCAGAGCTAATACAAATGAATTGAGCTGAAAGACAAGTGAAGATGTCAGTGCCAAAGGCGTAACTAATGGCAGAGGGACTTTTTTGGACAAAAGTTGGTTTCTGAACATGTAAATGGGCTGTTTTCATGCCTGAACGGGGTGTTAAGTTGCTTTTTAATCTCCAAATGCTCTCTTGGAACAACTCTACAGTTTGTGGAGCAGTGCATAAACAGCTGTGTTGGATAAAAATTCAATTATTCCGACATTTTCCTCCTATCAAATCCAGATGGAGCCTAAAGACACCGCTTATAAAAGCAGAGCTATTGCGAATGAGATGTTGTAGCAGCACAGTGTAGAGTGGCTGAGTGAGAGCTGCAGCCCTTTCCTCCGTCTCTGAACCGGTTCCTAACAGGATGAGTTTTGAAGCGTCACCCGTGGAGGCTCAGCAGTAATTGAATTGAGTTGCATCTAATCTCATTGCCCAGCTTCTTTGGTTGCCTGACTCTCATTAGGCTTCAATACAAGACCTCCATCTCGCTTTCTTTCTTTCTCCCTCACATCCACTCATATCTTATAGCTAATCTGCACTAACTCTGGAATTCAAAGAAATACTCTAATCCCACTAGTCATGCACCTCAGCATTAGCTGAAACATGACATTCAGGTTCAGAGACACAACAACGCTAGTCGGTCATTTTGTACTCACCATTACATCATACATCATCATTACATGGTTATCACTTGCCTTTCAATAACCCTAAGTCTAGTAATCTAATGAAATAGCTTAGAAAATATGGTGCTTTGTAAAAATTATCATAACCCTTTGACATATTTTGTCAAATTACAACCACAAACTTCAATGTATTGTAAGGTTTTTAAAGTGGGCAGAACTTTCACATTTTTTCATAATTATAAAATCTAAAAAGTGTTGTGTTCCATTACAATTGAAGCCAGGTATTTACATACACTTGATAAAAAGACAGATCCATTCAAATTGGATGGAGAGCATCTTTGAAGATCAATTTTTAAGTGTTGCCATAGATTCACAGTTAGATTTCAGTATGGAATTTGAGTGGGCAATTCCAACTCTTAATATGCTTTGATTCACAACCTGTGGCTGTATGTTTAGGGTTGTTGTCCTGCTAGAAGGTGAAACTCTGTCCCAGTCGCAAGTCTTTCGCAGCATCTAACAGATTTTTTCCCAGGATGGCCCTGCATTTAACTCCATATACAATATCTTTCCATAAATTCTGACCATTTTTGCTTTCCCTGCTAAAGAAGACCAGCAGACTGTGCTTCTACTCCCATTTCTCATCATGGGGATGGTGTGTTCAGGAGGATGTCCAATGTGCTGCCCCACAGATAGCATTTAGGCCAAAATTGTTCAATTTTGGTTTCCTATGACCAGATCATTTTCTTCCACATATTTGCTCTGTTATCTACATGGCTTGTGATAAACTGCCAATGGTGCATCTTTTAGTTTTTTGGAATGGTTTCCTTTCTTCTACAATGGCTAGATTTGTAGAGTTCACAATTTAAAGTTGTCTTGTTCACAGATTCTCCCACCTGAGCTGTGGATCTCACCATTTGCTTTTCTATTATATTGTATGTTTATTGTGTCCCCTACATGAGTTGTGACAAACTTGGGTGACATCCAAAAGCAGTTGATTCCACTGGATTTTATTTATATGAATCAGAGTATAGGGGCTGATTATAACTTTCACTCATTTTTTTATCTGTAAAAGATGTTTGAAAACCAGATGTCGTTTTTCTTTCACTTCACAATTATGCACCATTTTGAGTTAATCTGTCACATAAATTCCCAATAACATACAATGAAGTTTGTGGTTATAATATGACAAAATGTGAAAAGGTTCAAAGGTTCTAAAAACTTCAAAATGTGCTGTATAAAGAAATTAGTCCAAAATACCCAAAGTGTGTTACTCAAGAAATAAACTGATTCACAATCCACTAAAACCAGCAGCCGAAACCAAATATTCTGAACCTACTTATGAAGGATAAAAATCTAAGGGGGGCACACAGACATGGAGCCATCAGTAAATGTGGTAGCTCTCTGCTCTAATGTGCCAATACTCTGGTAAATGGGGATTTCTGGCAACCTGAAATGCCTTGTTGAGCGCTGTCCCTGGTTTCACGTGGAATCAGAAGCAACTGAGCTGAAAGCACAGAGATAACGTTTTGTAAATGTAGAGTTGGCTTGATACATCATTGAAGAGAGATGGGGACTCTGCTTTGCAGATGTAATGCTATTACAATCCTCCCATAAAAGATCTGTTACAAAGAAAAGAAAGAGAAAAACGATCAGTGAGAGATGAACTCTACATGCACTGTGTGCAAACCATTTACCTCTGCTGGTATAAGGCCAAATGGATGGCTTTCTTTGTTTGCTTTTGTCTTGGGCTTTGGAAATGGATCTTTTATATTTCATTTCATTTACAGTTGTTTAGTGGCAGAGAGAACATCTTTAAACTCGGACTAACAACTCACTTTGAAACAAGTTAAGTTTATTTCTATAGCACATTTCAGCAGCAAGGCAGTTCAAAGTGCTTCACATCATAAAAACATCAATCAAGTATACAGCAAATCATCGAAACCATCAAAATCATTGAGCAAAGTCATCAAAATTATCTAGCAATTACACATGAAAATCATCAAAATCATTGGGAAAATATCAATACATCAAAATCATAGGGATCATCAAGCAAATATAGTTCAAAAATATTGTTCAATGATCCACTAACTTTATGTAACTGATTTACATTCAAACTTCCACCCTTTGGAGAACCAAACTTATTCGGATTTGTTTACAGATTTATGGTCCAGACTACTAATCAAAGGCAAATCTAAACAGGTGGGTTTTCAGCCTTGATTTAAAGGCTGATTTAAAGGAATTTAGTGTTTTGGCTGTTTTGCAGTTTTCCAAATTAGTGGTGCATAAAAACTGAAAGCTCCATGTTTGGTTCTGGTTCTGGGGATGCAGAGTAGACCAGAAACAGAAGACCTGAGTGGTTTGACACAACGACAACAGGTCTTTAATGTATTTTCGTGCAAAGCCATTCAGTGATTTATAAACTAACAAAAGTATTTTAAAGTCTATTCTCTAAGCTACAGGGAGCCAGGGCATGCAGATATTAAATAGGAGGGGTCCCGTCATTGCAGCACTGACTAGACAATTTTTTTGTTTGGTGAGAATTTCAATAAACCTTAGGAGAAACATTTGTGAAGCTATCTTCTTAAATTAGCCACTCCCAGAGTCATTAAGGCATAAGTGGATGTAAAGGCCAAGGTAATACATAAGATGAGAAAGAAAAACTGAAAAAAATTTATTAAAAATAAGTCACAAGAAGGTTGTTAACACACCTCTTAACAAAGTATTGAGTAACTCAGTCACTTACAGTCCCATAATATATACATCATTGGTATGAATGCTATTTTCATTTCAGTTTTTCAATTATTTATTTGGATCCATCTTTTTGTTTCAGTTAGAACAGACAATAAATACATTGACAATGAAATTGACTGAAATGGTTAACTATTGTAGATTTTATAAATTTATCAACATTTTGTATTAACTGTAATCAGTTATTTTAACTGATGTATGTTATGTATGCTAAATATGTCATTTGTCATATATTTTAATGGTTTCTATTGTATGATGTGTACAGAAATAGTATCTGGGTGTAAAGCTCAGGTAATGGGGATACTAAACAATAAACAATACATCAAACAATTAAATAATTTAAAGAAGCAACAACTGGGTGCATAGTTTACATATTTTCAAAAGGGTTGGGGTCGGGATATTGCATAAGATTAATGTGAGCCTGCTTTATCCACTCCAAGACCAGTTTTGGAGTGTGTCTGTAATCATTGCTCTGTTCAGCTGTGGTGGATTTAAAGAATTTTGAAGTCGTCTTCCATCTTTATCATTTCAGCTACCATACAACACACCACTGGCAGCAAAATCTAATGATGTCACTCTTCATCTCTTCTGATAATAATAAAAAGAAAAATCTCTAGACCCAACCTTAGCCCTGCAACAACACCCCCCCCCAAAAAAAAACAACAACTGTGGACTGTGTATAAATGCCAGGCCCATGCTGAAACTAAACATTTTTTAAATAAACTCTACCAGTTCTGCTGAAAATATACAGTTAAAATTATGCCTGAAGCTTATTAATGGTCACAAAAACAGTAGAACTGAGGTACAATTTGCTATGGGACACTTACCAAAAACATAGGGTGGTGGTGTATGCATATATTTTAGCCAATATGTATAGTTTTGAGGCTGTGCAGAATTAAAAAAAAAAAAAAAAACATAAAAAGTTTAGATTTCTTCACATCCTTAGCTGCTAAAGTTGTATGTTCTATAGTCATTCCACCCTCACAACTAATTTGAATCAGGTCCTATGTCTGCAAATTATTACAACTGCATTTCAAGATCCCTTGATATCACACATCTATGCAAAGTCCTAAGAGCTATATAAATGATGTAAAATTGATGAATTAGATGAAAATTGCAATCATTTGTAAATAAAATCATAAATCTAAGAGGAAAATTATAATATCTAAATTCAACCAAACATCACAAAACTGTAACATATAGGGAAAAGAAGTGTAAAATTCCTAAATTTCCCTTCAGGTTTCATCTCTTACAGTCCCACCTCATATCTTAAGCCATAATCATTCAAAATATAAGAAATAAAGGATTGAAATATTTCATTCTATGTGTAATGAATCTATACAAGAATTTCACTTTCTGAAATATCAAACTTTTTCACAATATTCTAATATTTTGAGACGTACCTTTACTTGCATTTAGTAGATTGATATTTCTTCTCTTGAGTTCACAGGAATCTACACTTTAAAGTGTAACATTAAACAGAAGCAGTCAGATTGTGCCCGTTGTCGTCAGACTACCCTCACTAACGCAAAGAAGTCTGAACCAGCTCTCCGTTCAAATTGATTTATTGATTTGATTTATTATTATTTATTTAATCTATTTAATTTCCCTTTGGGATAAATAAAGTATTTTTGAATTTGAAATCATGAAACCCAAAAGTTATATTAAAACTATCTAATTATCAAATCTGGCCTTATTTCTTACACTTGTCCCCACCCTGGGATTACAGCATCTCATATCCCTTTAACGCTGCAATAGACAATCAGAGCTCCTCTCTGTATCCTCATAATACTCTAATCAAATTTAAGAAAGAAAGATTCTCAATGACTGTTCAAAGGATTACATTCTACATTAATCTGGAAAGAATAAAACTTTCTAATTATTCATTATCAATGATAAGTAAATAGTATTTAATCATAAAACATGATGAGAATGTTCTCTCTTAGAACGCACACCCATACAAACTTCCCCAAATACTTCAACATTCAGGAAGCTCCAACTTTCTCAATGCTCCATCAATGCTCCGTCGCCATGGAGAATCTCCAGTTCATTTTCACTCAAGATCCACACACAACAAAGCAGCTACTACTACTACTACTCATTAAACTGAATCAAAACATTGTCTTACTGTTAGTTCTTTTGATTAAGGGGGCGGGGGGCATGTCGAATCTCAGGTACTTCAACAATTGATATCCTAATGTTGTTTGAAGAAGATATTTGTGTCATCTTAAAAGACAAAATCATAAAAATACATGAAACCTCCTGTATGTGCATGTGGGGGGAATCATTGAAAACATATTGCCAAAATTTAAAAGAAAGGATTCCTAGCATAATTTCTAGAAAAAGTTACCAATAGTAGCTCAAAACTATGCTGCCAAAGCTTCAATCCATGACTTACAGTAGGACTATAACCAAAACAGCTTCTATCCAAAGTGTTGTTCTAATCAACAAGACAGCCACTGTAAAATCAAACAGAAGCAGCATGCTGTCTTATTCTTTTACATGTGCAGGAGAGACAAGAAGAGCACTTTTCCCTGGTGAAAATCCACCCACAGACTTTTGGGGGCTCCTCAATCCTTCCCTGCCAATTTTTGTTCCACCTCACTAACTACAAACTACGCCACACTTGTGTTACATGCAGACGTGCATGGATATAGACAAACAGACAGAGATGTGTATGTGTTTGTTGGAAGGGACTAATTAGGTTCTGCTCTGAAGTCTTAGCGTAGCTGAGGCACAAAGAAAAATTTAAAAGGAGAGGAAGATTTTTTTGTTGTTGTTTGAAGTGATTATGTTATTTTGTTTACTCTTTAGGATTATATATACATTTGTTCTTTCAAAGAAACAAATTGGCCCTGTGGCATACAGTAACATCAAAGCAATCAGCCTTCTCTATGGCTGCTTCAAGAAAAGACCAGCACACTTTGTTATAATGAAAAAAGGAAGCTCCCAGCTGTAATTTCATGGCTGCTGAAGCCAACAGTGGGCAGGTGGTAAAATAGCTTTATTCCAGGTTCAGTGAAGAGGACACTGGAAAAACATAGAGGTTTATTGTGTGCTTATTCTGACAGACGGTGGCTCTCACATCATGGTTTTTTTTTCTCAGTTACAGGTGCTTGACTCACAGTTTTTCAAGAGGTTACTGAATTAGATGGTTGGCTCTGCAGCTTTGACACTGTTTATTGGGCTGTCACTTTGGCAGTGATACCGGTTTATGTGTGCAAAATAAAAAGAGAAGGTGAATGCCGGTGATGCATCGCTTCATCTATATTTCTTTAATATTGTTTTTCTAGTGCATTTTATGGCTTCTCTGATGTGCCCTTTCTTGTCAGCATGTCCAAACTGATTTATTCTCCTGATGCATGCATAATTTAGTTGTTACGAATTCACCATGAAGGAGAAGTTCACTAAAGCACAAAAGGCTTGTGTGTGTCTGTGTCGCAGCTGGGTGCAGCTGGGGTGCTATTATTGTTGTCGAGATGGGACCTGAGTGTTGAAGAAACAAAGTGTGTATAATACAGACACGGCTGCAGTAAGCGGCTGGAATTCACACTTATTATCTGATATCGGGAGCAAAAAGGATAAATCACCCATTTTGGAGGAGAGGGTTGCACTTGGTGAGAAATTATTTGTGTGAAATATGTCAGGGCGTGAGCAAAATAACTTTTATAACAAATAAGAAAAGCAGAAAACATGCTGATGATTTACATTTTTGTGAAAGTCGTGTGAGTTTTAAAGTGAAGTGAGGTGATAAAAAAAACTAAAAAACAAAAACAAAGAGCAGAGTAGTATTATACAATCTAAATTAACCCCGCCAATTCTGCTAAGAATATACAGCACTTTGATACCCTTAAATAAAATCTAGCACAACAAACTGCTATAGGGAGTTGCTTAATTAATTGATAGAGTCTATCTGTATGTAACTTAATCTCAGTATAAATGCAGCTGTTCTGTGAAGGCCCCTTAGATGTTTGTTAGAGAACATTACGGAACAAACAGCTTCATGAAGATCAAGGAACACAGCAAACAGGTCAGGGATAAAGTTGTAAGAAAAAAGTTAAAAGCAGAGCTGGTTATAAATCAACAGCATAAGTTTTGAGCATCCTTCAGAGCACCCTTGAATCCATTCAACAAAGTGAAAAGAGTATGACACAATTGCAAACTGACCAAGACATGGCCATCCACCAAAACTGACAGGCCAGGCAAGGGGAGAATTAATCAGACAAGCAGCCAAAAGAGCCATCTTAACTCTGGTGGAGCTGCAGAGATCAACAGAGAACTTTTTAGCAGTATAACTACCAGTTATGCACTCAACCAACGCTTCCTTTATGTAAACAGTGGCAAGAAGAAAGTCACTGTTGAAAGAAAACCAGAAGAAGTTGCATTTGCTGTTGTCACAAACTATGTAGGGGACACACTGAGGAAGGTGATATGGTCAGATGGAACCAAAATATAACTTTCTGGCTTTTATGCACAAGACTGAGTGGTAGAAAATTAACACTGCACATCACCCTCAACATATCTTTAATTATGCTGACACACACTGGAGGAGGAATGCCAAACCACATTAATCTAATTAAAAATCAAACTTCATTTGGGTTGCCATCTAAAGCATTCAGGAGATAAGCAGGATCCATTTATTGTTGGACTCTTTTGAGGAACAAAGGCAACCGTCTCTAGATAGCCAATTAGAGGGGATGCTAAAGGATGGGGAACAAAGTTCGCTATTTACTCCCACCTGACCCATATGTCTTTCAATCCTCCTCTCTCTTGTACTGTAGTTTCGCAGGAAGCATTGAGTTTTAAAAACCTCTTTTGTGCAGAGGATCATAAAAGCTACACAAAATCAAACGAACTACTTGTGGTCATCCTTTCATTCAAAAGGCATCCTGTCCCTTTTGGTCGATCACTGTTGCAGGATTCATGTTTTGTCTGCAAGCATCTGTGGAAAGTAACAAGGCTTCTAGTTCAAATAAAAAAAGTTTTTCACTTCAGTTTGACATCTCAGAATTTAGCAGCTATGTAACATGTATAGTGATGTAAATAAGTATTTGCCCTTTACACATTGCTTCTTTTTTTTCCTTTTTGTCTTGCTAAAATGTCTCAGGTCATCAAACTAATTTTAGTTTCAGACAAAGATAATCAGAGTAATAAATGTATAATAAAATGTATTTTTAAATGATTACTTCATTTATTGAGAAAAAACAGCTGTCCAAATCAAGCTAATCCTATGTCAAGAAGGAATTGTTTTCATTCAGCCACACAAGAAGGTTTTGGAGTACAAATGCCTTATTTAGGGCCGTTCCACAGCATCTCATTCAAATTTCAATCCTGGCTTTGACTAGGCCACTCTGAAATTTGTATTTAGTTTTTCTTGAGCCATTAAGAGGTGGAATTGCTGGTTGCTTGTGCTTCTGTCCCAATGATCATTGTCTCACTTGATAACATAAGTTTCCTTAAGCTTAAGTTCCCAAACTAATGGCCAGACATTATTCTTCAGGATCTTATGATCGACTAGAATCTGTTCTGCAATTAACTACAACAAATCATCCAGATCCTGAAGCACTAATGGAACCCCAGATCATCATACTACCACCAACATGTTTGACTGTAGGTATGATGTTCTTTTTCTGAAATGCTATGTTAGTTTCATGTCAGATACAATGAGATTAACATCTTCCAAAAAGCTCTTCTTTTGTCTGATCAGTCAGGATAACATTCTCCCAAAGGTCTCGAGGGTCATCAAAATATTTTTCACAAATGTGAGATGGCCTTGTTCAACCCCTTGAAACTTTCCCATGTATGCTGTTTTTGGATCCATTCTTTTTGTACTTTTGTTGAATCATGAACACTGACTTTAACTGAGCCAAGTGCAGTGTGAATTGCCTTGAGCTGTTGATCTGGATTTTAATGTGACCTTCACAATGAATCATTAATGAACTATTGGAAGAGTTGTGGCAGGAAGGTTCAGCACTATTCCATGATTTCTCTATTTGTGAATAGTGGATCTCAGTGTGGTTCAACGACGTAGAAACAGACTCATAGATATCATGGACCTTAATTGTCATCTGTTCCTGAACTTATTTAAATCTGGACATAAGTTGCTCTGGAGAACTATTAGCCTACTTCATGTTTTAAGAAAGGTCCTATTTAATTTTTTTTAAATTACATCGATCTGAAAACTACTTTTTCACATTGGGTCAGGTTTGTTTAGGTTGCATTTCCACCTTAAAAAAAAAATGAAATCTTTATTTAAAAATATCTTTTTGTATTTTCTATGAATATCTTTTTCTCCTATTGAAATCAACATGTGTGACAAAAAAATGGCAAAAATATATATCTTTGAGAGCACTTTGATTAGCTATTTAGAGGTCTCACCCTCTTTTAAAAGATGACAAATCTGCTTGAAACTTGTGCTTTTGACCCATTCTGCATCTCTGAGCTATATTTATGTTGTCAGTGGAGGGTTTTTTTTCTGCTTCCAAGAATATCCCAAACATTTCTGCAAATTAGAAAATATGATTTGCAAAATTGTTTTAAGTTAAAGACTAGATATTCTAGTGTTAAAGGTAATGTAATTAGATGTTGTAAAACATGTAAATGGATGTGGAGGTTATTTGGGGAGTTGGAGCTTGAATAAAATCAAATTGTGGTCACGTCTTTTCTATTACAATCTTACCTACTCTAATACAGATATACAAATGGCTTTTTCATTTTACTTTACATTTAGTCTTTCCCTGCTTTTATTTCTTGTTTGTGCAAGTAATTTAAATACATTCCGTGCATGTTTAAACTGAACATCCAACTGCATTGGAAAAAAAAAAAAAAATCTCTACTTTTTCATTATGATCATTTATTTGCTGTTTTAAATAGCACAGAGTTATCATTCATTACATTGTGCAAATCCCAGATTGACTTGTTTGATTTGGGTTTAAGCAAAAACTGTTGTCTCGGAGAAAATAATGGAGCTTCTAACTTTCCACAGTGCTTCTTATATAATGCAAACACACTCCTCCTGTGCAAAGTTTGAAATGTGAACTTTTTAAACTGTTAACTTTATAGGGATGCTTGTAAAATATCTTTATTAGGTGTAGTATTTCAAATGCATAGATCAATTTGACAATAAGTGCTTCCTTACTCTGTAGACACCTACATGGCCATATAACAATTTATTGTTGTAATGCTAGAACGATGCTCTTAAAATTCCTGTTATCCATGCATCTTGTTGTTTCAGGTAAGTTCACTATAAAATGAAAAGCATGCTCTAAAAAACATATAAAAATTAAATTAAAATTAAAAATTAAATAAGGCAGAGATGGCAGAGCTTTGTTTTAATGATATGTTTTTCTCTAGGTTGAACTGTTACTGTTGAATGACAAAAGCATCTGAGTCATCTGAGCTTTCTGCACAACAGGCAGCTATGTGCTGAATCATTTTCCTATGAGCTTTGTCACATTCAGAGTATTGATTAGTGGCGGGAATGAGGAAAACAGAGGAGACATAGCTCAGCATTATTCTTAATTTGTCATCAGTGCCTTTTTGTGCCAAGTGATATTTTGAGACAAGCCCAAATCATTTTTTTCATAATACAACAGCAAATGAGAAGGTGGCATCTCCAGGCCTTTGCCAAAATATGACTGGAATAGCCCTCTGTTCAGTGTTATTTACACAGCATTAAAACCCACACATTCTCTCAAAAATATGCTGATTAACAATTGGCTGGCTTTATTCTGTGGCTTCATTAGCTGTGCAACACTACTAACTGTACAGGACACTGTTTACCATTTTTGAAAAAACAGAATGGTTTTTGCAACACTACATTTTTTTTTAAATTTTCTAATAAAGTAATATTCATAATATTATAATCTGATTACAGTAACACTATCAGAGGACTCAGGCAGTGACATTAGGTCTTAATTCTCACTGCTTCATTGTTACCAAGGGTTCAGGATTAGAGTGGCCTACAAAGGTATTAATACCCCTGGAACTGCTACTTTATGTTACAACCACAAATGTCAAAATATTTTAGTGGGATATCTGTGATATATCAACACAATTTAGTGCATTATTGCAACGTGGAAGGGAAACACATGTTTTGTAAAAATATTTTACAAACACAAATCTCAAAATTGTGGAAAATTGAGTCAATGCATTGTGTATTCACCCTTTGCTGCATTTACGGCAGCAAGTCTTTTAGGGGTACATCCATTCTATCTTCAGTTCTATGATGCATGTTAGCTATGAATATGGACTGGAAGGCTATAAATGAATTGCTCACTGAATATACAAAAGCTGCCTGACTCTGAATCTAAACCATTCCATTGCAGCTTTGGCCATTATGTTGAGGGTTCACATCCTGATGATAGGTGAACTCATTTCTCTCATAATCACCCTGTATTCAACTCCCCATGTGTTAGCTATTCACCACACACTCAAAGCCATTGCATAAACTTATACTTTGTCTTGGATTTTTGAAAAGAAAAATCCCCATGATTGTAGGAGCTATAAGGGAGAAAATAAGGGAGAAAAAATATATACTACATCTTAACAAAGTTTCAAGTAAAGCTTAGGGGGTATGTTTTAGTTGAGACTGTATTAGAAATATAGTGTCATAATTCTCATTAGTGTATTTCATTTTATATCAGCAGATGTCAGAGAAACTCTTTTCATGAAGTCTGGTATATTTCCAAGTTATTTTATTACAGTTTCCAAGTTAATGTCGTCGCTAGTGAGCAACTGAATATAGTTTGAATTTTCAAAGGAGGAGAACCGTTAAAAGCTAAGGTGAAATGTGGCTGTAACATTGAGACAGCAGTTGCTCTAATTTTACTGCAGCCTAATGTTAAAGAATTCCCAGCTAGGTTTTGTGAGTGCTTCCTTAAATACCCTCACACACAAATATTATGCGAGCAGGGATCCATCTGTTTTAATGTTTCCAGCCATTTGCCCCACGCTTAGAAAAAGTTCTTTTCATCAAAAAAATGCCTTTGAAAGGTTTTTTCTAGAGATAAAATAGAGTAAAATTAATTCTGTCATGAGTAAAATTTCATGACAAAATATAAAAAAGATGAGTTTTCATATGGTAGTTAAGAGTTATATGTTACCAAGTAAATTGAAGAAAAACAAAATCCTTTTTTGCAGTCTGTATAAGGAATTGAATTTGAGTATGTCTATGCCTCTAAGTACCAGAGGTTTACGTACACTCATCTGGGGCACGAATCTTACATTAGCACTGAATGGTGCTATTTTTTTTTTTTTTTTAGTCAACTGATAATACAATATACATCTTCAAGGATTTGGGTGGACAGTGGGTAATTTCACTCAAGCTTTTAGGTGTGATTTGGGAGGAGGAGCTTTTTTTTTTTTTTTTTTTGGCTCAGCACACTCTCACACCATGGCACTGTGAAACTAACCACTTTTCATCAATCTGAGGTGGGCAAATTAGGAAATAATTTTATTTATTTATTTTTTTTAAACAGCCCAAAATTAATATAGAGTTCATGCATATGATGAGTGTATACAAACTTCTGAATGGCTCTTTAGGATTAACTCATTTATGAATCTATTCTCAAGACAGATTTTTAAACAATGACTTTTTAAATTGTGTTGGCCCCATTTTCTACGCTGGGGCATGCAGCTTGTTTTCCAAACAAAAACAAAGCTCTATAAAGTTATGTTTTATTACACCAATAAGCAGATGTTGGATTAGGATTATGAGTTTGTGCATGGGGCTGACTATTTAAGACATCCTTAAGAAGTTAACAAAACACCCTGTTTTACAGCAAAGAGTAGATTAACCCACAGTTAATGATCATGAGTTGGATGCAGCTGAAGCAAAGACAACTGTTGTCAAAACGTTTAGTGAGAGGAGTGCTTTAAAATTCAGCACCAGTTTCTTCAAAAATTACTATGAGCTGTGGGACGTTGATATTCACATTAAGTGATCCGGAAAATTCAAATTTGTTTTGTGGTTGTCAAATAAACAGCACATACTCTGACCCCTTGTGATTTGTTTTGCAATTCATCTTTTTCCGAGCACTTTGCTGCAGTCGAGGAAGGAAAGGTTGAGACTGCTGTACAACAACAATCAGAGTGAGCACAAAGACATACACTTGGGGGGAGGGAGAAGACATAAGTGAAAGCTAAAAGCACATAAAGAAGAAGAATGGGGGTGGGAGGGGGGAGAATAAGGGAGAGTGACTCATAAATCAAGAAAAGGTGAGATTGCTGAATCAGGGTTGATTGTGCCTGGGAGAGACAATAAAGCCTGTAATCATCTGTCTCTGTTGCACAGACCTGGCAATTATCTGCCCATACCTGACCACAAAAACAGAAAGGGCAGGATCCATCTACCTTCACCCGATCACCCCATACCGCTCCAGTTTTTAGGGGGAAATATGACGATCCACAATGTGAGAGCAGAGCAATAGTGTTCCCCTTCACACAGGTATATGTAGAGAGAAAGAGTGTGGGAAGAGTTTTCTCCTGCTTATTCGTTCAGAGATGAATCAAAGGAGAGGGTGGTGATAGTTGCTTTGGATCTTTCATCTCCCTCTACCCACATGCATATTAACATACACACATAAGGAAGCCTGTCAATTTATTACCACAGATAAGAGGAGAGTAGCCACTTATTATGATGGTGTAATACTGCCTATGTAAGCTCCATTTGCTTCAGCAGCAGCTCTTCCATTGCGACGTCTGCTTTCAAACAGCTTTGTCATATTGGCATTTAGGATAGAAATTTCCCATCATTTCTCTCCAATATATATGAGCCTGAAGCATATGGACATCACTCTCTGACTGAAAGCACAGCACAGAGGGCTAAAAGCATTTTTTGCCTGTCCAATAACAGAGCTAAATGAATAGTGTGGCTGTAATTAATCTTTTCTATTGACTGAATAAAAACCCCTTGGTACTACTTAGCTGTTTTTTTCCTCGTTGTATTTTTCTCTCTAATAGGAGAGTTTGGAAAATAATTGCGAAGTTGCTGCCATTGTTGTGGATGATCAAATCTTTTATCAAACACAAATTAGAAGGCAAAAAGGAACTCAGGAAAAATGTATTTCAACAGGTGATTAGTATTGCACATCCTGAGCACAGGGTCATTTGCAGTTCTCATTTATTTATTTAATTCAATACTTGTGTTCAGCAAATCATAAATGTAGCCTCTCATGAAAAAGGACTGTGTTATATTAAGCTTTTTTTTTTTTTTTTTTTAATTTTACCACTGTCCTCTCTGAAGATCTTGTATATGGAAATTATTTTTCTAAACATATCCCCTCGATTTTTTTCCAAGAAACATTTTTGAAAAAAATAAGCATAAACAGCATTTTTCATAAAACAAGCAAATGAAAAAAGAGCAAAGTAATTACCTTTATTATAACTGGCAATAAAATATAGTGAGGTCTCACATTTTGAGCAGGGCAAAGTTCTAACATAAAACCTTAATTTTGTTGTTAATTTATTGTCAGTTGTAGTTTGATTTAACAATGGCATCAAAAATGTGCTGATTTTATACATTACCTGGAGAAAATGTCATCTAAGCAGGTGAGAATGAGACTTTTAAATAGCCACTAACATTAACTCAGTTTATGGTCATGCCATTCCTTTTCTCCAATTGTTCTTCAATAGCACTTCTCTTCCTAGTAGTTTCTATGAGAAGTTGGGTATCACAATTTGTTTGAACCTCTGAACATTCTGGATAGGGCTCTACAAAATATCTTGAAAATATTTTCATCGCAATATTAGTGTGTACAATGTTTATATCGCCAAGGACTGTTTGAAATGAAGCAATTGTTGGCTGATATATTCAAGGTGTTATGCACTTGCATCTTTCATGCTAATGTAAGATTTAGCCAGTTGGACATCGTCTCACCACTGCATATGTTCACAATGGACATGAATGACATTGCCCAAGATGCTGAAGGTCTCAAAGTGCAAGAAGCAAAGATGAGAAAGAGAGGAAAAGAAAATAGGCATATATCACAGCTGCTATTCTCATGGCAAAATTTACCAATATTGTCTGCACATCAAGGTGCATACATTTCCAAATCTTGCTACAGATTTCCACTCAGATTAAGGTTTACACTTTGACTAGGCCATTCTAACACATGAATATGCTTTGATCTAAACCCTTCCATTGTATCTTTGGCTGAGTGTTTAGGGTCATTGCCGTGTAGGAAGGTTAACATCCACCCCTGTTTCAAGTCTTACATACCCCCTGTACTGATTGCTCAACAGTAAACTAATAGCACAGCAAAAACCACAATGTGTGAAAGTCAATGAATTAGCAAGGAAGGTGGCTGTGTATGGATGTAAGAAGAATATTGTGACACAAATGTTGTGTCCTCATATTGAATAAAAGGGGGAGTGAAGAACTCCCCTTAAACAATGGAATTCGGGGTTTTACACTGAGATCTCAAGCCCAGCTGTCCTTAAGTGCCCAGCCATCTCCCAGTGCAGCAGCACAGATCTGGAAAATACATGTTTGTGTAGGAGCAGACTGTCATAGTTGCTAACGGCTTTTCATCCTGGATTACCCTATATTTAACTCAGATCAACATCCCATCAACATAGACCAGCTTCGCTGTAGCTCTACATGGTTGTCCTGGGTTCCATTCCCAGTCTCGGGCAATTTGCTGAATGTCTTTCCTCTCTTTCTCCTCCATGTTTTCTGTCAAACTACTTTAAAAATACTTTAAAAATATTTAAAACAGAAGTGTACACTGAGCAATATGCATTAAAATGTGTTTTAACTAGGTTCATACATTTTGCTTTGTATAATTAGACACCATTTAAGTATAAAACACAGAGAGAGAAAAATAACATAATAGTGTTGGGTTTTTTTTTATCTTAATGATAAGATTTTAATCTTATTTTTGTCTGTTTAACAAAGTCAAGTCAACATTTGACTAAAAAATACAGATTTAGAATTTGTGGATCAAACCGCACATTTCATTGCTTTGGGTATGTAGATTATATCAGCATGAAACATCTGACTACAGAGAAACAGATAAAATCATTTGAAAGACTTTACCACAATGTATTGAATGGTGTGCCAGTTTTCTGCTTCCTTCAGAGTTGGAGTCTAAAAGGAAAACATGGACCCTTGAAAGCAGTTTTCCCCCTGTCACTCCTCTTGCTTTGGCCAGCAGTCAGTGTCCATGATGCCAGGGGAGCTGCACTACCTGATAAGCGGAGGTAGAGGCTCTTTGACACATCTGTCTGCTTGATGAGCCAAGTGTCAAAGCCCCCCAAAGTGCTGGATGAAGTGCATCAATAAACGACTTTAATCCCCTCCTGGGGCCAATGTCCTCCCACTAATAAGGGATCGTTTTACACCGCTGGCTGTAAGCAGAGAGGTAAAAGTGGTTTGGCATGCGCCTCAGCACGCGGATGTGCTCTATGCTGGGAATTGTCTGTACACAGGTAACAGGCTGTAAATCACAGGCGCCTGCTGTTGCTTTAATTGCCGGACTGAATTGGTGTTTGTTTCCTGCTCTTTCTTGTTTTACCTGTCTCCTTTGCCCCCCTTTTGCCCTTTTATTTTTTAAAAGACCATGTCCATTTATCATCACTAGCCCTCCATCTTTCCAATACATCCTGCAATTTTGAATTTCAGGCCATTTTCCTCTCATATGGCTCCAACTATGTCCCAGACAGTTTCAGATACTACACAAAGTAAAATAAAAAAACAGTAGCACAGGGGCTGAGCAGTATTGGTTGTTCTGAAGGACATGTGGGTTGCTTGCATCCGCAGGGGAGATCCAATGAGTGTCCTAGTCAGAGTGACCCTAATTAACCACGTATTATCTAAAGGATGTACGGAGGATTAGGGCCCTCAGCTGTGGACCGCACAGGCCTGGAGACCCAGGGAAAGAGGACTCTGCATGAAAACCCACTTCATATTCTGCCTCAAACCTGAATTCAGATAGAGGTGGGGATGTGAGACTGGACCTCAAAAGATCCAAGCAAGAAGGCAGAACCCAGAAGAGAAATGTGGTTAGAATTATACAGTGCTATAAAAAATATTTTCCCCTTTGCTTTCTGTTTTTGCGTTTCATCAAACCTAAATGTTTCAAATCATTAAACACATTTTAATGTCAGACAAGGACAACCAGCAGAAAAACAAAAAGCAGTTTTAAAATGATAGTCTTATTTATTAGGATAAAATGTAATCCTAACCAACCTAACACTGTGTGAAAAGTAATCACCCCATGTTAACTCATTAATTGTGGCTTACAGTTTATTTATTTAAAAGCTAAGTTCAATTTCACTACCAACATCCAGGCTTGAAAACTGCCAGACCTGTAGAATCAAGAAATCACTCAAATGCAAAACATAAAGTAACATTAAATGATCTCAAAAAATCATCCCCTAAAGAGAATCTAAAGAGATTCAGGAATAGATGAGAAACAAAGTTACTGATATCTATCAGTCTAGAAAGGGTTACGAAGCTATCTATATGCTTAGGAATTCCATCAAACCAAACTCAGAGTCATTAAACACAAACAGAGAAAACATAGAACAGTGATGAAACTTCTCAGGAGTGGTCAGCCTACCAAAATTACTCCAAGAGTCAATTGATGGCTTATTCAGAATGTCATGTAGGAACCCAGAACAACTGCTAAAACAGAGCAGATCTCACTTGTTCCAGTGAAGGTCAGTGTTCATGATTCAACAATAGCAAAGAGGCCGGGCATAACTGGCACCCATAGGAGACTTCCAGGGCTGCTAACCAAAAAGAACCCAAAGACATGGGTGATCTTGATGAAAAACACCTGGATGTTTCCTAAAACCTTTGCAAAATTATTCTGTGGACTGACAAGATAGAAGTGGAACTTTTTGGAAAGTGTGCGTCCCATTAAATCTGGCTAAAAACTAGGGGAAAAAAGAACATCATATCAACGATTAAGCTTGGTAGTTTGATGGTCTTGGGCTATTTTGCATCTTCAGGACCTCAATGACAAGTTGTAATTGATGGAATATGTTTCAATGGAAATGCAGCTTTCGCCATAAAATCTTGAAGGACTATGTCCTTATGGGGTAGGGTTGGTTTGGAAAGGTTATCATCAGGTTATCTTAATCTTATGATAAAATTTCTTTATGATCTGAAACGTGACACAAAAAGGTAACTGAAGAAATCTGTACAGAATTAACATTTTTTTCAGCACTGGTTCTGCAGGTCAGGGCTTTTCCATAATAACTAAATAAAGCAACCACAAATTACAATGCACATTCCCAAGAAAACAGTTTTTGGCACGCCTACAAAGAGGAACACATATTTTGACTTTGTCTGTTATCTACTGGAAATCTCCCTCTCCCCCTGGCAAGGTGATGTTTGAATAAATTGAAGTTATGGTAGGAGGAGAGGATCATTTTTATACTGAGAGATAATGAGCTCATTTTCCTTCCTAACAGTAGAAATCCAAGAAATTAACACTTTGCTGTGTTGACAGGCTGTCATGTACACAGCATCCACAATGCAAGGCAATCTGGGGACTACACAGAGCCCCCATTAAAGCAACACAATGAACAGATCCTGCAGGCCACCAGAGAGTCTGATTTTGGTTGGAAACACTTTAGTAGCAGCTGTGACATACCTCATTTCAGTTGAAAGATGAGCCAATATCAACAACACGATTAAACAGGAGATTAACTGGAATCAACCAGTCAACTGTTGGACGGATTCAAATGGTATTGCTCATAAAAGTGCAATTGCTTTTAGAGGGGGAGAGTATTACAAGTGTGATGCTTTGCAAGTGAATGTATTTCATATTTTCATAACAGCAAAATATTCTATTAGAGAGTTATAACAGTGCAACTCTTTACAAGGCTGTCATTGGGTATTACAGGGCAAATTTAAACTTTCATTATCCTGCTATGCATCAGCTTTACTGAGTTACTATAACACAGTTCCCTGCTGTAATTCAGTCCATATAAGCCTCAGCTCAAACTTACCTCGATCGGTGTCATAGAGGTAAACAAACTTCTGCCACTTGTAGTGGGAGAGCAGGCTGAGCACCGCACCCCTCAGGGCCGGCCGCATCTGGATGACAAACTGCACCTCGTTATCGGTGGGGTAACTGGGCGTGACAAAGGAGGTGTGCAGAGCGCCGCAGAATGAGGTCAAGGTGTTCATGGACTTCTTGTCGTAGAATCCGAAGATGGCATACACCCCACGGGAGAACTGGGAGCAAACTGCAGGGACAGCAAAGTACAAGAGGACATGCATCAGCATGTTTTCACTTTTATTAACTTGAGCTTCATCACTTCAGGCTGTAATCGTTCTTTATGTGACAAACACATACCGGACTGAAAAAGGATTCATCTACAAGTCAATGCTGTTGTGTGCTTGATGACTCAGAGACAACACATGGAAAGACTCTAAATAAATTAATACACATATATAGGTACTTACAACCTTATGTACTGACACTTTCCTTATTCTGTACTTGATGGTTTTCAAAATGTTTGTAAGAATCTAAAGTCCCTTGCAAAAGTATTTAAACCCATTGAATTTTTTTCACCATTCCCCATATTCCAACCACAATAAATATTAATGTATTTCATCGTAAATTTGTGATAGACCAACACAAAAAAAGCATAACAAAGTAATACATAATTGTGAAGTGGAAGGAAGATGGTACATGATTTTCAACATTTTTTATACAAATAAAAATCTAAGAACTGTGTTGTCCATTTGTATTTTGCTCCCTTTACTCTGTGAATATGAATAAAATCCACTATTTAGTAAATAGAGTCCATCTGTGTATAGTTTAATCTCAGTAGAAATGCAGCTGTTTTGTGAAAGCCTCAAAGCATGAAATATAAAGCAGGGTTAGATCATAAAACAATATCCTAACATCTTATGGAGCACTGCTTCATCCGTTTTCTAAAAGTGGAATAATTATAGTTTAATTGCTAAC
The DNA here is from genome assembly GCA_014839685.1 of Anableps anableps. Taxonomy (NCBI): domain Eukaryota; kingdom Metazoa; phylum Chordata; class Actinopteri; order Cyprinodontiformes; family Anablepidae; genus Anableps; species Anableps anableps. The sequence goes on from CM026074.1 coordinate 14,864,820, forward strand.
CTACCATGGCATAACCATTCACCTAAACTGGTTGATCAGGAAGGTAGAGAATTAATCAGAGATGTAGTCAAAAGATCAATAGAAACTCTGGAGGAGCAACAGAGATCCATAGCTTGGGTGAGAGAACTCATTGATTAATTGATCATCATTTATTCATTCACGTCCGTCATCACACACTTCTCAAATCATGCACAAAAAAAAATATTTTTAAAAAAGTGTTCTGTTAAATGAGACCAAGAGTTACCATTTTAGCATAAATTCAAAATGATATGTGTGGCAAAAAATTTATGCTGCACATCACCCTAAACACACCTACCCTACTCTAAGCTGGTTATGGCAGTGTCATATTGTGGGAAGGCTTTTTTTCACTGGACAGAGTAAATGAGAAAATAGATTAAACTAAGCATAGGGCATTTTTCTTTAATTTCACATTTATTAACTACTTTGTGTTGGTCTATCACATAAAATCCCTATATAATACAAGCAAATATGTGGATAAGTCAAAATGTGAAAAATTTTGAGGATATTGTTTTGGAAGGCACTATGATCCTGAAATAGTGTTGACAAACATTTTAGTAATACGACAAAAATCAGTGTTACAGATTATGTCAAACTGAGTAATATCTGATGAACCATTTTATGACATTTTATAAGGAGAACATTAATCATTTGACCACAAGGGTTTGAAGAATCTTGGCTGAAAAGACTAAACACTCTAGACAACTGTTTGATAAATAAAACATTTTATAAATCAGCCTAGAAATGACATGAGATCAAATTGTTACTCCAAGAGAACGCAATAAAGTTTGGAAGATTGACATTTGTAAGTGAACTCTGCAAACATAAAAAAGCAATAAAACCTGTTCAAGTACTTAAAAAAAAGAAATAATTTCTTAGAAGTTTAAACCTGCAATTTCAAGCACTGATTTACTATAACTAAATTTATAGAAAAGTGAGGTCAAAAACTAAATCTCACTTTAGGATATGTTAACTCTTATTCATATGTATCTGGGTACAGTCAAAATCAGTGCACTACGTCCAAAAAGACAGCCCGCTTTCCCACAGGATCTGTTGATAAAGGCTGCAGCTTGTATGTTGGGAAAGTGGCAGGCAACGGATAGAAACGTCACAACATTCGGTGAAAGCTACCAGCTCCAGCTCGAAGCTCCCAGCAGTTATCTCTCTGCTCCCTCATCCAAAGTGAACAAGTCACTATGGTATTCACAGCAGCTGTGAGCGCTGCTGCTTCCTGTCCTCGCTTCAGTTGGCTCCCTCCAAAAGAGCTGCGAACGACAACCCTTTTCACCTCCAGTAAAAAAAAAAAAAACAGAAGAACCGAACTTTCACTTTCTTGTAAATAATAGTTTTTGGATGTGGCAAGAAGTTGCTATTGCTTCATGTAACAAGTGTCATCAAACCCAAAATAGCTCATTTTTATACACATGACAAGAGTTTGAAAAAAACCCTCAACATGTTTAAAAAACAAAGCCTGATTGGGTATTTTACAAGACATGCAAAAATTCAAATTCAGTTTAACAAATATTTTATTACTTTGGATGTTGCCTGGAAAAACTACGCCGAACAATCCTGGAATTGTCCAGCTCAGTAAAATGAGCAGCTTCCTTATCAGAAAGAGCTTCTGGCATTTCTTCAGAGACCACAACAAAAAAAAAAATAATTGTGCATTCATCTTGCACTCTAGTGAGACGGCATAAATTGTTAGGCTTGAACAGCTTCCATTAAGTCAGAAGCCATTAAGGAGTAAACTAATATTAAAAGCTACAGGTGTGTTTTGGTTGCCTGCTCTATCATAAACATATTCTGATTGACTCTCAAGTTGTCCCGCTGGGTAATCAAGCATTCTCATCACTCTTAAACACTTTGAATATTACAGTACAGCAGTTTGGTTGACAGGGAGGAGATGGCTTTATCCAATCCTATTTGATGGCTGTTTCAAATATTATAAATATCCCTGATGGATATTCACTTAGGTTGCACAGTGAGATATTGCTTGAACTCTTGCCTTAAATAGGGGGTGTTAGTAACAAACAGTCACCAAGGTGACAGTTCTTATTTTATGCCCTCTAATCAGGCAGACGATGCTTCTTTATTCTCTCCCCATGGGGTTTTTCTGTCTTTGTGATTGCATGTGCAAGCTCCCTCTGATGTTCAAAGAACAACATGATGGTGCTCAGATATTTGGCTCTTAAGCAGAGTTGCTGTGTGAAAGAGAGATCTCATCACTGGTGGGATTTGCCTCATCTGGTTTAATTCTATTCCATTACTATCTATACTCAGATAGGGACCTCTTCCAAAGTATTCACAGTCTCTCTCTTTCTCTTTCTCTCTCTCTCTCTCACACACACAACACACACACACACACACACACACACACACACACACACACACACAACAAAGCTTCTTGATAAGTGAATCAACAAATGGACTGCAGCATTGTGGGTAAGTGCTGCAGGGTGAGTGGGACAATCTCCCAAAGTGAATGGGAGCCAGTGAGAGTTGCAGCCCTTGTCAAGGCCCAGCTTCCTCTACACTTCCTCTTAATTCGGCGAGCACTGACACAAGACCTATCCTAGGGGTCTAGACCCAGCAGCTCCTTTATCTCAGCTGAGCTGTCCTGTGCTTTTAGGGTTAACCTTTGAGCAAGCCCAGACAACAATAGCAAATCATCCCTTGTTGAAACCCTTTGGGAGTTTTCTGTGCGGAACCCTTTTGATGAGTATCGCCTTATTCTGGTGGAAATGTTTTGGTGTTGTTATGATTCCAAGAACAATGCCATCTTGAATAATCTGAGCTCAATAAAGATTGTCTCAAGGAGCTGACATTTGTACAGATGTGTTCTACTTTTGTTGTGTAGGCTTATTCCGACCACTTTCTCTCCAAAAGACGTGCCTGCACCCTGCAATTCTCCTCTTTTTACACAACCCATACTTAACTAATGCTGAAAGTAGTAAACAATCCTGTCTTCAAAATCTGAAGCTACACCTCCACCTTCAGTCAGCCCTAATGAACATCAATTGTGGCTGCTTATACAGCACCAGGGAGCTTGTTGTTGTACCATTGTGTATACATTGTGCTATAGACCCTACTAGAGTTATTCTACCACTACGTATAATTAACGGGAGCAGTGATATTGATTTTTAGTACCTTAAGGTTGCTGTAGAAGCCTCTTGTTTTCTCTCTCTCAGGCACTACTGGGCAACTTCCAGTTAAAAACAAACATAAAATGCCTTCTTCAGGGCTTTGTTGTTTTCTCTCACTAACAAACAGGTGCAGGGATAGAAATAAAAATAAAAAATGTTTCCTTTATCCATTTGTGGTGGCTTTGTATAGGCAATGGCTTTCTGACCAGGGCAGCATGGTCTGGCAGCGTGCCATGACGCAAAAAAAGTTATCCTTTGTCCCAGAGCTAGTTTTCAATTGTTTAATTGCAAGTCCAGTCAATAGGAATAGGCACCCCCTACGTAATGGACAGTGTAACATTGCTTTACACTGCAGGTGCCTGATTATGTTGAAGTTGATGACTGATTAGAAGCTAATGATTTGTCACAATATTATTAGAATATTTTTGATATTTTTTAGGATGCATTTAACCACACCTTGTTCAAAATCGTAAACATTTTACTCTTTCAGTCATTAACTAAATAAGCTTACGCTGAAAATAACGTGAACATAATTTGAGATTTGTGAAGCCTATTTGTAAGAACTAAAGAAAAGAACATTTTTAATTAGAGATGCACAATATATTGCAAATTTATCATAATCACAGTAGGTGTATATACCAATAACTGTCTGGATTCCAACAAGTGTTAGCTTAATATTAAAGATCTGCTTGTATCATGTTTTAAGACCCATAAAGTAAAACTGAGGGTTAATCGATTTTTCTGGAGAGATAGCACCCTTTACTATAATTTTCTACTTCTTTCATATTTGGTTATTGTTGTAACTGTTAATGGTTTTACACAGCAGCCTTTGGGTAAGGTCGATGCTGATACCCCAGAGTGAAAAGCACGTCTGCAGAAAAACAACAATCTTTAATCATTTGTAGTGTGACTCCATTCTTGTTTTTTAAGTATCAAACTCATGGAAAACAATCCACAATACTAAATTTTGTTTATCTGATTTACCTCATTCTTCTGTGACTAATTTGCTAACAGGACCTATTTGCAGTTTGTAGCTAGGGCAAGCTGGTTTCTGGTGATGTTAAGGAACTATACCACACAAGAAGCTGCAAGATATTTGAATTTTAATCAGGTAGTCAGGGTAACGGCTCAGCTTACCTAAAAAAGGGAATTATTCCAGATTTATCGTTGGTAGCCACCAGTCATTTATTTTTATCTCACAGGGAACTGATAGTAAATTGTTTATGTGGGTGTTAACCTGATGGTCTTGTATCTTTAGTTCTGTAATTTCTCGAGGCTTGAGTTATTACCCAAAAGGCTGAGTTAATGTGATGTTAATCTATCTCAGTCCTGACAGAAGGTGTGCAGGTCATGATCTATGCTGCATAACGTTTTATAGAATTATGGACTCTTAGTGGAGGTTATGTCCTTTTTATTGTACTTAGATCTTAAAGTGACAAAAAGAAAAAGATTGCTGTTTATTTAAAGCAACTGAATTTAGCGTTGTTATGAGCCAAAACTCTCTCTCTACTCTCTCTCTCTCTCTCTCTCTCTCTCTATTTGTTACAGTATGTCAACTCTGTTACAGACAATTTAGACAATGTGTGGAAAAACACAGAATTCTAACAGACTATTTATATATTGTATATTTTTATTTCATTACAATAAGTGTCCTAAGACCTCAATCCATCAAACTGAGATGTTTTACTTAAAAATACATTTTTAAAAATGAAAAAAGTACTTAACTATTTACAGAGTTGTTTTTATAGGAGCAAACCTTACTCATTAAAACTAATTGAAAACCATTTTTCTTTTCGGAATAAAATATTCTAATGATATTAAAATACAGGAAAAGTCAACCAACAATGTGTATGGTACTCAAGGTAACAATTTTTCTTTTGTTCTCATGAAAACATGTCATTAACAGAGATGACACCTGAAGAAACACAGTTGATTCTTACTTAATTACTAAATAGTTGCATGATGTCAACTTTGTTATGCCAGCTTGATAGCAGAATTTGACGGTAACAGAATTGACAATTTCAAACATTTTTGTGAAAAACCCCACTTGCTCATATAAATGCTAAAAAATATAGGGCACCAATAAAATCATGGTTTAAAAAAAATTAAACACTTCTCTGTTAAAAAATCAGTGGCGTTTTTCCTATGACACTAAGGTAACAAGACAGACATAGAAAAATAAATACCAGTAGGAACTCAGAGCTGGGTTTGAGGTAACAGTGACTTCGGAGGACGATCCAGTTGATTTTTCCGACTGGGAAGTCGGAATTTCCCAGTTCCAAGTACAATTAGAAAGCATCACTAGTTAGGGACGTGTACTGAACAACAAGGAATGTTTTCTTTGTTTGTTTATTTTTTGTTTGCTTGTTTTATTAACAGCATATACAACAAATATTGCATCGAATATAAGATATATTTTTCTTTAAAAACGCTGCTGACAAGGAATGTTTTTGTGCGTAACTAAAAGGGCACAATGCAACGTCCTGTAGTGCAGCTTTAAAAACTGACACCAAAATAAAACAAAGAGGACTTCCTGGTCTCTCTAAACTCTGCTATTAGGGATGGGAATTAATAAGAATTTATTGATATCGAATCCATTATCCTCATTGAGTTAAAAAATAAACTCTTTAATTCAAAATATGCACCATGCTGTATTCGATTCAAACAAAATTAAAGCTGGCTTAAAAAAATAACAATCCCTCTGTCAAATTAACATTTGAACATGAAATGCAATGCTTTTTGCACATCAGTTTTTGTGCAGACAAATCTGCATGTTTGCCTTTTCAGGAAGAATCTTTCAAGACTTAAAGGTTGTTTTTAAAAGGTGCTGTTATTTTAACAAATGAGCCCCATAGAAACCCATATTCTAATTTATTGAACATGACTGTAAATGTAATTATGAGATGGATATTATTCATACAGCATGGCGCTTAACATTAATACAATAACCAGGACGTGGATGGGTTTAAGGTTACCTAGGACATTCGTGGAGTAGAGGCTGTGCTGGAAGCTCCCCCCTCAAGAGTCACCACGGTCGCTAAGCAACGTATCAAACACTTTACCTTAGTACAAATTAGCTGCATGCTGTGTGGTCAGCTGTTTGAGGATGTTGAACCTATTTCATTTCATTCATCTACTTTTATAGTGATTAAAGCTGCACATGTTGCAACCGGCTCTTGTATAGTCTGTGAAATGTATATATTGGAGCGCTTCTGCCGCGACGCCATCTTGGATATTTTCTAAATCAAAATACAGAGCGTGTAAAATACGCCATCACGCAAATAAATCACACCTTACTGGAACCGACAAGCAGAATCATTAAGCGAGCAGGTTAACGATTCCAAGGAACTGAACTACGGAGATTCCCATCCCTATTTGCTATTTGTGAATATTAGGGTATCTCATGCAGCTACAGGGGAGGGGACGGAGGCAAAACTTTATGCATCTTTAAATAGCTCGTTCTGCACTTTACTGAATTACTCACCTGAAACAACATTACTAATAGGCTACTGGAGAAAAGTCACCTGACGTCCAAATGGCTACCTGTAGAACCCAATTAGCACATACTCCATGCACTGTATAAAATACAAGTCGGAGGAATCTCCGTTAATGAGAAGGGGTTTTCCCAACAGCTGTGCATGATACATTCAGGTACAGCTGGTAAATTAGACAGTCCACATGTCAAAGCAACTCCAAAGTGGTTTAAACATGTTTTATTGTGAAACATGTTGTATTCAAACATTTCTAAGCTGTTTTGAAGTGATTATATTATTGCATAATATATCTATCCAGGTATCCTAATCAGTACTTTATTCATGGGAAAAAAGCAGTTCATGTATTTCTTGATAACCATTTCTTTACTCAGTGAACATTTTAATATTTTTCTTTAATGATTAAAACCTATGCCTGTGCCAGCTTGTTACATACACATAGTGCCTTGTAAATGTATTCCTACCTTGAACATTTTTATAGATTTTATCCAGTTACATCTATAAACTTAATAGGGATTTCATGTGATAGACCTGCACACAGTTGTTCATAATTGTGAAGTGGACAAAAATTATACATGGTTTTCAATATATTTTAAAATTAAAACCCCCAAAACTGTAGTGTATATTTGTATTCCCATAAATGAAATCCAGTACAACGGTTTTCAGAAAACACAAATAGAGTGCATCTGTATGTAATTTAATCTTAGTGATCCAGCTGTTCTGCAAAGGCCTCAGAGGTTTGTTAGAGAACATCAGTAGAAAAAAACAGCATCATAAAGACCAAAAACCACAACAAATAGGCAAAAAAGAGAAAATTGTGTAGAAGTTTGAAACAGGGTTGGGCTATGAAACAACCATCCAGCTAAAACAGGGGTCTGCAACGTTTACAGCCTAAAGAGCCATTTCTGCTCTCAGTTCAGCCAAATAAAACTTGTTCAGAGCTGCAAATTTCACAAGGCTTTTTTTCAACTTATACTCTCAGAAATTTGTCAGAAATTTTAAAGAACCACGATTTTATTTCTATTTTTGTGATTTGAAATAAAGATAAAGATACAATTTAGCAAAAAGAGGATGTACTTTTTTTCTTTGGTTTGAAAATTAATGCAAAAAACAAAACAAATGCACATAGATTCCACATAATTTACAACAAATAGATCATTACTGATACTTCAAGTGTCATTCTCTGTAGAAATTCAATGCAAATATTGCTGGAGAAAAAACTGGGGACAAAAACTGGTAAAAACTTGCATTTGTTATAATATTTATATTTAAAAACATCAGTTAGTCCTTTATTGTTTTTAGCCATAGTTATAAAGACCCATTGTGGAAGGTCCGAAGAGCCATTTGCAGCTCCTGAGCCGCAGGTTGCAGACCCCTTAGCTAAACTGACAAGTGAGGGAAGGAGAATGTGAAACACATAATAGTCTAAAGGCCTATGGTAACTGCAGAGATCCACAGCTTATGTGGAAAAAATTGTTGACAGGGCATGTATTAGTTACCCACTCCACAAATCTGGTCTTTGTAGAAGAATGAAACAAAGAAAGCTGTTGCTGAAAGAAATCTACTTGCACAGAAAACGAGTGGAAAAAGGTGCTCTGGTCAGATCAAACTTTTGCCTACATGCAAAACAATATCTGTGGAGAAAAACTAAGACTAATACATCACCTTAAACCTATCATCCTCATTGTGTAACATGGAGGTAGCAGCATCATGCTATGGGAATGCTTTTCCTTAGCAGGGACATGGAAGCTGACCAGAGTTTGTAAGAAAATGAACAGAGCTAAACAGAGGGTAACCCTGGAAGAAATCCTGTTAGAGGCTGCAAAATACTAGTACTGCCACACTCTCAGATTATAATTTGCAGAGCATTTTGAAAGCCAGTGTATCCTTTTTCTTCTACTTTACAATTTTGTTGTAACTTAACTACAGTGTTTTTATGTTGACTTATCACAAATATATCCCAATGCAATGTATTAAAGTTTGTGGTTGTAACATGCCAAATTGTGGAAAAGTTTAATGGTTACAAATGCTCTTGCAAAGTAATTTAAATTTTAATACATTTTTTGTTTTAAAAAAATTAGAGCTCCAAGTGCTTCAGATATTAGTGCTTTACTTGAGATTCTTGAAAATATAATTTTAATTTTATTTTTAAATAATTTTTTGATCAACCACTACACCCACTTCCATAGGTTGCAGCTATAGGTCACTGTTTTTTTAAGCAAAGCCAATAGCCATTATTGTAAAAGTGATTTAAATCTAGTAATAGCATTTTAATTAAATATCATAAAAACCACCATTCATGGACACACTATGGTGGGAGAAGTAGTGCACAGATAATCTGAATGAATGTATAAGCAGGTAATTTTACTGTGTAATTTTGCAGTATCACTTTCACTAGCAACAGCGATACTGATCTCGATTAAATACTGAAAAATGTGATCTAATCAGCAATTAATCTTCTTTAAGCTGGTGGGCTTAATTTAAAAAAAAAAAAGAACTGGTGCAAGGAAATAATGATGACCAATTTGCTCAACACTAGTGGAAAAAGATAAAGTGTTGGGTATTAAAACAGTGAATACATGTAAGGAAAAAAAGAACATAGTTTGCTTTTTATTGGATGAAAACTTGTGCCTGTGTCATTGTTACACATTTTTGTTGTTACATTCAGTTGCTCCATCACCTATTTATGTGAATAAATAAATCAAATTTGTATAAATCATTCACATAAATAAATATTTATGTGAATGATTTATACAAATTTAAAAAAGTCAGACTGAACTAGTCTAAAAACTGTTTTCATTTATGTAAAAACAAAAGCAATAAGTAAAAGAAAAGCTGACTCCAGATATAAGAATCATATTTTAAGCAAATGAAGCCATGCATCAAAATATGGGTCCCCTGATGCAGCTACAATGCTTCAAAAAGTACACTCACTGTTTATCACTTTCTTACAGAGTTGTCCTATCCTGCACTGACCCTCCCCTTTTCCATCAATTCAGCATCTCTCTCCTCTCTCGTCTTCTTTACCCTCGCCTCTCAATTTGACCTCTTATTTTTTCTCTCCTGTCTTTTTGCCATCTGGTCATCCCCCGAAGCACACATCCTCTTCAGGCATGGCAGTCCTTCTCTCCACCTGAGTGCCTCTCGCTTTTCTCCCTCTCTCAGATTGTTTCCCCCATAATATCGCTCAGCTCCATCAGTGGAGCGCAGATTCATGCTGGACTTAGGCAGAAACAAAAGAGCGAGTGGTGCAGTGTGATGGAGCGCAGAGGCGCTGTGCAGAAATGCCCTGGCCTCAGCTTCATCTCTTAGCAATTAAATAGAAATGAAATAAATGTTCCACTCCAGCTGGAAATAAAGGCAGCTGAGCTACTCTTCAACTCTGAAGAAGTTATGTATCAGCTAATATGATTCCAGGAGCGTCACCTGGAATTTCAATAAGTCTAATTTTATTTAGGTCGGACAACCATGTGCATGCAGACAAAGTCATTACAGAGGCTTGTATTTGACTGAGTGGTAAACAACACACCACATATCTCTCTCATCTGCTCCTTTGTTCTGTTCTCCTTAATCCAATTTTTCCCTTCTTTCTCTGCAGCCCATTCCTGCAGGGAACCATGATTCCATCTCCAGTTCACTGGTCAAACATACAGTGTGCTGCCCTCATTCCCTTCCATAATCAGGACACTCAGTAGCGTACAGGGATGTTACATTTCCAATGCATCACTTGAGATGACTGGCCTGGTATGCTAGTTCAGAAGGAAATGTGCTGTCTTCAAGGCACTCTGACCTTATTTATAAAACAGATTATGAATCAAATAATGTTAATAATTCAAAAAAATAAATGTATGGCTTTTTACAGACTCATGGTATTCAGACCTCAATTCTCCTTTTGGCACAGAAGAGGCTTTGGTATTGGAGCCTGGAATGGTTAATGTCAGTGATGATTGGATCGCATTAGTTGTTTTTCTCGGCTTTGTCACAAAATCCACATTCTACTTTTCCTGCTTTGGTTCAACTGCTTCCCTTCTCATGTTTCCTCCATTTTCTGCAAATGTCTCAGTCTCTTTCTCTCTCTGGTCTTCCTCGCTGCTTTTGCTGGTTTTCCCACTCCCCCTACTACTCCCATCTAACTCGCCTATTCCTGCTCGGAACTGAAGAAGGAACGCTGTCACAAGGAGATATCTTGTAAGTGCCCAAGGGGGTTGCATCAGCTCTTGTCATACAGAGACATGAAGTGTTTCAAACTGTTAACTCAAATGGCAGATCCCGATTCAAGAAGTACTCAACAGCAGTGATGCCGTGAGAAGATAAAGGCAAGCTGTTCCTAGTCCTGCTGAATCTATAAAGACTTTGAATTGTCTGTTCAGTCAATTCACACCAGCGCAAAGGCCAGAATAAATGTCAGACATAAGAAGTTGTTATTATGCTGACACTTCTATGTAGCATTGTTTGAGTTAAGGCCAAATGAATTATGCCTTTGGATAAATGTGAACGACTGCCAAATAATAGTTTAATTGAAAAACTTCTAGCAAAGTTAAGTTCTATCTTTGATTTTAGTATCCATCTCTTTTACTTACAAAGTAAAATGTATCCAGCAGGTAGTGTTACAGTAAATATAAACACTGCCTGGCCTAATAAATAAAGTCACACACTGTAATAACTACACATGGTGGCGGCAGCATCATGCTGTAGGGATGCTTTTCTTCAGCAGGGATAGGAAAGCTAGTTGTCGTTGATGGAAAGATGAATGGAGCTAAATACAGGGAAATCCTGTAAGAAAACATGTTTATAAAGCTATGCACTTAAAAAGGATTCCTGCGGCCTTTGGGAGACAAACAGGCCCACAGCATCACAGATCCTCCACCTTACTTAACAGTGGGCATAGGGTGCTTTTACATGTATTCATTCTTTGTTTTAGACCTGACTCACATGGAGTTGCTAAAAAGCTTGTCTGACCAAGGAGCATGGTTACAGTTAAAGTTCCCACAAACTCAACACCTTTATGTTACAGATCAACTAAAGCAACCTATAACATCGTGCTGCCATTGCAGGCTAGTGTGACTACTTATGACTTCATATAGATTTTTGACAAAACTATCTGATGAGTGTTTTTCTTAAGGCTCAGCAGTATGTTCACTCATCAGTCAACTTTACTTATTTGTTCACCAAATCCTAATTCCAATAGTTATTATTTAAACATTAAACATTCAGAAATTTTAGATTTCCTCCTCAAAAATGATAGCTCACTGCTTCCCTTTTAAGGTGAAGTACTGCATTAGGAGAGTTTAAGTAAATTTTTATAATGCATAGCACATTAAGGATTTTGTTTGCTTAATGTGGACCATTAATTTTCTCTTGCTAAAACGTGTTACAAAAATCTCCATCAAAAAAGTTTTTAGGTGTACAAATGGTAAATGAACTAAACTTGTAAACCAATTTTTTAGTCATACTAACTACACAAAGTACTTTTACACGAGAGCCACATTCTTAACATGCAGACGGCACACATTTGGGTAGGCAACTTGCCCAAGGTGGGGTTAGGATCAGGTAGGAGGCTGGCATCAAACACATCTGCATTTTATCTAAATTAAAAAAGAATTGTCTTAAGGTCATTTTTTTATGCTTTTACACACTGACAATTGTTAGAAAATCATGTCCTTTGGATTTTTGGCATTAAACACAAAATTAAAGCAGCCAGCTGTTTTGCAGGTGATCACATCTAAAATTCACTTTGTTTTTCACAGAAGTTCTGACTCTGTATAAGAAACTCTGAATTTGACATCTGCCCTGCATGTTCAAGCTGCCAGATTGCAAATTCCCTGTGCTCAGTGCCTCATCTGCTGTTTGGGTTTTGAAAACAAGTACAAGCAAGTCACTGGTGTATTCACATCTGTGTCTGCATCTTTTTGCATATATGAAAGTGCTTACCTGGTGACTGTATATTGGACAATAGAGCCTGGCCTGGTGATATTTTCTCACTGTGGTTAGGATTAGTTACCATGAAACTTACTTAGGCAACTTTTATATGATATAGATAGATAGACAGATAGATAGATAGATAGATAGATAGATAGATAGATAGATAGATAGATAGATAGATAGATAGATAGATAGATAGATAGACAGATAGAATATAGTACATATTTCTGAAAAAGACACTGTTTTAGCAATAAAGGTGGCATGAACATGGAAGTTGATGTACTAAAGAAATTAGTTATAAACACCCAACACCATCTCTTCTTTGCATTACCCAATTGGATATTGTAAAAAGTTGACAGCCAGAAGAGCTTTGAGTTGAGATTGGCTTCTGTTATTGTGTTTCTATTTAAGGTGGGAGCTTTATATCATGTTATAATGTTATTCTCTCATCAAAAACATGATGGAGTGTTGCTTTGGTTCTTTCATGCATGTTTGAGAAATCCTTGAAACTCTCATTGCAGCCATTTGGGGGTGCCTAAACACTTGCTCTTACAAAGTGCCTCTTGTTTCCACAAAGCTCCTCCTCGGAGCTGCAGTCCCCAAGCTGAGATTCCGTCTGAAAAAGCACCCCTCCCCTGCACCTTTCCCACTCAGCTCCTCCAGACAACCAGCAGCAACAATTAGGAAACACCTAGTGGAATTGCGCATCTACTGAACTTATCATACAATACTTCTCAGTCTGACGCTGCTAAAGGCTCCCACATACTGTGCGCATTCTGTGAGCCATGTGGACTATGTGAACAGTGTCCACAGACGGTTGAGATTTTATAGCTGAGCATACCGACTGCATACATTTCTCATGACAAATAATTTAATTTCCCACAATCCGAATGGATACTAGCAAGTTTGATGAGCAAGTTGGGCACCTAGCCACTTTTCTTCTCCACCAGGGCAGTCAAGTTGCTGCACTTCCTCGTGAGTCAACTGTTCGCATCTACTCTCAACCTTATCAGCTCAATGTCACATACAAAATAGTTCAATGTGAACTATTGCCGAGCAGTTTACTGTGTGACACAGAGTATGGGTATGTGGTTGTAAAATTTTATCTTTGCATAGACGTGTCTGGTGGACGTCTGCTTCGAGTCCACACTTAATCCGCCTCGAGTATGAGCAGACCTTCCACGGAGTGAAGTAAGTCAGAGTATGTGGGACCTTAAGAATGTTTGCGACTAGAAAAATGTTGTTGCGATGACTTGCTGTAGGTGGAGTCTCATAAAGAGCAGCAGCTTCTTAAAGAGACTGAGGCTCAATTTCATGGGGTCAAATTGTGAAGTCAAATTTATTTTAAATTATGTGTGATATATATACAGCATTTTTCTAACAACTGAAGGTAACATATTACTTGATTCTGCTATAAAATAGTACTACATGCCTGAAAAATATATAATACTGCCTTTTTAAAGAAATCTGGTAATCAGTTTTTTTCACCTGTTTGGATTAATGATGATAGCAAGATACTTCGAATCATTAACTTCAGGATGAATTAATTATTGTATAAGCTTAGGCATGTAAACTGGTAGACTGTAACTGCAGGTTTTCAGCATTTTCACCAAAAATATTATCCAATATTTCAAACTAGCCATTATTATTATTATTATTATTATTATTATTATTATTATTATTATTATTATTATTATTGTTGTTGTTGTTGTTGTTGTTATTTGATAGTATATAGTATTATATTATAAATAGCCAGGAGCTACTTATATTATATTATATACTATCATCAAAATCATCAAAGTATCAAAATAATTTAGAATACGAATATACAAAAAAGATTTTTAATGCTCTTTCAGCCCAAAGTTTGACTGTTATCTTTCTTTTCAAAATAAAATCAAAAATGAAAAATAAAGCATGCATAACTGTGTCATAGCAGAGAGTTCAGGATGCTTATGTAATTGAATTTAAAAACAAGTCTCATCTGCTGTTTCACCCCTTTTCCAAAAGAAATGTTGTGGAACAAATGCGACATTTATTTGAGTCACTGAGGTCCTATAAGCAATCTACTCAGCAAATGGTTCATGCTTGAATAAAGAAAAAGGGAAACACTTACACTTTTCTTTTAGGTGTATAATAACATTTTTAGCATTGCCTGCCTATTGTCTGCATGCTAAATCTCTTGTTTTCATTAATTCCTGACACATCAAAAGTTTGCCTACTTTGAGTTACAAAGAAAAAAGTGTGCTGTGAATCTGAAATAGACCGTTGCAACTGAGAAAAAAAGGTCAGCCAATATGCATGTATATCTCAACCACAAGACTTCATTTACTATTTTCTTTCCTGCTTTGTATCTCACAGTCCTTCAGCCATCAGCTTCCTTACCTCTCCATCTGCCATATTGCTGGTACAGTCAGGTACATGCAGCTGCTGAGCAATCCTCAAGGGGCTCGGTGACCCAAGTCCATCTCCTTCAGACAGATGTTTTTACCTTTGTGGTCTTACAGTAATGCTTTTGTTTTAAATGGCCAGCAAACACTGCATGACACAAGAGACACCAAATAAAAAAAGGAAGACGTTTGAACAAGGATGCAGCTCAAACATTTAAAACACAAGCCACTCCAAAAGTGATGTGGTTGATCAGTAGAATAATCAGTTTCATAAGACTCCACTGATACATTCTGCATGCCTCTATTCTCTCCATGCCATCTCCTTGACACATGCAATTAGGACTAGCTGTGTGAGGAGATAACAGACCTAACCCCTTTGGCCCTCGCTTCACCTCCACTGTGACACACACCGAGATCCCATCCCATTACAGAGTGCAAATAACAACCTTTTCTTCAGCAGGCTCATGCAGTCCACCATGTGCTGCAATGCAGATGAAAAGACGAGTGCTACAGAACTTGTCTCATCCTTCAAAAGTTGATCACTCTGCTCACCTTGTCATCACAGTTTACACTGAGAATGGAGGCTAAACACTGACCTTTCCGGTTTTAGTGGTGTGCATTTTTAAGGAGGATTCAGCAGAGTACGAAACATGTAAGGCTTATGATAGTCTGTAATTGGATTTTCCCAGAAAAGCTGGTGACAAAGTCCCTCACACACCACTAATCCTCCCAATCACTACTGCAGGCATAGAGCGTTCTCTTCTTTCTAGATGAATGTGGAAGAAGTGAAGAGAATGGTCCATGAAGTAAGGAAGAGCACCGAGTTCTGCAGACAAGGATCAGGGATACGGATTGCAGCACAACTGCTCAAGGGAAAATACTTTTGAGTGTCACAGGAGTCAGTCTAATCACCACCTATGAGGTGAAAGAGAGATGATCAGAAAAAGCAGGGCACCAAGGTCCACAAGAAAAGGCAAGTAGTGAGATGAAGTTCAGCGTGTCACCCTAAAACAGCAAACATTCAAACTGTTGCTGTCAGAAGCATTGCTGGCCTCTGCCATCACAGCAGGCGGGGCAGATAAGCTGTGCTGAATCATAAGAGACAGTTCACCTTAAGGCTGCCTTTGAGGATAAGAAGATGCAAGGGAAAAAAAATCTCAGCCCCATCAAAGAGATTAAAGCAACATCTTAACAAGATGACACTGAAATACTTGATTTGACTTTAACACTGTTGACCTGAGCATGCTGATATATTTTCTGTAGGATAATGTTCTGCACACAACAGAGTTGTTCTGAATCCAGTTCATTCAACAAGATGAATACCTATCCGCTTCAAACATCAGCTCATGCTGCTCCCATTTGAAATGCAATGGGACTGAAGAGAAAGGTAAAAATGCAGCAAAACTAAACTTTGGGAGAATGTGCAGCTACTGAAATGCTTTATTTACTTGCTTCCATTCCTGTACACATTAGTGCTATTTGTATATTTTGCTCCAGTGAAAGCTTCTCATTGTTTATTTTAAACAGCTACAGGAGAAAGCAATGCATTCAGTCTTAATTGATTATGTTTTTAACATTGTTATTTTCATAATGTAAAATTGATTTTAGATGTCTAAAATAAAAGTATTACATGAAAGACACATTTTTACCCATTACACTGAAATGTTCAAGTTAACCATTGATGTAGAGTACCTTTTGTTAGTGTGCTGTCTGTGAGTTTTTTCTTTAGCAGCACCCATAGTATTTGCCAACAGGCTCTGTGGCTACATTTTTCACAACTGGTTTTAAAAATCCTGACTTGTTTTTATGTGCACAGTTTGCAAGAGTGGCAGTCTGTGGACATTATTTTTTGGATCTAATGAATCTCAGTGTTTCTTATATAATCCAATACTGTTTTACAGTTTATGATGATGTTTACAATGAGGAAGAGACTGCATTGCCTGCTGCAGCTTCCTGTTTATGTTACTGGAAACTACCCCACCCAGACAGCTTTTAAATCCATCACAATATGTTGAATTTCTAAAGTCTAAATAATAGCTACCATCACACTTTGTCAGATGTCAGGCTACATGGTCTGTTTCTGCAGCAGAAAGGTCCAGAAAACTTATTATTAGAATCAGACTGTCAAAGGATGGAAAAAGATATGTTTGGAAGTGCAAATAACTTGGAAAATAAACAGAGGTCTGTCATAGCAGCAGTCACTCTGCACAATGTTCAATAAAATTCAGACATTGCTTGATATTTATCATAGGCTGGCTTTGGTTTTGATGGTGCTAGTATTTACTAAACAATCAGCTTATCAGTTAATGGATAATTCAGCTTTTTAACTGTATTGTTGCTGCTATGAAGTATGGCTTAAATTCACATCAAAAGCAATGTGTCTGCTGCACAATGACATCAAAACGGGAAGAAGTATATGCCAATCCTTCCACTGAGAACATTCACATATAAAAAATGCAAGCTACATGTCACTGAGCAATCTTCAGCCAGGGCTGCATTTTAAAACAGATACCTTACAGGACTATTGTCTCCCAGCCATTTGTCTCTCCGTGATAAATCACAGAATAAGTCAAAGAGGATGGAGGATGGGATCACATGTTTAACCTTGAAGGCATCACTTAAACATTTCCCTTTTTTTCAGTCTCAGCCTCAGTGCAGGCGTGGTTAAGTATGTAGAGTCCGACATCACTTTCCATCTTATTAGTGTCTTCGCTGGGACAGTATGCTGTCTCTGAATGATAATGCTGGAAAAGGGAGGAGAGAGATTGAAATGGAAAACAGGACTACATGGCCCCTGACAAAGTGACTGAAATGTAATCTCTTCATATTTCACCACCTCTGACGGCAAACTCTTAAAATAGATTTTATTTCTGCTTGTTTACTTTTTCTTAAAATAAATTACTCAAATTACCTATGTTAATGGATTTTGCTTCCATCTATCTTTACAAATTCAGACATCTAATGACATCATGTAGCTTAAGAGGATTAGAGGGGTTTAAAAAAAAAACTTTCACTGCCTTCAAATAAAGCTATTGCTTTTATAAAACAATCATTTTTCAAACTAGAATTACTACATTGATAGGTGGAAGTATAATAATGGGGTGTTAGTTTAACTGAGCAACTCATAGACATGGTAGCAAGAAGCAAAGACATGACTTACATCAATTAAAGGTTTATGGTAAAAATTCTAAGAGGAAATTCTCTTTAGTTGTGAAATATGTTACTTTAATGATTTCATCAATCTGTTTTGTTATTTTCACTGGCACAGCATCAAGTGTTTCTCTAAAATTCTGAAAAGGTCTTCGGTTACTATTTATTTGTCTGTGTATCTTTTATGAGGATCTCAACATGACAAAACATCAAGTCCTGTCACATATGGTTATAACTGGATACTGATTTGCATTGTATAAAATTGCATGATCTCATTTTCTCACTGTCTGTTAATGACAGACTGTGAGAAAATGAGATCATGAGATCATCATTAATCTGACTAAACTTTTCATGTCTCAAGTCACAGATAAAATTTCAAAAATTCTTATTTAAAGGGGGGATTATGTATTTTCTAGGCACATAGTGCCATTTCATAGCACAGTCATGTAACTATGTCTTCAGTTGTCATGAAAATGCTGTAAATGTAAAAAATAACTGCAAAGAAATTTGATGTCGCAATTTGGCACCGTGAAATTGGCCTCTGTCTCTTTAAGAAGCTCCTACTCTTTCCAACACTCCCCCTTCAACACATCATCACAACAGTGCTCCTCCATTATACCGTTTACAACTGTTCTTAGGAGCATTGGACTGAGAAGTAGTTTGTAGGATAAGCTCAGCAGGCCACACTTGCACCAGGTGTTTGCTAATTGCTGCGGCCGTTAGTCTTGTGTAGCTGTGTGGGGGAGGTGCGGGGGAGGGGTGCTCTGTGACCTCGAAAAGCTTGGCTGAGGACTGGAGGAAGAGCTTTGGGTAAATAGGTGGCGCATTATATGAGCAAGCCTTTTAGGCACTCTGAATGGAGTTCCAGGGATTTCTCAAACATGCATGAAAGAATCAAAACAAAACTCCAGGTATGTTTTTGATGAGGGAATAACATTATAGCATGATATAAAGCTCAACAAAGTTGATTTTACAAGATCCTGAACATAGTGTATGTGCCACTAAGCTTTCCAACTTCCCCACCATCTCAGCCTATTCAAGCACTTGGTATGCTGAGCTGAGTAAAACTTCATTTGCACTGAGAGAGCATCTGCATAGGTTTGTATTAGATGAAGTTATATTCAGAACTCAGTTTTACAATGTTTGCAAAGTGGTGTCTTAGTCTGGTTTAAATTGCATCTTTTAATTTTGAAGCATGTATGTATGTATGTATGTATGCTACATACCCTATGTATATAAATGTAATGCTGCAGCATTATTTATGAATAACACTATCGTTATGTGCTGAATGGTAGGCAGTTATGCAGTAGTGTCATGGAAGAAGTAGGTTTCCTAACATTAAGGTGTAGTCTGGCTTTAGAGGAACAACCTTACCTATTTTTCCACAAGCTAGGACAATAGAATTTTATTTTAAGCTCTTTTGTCTTAATTTTGTATAAATAGCTCTATTTTCTTGCAAATATTTTGTTTCTGACTATCATGAATAATTTTTGTCTTTAATATTAAAAAGTATTTACTCAGACAATTCTTGATTTTGTTAACACTATCTTTGATCAAATTTGAATTTGTTGTCATCTTGATCAGCTGTAAACAGCTGGGTGATGACATTAAGCTATTCACTAATTTTCTCTATATTCTCTTAATCTCACTCAGGATGGTGAAGTTGTTCGTCTTTTCCAGCAGTCAAATAAGTGAGAGACAGGCTACACCCACGACAGGTTGTCAGTCTATCATAAGATAACAGGGACTCTGGATATTGAGATATTGTTTTAGTAAGTGCCCCTATGTGTTGTATATTAGTGTACTTTTGATGCGCAGAAAACACATCAAAAGGAGACACACAAAAACACAGAGTAGGAGTACCTTGAAGATAAGGAAGATAAGGTAAAGAGTTCACAGCAGAGTAGATCTTTGGGGCGACTAAGGCTCAGTGAAAAGAGTATCCTTCTTGCAATAGAAAAGTTGTAAGTTTTATTCCAGCTTCCTCTCACCCACGTCTTGTTTGGCACGGGTAATGCCCGTAACTCCAAGTTGCCTACTGATCTGCATATCAGTGTATGAATGTTTGCATGTTTGTGAGTTCGGCTAGGTGTGAAAACACTTTAAGTAGTTGTTGTGACTGGAAAAGTGCTCTATAAGTTCAGTCATTGTACCATCAAGCAATATAAAATTTAGTTAAACACATGAAAACATAAAGCTGCAGGTTGGGAAAACAATGACAGTGAGAGCATTTGGTAATATTTGTCATGCTGAACCAACATGTTACAACATCATAACAGGACTGCAGGCTTCCAATATCTGAAATCAGCTTCCAAAATGGAGGTTTTATTCAAAATAAATAATGTGTTTTGTCATTTTTGCAGTCACCTTGGTTTTATTTTATAAATGGGCTTGTCTAACCCAAGGCTTTTTGTCAACATGTACATGGACTGACTTGGTTTGGTGAACTATTGGGTTTGTTTTTAGAAATGCAGCTGTGCACTCAAAGACGACTGAGATATGTTAGGATACCAAAATAACTGATGACTCAAAGTGACACCAGAACAGTCTTTTCAGGGCCATTTGTGATATACAAATTTTAGGAAGGTAGAAAATTACTTGCTTTCATAGCTCATTAAAGACTTTAGATGTAAAAACACATTGGCTGCTAAACAACTGCTTAAGTCATCTCATGGAACAAGAGTGTTCATAACTTGTAAATATTTAATTTAGCTACAGGGAGTCCCAAGGCTAAAAGGCATTACTTAGACACAAAGCCCTGAAATTGGAAGTGAAATGTTCACTGACTTTTTATAAACTTTGGCCACTAGAGAATGATTTCAAATCTAGGCTTATTTATATATAAAAGACAGAAAATCAGTCCCCGTACATCTTAGAGTTGGAAACATAGACAGGAAAAAGATGACAACTGGCAGGAAAATTCAAAGTTAATGGAAGATTATAAACATATATCATAAAGTCAGTTTAAATAGATTTTTGAGAAATTTACAAGACTCTGAATAATTCTTGAGTAGGTGATTTTGAACAAGAGTTCTTCTGGCTGTCAGATACCCCCGTCACACTATTGGGTATCTGCCTTGTGTTTCAGTAGTGTGTTTCATCACCAGTTAATTCATGTTGCCACAGATTTTTTTAGGCATGTTAAGAAACTGTGGTATGAGCACCACATCCCTGAAAAGCCATTAATCCTCTTTCGGACAATTGGCATGAAATCACCTTATTCTACTTCCAATCCTAATGCAGCCAATTTGCCTGACTGCAAAACAACATTTATTTGTGACTATACAGTATTATGAAGTATGATCGATTTCAACATTATGTTTAGCAGTAGCATTATGAGTAAAATAATCTACATACCTGTAGTTTATTTACATTAAACCTAAATGTATTGTCCATAAAATCCACTGTATGTGCAGCATTTAAATGAACGATCTTTACTTAATTTAGGATATGCTTGACAGTAAAAACACGATTACTCATTTTTAAAATAAAATAGTAAATAAAGTCAAGCATCAAGGAGCTATACCACACAAATGCACCACATCTACCCAATTGGTGCAAGTGCTACTGAAATGCTGCAGACCAAAAATTATAATTTTCTTATGACACTCAATGAGGAGGCTCTATTTGCACCAATTAAGATCTACTCACCTCGACATATTGAATGTTTGGAGTGACTCCAACAGTAGGGTAGTCCAATTTTTTCTTTTCTTTTTGATCAGTTCATGTCATAATTGTTTGATCACTTTGGGGGCATTCGTATTCTTTGTGCACTGAACATTCGTCCACTGATGGCCAGGTTATATGAATATGGAAAACAGCTGAGACTGTAATATAAAGCCAAAAGTAACTTACTCTTACCTAATGCAGTAAAACATTTTACATCTTTTATCTTCATACACACAAACAATACAAAACAGAGGCACATCATCACCAATACAGATAAGTTCAAAGGCATGATGGGTCTTAATATTCCACAAAATGAGCCTAACTTCTTCATGTATAAATCTATGTAAAAGCATTTAGATGAGAAACAACAGGCCAGCAGCTTAACTGTGCTTCTAAATTTTTGCTTTTAATTTGGTTTCAAATTCATTTTTTTTGTCTGTAAAGTTTACACTGCCTTATGAAATATTTTGGGTTTAAAAAACTTCTAGGCTTAACAAATAAATCTGTTGTGTCTACACACAATTTATATATTTTTAATGGAATATTTAGCTCCCTTCCTCTATTTTATTGAAAATAATTATTTATTAATATTGTATTTATTTTCCCAACTGAATTAATGTACTCAAATAAAGTTTGAAATTCATTTTAGTTTAAGATTATGCTACAGAAAAAAAAAATAATTTTAAAACTTGTAACACATCTTGACCTACTGTGACAAACACATTTGTTCACATCTGTAAATTCTCACACATAGATGGCCACTATATTGTCAAAATCGAGCTTTCACCTTAAAAGTCACATTTTGTGTTTTAGAGCCCAAGCACTGGCCACTTAATCTCCATGCCTCTCTTCACCACTTTTCCCTTCCTTTCTAAACATAACTAAGTTACTGAACTCGCTTGTGTCACTTTTCATCATTTTCTAGCTCTGTTAGGGTTGCAAAGGCCACTGACGTGAGAAAAGCTTTCCACATGAGCCTTTTTTCTTCACTTCTTGGAGCATATTAATTCTGTCATGAATCCAGATGAGGTCCTCCTTTCTGATCTGCACATGTCAACGGATATAAAGCCATTACTGGACAAAGAAAGGCATGAAAAATAAGACTAGAGGATGGAATGGTTGATTATAGCATGATAGACCACTTCAATATTTTATCACAACAGTCATGCATGGACACGCAAACATGGACAGCGGCCCGAGCACATCCACCCACAGGTTTTATGTAGCCATGTGTGAAATGACGAGAGCTACACAACTCCAGTCTCTTTGAATTAACTTTCAGAGGGGGGAACAGAGGATGATAATGGTTGAAAAAACACATCATTTTCACTTAATTTTTCCTGATGGGGGGCAGTGAGCACTTAGGACAGGAGAGCAGCAGTAAAAAACATGTAAAGCAAGGCTGCCTACAT
This sequence comes from Anableps anableps, assembly GCA_014839685.1. Classification (NCBI taxonomy): domain Eukaryota; kingdom Metazoa; phylum Chordata; class Actinopteri; order Cyprinodontiformes; family Anablepidae; genus Anableps; species Anableps anableps. The sequence continues at coordinate 14,888,012 of CM026074.1, forward strand.
GTACATCATCTCAAAAAAACTGATGATTCTTCTCGGTGACCAAGCAGCAAAACAAGTCGAAACAAAAATGGAGTTTTACAGTCCCCTACAACAGACTCTAAGCATATTACTCATGGCTGTTTGGATATCGTCCTACTCTTTACAGCATTCATGCAGAACTGATTAAATCCATGCATCCTCTGTGAACCAGTGAGCAATGTGACTGAACTTGCTGCAGTTACAAACTCGACAACTATGATTCCGAAGGCTCAGGTTCTGTTCCTCCTCCTCCTCACCATAGAATATCTCAATTTCTCCATCATTATCAGTTTACGCCACAACAACAACAAATATCTTTGTGATATCACCGAAGCCTTTATTTTTTTCAGCTGCAGCCACAGTTGCAGTAATCGCATAAATACCCCCCCCATTGCTTTGGATTATGCCTTTTAGTATAGAAAAAAATCAATATTAGCCACAGAAGCTATTCCTGGCACAACTATCTTATTTGCATCTTTATACCACTGCAAGAAATATGCTAATATTTTCCCCCTCTTTTTCTTCTTTGTCTCTGTGGTAGAGCGCCCATTCGCTAGCTTCACAAGGTTATGATGCTTCAGTGGTCCGGCGACTGTGAACTGTCACAAGCAATCACTTATGATGGAGCCCTTGTTTCTGCACAGACATGCTGCTTTGGCAGGGGCTTAGCCAGCGACTGGCTCTCTCGATACAGGCCAGAAACGTGCATATCAATCTGCTCAGCCGGCAGACGGAGAGCTGCAAGCTGGAAGCCCCTATCACACTGTGATCCAATATTTACAAGTTGAAGAACTACATCGTGACACTCCCAGTTGGTGTTTTGTATTCATCACAACACAGCCGCCTCGGTTTTGACTGTCTTTAGCACAGAAAGCACACAGCCCAGAAAGGCAAAGAAAATCGATAGGCTGATGATGTATAGGCCAAAAAGATTAGAATGTGTTTTTTTTTCTTTGTTTTTGTTTTGTTTGATTTTGTTTTTTTAGAATGTTTAGGAGAAATAGGAGAAAAAAACTGTCCGACCTTGGTTAGGACAATGCAGTCTGCAGTCATCCACTGAGGAAGACAAAATAAAAATTCCTCTTTTTTTCTTTAGGGCTCAGTGAAGTCAGAGCAATGCAGTAACCTCTAATGAAGCACAATGCGGATGTGTTTTTCCAACTCAAGTAAAGGATTACTGAATAAATGATGACTGGTTTTGTGGTGGAGTCTACCATAGGACTAGCGTGACTGGAAAAAATACTACAGTTTCACAGTATCACAGTTTTCAAAAATCATCTAAAGCAATTTGGTATATCATCTCCAGGGTACACCCTCCATCACATGGCATTATCTATAACATTTAAATGTTATTTTAATTTTGATATATAAACTTAAGAAAAAGTACAGAAAACTCACAACATTTAATCGTTTTCAGTGGCTTATTGTTCAGAATATTACACCGTTATATTATTCTGCTCTTTTTTAGTGATGGGACGTTCAGCTCTTTTCAGAGAGCCTGCTCTTTTGGCTTCCAAACGGCTCTTAATAGGAATATTTTGTATGTTAATAAATATTTTTGCATTTAGTGTACCTATGAAAAGCCTTATACTTGCCTAACTTTATGTATTTGCTCTGTTACAAAAGTAGGCATTCTTACTTTTGTGTAATATTTGAATCAAACTTTTCATTTTTATTGAACACAAAAACAAATGAACAAAACACAGCAAACAAATTTACTGACCAGAACCACAACAGAAGCAGAACCAAATTCGGTAACCAAACTATGTCCTCAGTGCAGGTTGGCATTTAAAAAACTCAAATGCTTCAGCTTGGATGGGCTGATGTGGTTTCTCCACTTAGTATTTGTCATGTTTTTAAGAAGACCCTCTCTGCAGCAGACAAGCTGCCATGCTGCCAATCCAACCGAAATTCTGCCGTGAGCGGCGGAGCCAGCTCTCACTCGATGAGAGTTGGCTCTTTTGGTTTTACTACGAAACATTGGCTCTTAGAGCCAATGTTTTTGAGCATGACCCATCACTACTCTTTATATTAGGGCTTTTATTATTATTTAGGGGGAACAGAGGATTCATATAATATCAAGGATGTGCAGTTCAAAAATCTCTGGTAACTATGTGATTATATCATATCAATATGAATCTCTAACAAATGTGTCTAACACCTTTCTGAACATGTGCCACTAAGAAATAAGGCAGTTCTGAAGGAACAAGAGGTCAAAGCCAATACTAGCGAGGTGTACTTAGTAAAGAGACCAGAAAGCGTATATCCACATATACAGGGTGAAGTGGGGCACAGACATAGTACAGGCTGTAATGGGTAAAAAAAAAAAAAAAAAAGGTTAAAAACACTGACTAGAAAGAGTCAGGTTTTTTAAAATGTTCGTCTTTCATTCTCTTTGTACTTGAGTGCCATTTCAAAACTTGTGCATGAGGCTAAATGACATTTTGAAATAAAAAATATTCTCAGTTGCAAGAACATAACCCACTCCCTTTGAGAGGTTTTGCTCAGTGAGGAAACTAAATAGAAAGCAGCCATCACACATATACGGACAGCTGGCATGAGATGAATAGTTTCAAAAAGCTGCTTGGCCCCCCGTTTCCTTCACTTTAAATGGACAACAACCGGCGTTTGTTTCTTATCAGAAGTAGTTTTTTCTTTGCACGGAGAACAGCAGCAAACCTGTTTAATGGGCTGCAGAGATTTTGTGTCTTTCTGACGATGTGGCTCCCTCAAAGTGTGTATTGCTACTTTTTCATATAGTCAGCCTACTGCTCTTTTCATCACAGGGCTGTGTTGATATCATCTTCAATAAAGGAACACAGACTTATCCTGTCATTGTTGACTTATAGTTCAGAACCCACCTCGTTATTTGAACACCACTGTGCAGATGTGCAGAGCAAGGATGGGCCGTCATGTTACATCATGTCTGCTGGCAAAAAAGGGAACTTGATGTACATTTGGTGTAATGTCATTGCAGTAAAACTCAAATATGCATGTTTTTTCAGCATATCATACCTAAGGTGATTATTTTCATTTTTTTTATGGTAACACCAAGTATTCAAATGAGGCACAAATAGCTTTGGACACCATTTATCCAAAGTAATTTCTTAAATTAGCACAGTGTATTTTCAATTATATTAAAAGACCCAAATTTGTATAGTACAGTGTTCTCAAAATTTATTGGCATCCCTGGTGTAGTTCCGCAAACAGCCTTAAAGTAGAAAGTAATTTCTTACAGAAAATTTAGCAAAATGCAACCTTTAATTTGAGAACATTTATTCAGTTGGAACTATTAACAATCCCCTCAATAAATTGCAACTGAAACTATTTTTAAACTTTTTTTAAATATACGGGCCTTACTTTTTTAACTGGTTAGAGTTTATGGGACCTTAAAATTAGTAATCCAAATCTTTCTGCTTCCATGGGGTATATATGTGACATAGAGGCTTAATTCCCTTAGCTATTAGTTTGATGAGGACCCTTATTTATCTTTTTACCACACAAAGTGAGCAGGATGGTAAGGGAGGTATCACAATCTCCAAAGCTCCGTTAGAGAACTGAAGCAAAGAATGGTATCTTGGGGACTTGGTGACCCCAAGATGCATCAGACACAGTCGATAGGCTAATCCATTGGTATGAATTGATGCCCAAAAAAAAATCTATTTTTTGCCCTACCATCACAAATCTAAACAAGTGAAGTCTGCCACTGAGACATTTAGATACATTTGTGTTCTTTGGTAAGATGAGACCAAGAATGAGCTGATGCGAATTCTGCAGATGGGTTTGTCGAGAAACAAAGAACAATAATGTGGAGAACACATTATTGTTGAGAGACAGAGCACATCCTGTCCTCTGTCTCTCAACCAAAGGCCAGGAAATCTTGTGACCTCTGCTACTAAACTGAAAATAGGTCATCATTGGGTCTTTGAACAATATACTAATCCAGAAATGGTTGATCAGATACAAAATCAACCTTTTTCCATGGCCATCCCAGTCCTAAAACATAAATCCTATAGAAAACTTGTGAGGTAACTTGAAGATAAGAGTCTGTAGAGGAGGACCAAAGGACGCTGACAATTAAGAAATATTTTGTAGAGACGAATAGTCAAAGATCCCTTTATCTGTATGTGGAAAGCTTTAGAAATGTTTTAGGAAAAGACTAAATACTCTGTTATTGGAACAGGGATTTGCACAAAGTATGAGCAGTAGGGGTACAAATAGTCATGCCACTGGGGATTTGTTAAAAACAATTTCTGTATTTCTTATAACGGGATTTTTTCCCCTGACTGAATAATTGTACTAAAATTGCCATTTTAATTGTTCAACATTTTTAAGTGTGAGATTATGCTGTAACAAGAATTTATTTTTTTAGCCTTTTAAAACATCCTTAACAGTGATGCTAATAATTTTGGCTGGAGCTGTAATGGAGCAAAACTGAGAGCAGTCCATTTTTGACTTACATCAAGTTGCCGGGACATTTCATAATAATGATTCCCTCTTAATCCTGTTTAATCTCACTTGAAATTGTGTGACATTTGCCTCAGAAAATAGAGCAGAAAGGAAATCAATGGAAATTCAGAGAATTACTCATACTTATCTGTCAGGCCAAAATAAATTTTTGAAAGTAAAAGATACGATGACATTAACTGATCTTTAAAATCAATAATTTCTCCTTATATTGCTTACCAGTGATACTTCAAAGCTGCTGAAAATGACCAAATGCTGTGTGTTTATAAGAAATACACAGAGAATTTGAGCCAACTACAACAGCAAGAAAGGAAAAAAATATTTTACCAAACAACATCTGCCAGTATCACAGAGTCCAAGACAAATAACTCTCCGACAGCAGCACTTCTCCTCAGGTTGGGTTCAAGAGGATCTTTGATATTCTGATTAAAAATTAATTGTGTTGAATCTGCCTTGCAGTGTGTGCTGTGTTTTGTATTTTGAATCTCATTACTGCTTCCGTTATGTGGCTAACATAAAAAAAAAAAAGAAAAAAAAAAAAGAAAAAAGAAAAAAAATTGCTGCAGTGGGCATCTCATGGCCAGTAAATTAGGTCAAAAATATTGTTCCCTTTGGAGGTTTGGTCTTTGGGGTGCTTCCAACCTTTTTTCTGTGGAGCTCAAAGAAAAGAATCCTTTGCTTCATGTGACTACAATAAACTATAAGAATGACTGAAAAACCTTATGACTAATTTTGAATAGGATATCAATTTCCCATTCATCTAAAACTCTGTGAAATTTGAAGCTTCGCTATAAATATAGTTGCAAAAGTGCATGTGTGCATGATTGTTCTTCCTGTTTGTCTCTGTGTTGCCCTGTGATGGACTGGAGACCTGTCCAGGGTGTAGCCCACCTATCACCTAATGACTGCTGGAGATAGACTTCAACCCATCAACCCCCCCACGCCCCCACCCCAAACTACCCAACTACCCGCATCAACCACCCTCACCGACTCGGCACAGACAAGTACAGACAATGGCTATATTAGTAAATAATCTAACAATTCCAAATACAACTTCCACAAGCTGGATTCATGACTCTGCAAATTTAGCAGAGGTTATCACAATCTGAATTTGTATCAGAGAGAAACATCTTCTGTTTATCTGATCCTTTGCTAGCTGAACACTGTTGTCAGTTATGTGCTGACATTGTGCTCTTCTCTCAGGCTTTGCAGCTCCCAGAGCATGTAACCTCATCCCAGCTCACTTCTGTACCACTCATTTGACTGAGACTCATATCAAGCCACCTCAAGAGGCCTCTCGCTTGGCCTGCTGTCCTCGAAATCGTTCCATTACGGTGCTGTTCATTACTGAGGAACTGTGTTTCAGTGAAAGCATTTTCTGTTTAAGAAACACTTGTTTTTAACTTTCCTTCACACTGATTGGAGTATGCATGTTGAAAATAGTGCACTTGCAGTGTTTGTAGTGTTTATTTTACCATAATTTTTATCATACAGTGCTTTGCAAAAGCATCCATGCCTCTGGGACATAAAAGTTTGCAATGCATAGTTCAAGCTCAGTCAGAGCGGAAAGAACATGTCTTGAACAGGTATTTTCTTAAAATCTTGCTTCAAATTCTTAATTGGAATTAGATTTGAATTGTACATTTTACAATATGTTTTCATCCAAACCATTCCTTTGTAGCACTGGGCATAAGTTTAGGGTCGTCGTCCTGCTAAAAGTTGAACCTTAACCCCAGTTTTTTACAACCTGTAACAGGTTGTCTCCCAGGATTTCCCTTTAGCTCTCTCCAACTTCCCATCACCTCAGAGCAGCTTTCATATCCCTGCTGAAAAAAATGCATGCCAACAACATCATGTTTCTATAACCATTCATCTTAGGGAGAATGGTGTGTTTATGGTGATGTCCAGGGTTAATTTTTCTCCAAATATAGAATTTTGAATGTAGGCCAAAATGTTCAATTCTGGTCTCTTCTGCTCAGCACACATTCTTTCATGTTTTGACTGTTTCCTAAATGACCTTTGGCAAACTGGAAACAGGACTTCTGATGAATTTCTTTTAGCCACCCTTCCATGAAATCTAAATTTGCATGACTTTCAGTTTTCATGTCATTACATTTTATGAGCTGAGCTGTGGATTTCGGCAGCTCTTCTTGTGCTCTCACTGGCTTCTTGGCTGCTTCTTTGATTAATACTCTCTGTATCTAACCTGCTAGTTTAGGTGGACAACCATGTCTGGGTTGTAATGTGACAAAGTGAAAATGTTTAAGATGTGTGATTACTTTTGCAAGGCACTGACATGAACAATAATGTGTGCTATAGCAAACATTAAAATTTGCCCATGTTAAAATATGATGAGAGAGACACAGAAGCATGTATATCTGACTGTGCTCCTCTATGCATGTGGTTGTGTACTTGTCACAGCCTGACAACATGTCTGCATCATAGCCACAAACAAACCTCCATCTGTGGCTCCAACACAGCTGGACTGTGATGGCATGTCCCTGTACAACCCCCCATTGCCTGGAGAAATCTCTCTCTTAAACACAGTCATGCACTCACGCAAACACATACTCTGAGCCGCTTTAAAAACAAGACTCATTAAATTCTCTTTCTTCTTTCTTTCAGTTACTGCCTTCCCTTTCTCTACCCTCACACTACTCAGTTTACCTCATTTCTTTTTGCCCTCGCCACACTTTTCAAGATGAGCAATGCAGCCTCCAAGAACCACCATTGTGGCATTCTTATAATCACCTGAGGAGCCTCTTCAGACGACAGCCTGTCCCTGTCAGTGCTTGCAGGTCATGCACTGCAAAAACATGCCTCCTTGTCACTTCGTTTACAATCTCTTCCCGCAGGACCACAATAACAGCATCTCCAAAAGCTACACTTTATGTATGCAAAGATTTGGTTAGGACCCTTTTGTCTGTGCTCCCAACATATGCCATTTACCACCTGTCTCTGCCAAGGTATGAGCTGCCAAATCCCATATAATAATCTATTGGTTTCCTGGGCAATATGAGGAGAGCCAGCACTGTAAGTGGGCACAAATGTTAGTACGAATCATGATTTTAAGGCCACTGAATCGAAAGAGCAGGCTTATGAAATCAGTTCTTAGCTGTAGATGTCTTATCTACATTCAAAAATCTACATTCAGGTAACATTAATCACCTGGAAATATCAGTTTGTCCAGAATTTCTCTTCATGACTGACCAGCGCTATAATGAAAAACACAAATATTATGTTTGCCTAGTTTTGCTTGCTTTAACTAAACATGACTAGCACTCCACCACACCTGAGTAACCAGTCTCAACAGCTGACGGTTAAAGAGCAGATCATTTGGGAAACACAAGCTGAAACAGGGAGGTGCTGCAGCATGTACAGCATCAAAAAGATATAGTTCTTTTGCAGCACTGAAACATCAACATTAGGAATTGTTAATTAGCTAAAAATCTGTTCTTAAATGGGTTTCAACATTTGTAATGAAGTATCTACAGCATTTTATGCTGTAAACCTTCTCTGGGCTGTTTAATTCCTCAAGTCACTTTATAGCCAGCAATTATCACTGGAGGTTTTCTTCAATAAATCCATATAACTGTGTGAAAAAAATTGTGGTATGGACTAAAAATCTGACAAAGCAAGACAAAATGCAAGATCCAAAATATGACATAAGCGAGGAAAAAAGAATGACAAAAAACAGCAAAAGCATGAGATTATATCAAGAGAAACAGAACGGTGTTGGTAGTTTATGTTTTATCGCATCAGTTAGCATACAGTTTATGCATCAGTTAATTTTAACATCAGTGCTAGAAACCATAACATAAACACAAGGCTGATTCACTATGTTGCTAAAACAGCTTGCTGTAAAGACCCCTCGCTAAGATTTACATCTATTGATGTGCTGTAAAACTTGCTAACACCAGTTTTTTTGTTCTAAAACCATCAGATTGTAAAATATGTCAAATTGACTGTGGACCACTGATTCTGTCAGCCATGTTGTTCCAATATTTATCAGCTGAAAAGTGTATTGGTCTTCAAGGTATGAACAATATGACATTTTCCTCATAATAAATTCTCAGTGCTTTTATAGCAAAATCCTTTTCTTTCCAAAAATTGGCATAACGTTCTACAATGGGCAACCTTTTCCTATACATGCAGTAATCTGTGTTTTGAGTGAATTTGCATTCAACGGATTTTGTTTTAAATAGCTTCTAAGTGGTTCACAGTTTTTTTAAGTGATGCTACTTAAAAATATTAATAGTAATAGCTTCTTTGTCTGTAGTAGACGTGATATTACTGTGAAATTGAAGAAATCTAAAGAAATATTTAATAAGTGTTGTAGACTAAGAGCTAATTAGACAGAGCTACCCATTTAGTGGATTTTGACAATTTGAAGCAGATCAAACTTAAAATCTTTATTGCATACAGTGCCTTTTTAGCAGTTATTAAACACTGACAAGGTGGACAAGATAGAGATAGCCAGCAGTGTCAACCAATGCAACTTTAGCATTGTAACAGAAGTTGTCTGAGAAAATGACAAACTTAACAACGGTTTCTTGTGAAAGTGTGAGTTGTTAATATCCATTAATACTGTGTTGTATCATACAGACATGAATATTTTCAATTTGAGTCATTTTAAAACACTACAATTAGCTAAAATGGGAGTACCATCTAACTAGCTGTTAGTGTTCAACCACTCTGAGAATTAACAGTTGTAACCAGCTCTTGGGCCCAAAGATAACCTCTGGGCAGAGTTGGGTGTGTGCAAGCAATCCGGCCCACAAACCTCATTCAGTCCCACCAGTTTTGTCAGGAAAAATGGATCAAAATTCCAGCAAACTACTGTGAGAAGCTTGTGGAAGACAACACTTCCAAATACTTTAAGAAAGTAATAAAAAAAAACATCTCTCCCCTTTTTCTGGCATTTAAAAACAGAAATAATCCTAATTAAGCTAACACAAAAAAATGTAGGTTTTGGTTTGTTTATACAGCACATGTAAACATTTTCTTCTAACTGTATTTGTTTTTCTATAAATCCACAGTGATATAAAATTGGTCTAATTCATGTAAGGGAACTATAACTGATAAAGATTTCACATAATATATCTTTAAAAACTCTGAAGCATCCCTTTAAGCCTGCAGTAGTAAAAAAAAAATCTATTTTTTGTGAAAACAAACCAAAAGAAACTTTCCATTGCTAAACTAAAGCTTTTTTTTTCTATCCAGTGCTTTGAAATGTATGAAATTATAATTAAGTAGGTCCTAAGTTTTTCAACTTTTCTTAGGCTCTAGTTTAGGGCTGATTGAATATATAAGAATTTATCTATTTCTATGGACTTTTCACTCGAACAATAAAAAGCTGCTTACAATTCAACAACCAACTTTATTTTTGTTATTGTCTTCTTTCTTTCACATTTCTTTACCCATGGAAATTTGAACACATTTATATATTTATTATGTTGGCATCTAAAATAGAGTTAACAGCCAGTTGGCTCACATAAAAGGAGGGAAAACAGCTGACCTGCCTAAACCCATAGGTAGCTAAAATGATCTACACCACTATACCTCATTGATAAAAACACATTTCATTTGATACATCTGTACCAAAGCCAGAGCAATAACTTCCCGGTGTCTCTAATGGATCATAGCCAACAAATTACATGTATTATCTGATACAGTCATTCTGGTTTATTTTGTTCTTGTTTTCCACAACAACAAAAAACCAAACTGTTGGAATGAGACCGTTTTCTCTGCAGTCAGCATCAGTCAAAGAAGCATGTGCTTTTGCCAGGGTTTAAGGACCTCAAGGATTCAATAAAAGAGGGTAGGCAGATGTAAAAAGGCTGGCAGAAGGGACACAGATCATTAGCTTAATGACAGGATGAAGAATGAGGAATAGTGAGATAAGATTCAAAAGCCAAGGAGTGCAAAATGTTCTTTTAATAAGAATCAAGGTAAGTAATCTCATAAAAAGCATAGCAAGAGATGTGCAGAGGATTGATGGGTTTTTTTGCCTCAGGTAAATGAAGTAAAGAAGAAGTGTAAACAGGTAAGAAAGGATGGTTGGTGTCATTAAGTTGGTGAAGCCATGACTATCGGCAACATTAATGCTGCATGCGCTGCCTTTCCTCAAACGCGGACCCTTTGCTTTGAAGTACTTTTGAGTTCTCTGTGAGCATACCTGACTTCTAGCTTCAGCAGCTATTATAGAGCCAGAGCCGGTAATTACATATTTCACAATTTCTTATGTTACTTCAAAGCAACAACAGTCTTGTCACCAAAGGATATACCATGCTGCTGTGGTACAAAGCAAAGCCTCAGGGATTATTAAAGCCACGCATTGTTGTTCTAAAAGTCACTAATTTCATTAATAGCACATAGCTTTAAAGTTACTTAAAAGAAGTTAAAAGGACATAAAACTAAGCTTTTATTAAATGAAAGGATTTTCAATTTTTATTTTTAAAAGCTAAATAAACTTTATTTGAATTTGAATAAATTTGAATATAATAATGTGTTCATATGGTTCTTAGAATTAAGAGTTTAAAGGATGTAAAAAAAATTGAGCTTACTAATAATATTTCCTTAAAACATAAATAAAAGGTACCCTTTTCAAAACCTTTATAAATCATATAGCAGACATTTGCTACTGCTGACAGAAGTCTGAGTCATTCACAGAAGCCAATTCATACCAAAGGAACTTTGGGTGTCTGGAAAATTATTGTGACAGTTTGTAGAACAAACAAAACAAACAAACAAACAAACAAAAAAACCCCTGACAAATGTAAAACTCTGAGCACAGAAGGTCCTCACTCACTAAATGGCACAGTCCCCAAGGTGAGACAGATAAGTGATATTTAATAACGTTCATTTCTTTTTCTGTTCCCTATATTAAAAAAGACAATCTATAGTGCTTGTGGACTGTTTTGTGCTCAACATGAGCTGTCTTCAGTTTGTGGTCTCACTCAGCTGACAAGAATATCAGGGTACCTTCTTGACAAAAATGTCACAGCATGAAGTGCACAAATAACAATAAAAAGTATACACTAGTCATTAAGCATATTATGGCCACTGACAGGTAAAGTGAATGACACTGATTACGTTTCCATCATGACACCAGTCACTAAGTGCGATATACACCATATGCTTTCACACATAAATGACGTTGAGTGATATCCCAGTCCTAATAAGATTAAATACGATGTTGGCCCTCCCTTTGTGGCTCTACCAATTTCGACTGTTCTGGGAAGGTTTTCCACAAGGTTTAGGATTGCATTTATGGGAATCTCTAACCATTCTTCCCACATTTGCAGGGTTAAACACTGATGTTGGATAAGAAGGCCTGACATATAATTTCCTGTCAAATTCATCTCAACAAATATTGCTGAACAAGTTGGAAACATTTTGTTCCAAAGTTTAGAAGCAGGATAAACAAACAACTATAAGGATTTAGGCTTGTTTGACGAGGGCTAAATTAGGATGACAGGATGGCAACAGTGGTAAACCAGGAAAGACCAACTGATATAAAAAAGGAAAAATGGCTTGCCCATTTGGTCCAGTTCAGCAGACAAGCTTCTGCAGCTCAAATGTTCTGATAATGTGTCAGAATGTACAGTGCATTGCAATTTGTTGGGTTGGGGTTGCATATCCACAGACCAGTCAGGGTGCTCATGCTAGTCATAATGTCATGCCTGGTTAGTGTATGTCTTGGTACAGTTTAAGAACACGTTATGTTTCAGTAAAAACTGGATACAGTAGAATTCCACAAATTTGAATACAATTGAAAAAATAATTTACTTTAGTAACTCACTTTACTAAGTGAAGCACCTTATATAGATGACTTGCATACAGACTCATGTTGTCAAGCCTTTATTTCTATTAATTAGGACAATTTAATGAAAACATAACATGTAATTTTTTAGACGATTAGAATACTACATCAGACCAATAATAAAAAACCTTTTAAAACAGAAATGTGAGCTTAATGAAAAGTATGTTTAATACCTGCCTAAAGGTTGCTAAAGTACTTTTAATCTGAAACACAACCCTCATCGGAACACTAGTCTAATTTGTTAAGAATGACTGTATATATTGGGTGTCGAATATACCCCAAACAGGAACAACAAATGATCTGGACAGTGTCGTGCAGGTACCCTTCCTGCTAACAATAAAACTGAGCCCATTAGATCCTCACTTGGGATGCCCTTGCATGTTAGCTGCAGATCTTTAGGCTTCTATAGATTTTTGAGTAAAAATGAAATGGGTTCTGTAAATTCAAGCACATCTTTTGGATGCTCTTTCACAGTTAGATTTTGCAAATTCAGAGGCCAAGTAACAAGGCAGTAATTTTGATAGGCTTTTAATGTCTCCCAAGAATTGCATGATCAGAATAACAATTATATGTCTCGTATCATAAATATCCAGCCTTAACGATATGAGACTGTGGTTATGGCACATTGTACTTTGGCATTTTTAGTGGTAATAGCAGTAGATCAATATAAAAGGTCCAGGATCAGCACAGAATAATGTCTGCATCAAAAAGACAGTAAAGACTTCTGTAAGTAAGATGTCTGCATTTGGCAAGATTTAGATTTCCCCAGTGTTCTGATATTTTGAGAGGCAGTAATAGAGGTGCGGCTCATTTTAGAACTTCTGCTGTTTTGTTTTTCACATCCAACTTTCTTGGGTACAAAAAGGAGGCACCTGCTGTCTGAAATTTTGTACAAACCAAGCTTCAATTCATGCTCACTTTAGGGACATTTTATACTGAGTTTAACAGTTTAACAGCCAATGATTTAAAATAATTTCTTATCATCTGCTCATATTCTACTGTAAGGAAATGTGACTTATGTGACTCTAATAAATACCATCTAATGGGAGGAGTGATCTTTATCTCTCATATTACATAAGAGTTAACTGGCACAACCAAACTAATGAAAATAGAATGTAATATAAAGTAGCCCAGAAACAATATTTGACTAAATCAAATTATATATGAGAGTTTATGCATTTTTTGGATTATTTATCTCCACATCACACCAAAATGCTTCGGGAAATAAACTACTATGGACAGATTAAGTACATGGGTATGAAATGGTTTGTGTCCAGGTACAAAATGAAAGTAAGAAAGGACGAAATGTGGTAGAATGTGGGAAATGGGTGGGTTGACCAAATGACCAGTGGTAGACAAATCCTGAGATTTTTATCATATTTCTTGACACACTCATGAGCAGCTTCTGCTGTGAGCTGGCCAGATTGTCCTGCTAGACCTGGCTTTTCTATGTCAGTGTATGTGTGGTACACAACAGTGTTTAGGTATGTAGAGCAGGGATCCTCAAATCCAGGCCTTGAGGGCCGGTGTCCTGCAACTTTTAGATATGTCCCTTGTCCAACACACCTGAATCAAATGGCTACATTACCTCCTCCGTATAGAATCAAGCTCTTCAGAATCCTACTAATGACCTAATAATTTGACTCAGGTGTGTTGAGGCAGAGACACATCTAAAAGCTGCAGAACGCTGGTCCTCGAGCCCTAATGTAGAGCATTGTATTGTAAGGAGAACAGCGATGCTGTAGACATAACCAAATGGTTGCTGAGTGTTGTTGTTGTTATTTTGTTTCAAAAGTGTATGATTTTCTACAGCTTATTGTAGTCCTACGACATTACAACAGACTATTGGTAAGGGCAGTTAGAAACAGTGCCATTGCTCCTTCAGGGTGAAAATCCGTTTGCTAAAACTCTGCTTGCCTCTGTTTTTAATTAGATTCCGATATCAGCCTTTTTCTCCTATCCTTCCCTCTCCTCTTCAACATACGTGAAATTGAACAGCATTATCTATTATTTATTCACCCTCATTTGCTTATTGTTTCTTGTGGATGCCTTCGTTAAGCCACTTGCTGCTCTGCTGCCTGCGATATGATGCTCTGCTTCAACTGCCTCACTGTTCAGGCCCACCTCCTCTGCAGGTCTGAGTCCAACTCATTTGCTGGCGATGGTTGGGGAGCTATGGATTTTTTTCCCCTTTCACCCAATGACAGCACAGTGAGGTGCTATGAGGGCTGAGTGCTAATGAGCTGACTCTGCAATGCCGGAGAAGACGCTCTCTAACACGGGGAGGGGGGGGGATCATGGGACAGAGCAGTCGGCGATGCTCCAGCAGACAGGGGAAGTCAAGGGGCCATTATGATCATGCCATGCAGGAGGTTAGAAGGACATGGCTGCAGCAGTTAGTCAGACAAAGCTGTGAGCCAACAAAGTTAGCTAATTCACCAAATGGAAGTCCTTGTTTATGTTTAACAGCAGAAATAAATTGTTGTGCTCATCTGTTTTACATTTCTGCTTTATTGATAGAAAAAGCAGTCAAAAGAATAGCACACAAGGAGGGTTTTCCCCCTCTTCAATCATATGGTATGGTCATAAATATGCAATAAGAAAAAAAAACAACAAAATCCCTAAATCAAACGAGTTCAAGTTTTCTTACTAACAAGTAAATATATAATGAAATTCTTGACATTGCAAACAGAGCTTTTTTATTGCAGAGCAGATAACTTTAACAAGTGGACACCATGTTCACTAAGTGTGAGGGAGCTGCTGCAGTTTTTTAAAGGGGTGATATGACTCATCGCCCAGGATGTCATGTATCAGGGTTGGCATAAGCTTGAAAAAAAAGTGCTTCTGTTAAAGTTTTAGGCAATTAAAAGTGGTATCTGATTCAAGCTTTTTTGTTGTTTTTATTTGTTTGCTGGGTTTTTTTGTTTTTGTTTTTTTGTTGTTTGTGTGTGTGTGTGTGTGTGTACGCGTGTATGTGTGTGTGTTTTGAGGAATCTGACCGGGATTTGTGCATCTCCAGTTCAAATTCTAAAAAGGCCTAGATTGGTCAAACTGCTTATTCAACACTGAACAGAAATTGTTTAAACTCCACTTTGAGATTTATTAAACCATGACTCTATTTGTAAAAACACAAAAACAATTTTCCAATTTTCTGGGCATTAAAACAACCTTCAACTAAGACAAGCATGAAAAATGAAATATGTAGACAAAAAAAAAACTGAACTGGATTTACACTGATTAGAGAGTCTTTAAAACATGACTAGGATTTGTGAAACATGTTTGTGTAAACTAAAAAAGGAGATTATTACTTTTCTTAACATTCTTCTGAACCCAATATTGTGTGTTGTATGTGCAAACCAGAGGGAGGGGCTCGCCCAGGGATGCATTCATGCAGGTACTGCCACTATGAGTGAGTGATGTAATGTTACAACGTGGAATAAGTGTGCAAAATTCTGGTACATATGCTTTATATGTGTTGTGTGCTATGACAATAATTATACAGTCTAAAAACAAAGCTTTGTATAAGGACAAAATTAAGTATTTGCACAGGTTTGTTATTTCCACCAAGACTTTATGAATCCAAGTGGAGGTGATAGTAACTTGTCTGCATGCCTACACTCAGCTGGAATCTCATAAGTACATAAATAATTCCTGCTCATTCTTGGTGGACCCCAGAAGTATGCAGGGCACTCTGGATGTGACTGACAAGGAAGCACACTTACATGCATGGGTGACCGAGAAGCTGTTGGACGACTCGAGATTGTCGACGTTGTAGTTGAGGTGGAAAGGTTTCTCGGTGGTGTTTTGATTGGTGTTGTAGAGTTGGACAGCAAATCTGAACGCGCTGTGCTCCTGCACCGTGGATCGCATGAACAGTCCCCCTTTAAAGAAATGCAAACCAAGATCAAGCAACTCCAATGGTCGTATGCACAGTTTATAACCAGCTTTTCCCCCATTCTTTGGCTGAATGATAAGGAACTCGGGATGTACAAAGAAACTACTTGTAATTCATAGATGCATTACTGATCGGTGCGCCGGTCTGGAACTCTTCGGAATTAAGAGGGGACAAATTTCGCCTCTCATCATCTTAAAAACAAAAACAAAACAAAACAACAAAAAAAAAAAAAAAAGAAAAAAAAGAAAAAAAAAACGCTCGTAAACCATTCCTGGCAGTTTATGCAAGATCTGCAGCTTAGTTGTATTTTTAAAACCAGCTGCTTAAGAATGCAGGGCTGGAAAATCAAGTTAGTCGGCGTCATTGCGGAGAGCTCTGCATTCAGTTTCCAGCATAAAACTGCAATCCTGCATTATATTTGCGTTACACAAACAACAATCAGCAGCCGCCAAACAGAGCAGGACACTTACCGATGTTAATCTGATTCGGAAATCCGGCTAAGGACTGGTCAAAGAGCCACAGCAAAAAGAAAACCACGCGTTGTGCCATTTTCTCCGACCTGATATTTTCAACTCCTTAAAAGGCTCTGTCTAAGCAGATTCATATGTTCGGGGTGGATGCCGGGAGTAAATGGAAATCCTGTGGGTAGATGATGGTAGCTCACAGTGCACCAATTCATTCATTGAGGTGCAGCCCAGCTGCAGAACATTTTTTTTTTTTTTTTTTTTTTTTTTTTTTGCAACTAAGAACGAGAGGCAGAAAGAGACGGAGAGGGAGGGATGGTGGGGGAAGATGAAGCTGATCTGAACTCTGATTGGATCCGTCGCGGCAGGCCAGTGTTGGTCAAACTTGATCTGACATTAAATTTAAAAAAGCCTCAGCTTGTTAGATTACGACACCTCGGCAAGAGCGCAGCACTTGTCAATATTAGCCCTCCGCTGACCGAGTCAATAAAAAAAACACCGCAATCTCAGGCGGCCGACGATTCTGACTTGGCTGGCCGCTTCCAGCTGTGACAGCTGCTGCATTGTCAGGACGCACAGAGAGGCGGCGTTTGCTCTTCAACGAAGAACATGTGCAGTTGTTTTTACACAGGCGATCCACTAGATCACATTGTCAAAGTTTGGATTACATCAAAGAGATTGATGAAGATATGTGATTAAGATTAAATAATTAGGATAATGGAAAGAGTACAACCGTTAATTCAAACATGTAAGCCAAGCGACTCAGAACTTTTGCTTTAGAGGAAAGGGAGAAGACGCAGAGAGCGTGGTGCTGTCCGTGGTGCTGAAAATAGGTCCGAAGACAATCAAGCGAATATTTTAACATAGATTTAAAAAAAAAAAAAAAAAAAAAATGCAGAATCAGATTAGAAGCAAACACTAACTAATAGATTATTTTCAAAACAGCATGTGTTTTACCGCACTTAATAACATTTTTACACGATATTAATGAATCACCTCTGATAGATTAGTGGTTATGTGACTGTCTCCCCACCAGAAATACATAATGTAATTATGACACTGAAAGACAACAAGGCATGTGGTATGGATAACATTTCTACTGACCATCTGAAAAATGCACTTCATAAACTCCGTCCATTACTTTCTATGTGTTTCCCTGGCTGTTTAGTGCATGGTTTGCTACATAATTCAATTCTATCTGTCATACTAGTGCCCATTATTAAGGACAAAGCTGGTAAGATTAGCTCTCTGGAGAATTACCGACTGATAGCTTTAGCTAGTAGTTTGCCAAATGTCCTAGAAAGGATTTTATCAAATAGCTTGGAGAAGTTTGCCCTGACCTCTGATGACCAATTTGGTTTTAAACCAAGCACAGCAGGGACATGTGCCATTTAGCATTAAAAGAGATCTTAGACTTGTAAAACAGGCACAACACCAAAATATTTGTGCTTTATTGATGCCTTTACAGCATTTGATTATGTGAATCATCAAAAGCTGTTTTACAAGCTACATAACAGAGGAGTTCCCAAATATCTAAGCAGAATTCTTGTTTATTGGTATGGGCATCAGTCAATGTATATGAAATGGGGTAATACTATGTCTGATGCATTTAATGTTGGTAACGGAGTCAGGCAGGGAAGTATATTGTTCCCTTAACTGTTTAACATGTATATGGAGGAAATGTCAAAGCTGTTAAATTGCTGCAAAACAGGTTGTGTAGTTGGTGACCGCATAATCAATAACTTGATGTATGCAGATGATTTGGTAGTCCTATGTCCATACAGTGCTGGCCTTCAACAGTTATTAAGGGTATGTTGTCAATATGGTTATGACTTTGACATCAAGCATAATGCCAAGAAGAGCAACATTATGATTTTTAGAAGAAAAGCACAAAAGCATCTGATAACTCCTGACTTTTTCTTGACTGGTATAGTTCTCAACATATGTAATAGGGTTAAATACTTCATCACATTATTTAAATGACAACCTGTCTGATGACAAGTTATCATTTACTGTTAGGCAGTATCATATGATGTATGCACAAGCTACAATGCTGATCAGAAAATTTGGTATGTGCAGATCCTCTGCAAAAAAAAGCTCTTTTTAAAGCCATAAGTACTCCACTGTAGATTGCCCATCTGTGGCAACGATAAAAAAGAAGCAGCATACAGAAACTTTATGTGGCATTCAATGATGGCATGAGGGTACTACTCAAAGTGCTTAGATGGAGTAGTGCTACCCATCTGTTTGTAAATAATCCTGTACCCACATATCCTGCGGTGCTCAGGAACCTTATATATAGATGTATGTGTAGATTATCTGTGTCATGCAATAGCATAATTGCAATTTTAGCAATTGCAGGATTTGCACTCAGTACAAATCTTTTTGTATGTTTTTGTTTTATCTCTTTTTACTACGGACCCTTCTTGTATCTGGAATAAAGATTGATTGATTGAGTGATTGTATAAAAGCCTTTTAAAATTGAGCTTCTAAACATATGGCACATAGGTAAGATTTTAGGAAATCATATTACACTGCACCATATTTAGTCTGTGACAAAATATGTATCCATTTGAAATAATAAATATTTAGACAAAATAAAAGCCAGCAACACTTCTTTTTCACATTTTTGTCATCATACAACCACAAACCTCAACATATTATTAAAGGATTCTAAATGACAGTTTACTAGAAAGTAGAGTATGATTTTGAATGAGAAGTAAAAGGATACAGGGTTTTCTATATTTTCTCATAAATAAAATCTGAAAATTGCGGCATACATTTTGATTCAGCCTCTCTGACTCAATAGTTTATGAAACCACATGTTGTTGTAATTACAGCTTTAATTCACTTGTTCAAGCTGGTATTTAAGAAAAGAACAGAGCCCATCACTCACAGGTCTGGTGGCTTTATTCAGACGATTGAGAACAGTAAAATTAAAACAATAGAGCACAAAGTTTGATTGATAAAGATAATGTTTATCACTTAGACATTTCAATTCTGAATAACACAAGAAGTCATTCATTTGAAATAGTGTTGTTAATCGTACAAGGCAATGGGGTAATTATGTGATATGACTTAGTCATCAGACAGTAGAGATTTCCTGTCCTAGTCAGGGGTCGGAGTTGGTCAGTTTCTATAAATTATTACATCTCAGGGGTTTAATATGCTGTGAGATTAAATTGATTTTTTTTGTCACATGGGTATCTGTGTCAGAGTTAAAATATATTGGCTGTTTGAACTGAAAGCATGGTGCCCATGTCAGTGCAGATTGTTTACATATTTACATACCGTGACATCACACAACTAGTTTAAGTGGGTACAAGATGCCACCTTTAAAAGTGATGCAAAATCAAAGTTAATTCAAAAGACAGAGTATGCAGATTCCTTATCACAACTGAGGATAATAATAAAATAAAAAAAGGGGGGGGGGGTTGATTCCCCACCAAAGGAACCCAAATAGTTAAGATAAGGCCTCAGCATAATTGATTTTAGATTGTGATGATTGCACTGCAATATTAGTAATTAGGGCATTTTTGCCATGCTACATAATAATTATTATCAGAGCTCAACCTCTGCAGGAACTACGTTCTCTAACTAAATTGACAGATATTATCTGCATGACAACTATTATGTTACCTGCATTTTTGGCCATTTGAAAATACACAAATGGATGTTATTTAGGCTTAATAAAATGACTGAAGATCGGAGTAGGGAAGGTTGCCTTTGTATCTGAAGATGACGATGATTCACAGTCTGTAGCTCAGAAGCTCACCAGCAACAATTACTCATTTGCTCCCTCTGATCACCTCATAACACAACATGATAAAGTTTTCATCTTTGCCTGTAATAGGGAATATGAATGAATAAGTTTGAGGCTAGTGCAACATTTACTGAAAAAAATGAAAGTCCCTGCCTCTATTGGTAGTCTAGGGGCAATGAATGCCATTATTTTTAGGCTTAATTCGATCATGATTACTGGACAATTATTTTGTCATTTTGACATTTGAATCCTATACTTTCTCATAACCACAGAGTGATCTTGACAAATGTGGGATATAATAATGGATTTTTGAGGCAGATTCTGTCATTCTCCTGTGGGGGCTGAGCTTATTTCAAAAAGCAGACGTATAAGTGCCCATAATTATATAAAAGACATCACATTAGGAATCCTTAAAAGAAGTTTAGAAGATACTTGATGGATTCTACAACTCTCGTCTGTGCGTTTCATTTACTTTAGCATTTATAATTGCTAAATGTATGAAGTAATATGGTGCAGTATTACATACTGTAATTAAAGGAAATGGGACAAGATTCACAACTTTTCTACATGTAAACATAACTGCCGCAAACAGGTCCTGTGATTCATGCTTGTATTTTATTTTTTTTCAGTGTATAAATTGGGTTACTTTGAAAGCTATAGTTGGACTTGACAAAGTGTCTCAGACCTGCACCTGTGTCACACTGGTTTACAAGGGCGTCTGTGTAGGGGGGGAATGTGCATCTGAACCTCTGCAGTGGCTCAGAAGGTTGGAGTTTGTCTTGTAACCAGTGGGTTACTGGTTCAAACCCCCGCTTTGTCTGTCTCAGTCATTGTGTCCTTGGGCAAGACACTTCACCTGCCTTACCTGCTGGTGGTGGACAGAGGTGCATGTCAGACTGCCCCAGCTGTGAATACAATGTAGTGGCTCACCACAGCTACATTCATGTGTGCTTGAATGACTGAATGTAGTGTGAAGCGCTTTGGGGTCCTCTGGACTTGATAAAGCGCTATACAAGCACAGGCCATTTACCATTCTTGCTGTCAAGTCAAAAGAAGCAGCTGGCAACTCCATGTGAACTGAAGACAGCACATGACTGTACACATCCTCCCCAAAAGAGTGGTGGGAGGCAGCTCAGTGGGCCCTGCAGCACATGAGGATGTGACCATTAGAAGTGAGAGAAAAAACTGTTGTTTTAGCCAGTCAAAAAGCCTGTTTTTAGCCTGGTTGCTATTTTTTTTTTTATTATAGTAAGAAAAGAAAACACATCATATTTTTAATAAATAACTTTTTGTGTGATTGAAATAAGGCGACATGGACTTGAATAACAGGTAGGTGAGGCATATTTTTGTCAGAAAAATGATTCTTTGTGGTACATTTGCTCAAATCCTTTTCATGTTTAACCACGGGCTTGATAAGTGCTTTGCAAACACTGAACCAGGTGTTTAAGTATTTTTTTTTATGTCAAGTACAGATTACCCTGGAGTTTTAAATTAATGAGCTGAAATGCATGATGATGGTACACTATAAAAGTGACAGTTATTATTTTTTCTAAAAACTCCTTTTCATTTCAGTGAAAACTTCTTTTCATGTAAAGATTTAAAAGCTTAACAGCTGGCAAATTTGTCAGTTTTGTACTCTTTGATCTAGCCATGTCATGTCACATTTCAGTCTCCTTTCCCTAACATATGACTTGACTCACCTTTCAGTCTCTTTTTTTTTTTGCCCTTTAGAGTACCGCCTCGCATTAATCCTGTCCTGTTGAGGAACTAATTTCAGTAATCATAGAAATGGGTTCCTCTGGTGAAAGACACGTAATGAGAGGGGCTGAATTAGTATTGTAGGAAGGATGCGGTTAAACAAGCATTATGCAGCTCAAACTCAATGATATTTGGAGAGCGGTTCCAAGAGCCCATCAGTCTCAGCCAGATGTTGGAGGCTGATAAGAGAGGCTGCTCTCCAGGAGCTCTTCTTTATTCTGTCAGTGCCTCATTCAATGAGAGAAACTGTGGGTAGGCAGAGGTCTAGGGAGATAGAGATGCACTTAGCATTATGGTAAAGTTCCAGTGATGTAAAGAAACAATGGAAATAGCTGAACAAAAGATATAAGAAATTATAGAAAATTAAATTAATATTTTATTGACAATGTGACAGGACATCCTGATAGAGAATATAAATTATACACGCTAATTCAAGTGACTATTATTCATTATCTGAATGATAATGAACACACAGCTCATATCCTTTTGTTGATATAGACTATCATTACCTGGGTTATACAGAGCTGATTTTATCAGATGCAGAGATTGACAGGCTTAATCCCAGAACCACAGACTGCAGCAGTAACCTTGCTGTGTGGCAGGAATCATCACCACATCACATCAAAGCTCTGAGATTGCAGAACAGTTCCCCATCCTCCTCCTCCCATCTCAAACACAAATATGTACAAAACAAAGCATGTTTAAACACTATTACACATATTTACGATGTTTGTGCCTGTACAAGATAAATGCCCGTTCATTTAGTTATACTGTCACTGCATATGTGCAAATAGGTGCATGTACTCAGAGGATTACAAGTAGGTTACAAAATAAAATTTATGGACAAAATAAACTAAACAAAAATTACAGTGAGGGTAATGTAGTGTCACTGTTCAACAAATTAAACACCAGCAGAAAATACCTTCTACACATAATTCAAGGTGTTTTGAAATAGATTTTCACAAATCTACTCATTTTTAAAACACTTAAAACATATCTGTAATTGCCAGAGAAGGCTACTGACTGCTCATTGATCTTAGAAATACCTATATTAAAAAATAATAAACCCTATCATTACAATAATTAACTGATTAATGAAATTAAATGTTTGCCTCATGGCTAAAACTAATTAGTGAAGTAAACAAATAAGTAATCAAATTACCTTTGAGGCAATGGCTTATTTAAGTTTTGAACTGCATTTTTCTTACTTCATGTAGAAAATAGCTGTGCTGCAGTTTTCATGTTAACTTGCACATAAACATAATGACTGTATCTTTTTGTTGTCTGGGAACTATACTGAACTAACACAGACTCAGAACTACAGCATCCACGTCCAAACAAGTATCCCTTTCATCTTGTAGTCTTATCGATAAATCTAAAAACAGAAATCTAAATAAAGCTAGTACATTCATGTCAGAGAACTACTCTTGTGACCAAGTTAACATATGAAAACTTTTGGTGTTAACATATTAGTACTGTTGTTCTCTCAAAAATGCCAGGTTGTGTTCCTAAAAGAATTGAGTTAATCATCTTATTGTGGTATTAATATCAAACCTTAAGGCTAGGGATATATTTTATGTCTTAATGTCTTAATGTATCTCACAGGCTATTAGGATTGATAAGATTTACTAATCAAGCCTAACTTTTGATCTCTTTTTTTCGTACTAAATTTGGGCAAAATGAAAGGGCTACAAATCACAGTTGAGCTTAATTCAATTCAATTTATTTATGCAGTGTAAATTAATGGCCAGTGTCATCTTGTAGCTCTTTACAAGATAAATGGATCCAGTTCATATCCAGAAATATAAAATCAAATCAATACATTTTAATCATACAGTAGAGACAGTTTAAAATTCAGTAACCCACATTCCTTTTCAATCCTAATTAAAATGCAATTCTGCAAAATTCAGTTTATGATGCCAAATAGTAAAATAGGTCCTTGCCTGTTTGGCACCCTGGGTAAAAAACATTCAACACCACCAATCCTCCCACCCCACCCACATGCCACATTTAAATTTCCACAAATGTTACCTGGCACATTCATGGCAGAAGACGCTGTGCTCGAAACTCTCCCACTCGAGAGTCACTAAGTCGCTCAGCAACGTATCAAACATGTTACCTTCGTACAAATCAGTTGCATGCTGTGTGGTCAACTGTTTGAGGATGCTGGAGGTATTTCATCCTTTTATTGTGATTAAACCTCTGCACATGTTGCAACTGGCCCCTAGTATCGTCTTTTTTATGAAATGTTACCACTCAGCTCCTCTAGATTAATGACAAACACCTGGTTGAACTGCGCATCTGCTAAGCTCATTGTATAAACTACTCATCAAGGATGGTTAAAAATGGCTTAATGGGAAAATGTTGTGATGACATGCTGAAAGCAGAGTGTCAGACAGAGGAAGAGCTTCTTAAAGAGACAGAGGCCAATTTCAAAGCGGGTCAAATTGAGGTCAAGTTGCAAAGTCAAAGTTCTTTTTGGTTATGTTTGATATATACAGCATTTTTATAACAACTATAGGTAACATAGTTACTTAATTGTGCTATAAAATGGCACTATATGCCTGGAATATACATAATACCACCCCTTTAAGCTAAATAAAAACAATGACTGGCAGAGCACCAATTGCCAATAAAAAGATGTTTGTGGTCATCCGGTGTTTTCAAGG
Organism: Anableps anableps; assembly: GCA_014839685.1. Lineage (NCBI taxonomy): Eukaryota > Metazoa > Chordata > Actinopteri > Cyprinodontiformes > Anablepidae > Anableps > Anableps anableps. The sequence goes on from CM026074.1 coordinate 14,912,871, forward strand.
AAGAGTAAAACTTAAAAATTTTGCATTGTACATGTGAACATAGATGTCTGAATTACAAGATGTAGCTGTGTCTAAAGGACTATATAAAGTTGATTTTTCCAACCAACCATATTCTACAGACCAAAGGATAAAAGGAAATAAAGTTAAATAGAATACTAATAGACACAACAGACACCAGAATGGCTTCTCGAAGTAGAAAACATCCACAGTGTGTTGCTGATTTGGGTCAGATCGCTATGATCCAGTCCACTCAAAAAGAGAGTGACGAAGGCTGAGGAAGTCATATTGCCAAAGAAAAAATGGCTTCAAAACTCAAAACAATCCTTCAATAGCAGCAGAAGAAGTGACAACAGCTTTTTTTTCATTCAATGCCATATCTAACAAATAGGAAATTAGCCTTTTCTATTTACTCTGTGTGCTTAATTGAGAGGAAAACAAGATAAGAAAAAAGGTGAGGAAAATAACCCCTAACAGTTAGTGATCCTTTTAAGTAATTACTAGTGCCTTCTGTGACTTGTTTCAGTGATTGATGTTTTAGCTGTTATGCCTGTTAATACAAGTCTGCTTATCTAAGTAAGAATTAGTTCAAATATCATATTTGCTGATAGATTTTATTCTAACAGTAAATGTTGAAAATTAGGTAATACTAACCCCTGAACTTAAACAGAACTCTCAAACAAGATTTTTTGGAGGCTAAACAGTGAACATGAGAGCTGCATCTAAATCATAATAATAACTAGAGGCAAAAATATAAAAGCAGGGGGAATATTTATCTTTAAATAACAGATGTACATGTTTTCAGGCACATGATATTACCTTATTGGCACTCAATCATGTTTCCATTTCCAACAAACAAGGACCCATAAACACAGAATTCAAGGTCAAGCATTTTAAGGAAGCAACCCACTGAAGCCTGAAGCGCATGATAAATGGCAAATATTGTCTAGATAGTCTATGTTGTACCTCTTAAAAGCAAAAAAATAATGAAACATTAATTTGCTGAGGTAATTAATACTGCATGTCATTTAATGATCAGGGATAAAGTGGTCAGAAGGTAGTACATTTCTTTTGTTAATATTTTGCTGGTTCATCTTCACTGAAGCATCTGCTGTTGGTTGATCCCACACACACTAAAATGCTTCACTTATCCTATTGTTAGCTGATTTTACTGTACCTGCAATTAAATTTCAAAAGTCAGAGGAGCTTAGCTAATTACTACTAAGCCAATAGCCCATTTTTTTTTAAAAATGCAAATAATGCCTCAATATGTTTTATTAGTTTAGGAGGCCATTATAAAGAGAACTCAGGGAAGTACACACTGTCAATCAATATGAAACTGGATTTGTAATACAATGTAATGTCAGCTTCTCCTGAGCGTTCATTTGACTGATAAAACTGTAATCAAGCCAATGCAGTGCATACAAGGGGACAGTTGAGCAGAGCAGGTTAAAATGACACAATTGTTTATTTATTTATTTATTTATTTATTTATTTTGAATGGAAATAACCCAACTGTAACTCAAAAGCAGCATTTCTCAACAATGATTCTGCAAAGTGCCAAAACTGGGCACAAAAAACTGAAGCACTTTTTTTTAAAAAAATCACCTCCTCTCCCTGAAATATGAATTTTAATGTAAAATGTCTTCAATTTTGAGGCACATTTGACTGTTTTCATGTGATATGCTGTCAGTGGCTATGGTGGGTGGTATTGGAAATAAGAAGCAGTGCTTACTTTGGCATACAAGTGCTGCTATAATTAGAATGTCAACAAGGTCTATAAACATCACCTGTGGGGCAACAAGGCCTTCAAAAGCACCTCTGCGTGGTGTGATTCTGCAGTGGCCGAGCTAAAGCTGCAGGCCAGGTTCACAAAGAAGGTTACCACTTAGAGACTCATGTGAGATAATGTTTTATGAAAAAGAAACCGCAGAAACCTACAATAGCATTTACAAAATAATTGAAATTCTTTCTAAAACAAAAACAGCATATAACAGCAAAAAGAGCCTTGCAAAAGTATCCATGCACGTAAAAATTTTCACATTTTGTCATGATAAAACAACACACCATTATTTCACGTGGATTTGTATGATACATTCAGTCTGTGTCAATTCTTGGCATAGGCCACATTGGCAGTTGCCTAGAGCGCCAGCTACTGAAGGGGCGCTGCTGCGCCAACTCATAACAGAAGAAGAAAAAAAACAGAATGAAATAAACTGCAGCAAGATGCAAGCGGTCCCTTTCTCATGCTGTGCTGAAAATAAAAATAAATAAATAAATAAAAAAATAAATAAAAATTTAGAAAATATATACAGCAATCTTTTCCCTTGAACCCTGGTGTTTTTGAGCCAATGGAAGTAAGTAAAGAAATGTTTAAATGAATTAAATCATATTGAAATGAACTGAGAGTGTCTGAGAGTGATTGCTAACCTTTCTAATGTGTTCTTTAAGTTGCAGTTGCGCTAATTAAGGTTAGTAGATAGGTTTTGTTGTTGTTTTTTTGTTTTTGTGTTGTTGTTGTTACTACAGGCCAAAGTTAAGATATGATTTGTAGCTTCTGGATGCACTCTTTCACTTATTTACCAGCAGAATTGGAAGCCATGAATTAAAGGCTAACATCAGTGCTGTGTTTTCCACCTGGAAATCCTGTGAACTGCTGTTGGAAAAAGCAGAGACGTGATAAGGCCACCAAAATGGGTTCCCTCAACACCTTGGTTGTGCCTAGAAATTCAGTCCATAAAGGTTATGTGCAGAATCGGAAACAAAGGTCAACCTTGGCGGAGTCCAACTCTCACCAGAAATGAGCTCGACTTACTGCCAGCAATGCAGATCAAGCTCTGACACCAGTCATACAGGGACCTAACACCATGTATCAAAGGTCCTGGTACCCCATACTCCCTGAGTACCCCCCACAGGATTCCCAGATGGACACGACTGAACGCCTTCTCCACGTCCACAAAATACATGTAGACTGGTTGGGCAAACTCCCATGCACCCTCCAGGACCCTGCTAAGGATGTAGAGCTGGTCCACTGTTCCACGGCCAGGACGAAACCACACTGCTCTTCCTGAATCCAAGGTTCGGCTATCCAACGGACCTTCCTCTCCAGAAGCCCTGAATAGACCTTACCAGGGAGGCTTAAGAGCATGATCCCCCTGTAGTTGGAACACACTCTGAGGTCCCCCTTTTTGAATAGGGGGATCACCCCCCTGGTCTGACAATCCAGGGAAACTGGCCCCGATGTCCATGCAATATTGCAGAGTTATGTCAACCAACACAACCCCACAACATCCAGAGCCTCAAGGAACTCCGGGTGAATTTCATCGACCCCCGGGGCCTTGCCACAGAGGACTTTTTTAACTACCTTGGTGATCTCAGCACCAGAGATCTGAGAGACTGATCCAGTGTACCCAGGCTCTATTTCCTCAGTGGTAGACTTGCTGGTGGGAGTGAGGAGGTCTTCAAAGTATTCTATTCACCGACCCACAATGTCCCAAGTTGAGGTCAGCAGCGCACCATCTCTACCATAAATGGTGTTGGTGATGCATCGTCCGGGTTGTTGCTGAAATGTGCTATACAAATATCCACTTTGCAGTCTTGACTCATCTACCCAGGAGAAGAGCAATTCATGCCTATGGACATGTGACCAAAATAATTCACATTGCACATTAGGGACATATTTTGATCGTCAGGAAACAATGACCTAAAACTTGACTTGAAAAGAGGGTAGGGCCGGTAGGGCCCAAACTGTGCCATTAGCTCCATCAATCTTCCCAATAACTGTTTGTGTTGGCCAGTGTCAAATGGCAAGCAGGATTTTTAGTGGTTTTCTTTTGCCACTATCTCATAAAGTCCAGATTTGGGCAGTACACAACTAATAGGTGCCCAATGGACAGATTCTTCTACCTGAGCTATAAATCTCTGCAGCTCCTTCAGGGTTACCATCCCCCCTCCCTGTTTCTTCAGTTATTGTTGTCCTTTACTGGCCTGCCAGTTTAGGTGGAGGGACATTGCACTATCCTCTTCCCATTTTTTGATTAAGGATTCTATTTCACCTTTATTTATTTGAGGCACTTTAAAAAGAAACACTGTTGGTCAAAGTGCTGTACACCATAGCCTCAAAAAATAAAATACAAACAAAGACATTTGAAAACAAACAGAAGAATTTTTAAATCTATCCTAAAATGAACAAGAAGCCAGTGAAGGTAGGTTAAAATAGGAGTAATGAGCCCTCGCTTTTTGGTACTGGTGCTCCATGAGCTGTTCAAATATCAGAATGTTATTTTATAATCAAGCCCTCCTTAAACTTCTCCACAACTTTATTTCTGACCTGTCTGGTGTACTTCATCATTCTGTTTGTTTATTAACATTATCTAAAAAACCTCTCAAACCTTCAAAGCACAGAAGGCAATCGTTTGTACTGGATTTTATTTAGGGGTTTTAAGGGGGACTGAAGGGGTCTTAATACAAATGCACATTTTTAAGATTTTTTTCTAAAAACAACTGAAAGCCATTAAACTTTTTCCTTCCACTTTACAATTGTGCACTGCTTTACGTTGGTCTATCAATCAAAATCCCAATGAAATACATTTAAGTTTGTAATTGTAGTGTAAGGAAATATGGAAAAGCCTAATGTGTAGGAATACTTTCACAAGTCACTGTTAGTCATTTGACTACTGAAATGACAAACACATCTAATGTTAGGACTGAAGAACTTTCAGCACTTTTGTTGAACTGATTCCAACAAAATCTTTCCAAAGTACTCAGATAGGTTCCTGTTTTCACCAGGTTGCATCACATTTCCTTTAAAAACACCGCATGTGTGGTTCTATGAACTGAGAAGCCTGACTTTCTGAAGAATTAAATATTTTCCCATGCTTGGTGGATGTGAAATTTTTGTTACTCAGAGCTTTTATTGTTTTTAGACTTCACATTTCAAAATGCAACTGTTATTTTAACTAAATGACAGAATGAAGAGCGATTGCAAGGACATGCTGAAAATATTTGACATGGTGACGACATTGTTAACAAGATTATAAAAATAGACAGAACTGCACTTTGTTTTGTAGGTGGGCCCCAAATGGTTACGATTACTGTCAGCTGATGGTGCTGTCATAGTTCTTGCAGATAGACCCATCCTGAATATCAAATAAAATGCAGTGGACACATATTGTGATTGATTTGCAAGGTGTCCCCATCTCTTTGTGAATGGTGCAAGACTGACCTCTCGGCATACACTGAATCAATTAGATATTGAGTCAGGCAAAGATGCATGACTCAGTTCCTGAGGTGAGTAGCAGAAGCACGGATGCTATTTTTTTTTTCCAAAGCTACATTGGGGAAATTAATAGATTTTTTTTTTTTTGTAAATAAAACACTATACAGCAACACTACACTGTCATGTATCCATGTTGTGGTTTGTTAAAAAATTTTTTTCATAGTATAACTCACAGGATGACATATTAAACCAGAAACACAAGAAAAGCTCAAACTTAACTTAAAGAAGAAATTCCCATGGAAAAACAAGATTTTATTTTTTATTTCTTTATCCTTTATTTTTAACATCCCATGCTATCGTGACATCTTTCAACACACTCCAGTTTATCACATTTTTTTACATCTCCTTTTCCTGAACACCACATTCCTCTTAGAGTCATTAAATTTTCACATATCTTCTTTTTTCATTTCTTACAGAGATAAGTGCACTGGATGTGTCATACACATGATCCAATCCATTTTGACAGTAGCCTTTATAGCTGAGTTGCGCTGGCTCGACATGTAGGCACGTCCTTGAAGAATGGTCAATATTTTTTTACGTTTATCCTGACCAGTGGTGGAGACACAACAACAATGGCAATAAAACACCTCATTTATTTGACATGAAAGGCGATGATTAGTAAGGACAGCTAGAGTGATGACAACAAAGGCAGAGGAAACCCACAAAAGAAAGGTGGGGGGTTGATCAGTCACTGATCAAACAAATGGGCCTGTCATTGAAAGGGAGAGCTGTACTTTATCCTCTGCTGTCCATTCAGTTAAGCAAGATTTTTGTCGACAGTTGTTTAGAAAGACCCAGCTGGGTACAAACTTATTAATACAGAGTCCATGGGTTCTTAAAAAGTTCATGCAGGTGGTTGGTAGAGCAGCCTCTTGATTGGTCTGTTTAGCTGAGTGGGTGTTCTGCTTTAGAAAGGAATTTTCAGTAGATTATCTAAGCTATAACAAATTGCCCACAGTTACAAGATTCATCACTGTCAAGCGCTCTTTTCTCCTCCCTTCCATAGGTCATCATCCTTCCTCCAAAACAGGGATTCTCTGAGAATATGGCACACTTATTTTAAACCTCCTCACCTGACATTTTAAAAGGTTAAGCTCCTTGGAAAGGCCAAGCTAATTAAATAATTTCTCCTCAAAGAGAAGAAAAAGCTAGCTAATCACTGCGAAGACATATCCCTCCCATATTACATGATCACTTAGATGCACTTCAGAAAAGGCTACAGAGTATGTAAGATTCAGCATAGTTTCTGTTTTCTACACTTCAGCTGTTATTAAAAGTTCAAACAAAAAAGGTTTCTGGGTAAGGTAATTAGGCTAAGCTAAACAATGATGAGGATATAATCAGAAATTGTCTATTCATAGCATCTGTAACTAAAACCTAGCATACCATGATTATCAAGGTTTAGATTTTGCTATACACATAAATACTGAAAGTAAAGTTTCATTTTGAAAGTTGACTTATTTAGTTTTTGTTGCTTGTTGCTGTCTATTTGAAGCTTCCATGTATGCGTTCACATTAGTATATTACTAACACATAGGTAAATCTAACATTTACAAAAAAGTATTAAAATTTAGATAACTAAGATTTTTTCACAATTATTATTATTATTAAGAAGTTTAAAGAAGGGGTAGGTCATGAATAATACCCAAAGCATGTCATACAGCACTGTTCATTCTGTCTTTCAAATTATATTTATGAGTATGGCACAACTGCAAACCACCAAATAAACAAAGCCATAAAAACTTTGTAGCCACAAAGTGATAAACTACAAACAAAGGACACAGCAAACCTCTGGAAGGTGTTGCTCTAGTCAGATGAGACTAAAACTAAATTTTTAGGGCTTTGTACATTGAAAGCACTATTTGTAGAGGAAAATTAACACATCATCGCCACTGCAAAACATGGTCCCACATCATCATATTGTGTGGATACAGCTTTTCAGGGGGGGCTAAATACAACATCACAAACTAGAAGGAATTCACTTTTCCAATTTCTATCTGCACAAAAAATTTGAATAAACTTTGTGTTGCTGATTATATGTAGCCTATTGTAGTGAAGCATGAATCTGTCCCATCTTACTTCTACAAGTCTGTCTGCTGATGCTTGCATTTTTCTTTATCAGCTTTAAAAATGCTGGACCTTCTCCACCAGGCTCGATAAAGGTTACAAACTGATAAGAAAACAGTCTGTGAGTCTTTCAGTCAACATCCTCTTCCTACCAAATCTGATACTCAGCCTGGGATTGCACCAGACACATTGCATTCTGACTAGTAGCCTTACTAATTACAGGTAACTATACTTCGATTTCAACAAAATTATTTATGAATATGCTGTTGATGAAGTATATATATGTTAACATGATTTGTAAAAAATGTGTTCTTCCTTAATTTAATCCTGCAGCTCCAGGAAATAATATCTTAAATACATGACAGAACTGATGAAATATTTCTGTTCCTCTGAACAAATAATTAATACTTATTACTGCTCATAATAAACATGAACTTATATAGCAACAGAAAACGATTAATACCACATGTTACTGTTTCTTCATCCTGTCTAGAAAGAAAGACCATGTATCAAAATTCTGACCAGTTAACCTTCCCAATCAGGGGGAGAACTAGCACTGTTTCTACTGCCACAGTTTATTAAACTGTTTCTCATGTTTAGTGTTGGACATGAGCAGTGCTGCAGCTGCTGATACAGCAAAACTGTCAAGATCCCCATAGATGATCATGATCTCAATATTTTCACCAAGACATTACGTCCAACCCTTTGCACAATGGGATGCATTAATATGATTAGGATCAGGACAGGAGCGATAATGCCCAGCATGGCTTGTGTGATTTCAGAATTTGACACAGGAGGTTATGATATAAGACTGTATCCTATCAGACAGGATGGAAAGGATGGACAAGGCAGCTGCACTAATGCAAAGTGACACTCACTCCCTCAGTGGCTCTTCTAATGGCCCACACATAGATGGGTAACACAGGGTGGCGTGAAGGGCAAAGGGTTACAGGTTCACTTAACTACTTCTTCTAGTCAGAAGTGTTTCATTTACTGCAGTAACAGTAATAAAATATCAGTAATGCATGTTTAAGTATAGCTTGTTATATTCTATTTAGAGGAAGCCTTATTTATAATTATTTTTCTTGTACATGAAAATCCTGAGAGTTATAGTTCTGTTGAAGAGCAAAAAAGCTCCTTGCTATTTTGAGCACTGCAACCTCACACATACACACAGTAAACAAAGTGAAACATGGAACTGCAGAACATGACTGTAATAAAAGTGCAGGTAGGTATTTAGCCGAGTGACAGTATTCATTCGTCATCCTGCAGACTTGTGTCGGTTGACTGTTAGGACCTGAGGAGTAGGGGTTATGTGTCGTTGTCTCTGTGCATTTTCAAGAAAGCACAAAGGAAAGAGAGTGCTTGTAGCGAAGATGCTTCAATCTAAAACCACATTCTGCAGGAACACTCAATAACCAGAAATAATGAAAAGGAAGCTTTTATCTGTGACCCTGACCTGAAGCCATCTTTAAACATCAGAAAAGAACTAGCAGCTGTCATTTTGCACTTCATTAAATTCAAATGTCAATGAAGAATAAAATCACATATTTTTTTAATTTAAAAATACTGCATGCACTGTATGCATTTAATTACTTATAAACCCTAATTTTATTTGTTTCTTGTTGGTCCAGTCTAATAAACTATCACATTCAATCTATATCAAGGCAGCACCACTGAGAGACAATTTCTGCCACACTGTGAAGTATTCAGGTATTATATAATATACCCCTGCAGTGCCCAAGAGCCCCAATGGAACTACTGCTACGATTTAAAAGTGGGCATTTGACTGCATAAAACGCCTAGAAGGTAAAACAAGAGTTTCTCCCAAATTTAACCTTTTGATGTGATGCAGAGAGTAAGGCTGCATCAAGCTTTGTGTGCACTGTGTATTCAGCAAAGATATTAAATAAATCTAGGCTTGCGTTCATCCTTGTTTTGTGAAGTTTAAGTGTCTGATTATAATCTCCAAGCTTAGACATTAAAGCTACTAGCCTGCTGTTTTTCCCCCTTAACTACCAGTTTAACAAGAATAACATAATAGGTGGATATGAATTTTCACTGCAAGATTTCACAAGAAACACAGTGTTTTTGAAAACCTGCAACTTTCACAATGTGTTCATCTGGGCTGATGATATCACACAAGGCAGCAAGAGTCAACACCAGACAGCAAGAATTGACAGTGAGAGGCGTTGCATGGTGTAGTGGTTAGAGCAGGCGCCCCGTATACAGAGGCTATAGTCCTCGTCACTGTTGTCCTGGGTTTGACTCCCGACCTTGGAACCTTTGCCGCGTGTCTTCTCTTGACAGTGAGCATAAAGGTTAGAGATGATCTGCTGGCAGTAACAAACATTGTAGCAGACAAGAAATAATTGACTGATTCTGACTTAAAATTTGAAGCATTTGTATATGTTAGACTTTTGCCCTGAGGAATACCTTTCAGATGAATAAAAACACCATCAAGATTAGACACAGCAAGAGTTTGTGTTGCAGGTGGTTCAAGCTTTTCATACAGTTGTTTGAACTTTCCATTTGATTGGTTTCTTTGCGTGTTCGCCACCCATGTTCATTTGCATCGCATCACCAAGTCAACTCAGTGCATCCAATTCAGTTTAAGAATAGATACAAATAGATGGAGTATGCAGATAATTAAAACCTATTTTTTCCTCCTAGATTGGTGGTGTATCCTGGCAGCAGTGTGCTTATTCTAAATCTCTCTGACTAGCAGTCATTTTTGGTGTTAGTGGTGGTTGATGCAGCAGTTCTGCAGGTCCTAGCAGGATTGATGAAAATTCTATTTCAGTTTCAGCTGCTTGACCACACACATTGACCATGCTATATTTTTGCTTTTTTGTAAGAACTTAATGAATGCTGTATTTATTCACTAATCAAATTGGTTCATTGTAGTTTTTCTGGTCTTGCTGTTAGCTTTTAATATATATTCATTGTCAAGCAGATACTCTCACATCTACCAGATATTGGGCACATCTTGGTTAATTTATCATGTTATTGACAACCTGTCACCTATTTGCAAAACAATCAAATGTGGTGCAGGCTTGAAAGACGTCTAAATAGAGAGTACTGGGGAAGTCATGTCTGTGTCATTTTATGGCTAGAAAAACATTTTGATCAATGGAAACACATTAATTAATGTTTAAAGGTTGTTTGTGCTTCTGGTTGTCATTTTGTTTATGTCAAATTTCCTAAACAGGACAAAAGCAAAAATGAAAATTCTTTGTCAAAAATGACATTTAATCTTAAGGTATTTGTCCTGGATTATGCCCTCCTAGAGGTACCCAAGTCGAGTCCTCAAGGACTATTACCATTCATCTTTTAGATTCATCTCTTCTCCAACACACCTGAATCAAATGACTGGCTCATTACCAGGCTTCTGCAGAGTTGAGCGACAGAAGGCTGATGAAAGATGTCACCCATTTAATTCAGCTGTGTTGAAGCAGAGATGCATCTAAAAATTGGAGAGTAGCTGGTGAGCACTGGATTTGGGCACCTCAGATTTAAGCTCATCCCTAAATTGTCTATTTTCTTATCTTAAATGAGACTAAACCAAAAAAAAAAAAACTATTAGTGGGCCAACTTGAACATGAGTCACATTCTGATTAAAGGAATCTTCAGTTGTCATGACAGTGCTGTGAATATGAAATTACAGTCCCGTGTTCATGAATGATAAACTATAATCCTTTAAAGTGACAAAACTACAAATGTCAAACCCTGTTACAACACATCTGGTCTTGAAATCAGATTTACATTTGTGAACTTTACCTAAACTCCTGAAATCCTAAAGAATGTTCAATCAACAGTAAAAATGTCTAATTAATAGCCACTTTAAATTTAATAAGTAAAGAAGCTAAAGTTCACTTTTAATTCATGATTTTTGCGATATTATTCAAATAAGACTAATTTTAAGCACATTATAGACTAATTGTTAACATATTATAAACTAATCAAATAAACATATTTTGAGATGTGTAAATATGAGTCCAGGTGAATATAAACAAGTTGAATACATTCTGATTTGCATTATACAGTGCATCAGTGTACATCTTTTGCATCTACCAAAACAAACATTTTATATCTTGTGATATAAATATTGTGTTCATAAATGATTGTCAGTCCAATGCAGATCTCATCAGACCTGACAGCTCAGTTACGTCTCACCCAGTTGAAATGTCTTCAGTGCAGTTATAGTGTCTTCAAGATATCACAGATCATTGACATAAGTGCATCTAAAGTGAACACTTTTCATTCCCCAGATGGGGATGCCTCTTTTTGCAGCACTTTGCAGAATGTCTATTTTGGTTTGTCACCTAAAAATGTTGTGAAAATGGTAAACAAGGAAAAACAGGCAAGACAGATCCACTCCAGCCTGACATCCTTAAAAAACTAAGGTTTTACACCCTTAAATATTGAAATAATACAAATTTGTGCTTTTAATTTTCATAATTGATCACATTTGTTTCCTGTTATGCAGCAAATCCTATCACGCAAACACATGTGGTTAAAGGCGGGGTTTTTTTCTTATTTCATTTCATATTTTGTCCCCAAGCGGGCAACTTGTTTTCAGCAACTGGTTTTAAAATGTAAAGAATTTTTGCTGACTAGTCAGACTGATTTATCAACTAGCTTTGCCTCTATAAATCTAGATTTTTGTTACTTAGTTTTTCTTGGCTCCCCCATTAACTGCTCCTTCATGTTTCTGTCCTAATTAAGCAGAAACTGTAATTCTGCACAACAAGGGAACACCAGCTACTGTTATTGTTGAACTTGCTATTGTTTTACTTTATCTTGCAGAAACACTTGTTTAACAGAGGCTATGTTTTTGCTCGTGTTGTGAGAAACTTTGGGCTCATTTAAATCACAGCATTCTGTAAATACGTGTGTTGCACTTCTTTACAGATTTGGAGGCCTTGTTGACAAAGACCTTCCATGTGGAATGGTTAGAGAAGCTAATGAATGATTAAGGTCTTAGCTTGTTCTGTATAAATAGTTGAAACTTTGTATGAAGCCTTATTCTTTTAACCTTTTTAATGTTTAAAACTGTCCTTTTTGATCCAATGGTATAATGCAGATTTAACTGCAAAAAAAAATCTTGAGTCACTACTCATTTATTCATCTCTTTTATTCATAGGGGAAAGATTTTGATCTATTGAAATTGTCTGGTACAGTACTTGTGCAGCCACCTGACTGACCTTTGACTTATTATAAAAGGCTAAACTCAAAGGATGAAGCTGTATTGAGACACAACAGACATCTTTGGAAAGAACCACATATAAACAAATTGTTAGACGCACCCCATCACAAAGACAAATTTAATTCCTTTTTCTTAATTTGAATAATTGAAGAACAACAAACAACACAGTTTGTGAGATGGAAAGTAATATTTTGGCACCAACTGTCTGATCTCAGCCCTATGATGGACTGGCGACCTGTCCAGGATGTACCCCGCCTCTTGCCCGATGACCGCTGGAGACAGGCACCAGCCCCCTCACGACCCTGCAAGCATAAGCGTGATGGATAATGGATGGATGGATGGATGGATGGATGGATGGATGGATGGATGTCTGATCTCAAAGAAACAAAATCTTACATACAGATGATTAACAAGAGGATCCATAACTCAGGTCCAGCATTAGGTCTTTTTCACATTTATTTTAGGCCTTAAAGCTGCAGTAGGTAACTTTTATTAAAAAAAAAAAAAAAAAAAAAAAAAAAAAAATTTCACATTGTTATAACTAAGATCTGGAAATCCCACAAGATTAGGCCCTCAGTTACCGTTGGTGTTATCCGATTTTGACTGTTCAGCTTATATAGTGTTCATATTTGGCAAAACACTATACAACTATTCTGAGATTATGAATAATGGACTAAAATGAAACAAAGAGAATGATATTTAATCTGGTAATATGTAAAATAACATTTTGTGGCATACATATATTTTTATTTAGGTAGGAACCAAACCAATGTCATATAAAAGTAAATAATGTTTTAACAATTGTATTCTTTTATATTCCAGCAACTTTAGTGGCAGATAAATAACTGAGGATTTAGAAAAGGCATTTAAGAAAAAGCTGCACAAAATAACCCGTATTCTTTTGACAAAGCTGCCTTTGTCACTTCTGCTTACAACAGGAGTAACAGCAGATTAAAATGTTTCCATGTCAAAATCCACCCATTTAACAGTCGCATTTTTCATCCTTATCCACGGCTTATAAATCACTTACTATAATGCAGGAATTCTGGTGCCTCTAGTAGAAGGACTCACTTTCTAATTCCTGTTTGAAATGGAAAAGAGAGACTCTATCAGCACAGGAACAAAACTGTGTGAAGCAAATTTACATTTCCTGGTTGTGAACCCTATTAAAAAAAACAATCAAAGAGCTCAGCAGTACATAACATCCTTCCTGCTGTTAATTGGAAATGTTTCACCAGGAATTTTGTCATATTTTCCCTTCAATCTTCACTTAGTAGTTTTTGTTTTTAAGTCACTGAAAAGCTTAAAGCAGAGAACAAATATGCCTGACGGTGACTGAGACAAAGAGGGGCCATCTCTCATTTTGCCACTGCTTGTTGTAGCACTGGTGTGACTAACAGCGGGGCTGAATGTCTTTTGTCAGTAAATGAGACTTTAATATGTTGCACCATGGAGATGGGACGTAGAGTGTGCGGTCCCCGCTGTTTCCTTCATCAGCGCCTTGCTTTGTCACAGGCTGCGCCACATGGTTCCACTCTCATCTTCAGCGACAGGAGCCTTAAAGATCACAAACCCCAAGACCTTTGTAACAGTTTACTGAAGTACTATTTGATGTGCATTCACAAGGAAGGTTCTTGATTCAATGTTACTGAAAGGTAAAATATATAACAATATTCTCACAGACAGAAGACATTAATTATCTATTCATTTCAAAAAAATTCTCATGATGTTTTATGAGGCGGCTATATTGGATATATATTAGGGCTGATCAGTGACCTCACCCTTTCCCAGCTGGATTTCTAACTTTAGGAAGTGTCCTTACTTCCTAGTGAGAGAATGCTCCTTTACTTGGCACATCATGTTAAATCCTTTGACACTCACAACAATAATGGATTGTGATCTATCAGGTTACAAAATAAGCCTTGCTAAAATGGACTAAGTTGTTAATATACTCCCAGCCCTTGTCCTTTGGGTGTGGCCTCCAGCTCCCTGGATTCCAAGTTCTTCACTTCAGTTTCATTACATCATAAATTGCAGTTTACTAATGTGGTCATTTCTCCACTTGCCACTCAATTATTGATTATGCCAACAAGGTATGGACCCTCATGACCACCTTCAGTTTTCCTCCTAAATTTGGGATTTTTCTACCTTTTACATCCACACTCTCTTATTTCGCTTATCATTCATGCTTGCAATATTTCAGCTCAAGTCGATCAACCTGTCCTGCCCACTACCCTCAGTTTGTTTCTGGGAACCTGGCTGCCTGTCTTTCCACCTGCAATCTGTCTGCCATCTGAGAAAATAATGTTTTCAACTTTTGGAACTTTCTGCACGTTAGTTATGAACTCACATTTGCTGTCACTCTTAACTCTGCTTTTGAGCTACTTTAGCCAGTCCCTGTAACAATTCTTTCAGCTAAAATGACACTGCTACATTTATTTAGGTAGAATTTGTCAGATGAAGACTTAAGTGAATGGAAAATCTTTAAGCATAATTTAATGGAAAAGATATAAAATAAGGAGTACTGTATATACATGCAGGGAACAAGGGGAACTCAGATATATTTTTTTTAATTTATAGTTTCTTAGTTTATTAAATATAAAAATTTTAACTAATAATTCCTGCTTCTTTGAGGATAAAATATGATATGTCACAGAGGCCTAATTCTCTTGGCCACTCTTCAGATTCGGAAAGATAAAAGAACATGTCATTAGACTTACACAGATGTATCTTGATAACATATAAATTGTTTCTCGACAACAATCACTCCAAATAAGTCAGCTGCAAAATAAAGGATGAGTACACGGAAAAGCCCACTGTTAAGTACGTAGGAGGATCTGTTATGCTCTGGGAATACTTTTTTTCCAAAAGCCCTGAAAATCTTGTTCAAGTGCTTGACAACTTAAAGTACCACAATGTTTAAGTCTTTCAGCAGATTAATGAAGCCTGAGTCCAACAGGAAACCCCATAAGGTCCAGCTGAAGAAAAGCAAGCATAAGGAAGGACCTAGGACTCTGGATGATATAAAAGGATTGTGCAAAGGGAAATGGTCAACAACCCTCCTGGCCTGATTTAGTGAAAGTGCTATTCTGCTGGCAAAATTATTATCTGCATGGATGCCAATGAGATATGCATATATAATTGCATGTAATAATACTGCATATTTCTTATCATTGACTTCTTTTAAATTTTGCTGTTTGATTGACCTATTGCAAACACGCACATTTATTTTTTTTAATTATCTTAAACAATTTTGCCAGAATAAATGTTACCTTCTTTGAAGACTGTTCCAGGCTGTACTCAGAGCTATGACAAAAAGATAGCACCCATCCAAAGCAGACTGATCAATAAAAGACTAGCATTTGAAAAAAAAGAAAACCACACATATTAGACAGAGGAACAAACCATTGTAACCTAATAGAACTAAACTTTCTCTTCACAGCACTAAAAAAAGTGTTTCAAACCGTAACTGCTTGACAGTTTCAGGGTTCAACAATAGCTTGATGCTGTTTGAAAAAGCTAATGGCAAACCATTTAAAGATGCTAACAACAGGAATTCATGTAAACAGGTCAACACAGTGCAGGACTGCACAAGCTACTTGGTGTTCCTCTAAGTTGAACTATGAGTGTGTGTGGCCTGTGACGGACTGATGGTTTGTCCAGGACATATCCTGCCTTTTGCCTTTTGATGCTGGAGATAGGAACAGGCCTGGAATTACAAGGAGAAAGGGTGGATGGATTGATACTTCCATCCAACAACACATATAAAAATGTAATATAGATACAGTTATCACTATCACTATCAGTTTAGTTGTAGTTATTTATTTTATTTTATTTTTTTACCTATTTTTTCTTATTTTCAGTGTTTCCTCACTTATCTGATCTGCTGTATTTCCTCAGTTCCTCATCCTCAAAAATATACTCTAAATGTATTTATTTATTCAGTTTTTTTGTACGTTTATTTGATTTAGTAATTTCTAGTGTGCTTTTAATATTTGTCCATCCAATTTTTTTAATCTCGGTGAAACGTTGATTGATTGATTGATTGATTTCTAGCCCCCCATCTATCTGGTTGCATGATTCCCTTTGTTAGTTTCTTGTGTAAAGTTAGTAATGCATACAGTAAATATTCTTAAAGCAGTCATTAAAGTAGGTCATAAAAAGGTCATATTCTAATGCAATATTTCTGAGGGACATCCTTGCTCCATAACTAAAGCTTAAACAATAACTTTAAAACCTTCCATCTAAATTAGCTCCCTTGGGAACCTGCACCTTATTAACAAGTCAATTGACTAATTTGGCACTCACAAATCAAATTTATTCATCCTCAGCTCTCCACAAAAGGGTAAAACTTACAAACTCTGAAGCTAATTGTATGCTTGCTATTTTGCTGCACCGGTGAAACACTTTTGATAGCCCACAATATCTCTTATCTTATTTCAGTTAGCATTGAAAGTAGTTAGACCAGATGAGGACTTGTCAGAAGAAATGCAAATTTTCTTGATTTTCTGAGTAGTGACTGACAAAAACTCTGAATACTTCAGGATAATCAGTGCTTCTAGCACACAAGGATGATAGGATTGAACGATGGCCTTTCTCTCTCTTCTGCAGCATTTTACTTATTAATCACATTGAGAGTATGAAGCGTGAAATGAAAGTCATCCAGTTAAACTACTCTAGCCTTGACTAAATAAATAGTCCTGCGAGGAAATAACTTTTCATGGGATTGGTTTGGTGGCAATATCCCAAGATGATGCAAAATACCCCCAAATATGTTGTAAATCACACACCAGCTTCAACCTTGTAGAGAATTAAACAAGCTTCTGCCTTTCTGCCAGTTTTAATCAGCTGTAGCCTGTGTTATAACACTTTGTTTCTTCATTTGATATTATAAAGGTATTTTAAGGGATTTTTTTAAAAATATAATTTCCTTTGATATGTTTGCTTACTCCAGGATATCCTGGCAGTCATCTTAATAATCATTATTACAAATTTAAAATGAATTCATTTTCAGTTTGGATAAGACAATATATATATATATATATATATATATATATATATATATATATATATATATATATATATATATATATATATATATATATATATATATATATATATATATGTATGTGTGTGTGTGTGTGTGTGTGTGTGTGTCATGATATTGATAAGACTCCTCATTCTTTGACTGTGCCTTAGAAGGTCAGTGGTTTTATTTCTGGCTGCTTCTCTCAAATTGTCCCTAGCAAACATATTAAACTCAACATTGCCTCTTCAGCCCTCATTGCTTGTGTGAATGTCAGGGATACGCATTAAATGAATACATACCATTTTACAAGACAGTAAAGTACAGTGTGCCATAGATAATGCTTGAATGACATAAACAAAGCAGGTCTGAGTTTAAAAAAAACAACAACAAAAAAACCAGCACAAGTGCAGTTTTATGGTCAAATGCCGGACGGTGCTTGGCATCAGCTGTGCATGAAACATGAAAATGAGTCACTTGCATCTTTTGAGTCATTTAAATGAGCTCAATGAACTGTGGAAAATGTTAATTCTCTTCTTGGGGGCCTTTTGTGTTCCACATCCCTTAGGAAATGAAAAGAACATTTTTCAAAAGTTAAACAAGCTTAAACTTTGGTTCAATTTTAGTGGTGCTGTCAGTCTTTGGGCAGAGGAAATCATCTTTTTTTATTTTGGGATTTAGTTATCCTTTCCTTTCCCAATGCAGACACAGTTTTTTTTTTTTTTCCTAAAATACAATTTAAAATCAACAATTAACACAGGTTATTTGACGAAATGTAGGCATGGAAATGTGATTTAACTTATTTTCAGATTACACTGTAAATTAGACTAAATATGATGTCTTGACTGGGTCAAGCTTCATCCACTTCACCTAGATGCTTGAACACAGAGGACCAGTGTGAATCTTTCTAATCTTTTTTTGAGGTCAGCATGTTAAATTACTGCGATGGGTCGTTAAAACAATCTAAATAAAAACGTACAAAAAACAGGTGGCAAATAAATATAAAAGGGAGGCTTGGTAAACACTGAGACTGGAAATGTCCCAATTTAATGTAGAAGTTTTAGTGTTATATCTGTTGGTGGTTTTTTTGTTCTAAAAACAAATGTTTCCACTTATACTGATTATAAAATGAATTGTAGGTGTAGTAATCCTGCTTGTGTCTATGCTTTTTAGTCTGTTATTTGTGTACTTGCTGTTGAAATGAGGCAACACCTGTGATCTAGTTCAGGCTGTCAGCTCCAGGTTTGATGTTGCTTCACACACATCACAGAACATATCAAACATACCTCACCAATTAGGACTATTGATTTACTGTTATTATACTCTTTTCGTAAAGAAGCATATCAAAAAAGCTAACAAAAAAAAATCTTGTGTTTTCTCACTGAACTGAATTTATGATTATTTGTAGTTGTTCCTACAATAAATACACCAAGCTAAATCTTCCTCATACATTATACACATTCCTAACATGGTGTATAATTTTACAGAAGATCAAAGACGTATGATCCAAAGTACCCTAGATGCCCTCTGGTATTCATTGGTACAGTTAAACTGTTTAGTCTGTGATAATAAGCTACAGATGTAAATGGCCAACTCTGACATTTATTTTAAAAAAATTATATAATTCATCAAAGAAAATGGGGTTCTTCTAAAACCTTTCCCTGTGTAGTTTAATAAAACTAGGTCAGGCCTGCATGATTTGTTTTGGGTTTATCTGATGACTTAGTGTATAAGAGCTTTTAAAGCTGTGTAATATTCAAATTATAAATCCAGCTCACTTCCCTTTGCAGACTGTAGTGCTGCTTTAAGCAAATAAAATTCCCCTCATCACACTCTTGACCTAGCAACTATTCTTTTTATAATGGCAGTAAAGAATAAAAAGACTCAAAGCTATTTACAGGCCATAAAAGGGTTTAGCAGAATACAAAGACTGATCAAGTAATGACTACAAGGTTCACTTTAAACTTTACTGTGATTACCTGTGTTGCATGGCTTTAAATTACAGGGATGTAAAAACAACCAGTGCAACAAGCAATTAAACAGGCATAGTTGCATAAAGGTGAGAGATCTCATTCATCACTGATACTTACACCCACCTTTGCCAAATGCAAAGGTGGATGTTCTTCTCTGTGCTTGTAAATTTTTAAGCATTGAGGCTGAATATTCAAAGTGCATAAAACAATAGGCATGAGAAACATACATGTAAAATGAAAGGTTTACAGCACTGGTCAAACAAATTGCAAAGCCAAGAAGATAATACATGATTGTATGGAATCATTACATCCATTGTATCGGTCTGATTTTTTAAAATAAGTGTGGGCTCTAGATACCTGAAATAAATCTTGAGGATAAACAGAATAGCTATTTCATATTTGTGGATGCAGATTTGTAGGTATCAAGACAGAAGAACAAGAATAGCTATTCTTTGCATTTTGCTTTATGAAAGCAAAATTCACATTGAATTTCACATGGAAACACAGTCTAGTGTGATACTTGCAGGGTGTGGGTACACCTTGAACATGTTGCTTGTACATCAAATACCTAACTAAAAATGACCTTGGATATTCTTTTAGTTGAGAGCATCCCCAGCTTGAATACTGATCAAATTTATCCCAGAAATGTTCACATAAAAAAGCACAAGTGTAGTTTTGCTTTTGAGGTGTTGCTCTATATACTTTCAAAAATATCTCCTCCAACAAGTCAACAAATATGCTATATATTATATTAAATATTAGTTATATTATAATGATAGTGTTAGGGTTACACAGCTTAGTACATAAACAAGTATTAGTAGCTGTATGCTTGCTCCGAGTGGAAAGACTCTGGAGTTTATGTGATTATTCAGAGTTTCCTCCGTGTTACCCCTCGGCCAACTAAAGTGTTTATTAGCAAGAAGATGTGAAGTTCAGCTGAAAAATCCATCCACACCCATCGGGAATGTATTCATGATTAATACGGTTTGTGTATGTACAGTACACTCACCATGTAACCAATGTTTACCATGACTCATATAGCCTATGGCAGATGAGACAGTAACCATCTAATTTCTGAAAAGTGTGTTGGTGCGATCTGCTCTGCTCTATGATTTTTAACTTCATACAGTCACCAGTCATTATGATTAAAAGGATACTTCGAATATTCCCTGTTGTTAATAAATTAAATATACATTTTCCTCTGCATACAGTGAGAAAAACTTGACTTGTACTGAAGTCTTAGTTGTCATCTCTTGGCTCTGAATATCTTATAGATATTGTATCACACATTTCCATAAATTGATAATAGATGGGGAGAATAAAATACTTATGAATAACAATTATTATGCATGTTACATGTTAAGATGCATGTAGTATATTGTATCTGACCAGTTTTAAAAGTATGTTTGTGTGACAGAGAGAAAATGCAGTTCGCTCTCTCACTTATGTTTCATTCAGGGACTTTGTGCAAATGTCAGAAGGCTTCCCAGAAACTCCCAAGTAGTCTAACTGGAAATGGCAGAGAGGCACAGCTGACCATATGGCTCTTGTAATTAATCGAGCCGATTAATTTTTGGATCGCCCTCAGTGTCTACACAGACACTTACGCAATACCAGAACCTGGTGAGGAAGCAGTTCCCATAGCCTGTCATACTGAGTGGTAGAATTATGAACACAAGGTCATATGGTGCTCAGGTTATCACCGTCGAGGAGAGCAGTTCTTTTTTGTTTAATGAAGATATGGTTGTAATGTTTTGTGATGAGTAGCACGTTTCCCAAATTGAGTCCACAAATCTTCAGACATGCTTGTTATTTTAACTTGTAATAATAAATTCTGATGACAGTTTGAATTGTTGTTATCTGCATTTTTTAGTTGGACCTGTGATGAACTGGTGATCCGTCAATAGCGCACTTTACCACCTGCCCAACAGTTGATGCATAGCCTATATTCCTACCCAGGATCCCAAATACAAAAAAAAGTGAGTAAGAAAAATTAATAATTATTAAAATGTTTTTTTATTTTTTTATTTCTTAGTATATTGATAGAATTTTAAAAAATCAGGAGTTAAAAAGATGTCCCATGTCATAAATTATTTTCATGTGAACCTCAACTTGAAAGAGTTATTTTCCTTGGGAAAAACTTTTCTTAGTTTCCATCAATCATATATCCTCATCATATGGGATATGTACTGTTAAAAAGGTTATAATTTGGCTTGAAAATCAGAAAAAAGAAAGAGAACACACAACTTTCTTATAAATGGAATGATCCATTCATTGTAAGATGTGCTACAGTATGCAACTTTATCAAGGCACTATACATCTGGGAATTTTATATGTTGTTACAATATAGTGCAAAGAAAAAAAACATTGCTCCCTTGCAGGTTATATTTCTGCTTTTGCTGTTTTGCCACTTACTTGTCTGAGAACATTAAACAGACAAATATAATCTGTAAAATATATAGTTTTCACATAATTTTCTAATCTATAATTTATGTGCCACACTTAGCAGCAACAACACTCAACAATTGGTTGTGATAATTGTAGATTAGTCTTCTACATCACTGTAGAGGAGTTTTGACCCACTATTCTTTGCTGAAGAGAATCTGAATTTAACTCTTCAATTTTTCAAAACTGAGATTTAACTGGTTTTGTGACCTACAGGTGAGTATGCATTCTCTTGTGTGCAAAAAGCTCCCTACTGCCATGCATACATGTATTTATTTTTAATGTATTTTATGCAATGAGATCAAAACATGCCAAAGTAGAACGAGATTT
The DNA here is from genome assembly GCA_014839685.1 of Anableps anableps. Taxonomy (NCBI): domain Eukaryota; kingdom Metazoa; phylum Chordata; class Actinopteri; order Cyprinodontiformes; family Anablepidae; genus Anableps; species Anableps anableps. The sequence goes on from CM026074.1 coordinate 14,935,196, forward strand.
TTCTTTTTTTTAGACAACAGAAATGTGAAATCTCAGCATGTATGCATATAAAAGTCATGGCTGAAAGTGGTCATCGGTAGTTTGTTTCTCATATTAGGTTTTGAAACAAAATAATTTTAAATAAAAATAAGACATGTTTTGTCTTTTTACATAAAGTTATGTATATAAAGTTATGTAAACACCATGGCCATACTATGAGAAAAATGATGAAAACCTCCACTTGAATAGATCTGGGTCCTTACTGAATTGACTGATACAATGATTTTAATTAAAATACATCAGAGAAGTTTTAAGTATAAGCAGCCTGTTTCAGGATGTGCCACAGAATTTCAATCAGACGTTGACTATGCCACTCCAAAATTTTAATTTTTCACCAGTTTGATTTGCTTTTTGTGATTATTGTCCAACTGCTCAACGCACGTGTGCTTGAGCTGCAGGGCACAAACGCTTGCCAGTCATTCTCCATTAGGATTTTCTTGTAGAGAGCAGAATTCATGGTTCCATCCATTAAGGTTGGATTTGATGCTGAAGAGGCAAAGTAGCCCAAGACCATTACCAACATGTTTTCTTGTTGGATAGATGTTCCTTTTCTCAAATGTTGCACCATTTTACTCCTGCTGTTACAAGACATACACCTTTCAAATCGTTCTACTTTTTTGTAAGACCAGTAAAAAACTTCCAAAAAGTGTTGGGCATCACTAAGATGGCACTTAGAAAACATGGGATGCCCAGTTGTGTTCTTTTTGCTTGCACTGGGTTTCACCTTGGAGCTCTCCCATGGATGCCATATATGTCCAGTCTCTCTCTTATCGTTAAATTGCAAACAGCAACTGAGGCATATGGTCCTTACAGTGCTTTGGTTCTTTTGAGATGTCTTGAATTATCCATCAGTGTGCTCTTGGAGTTATTTTGGTAGGCCCTCCACTCCTGTGAAGGTTTACTGTCATTTCATATTTTTGACATTTGTGGACAATGGTTCTCATTGTATTGGGTTCGAGTCCTGAAGCCTTATAAATAAATGGCTTTGTAACTTTTTCTAGAATGACAGAATGTTACTTAGTTTTTTCTTTTTTCTCTGTTAAATATGTTCTTTAATTCTGCTAGAGTAGGGTCAGAATGCTTTTGAAAATATTTTTGTATTTTGATTTAGAAAATATCCAAGATGGCGTCACAGCACCAGTGCTCCAAAGTATGATTACATTTCACAAACAGACGATACTAGGGCTGGTTGTAACATGTGCAGAGCTATAAATTTATGAATATGAAATACCTCCAACATCCTCAAACAGCTGACCACACAGTATCCAACTGATTTGTATGAAGATAATGTGTTTGATACGTTGCTTAGCGACCGTGGTGACTCTTGAGGGGGGAGCTTCCAGCACAGTGTCTCCTGCCATGAATGTCCCAGGTAACGTTAAACCCATCCACGTCCTGGTTATTGTATTAATGTTAAGCGCCATGCTGTATGAATAATATCCATTTCATAATAACATTTACAGTCATGTTTAATAAATTAGAATATGGGTTTCTATGGGGCTCATTTGTCCGATTAAAAGCACCTTTTGAAAACAACCTTTAAGTCCAGAAAGATCCTTCCTGAAAAGGCAAACATGCAGATTTGTCTGCACAAAAACTGTTGCTGTGCAAAAGGTTGCATTTCACGTTAAAATGTTAATTTGACAGAAGGATTCTTATTTTTTAAGCCAGTTTGCTTGATGGTGTGCTATAATTAGAGAATGTAATCAGCTGTACGGTAAACTGTTCTCTGATTCATCCGTTTTTGAGCAAAGAAACAAAGCTGACTGCCTATAAGCAGGGCTTTTGATACCAGCTCTTGACATTCACACGGCCTCATCAGTGCACAATATTATACCCCCAAAACCACAGAAAAATGAAATTTGTTGTCATGAACCCTTCCAGAGGTGCACTGCTTGTTTTAATAACTCAGTAATTCACATTGGACAATATGCAATATGGTGTTTTGTGTTTCAAGTTGAAGGTATTCTGGTGATGCTGTCTTTCAGATAGCCATGGATGGGTTTTGTGAAAGTCTGCAGCCAATAGACTAAATGCTCTTTTGCTTTTTTGTTATTGGATTTTTGTTGACCTGCATTGATCAGAACAGTATTGTAAATAATGGAAAAAGTCAATATTATTGCAAGTAGTCATTAGCTCTCTGTGTCACCTGCTGTCTCATAGGGCAATTGTACTTGAATTACAATAGAGCATGAGTTGTAGCAATGATTTTTTTTCTTTGACAAGCACCAAAGTATTGGTTCAACTATCTACATGTAAAGAGGCATTCAAAGACTCAAGCTAGTCAGTTTTCCTATATAATTTTAATGCTTCCTCTTACCTCTGCTCTGGAATTGATAAGTCATCTCCTACAGCTGTACTTCTCTGGAGCATTGCACAGTGATAACAGACCAGTAAAAGATTGAACTTTTATCTTTGATACAGACACCTGATTTCCTTGGTAACATGTACCCAAAAGGTACAGAGCTCCAACAGTGAAAATGACAGGGTATAAATAGAACAAGATACAGATATGCAAGGATGCTAATAATGGCAAAGTAAATGAAATGCTGACAAAATGAGAAAAGCTGATTTGAAGATTAAGAAAAACATTTTAAACCACTCCTGAGGTGGGTCAACCTTTATCAAGAGAGTATCTCAAGTATACAGTGACCCTGGTGACTTAGGTCCTGTCCACATGAATAACATAACATGAATATTATATATTTAGAATGATGCATTATAATCCTGACAAAAGCTTCCTTTTCTCTTGCTTCAAATAAGAGGAAACAGGAAGTGAACATAATCAAAATCCCTGTGAAATTTGTTACAGTCACACATTTTGGACATTTCCATAAGTTTATATAAGATATATATCACTGTGACAGATTCATTGGTTATAGCTTTATTGCTGAAACTCAGTTATATTTTCATGACCAAACTCTCTCTGTCCCACATTAGAAATACTGAAATGACCAGCATAATTAGAAGCCTTTCATTGCCAAAATACACAGTCTCATTTTGTCTTAACTCTGTTTTAAGCTTCAAATGTAGCTGAAAAAGTTAATGAGAAGAAAGGGTAAATTGTGTCATAGAAAACAAAAAATAAATCATGAGTACCACGTATGTGTGTACAAATGCTATTAACAAGGCCGTCTGATTCAGACATGGTCTCCTTTTGAATCAAAGACAGAATATATGCTGTAAAGATATTATTGAGACTCCTTGTTCTTCAAAACTCAGTTAATTTCCACATTAAAAGAGGTTTGTAGTCCACAAGAGCCAGCCATAAAATGGAAGGTTGTACCTTATCTTTGCCTGTGCTCTCGCTTGCTTTTATTATAGAGGTAATTTGCATTTTAATTTGGAGCTTGAACCTGTGCTTAATAGAATTATACTGAAAGACACATTGACATCGCTTTCTGACCCTTATAAGGCCTGCAAGTACCAAAGGGGCGAAATTGCTCGAAATTATTGTGAGGCCGGAGGTTGACCCCAGCTGGGATAAGCCTTAAAGATAAACACTGGCCCCCATAAATAGCAATTATTATCATAGTTTTTTTTAAAAGGGCAGTATTATGTAAAATCAACTTTTTTGAGCTTTACATCATGTTATAATGTTATTCCCTCATCAAAAACATACTTGGGGTGTGCCTTGATTCTTTCATGCATGTTTGAGAAATCCTTTAATCTCCCATGGCAGCCACTCAGCTGTGCAAAACATTTTGATGGGGACCAAGGCACAGCTCCTCCTCTTTTCGAGGCACAGCTCCTCCTTAGAGCCGCAGTTTCTAAGCTTCTGGGTTTCCGCCTCACAGAACAACCCTCCCCCACAACTTCCCCACTCAGCTCCTTCTAGGCTTGCCAACTCAGCATCTCCAAAATACGGGACAGCTGGGGGGGGGGTCTTCGGGAACATGACTAACTACATAATGAAATTAAATGGTTGTACTTAAATTATGAGCCACTCATCCAATTGAAGTGATCTGATGTCGATGAGACTCTGAAGGGATTTCCTCATCTTACTTCACTCCCCAGCGGGGGAATTTTTTTAGATCATTTAGTTAAAGGGTAAAGCTAAGGTAATTCTTTTTCCCAGCTTCCTCACTGACAAGCACGTACAGAAGGATCTGGATGGGACAATGAGGAACGAAAAAAGTGTTCTGCGGTCTCTGAGAAGATGGCCTCAGCAGCTGTCAGAAGGAATCTGCTTGATATGACAGTCCCCACCCATGTTCAACGCAACACACTACTCAATGCAAACACAACCAGGGTTGGAGTACAAGTATATAAAGGCCTCTAAGAGAGGAGTCTTCTAGTGTTTGTCAATACGAACTGAAGGCTGAAGTCAAAATATTTCAAACTGGCTAAAAATGCGGGACATCCTGTGTAATATGGGACAGTTGGCAACCCCAGCTCCTTCAAACTAGCCAGCACTAATTAGCAAACACCTGGTGGAACTGTGCATCTGCTGAGCTCATTAAAAGAGCTATTTCTCAGTGAAACACTGATAAAAAAAAAATTGTTAAAGGGGTTTATAGACAAGTGATGTTGTGATAACTTCATGAAGACGGAGTTTCAGAAAGTGCATGAGTTTTTAAAGAGACAGATTCCCAATTTCAAGGTGTTAAATTATGAAATCATATTTCTTTTAAGTCATACATGATATGTACAGCACTTTTGTAACAACTGAAGGTTACATAGTTAATTGATTGTGCTATAAAATGGTACTATGTGCCTGGAAAGTACATAGTACTACCCCTTTAAACAAACTCTCTGCATATGCATTACATTAACTGGTAAAACAGTATGTTATGGCAAAAAGCACAGATTCATCTGTGCTCCATCTTTTGATGCTTCTTTTACCTCAAAACATTGATTTTTTTTTTTCTAGAGTATGAGTTTGGAAGGCCTTGCGGAGAAAGCAAAGCAGTTTTACGGTTTTCTCTTTCATTTACGACAGTACTGTGGTTTGTTTTGCACTAATAACTCCTAGGTCTGTGTCTGTGAAATTGGAAGTAGGCTTGTCAGACATTTGAATGTTTACCACAGCTTTGCATTTCCTATTTCAGTCAATATTAGGTTAGGCTATGGAATAAATAGCTTGAGAGAGGGAAGTGCTATGAAGCATGAAAAGTCTAGCTGTCAACCAATGAGAAAGAGAACCAGAAAGGATGAAGTTTGGCCATTTATAATTAGAGACAAAGGGCCTGAGAAGCAAACAAAGCATTTCAGCTGTCATTAGCTTTAAATACAACAGGTGAAGGAAAATGGAGAGATGACAGATTCAATCAGTAACATCCCAACTCCAAAGCAGCCACTTGTTAATTTTATCTTGTTAACAGTGATGGATCTATGGAGGACCAAAACTGACATGATTTTTTTTCAGTTTAGTTCCAACAAATTATTTATTTAAGCACATAATACACACTGTTTTTAGAAAATGTTTAAGATTTTCCTTTTACTCATAGACATATTTATGTCTGTTACATTTTTTAAATTTAATATTTCTTATTTTGTTTTTTCCCAAAAGTCTTTTTATTTCCGTGTGTTCTTTTTACATTTTTCTGTCTCTTTTTACTTTACCGTATGCATTTCTGCCTTATTATGCAAATAAGAAGGGGCGGTGTCTTAAGGCTTCAACTTCTGTCTACTGGTTGGTTAGTGTTACGTTATACATAGCTCGAATCTACTCCACCTGCCACAACAAAGATGGCAACCTATGATCAGTTTATCTGTGAGCTTAAGCTTAGCAACTTTATTTGAAAACAACATAAGTCCTAACTTTATTATTTTTGGTGTGAACGCTGTGATGGAAAGTGTTTCAGTTAGTGGCACTCATGGACAGAGATGTCAAATGTGTGGTTTTTCATAATTTGGTGGAAGCGGCCGCTGAAGTTGACTTCTGATTGAAGCTTCCGATTGAAGCTTCTGGAGTCCTCTGGGGTTTCCCCAGATGTTGCAGGGTAAGCAAACGCTGATGTCTGTATTCCAACTACTCTCATATTCAATAAATTAGAATACTGATGGAAACTTCATGTATTTCAATAACTCGGCTTACAAGTTAGTCACATTATCTAGCTTAATTACACACAGACATGTTTTAAAGCTATTATTTCTGTTAATGATGATTTCCTGCTTACACCCAGAGGTGGAAAGAGTACAAAAATAATGTACTCAAGTAAAAGTACAATTACTCTGACAACATTTGTTGTTGTGCAAGGTGCTGAACCCCTCCCCTCTAACTCCCTTCACTGAGAAGTTAACACTCCCAACTAACTTCCTACTCTGAAAGGTTAAGGTTAAGAGTAAAACTCACCTCAGAATTCGTAGAGAATTTATTTAGATGGTTATTTTATTTATATATATATATATATATATATATATATATATATATATATATATATATATATATATATATATATATATATATATATATATATATATATATATATATATATATATATATATATAAACACCTGTGAAACTTTATTACAAATTGCTTTGGATTTATTTCAAATGCAATGGACACAGACATGAAAAATAGGAGAAAGGAAAGAAACAAGGTAAGGAAAGGGTTTAAAGGGAAAGAAGGATATAGAAGCAGAGGAGAGAAGGAAGCACTAAGGTAACACAAGACCCTTGGCAGCCACGATGCAGAAGCCCCAGGGGGCTGCAGCAATGAGCCCACAGGCTCCGGTAGCAACCCACTGCACCTGATCAGATCCAGCCATGGAAACAGAGACCCGAGGGCACGCCAACCCCTAACAAAGGCCCAACCGAGCCAGGGCACCCAAGCCCCAAGTGAGCCAGCATATACCATATCCCGGTACCCAGCCCCAGACACTGAAAGGCACCAATGCACCGGCGGGCAGAGGCACCACCCACTGGAGGGGAGTGTGATAGGGGGAAGTAGACCCCACATTTTTAGGGGGGGGCCCAAGACGATCCAGGAGAGGAAGCATCCCAAAACCCAACCTGACAAATAAACAGGTACACACAGACACAACCACAAGTTCCCAACCTCATGCTCACATACAGTGCATTTTTCACACCCATTTGCCCAACATAAAAACACACACAAAAATAGAAACACAACAGTCGTACACCCACTTGCACTCCCCATACACACTCAGTACTCCCAGGTCCATGTAATGTCCCCCCAGAGGGCCAATCTGTCCCTGGATCCAGGACATGGCTCCCTTCTTTCTGGGGTGGAGATCGCCCAACCCTCCGCAGCAGCAGAGCAGCCCATCAGCTAGGCAGGGGCCAGGCACCACCTAAACGACCTGGGCCCTGACCCCATCCAGAGACAGGACCAGAAAGAGTTCACACAGTCCCAACAAGCCAGCCAACCAGAGAAGCCTCAGGGCGAAAGAGTCCCACCCCCACAACGGCAAAGCAACAGCCCTGAACTTGTCTGGATTCTAACGGCTGTACTGCTGAGTGTCTCACCCCTCTACCTTCCATGACTCAGCTAGACTGAGGAGCCTCTTAGTCAGCCAGGTGTCAGATCACACTCATAAAACCAGTCGCTTCCCCCAATTACAACTGGCTTTTGTTATCTGATCCAGGTATATTTTAGTGACTCGTATGGAGTCCTAGGGGTGCTGTTTAAATAACCTTGGGCTAAAGCAACCAATAGATATCCTGACTGACCAAGTTCTTTTTCTTTGCTTTTGCCTCTGCCTTTGTTTATGTCTTTGCCTTTGTCTTTGGGGTCTGAGCTAAAGCAGATGAGAAATGCTCGCTCTGGAGCAACAGTTTAGGGAGCAAAGCAGTCTTCGGCCCATCTGGGTCCCCGGGTCTTCTTTGGCTGCAGAGTTCTTTGTCCGTCTCAATCTTGGCTCGAGTCTTCCTGGAGGAAAACAACCGACACTTCCTCCTTCTTCACTCCTTTTAATAGGGTTTTCTGCTGTACAGATGCATCTCACCAGTTGGCAGGCTCACTTTATTAGCTGTTGACTTGGGTAGCTGATCTTTGCCTAGGAGATATTATGTCATGTAGTCTGTGTTCTTGTTTAAGGGCACCGGCCCCCCCTTCCCTTCTATTCTTATCCATAGTTTGTTGCAACACTTGTCTCAACTGCATATGATTACTTCATCATTCTGTTACATTGGTACACAATTTATACTGTTTTCAAGATCATTGTCAAAATCACAACTCATTTAGCCACAGCCTCTTTCTTTAACCATGTAATCATTACCCTCTCTGATTTAACACTCGTTTATAAACTTATGATAATTGTAACTTCTTAGTTATAATTATCATAATCATAGTTTGATTTTATACTCATATTCTTCTGAAAAGAAAACAGGAATAATCTATTATTTATTATTTGCAATCAAAATCATAGTTGTTCATTTCTACAAGAGAAAACAATGTTAATGAAGGTCTTTTTCTTTGGGCCTTACTCAGTTACTCAAGTTGCTGATATTTTATCCTTAAATTACTTCATACATGAAAATAAGCCATGGGCTCAACTATTTGTATATATCTGCTGTCTGGAAACTTAACTCACTTCCTCTTTTTAAATCCTGTTGTTCCTCTTTTATGCTTCTCCCTTTTTACCTGCACATTCTTGCAACATCTCACTGTTGTCTTCCACTTTGATTACCTCACAACTATAACTTGTTCTTTTAATTAAATAGTAAGAAGCATGATTAAAGCAAGGTTTACATAAGACAAAACATATAAGCACAAGATCATTCATTTTATTGAAGTCTTATTCTACTGTTAGTTTTAGATGTTTCTTTGTAATATCAACTTTCAAGGTTGACTTCTAAATACCTAATCAGGGACTGGTTTTGCAAATTAGGTTTTAACCAGAGGGCCTATAGAAAGGACAACTGTGTATTTTAACTGTAACATTGTTATATGTCTTGTCACTGCTCAAATTTATTTAGTAGACTTTATTTAGTAGACTGACAAAATGCTGGCCCTACTCTTTCAAACTTAACACTTGTACACATAGAATCTTAAGCATGGTAATAATGGGATGATCTCACATTATTTTAACATTTTACTTAAACACAAGTAAAGTTACCAGTGTAAAATGTGACTCAAATAAACCTAAAAAGTACCTCACTGAAATTTTACTTTAGGTAAAAGTTACGTAGATACTTTTTGATAAGCAGAAGAAAGTTCTGCTCATGAATTTCACAAAGGCAATGAAAACATATTGGTCTCAAACTGTTTTTAATTAAAGGAGTGCTTTAATAAATAAAAACGCAACACAAAATAAAACATGTTAGCATATGAGATGTGACATCATGAATATTTGGGAGGTTTTATGTATAATTTTAATAGAACCTAAATTTCCAATATCTTCTGTCAGCTGCTGTCTTTAAGGTTCTCTACAGCTGATCATCTCCCCCACCTCAGCATCATTCTCTGTCACACCAAACCCTCTGCATCCTTCACTACATCTATGTAGCTTCTCTGTGGTTTTCCTTTCCTCAGAACCTGGCAGTTCTGGGGGCCCATGTATAAAAGTATCTGCAGCCTTCTTACTAAAACTTTATGGTAGGGAGAAATTCTGAAGCTTGCAACACAAAAAAAATTCAGATGCATAAATCCATGTGTGGACATGTCACCGCACACATTGCCTTTATAAACCTGGATATGCAGTGAATTGGGCGCAGCTGCACGTGTGATATTTCTCCGCCTCTAAATGCATATGCAAATTACTATAAATACCCAGAAATCTCCCACCACGTCTAAATAACCATGGCAACGGCCTCTGCTTGAGTCGCACAAGGTTACCTTTATAAAAAATAAAACGAGTAAAATCAAAAGAAAAACATTTAAAATTAAATAAGAAATATAGAGATGATGGGACATGCTGATCAAACAAAACAAAAATGCTTGTTTGAACAAATGAGTTTTCAGCTGGGATTTAAAAACAGAGAGTCCTTTGGAGTGAGTGTGGAAATCAGTTTTTCCACAGTATGAAGGAATCATATGCTGAACCAGGCCAATGTGCCACTATTTGTTAGGCATATTTGCACGTCACACTTAAGTTGCACATTTACAGAATGTAAATGCTTTCTTTTCATAAAAGCGCATTCATTTCCAGGCGGTGCCCTCATAGCAATAGTAGTGCAGTCAACAGCTCAGCATCACATTAGATCGGCTCATTGCTGCAATTTGCAATTTAATTTCTGCTTGTTTAGTCGCAGTGTGGGGGAACCTTATGCATCTGAGGCAACTTATAGATAAGGCGGTTCCATACGGCTGGTATAGCTCGGCTATGACAGTTTCAATCTGTCAGCCACATCCCGCAGAAATGCTCCGGTTTCAAGGTATCCCAGTATAGTGAAAACTTGAATAGGCACCGGTAACGCACAGCTTCTTCTAGTATTCCTCTGTAATACTGGGGCCAGTTCTGCAGAGAACTCCAGGATGATTGTTCTGGGTAATCTGAAGTGCCTAAAAAGCTACTCATCATCATGTGACAGTGGGTCAATATGATCTCTAAACACACTCTCCCTCTGAATCCTTCCATTGTCTCCAGCAGCGGCAAAGCCATTTCCACAATTGCGCACACTTTGTGCAGTTATTTGTAAACTTATGTGATTGTCTACACCCTGTCTACCTTAAGAAAACCAAACCTGAGCTGTTTGGAATTAATCTGCTGATCTGTTTTCTTTTTCAGTGATAATGAAAATTCCCTGCAGATAATCTACATGTGACAAAAACTGAAAAATTGTACTAATTACATCCAATTGAGGTTTTCCCATAATTTTCTAAAGCGTGTTATGTTATAGTATGAGGCTAAGTGTGGTTCAGTTTCATCATTTGGGTTTAAACAATAAAGATTAAAATCATGAAAAAACATTGGGTTTAATGATCCTCTAGTTAAAAACCATTTAACAGAGTCATATCTTTGCATATTTAAGTGAGTTTTGGTGCTTTGTAGTTTGTTTTTGTTGCTTAAAAAATGGCAAATTGTCTGTACTTGTATAGCGCTTTATCAAGTCCAAAGGACTCCAAAGCGCTTTTCACTACATTAAGTCATTCATCCATTGACCCACATTCACACACTAATGACGGCAAGCTACTGGATAGTAGTCACAGCTGGGGTAGTCTGACAGAGGTGAGGCTTCCATGAACCGGCGAAGACTACAAGAGCAGATATATAGAGGCCACACCCAAAGATGCAAACCACTTATCAATAGTAAGAATCAGAAGGCCAGATTGAAATTTGCAAAGAAGTACAGAGATGAGGAGCAAAAGTTCTGGAACACAATCTTATGGACTGATGAGACCAAAGTTAATCTCTATCAATGTGATGGAAAGGCCAAAGTGTGGAGAAAGAAAGGAAATGTTTATGATCCAAAGCACGCCAGGTCATATGTGAAGCATGGTGGAGGTAATGACTTGGGCATACATGACATTTAAGATTAAAATATTACATCAGACCAGTAAAAAAAAAAAACATCCTTGATGGAGAAATGTGGGGCTAGTGAAAAATACCTGCTTAAAGGTTGTTGTTTTCAAAAGGTACTTTTAATCTGACAAATGAGCCTCATCAGAACCCATATTCTAATCTATTGAATACGACTATACCATAAATTCCTTTTCAAATATGTTTCATTTTGTTATCTTATTATTTTTGCTTTTTATACATGTTTGACATAAACTTGAACTACTACGTACCCATCTCCTGATCAACGCAGAGAAAATTAAGGAGCTAGTGGTGGATTTCTGCAGGTGCAGACTCACCACACGGACACTGGTAAACATCCAGGGAGTAGACATTCATATCGTGGACACTTAAAAGTACCTGGGTGTTCACCTGGACAATAAACTGGATTGGATTCACAACACTGATGCTCTTTACAGGGAGGGTCAGGGCAGAATCTCCCTGCTGAGGAGGCTAAGGTCTTTTGGAGTGCAGGGGGCACTCCTACCCACCCAATGAAGCGCTTGCTGAATTGGAGTGCTCCTTCACTGACAAATTGCTACATCCTAGGTGCACAAAAGACTGTTATCGTAGATCCTTCTTTCCAGCAGCTATATAATTTTATAACCATCACGACTCCCAACATCGCTTATCGCTCTGCTGTTTTTTTTTTTGCAGTTTCTCATTTCAAATAACATTGCTGCTGTTATTTGCACATCCCAGTTGTTTGTACAATTTTTTCACATCTTGTATAGTCTCTTGTTTTTTATGCACATATACAGCCATGCACATCTTGTATATTTTTCTCCTCTAAATTAACCTACCCAGCTGCACATTACTTTTAATCTGAGTATGCTATTTTTTAATAACTGCACAGTATTATTTTTTTTTTTCATGTTGTAAATTTGTCCTTGCTGTATAGTCTTTTATTCTTATTTTCATATTTTTTACCTTTTGAATATGCATGTTCCCACTTACCTTAAATTGCTGCAGTGATACCTGAATTTCTCCACTGCAGGACAATAAAGGATATTTCTATTCTATTTTACATATAACATACAACATTTTCTTCAGCTCTGTATATATGAATGTTATGAAATACTAAATGGCCACATACCCAATAATAATAAAAGCTGTAATGGATGTAGCCATTAATTCCCCACTTAAAAATAAAATTAGTAACGTAAAAGTTTCATTCTATAATTTACATAAAAAGAACTAAACATCAAGCTGTCATGTAATGAGAACCAAATCTCTGTGAAATCTGAATTACATTTAGTAATAGCAAATGGGACTACTTAATTAATTCTTGATTTTTTTTTTTTTAAACCTTAAATTTGGAACATTTTCATGTAGGATACTCATGGAACATTGCATTTTCAAATGTCTGTGCAAGATCGATAAACCATGGAGGTCAAGATATAGACTAATTTTAGTTTTATGGCCTGTTCTGTTTCCCACAGATATACAAAAATCATGCAACTTTTTGGCCCTATACTTTTCCATATTCTCACTGTGTTCATGATCAACAAAACTCTAACTGAGGGGATTTCTAGCCTATGCATGTTTGTCTCCAACCTCAACATGCCAATGCCCAGCTGAGCCAGAAGCTATTTCAACAGATTGATAGTCTCAGTTTCATTAAACCCAGATGAGCCCACTGCCCGTAACTGATCCAGGAGATTGCTGGCTTTGACAACAGCTACCTCCAATCTCTCAGCTACTCATGCAGAAGTGCAACAGTCCAAATTAGCTCCTTTAGGCAAGTCATAAAGTATACCACAACTATGTTATATTCCCCATAAAATTAAACCTTCATTTTCATACACACACAAGATGCCTAAGGGTTATTGCTGCTAAGATTTTTTTTTAGTTCCAAATGTAGAACTGATTTTCTAGCATGCTTGGGTTGAAGGACAGTGTAATACTAATAAGTTAGACACCAACTGGGTTGTTCTTTTGATCTTCTTTTTTGTCCCATTAAAGAAAGTGTCCTATTTGGTAATACTGTTTGTTTGAAATTATTCTCTCTTTTTTGAAGTTATATAGTTAAATATGTTTTACTCTGACAAAGTTTAAGCTCTGCTTATTCATATGCCTGAAGGTGGAACTTTCACAGTAAGTTCTGCTGAAATTGAAAGTTTAATTAACTTATAGGGATCGTGACAACAGATTTCATTTTTCTGTGGCTTTGGGGGTATAATATGATCTGTTGTGCACTGATGAGGATGTGAATGTGAATGTGAATGTCAAGCATTGGTATCAAAAGCCCTGCTCATAGATGGTCAGTTTTGTTTCTTTGCTCAAAAACGGACGAATCAGAGAACAGTTTATATTTCTACGTAATTCAAAGGCAAACAGCCCTCCCCATTCCTTTCTGTCCACCTCCCAGCTGACACACCAGCTAATTTAAGGGCGAAGTCGCGCTAGCATGTCTGGCTACTCCACTTGAGAAGAGGATGGCTACTAAAAAGTAGAGCTGTTATGTCCAGGGAGGCTCAAAAATGGATGGAAGTTTCCACTTACTCTCGAAGGATGAGAGGATCAGAGAAGAGTGGCTGAACTTCATTTATGGGAAAGTACCACGTAATTATAACCTCAATCTGAGACATTGTTCAGCGTATTTTATTGAAGAGTTTCCCAAATGTGGTTGTAGCCAATCAGAGTGAAATCAACTAGGTAGAGCCACATATCATTACCGTACCCAACCCTTTTACTGAGGAGGGAAATCTGGCCTGACAAAAAAACAAAAAGGTGAGGCTATTTTTTTAATGAAATTCTTTTGAGCATTGACAAATGCAGCAATATCAACTACATGAAATAGTTTTTACAGTGATGTCACCACCCCTTTAAAGCTTTGTCTCAACACATACTTTTATATTAAGATATACTGTAAAAAGTAATTTGCTGAGGAAATACAACTACAATTTCTTAGTTTGACAGGTAAAAAAAAATAAGTAAATAATAAAGTATATTATAAGAAACAGTTATTTTACAATCACAACTATTTTAACAACTAAATATGATAAATAACTTGTTTTGATTTATGAAATCATAATTTGCATAAAAATAATGTAATGCAACCCTATGCATTTTATGTTGCATATAACCAAAGATGTATACTTTCACCTTGTGATAAAAAGAATACATGTCATACATCGAATAAATTATTAGCCTAACCACTTTCTGATTTTGATGATGATGACTACAACTGGCTGCAGCAGCAAGTCATTTTTCCTGTATATGAATAAAAAAACACACAATTTTAGTGAAGATGCTCTCTATCAGTGTTTCAGTAGCTTTTGAACTTCTGTCATTACATGTCGCTTTGGTGTTTTAGGGTCAAACGTCATGGCGTCGTGAGAAAATGAACTTTATAGGTTCAGTGGCATGCAGAACAATGCCCTTGAAATACAGTTTTGAAGACATTATTACTGTGTTGTTGATGGGTCCTATCAACTAACCCAATGACTTTTTATATACTAATATAAAGTGTTGTAGTAACACATCCAATGTCCATCTGAACATAGGGTTGTCACAATACTAAAATTTAAAACTTGATACAAATGGTTAAAAAAAAATACATAACATTTTTAACAGCCACCTTTTTTGAAACCATTGAGTTCTTTCAAATAAAGCTCAGAAAAAATATAAAGTGTAAAGATATTTTTATTAATTTATTAAGGCAAAATCTTTGAGCAGACAAAAAACTTGAAAGTGTTGCTTTTCCATTCAGCAAAATGCATTACAGTACCTCAGATTCAGTTGTGCAAGGATCTGTTCAAAACGAGGATCTGTTCTGTGCAAATCTGTTCAGATTTTTTTATTTGTTTCTAGATGAATACTTTAATCTATATACCGACTCGTATCTGCTTAGGGTGCCAAAAGGTTCTGCAACAGCTGTTCATAAGTGAGAAGCAGGGTACAACCTGAAAAGTTCCCTGCCAACATATCTGACAAGCAGTCCATAACTGTAAATGTAAAATGAGTTAAGACCATGATATTTACACCATGACTTTAAGTTCATATTTTAGATAAAAGTCAGCACTCTCTAGAGATATATGTATGTACCCCATACTATATATACCAAAGCTGTGTAGCATTGCAAGCATTTTATTAACATCAAAGTCTACAACATCACTCTCTCAGATTACACATTTTTAAGCTTAGAATTCATCAGAGCAAATATATATTACTATCAAACAGTTATTCACTTTGAAGCTGCATCTTCACTGATCCCCTCCCCTCTACTTTGCTGGCACGTTCTCCCAGCAAGAACATACTGACAATATTTCAAATTGTCTCCTTCTCTTGCTCGGTAAAGAATCTGAATGTGGTCTGTGTTTGTTTTGCTAAAGAAAAAATTGTATGCATTCCAGACTAGTATGATCAGAGGGAAAATAGATTGAGACGGACACAACCCAGATCTATAATTGGAATCTGTTCGTGGATGTGCACAGTGTGAATGCCTATTCTCCAAAAGCCCTCTCTACCCCTAATAGCAAAGGAGCACATGGGCAAATCTTTGTAGATTCCTGCTTCTGCTTGGCAATTACAATAGAGGAAAGCTCTAAATATTGATGATGTTGTAGAGAATTTTACTTCATAATACCATGAAGAGGACATTTTCTGAAAGGAGTGGTAATGCGTTTTGGACTGTCACCAATGTAATAAGCTCTGTGGATGTCTGTGTTCTATATATACAGAGTAAAAAATAAAAACCTCTTGACATCCTTGAGCTTCTGAGCTGTAGATGGTCATCATTATTGCTTACAGTCCCTTGTTTCTAGGGTCTGAAGGCCTAAGCTCTGTGTTTCTGTTGATTGGTCTATTATCGGAGACACCAACATGGAACTGCCTGTGGTGCTAATGGTGTGCTCCCTCATTCATACTGACACTGAGAAATGGTAAGCCATTATAACTCACAGCTTCTCAACATAGCCTGTCACTGAAGCCCTTCATTCAGCATCCTTTCTCTGCAGTAGACCAATGATTGCTGTTGAGGGAAATGATATAACACCTTAATGCTAACACTTTTGAGGTTGCAGCCATAGCAGTTTTTTCTGTTCTGAAACCCAGTTGTAGAGATGAAGAGCTTCTTAAATCTTGTTGCTATTGCAGAAGAACCTGAGTGGAAGCTAGGTTAGTTTGGTTGTTGGGACAAGCCAAAGTAACCTGAAAGAATGGGAAAGAACATGCAAAGTATACAGATTTAAACCCAGGACTTTCTTGCTGCAAAGGAGCAATGCTAAGAAGCTGACTATTGTGCAGACCCATATCACACACTAAATGATCTCATATTAAACTAAAGTTATGTCAAAGGTGCCGTTGTCCCTGTGGTGGTCCTTCCACGGCTCCCGTGCTCTGGGGGACATTTGGATGTCTCCAATCGCCTCCATGTATAATATTAAATTAAATTAAAATAATAATAGCTATTGACATGTGTGCAGTGCATTATAAGCAAGCAAAGTTGTAAAAAAAAAAAAAAAAAAACAGCTCTCACTGAGACTCCAGACCATTGTTTAGGGTAAAGAGCTGTTCAAAAGAATCGAATCATTGGCGGACATCACATCCCTACCCCGTGACCCTACCCTGGATAAGCCAAAGACAATAATAAATACAACATGTTAGATGATGTTTTCTTCTTTCAGCCCAAAGAAAGCCCGCGAAAAATATTATTTTATTTTAGGTGTTACAGCTACCAGATGCAGTTAGTCAGTGTGGCGCGCACTACTGCTCCCACAAGATCCGCCTGGTCACCATCGTATTGCACTCATTACAGCGACAGCTGTACATCCACAGGCTGGCCGGACCCAGATCCGTGCCAGTGATATGTTATGTATCGTAATAGTGTTCTAAAAACAATAAAAGTTCGGGATTCACCCCATCAGAAACTGAACAGTATTCCTCCAATCATATAAGTAGTTCTGGTGTTGTTTTCTTTTCACCAGTATCTTTTTGGTGGATGTTTTCATCTCTGAAGTAAAGATGTATGCCCGTTGTCTTCAAGATGTCCATGTCCTGTTGCTCTGCGCGTTGTACTCTGGAGAAAGTTTGCGGCTTCACAGTATGGGGAATTCTATTTTCTTCTCTTGTAACATTTTCCCTGACAACAAAAGTTATCTGAGAAGGCTATGGGCCAAATATCGGTGAGTATTTTGGCCTGGACCCATAAACCTGGGCTGGGGTCTCTTTTTCCAATGGCCCGTCACTGGCAGGGGGTAGGGTGCTGTGTTGGTAATCCAATTTCAAACGTCCATCTTACTGGCCAAAACCAAAAACAAAAGCGATGTTAATAGCCATTCCAAGATGGTATGTTAATCACCCCACACCCCAAAAAGGTTAAAATTTACTCTGTAAACAAGCTGAATTCAAACACAAAGTTTACCATTTTAAAACCTCCAAAACTGCTATTTAAAGGATTGGGTGGTTTCTTCATGACTTCAACTAGTATATTTAGCAAAACAACAAAAATCACTATTGTCTCTGAAATTAATGTTTTTTCTTCTTTTTCTCTGTTTGTGCTCTGACGACTTGTTTCTACTTTTCTCAAGTCAGATCGCATGTTGTTTTTGCCTTTAAAAAAAAATACCTTCATTAGTCCCCCAGGGGGGGAAATTACATTTTCAGTACAGCCCATCCAAGATAGACAGGTATCTAAGGCTGCTGCCATCTTGGGAGGCGTTGTCATTTTAGGCATAGTGGGAGAAGAGTCTTGCCCAAGGACACAACAATGGAGACTCTGTTTTTGCATTTATCATTTTTCCTGCTTTTGCATTTATCATTTATTATGTTTTTCCTTTGTTCATAGTAGTTTAGTGTTCCTTCAGTAGTGAATAACTGCATGGAAATGATGCTTTGCTATGTTGTCTTGTTGACAACAGTAAAATCATTTCGGGGTTCTCCCTGTGATCTGACTGCTGCGATCAGCTATGAGAGTCAGCATTATTAGCAGCGCGAGCAGGAGAAGGAGAGGGAATGGACCTGTTTTCAAAGACGACTTTTTTACCTCTTGGACAGGTCTCCCTCCATACACAGGGACTTCCTGGCAAAATAATGGTTAAATTAAAAAAAAAAATCCCTCTGGATTATAACATAAAAGTAGCAGTAGATTTTTTAATTCAGACATCAGACTTGGATCGGAATCCCAAAATTCTGGATTTGATCTTCACTTATACCTAACAGAGGATCTATCCAACGTGCTCGGACATCTTTCAGTTTTTCGTTCTTTTTTCAAAACAGAAATCAAGTTGAGAGATGAAATGAAATGAGAACTGCTCTTAGTATTAGTTAGCTCGACCCTCCCTTGTTAACTTTTCTGATTCTCCAAATTAAAATAGCTTTGACTGCTGTTTTCTAAATGCATCATGCTGAATTTAAATTGAATTGAAATTTATTTCAATTTTAAATGTTTTATTACACCCTCTCCAAGAAATACTGCTGAACCAACTTGTACAATGCACTGATGAGCAAATCAGGAGTTGAGACAGAAAACAGATTGACCCGCCTTAGAAATTAAAAGTGAAAGTAGCCCTTCCATGGCCTTACGTCCATTTACTATTGCACTGTACAAAGCCTGAGTGGCCAGTGACAGCGATGGAAAAGCTGTCAGAGGATAAAGCCACAAACCCTCTCTCGCATCACTATTTATAGCTGAGCCGTGCAAATGTCAGTGATTTATGCTGACATGTGTAAACGCTGCTGTCACATTAATAATTGTGTTGCAAAAATAGTCAGAGGAACAGCATGCAAAGTAACTAAGGGTAAACAGATTTTTATATATGTATAACTTTGATTGACAGTTTGCAACCTAAGAAATGGATCATAAAAATACAGCCCATTGTACATTTTTTCTGTGACTTTAAAGAACCTAGTGACTTCAATTAACTATTTTAAAAAATTGTAAGAATTTCAGCAAAAACAAAAAAGTCTAGATGTCATGATGGAAGATACCTGATCCATCTGCTCAATAGCCATTTGGTGCACTACGTGCTCAGCTTCACAATGGATACATCAAGAAAAGCATACTAATCAATATGTCCTTCTCTAAATGAAATGCTTTTTATCTTGTTGGAGTTGCTGTGTAGGTTTTAGAGAGTGTATTTGCGTATTTGTTTAGGCTCTCTAGTATATTCATTTGCATTACTGTCTGCTTTTCTTAGCCTACCCTGTGCTTCCTCTTAACTCCATGAACCAATGAAGGTGCAAACCCCTTTTATCAATATTTATACCAAACATCAATTTGAACTCAAGTCACAAGGTTTTGCAGAACCCAGAGTGTGGAAACATAATGATGGATCTCATCATAGATGTGTGCATTAGTCAGTTTTCTGTTCTTTCTCTGCTGTTTTGTTCTCCTACCATCTGAACAATTTGTATGTATTGTACAGGGTTTCATATTGCTGTAATCAGTCAGAGGTAATTATGAGATGATTTCTTTATACAGTCTGACTGAAAAATATTTAGCTTTTCAGGTTTAGATACTTTATCTGGCACAGTCTCAAAGAAGAAAGCAAAAATCAATACAGGGAGGCGCTATTAATGGATATAGCTGCTTGAAAGTCTAATTCTTTTATCAGGAGAAAGAGCAAGCCAAAGTCTTGACAATTAATTTAGCAAACAAGGCCTCAGGAGACTTGTGAAATCCCAAGGGGTTAAAGTGCAATCTGCAACGAAGGATAGGACAAGCTTAGATAGGAATAGTGTTATTATTTCAGTTTGTGGTCATAGTCTGCATACCTATTCATCCACTAATGGCATTTCAAGTAAATGCATTAACATTTAAAACTTTACGAAGGCTCTTTTTTATCTTTGTGAGCCAAGTAATATGGTGAATGTCCACTATTAAGTCAAATAACTACTGAGAAGCTGATTCCCCAAAAATATCGCTGGTGATGTTCTGTACAGTTGTCACAACTTTCTCAGCTAAATCCTCAAACCCTCTCTGGCAATTGCATTGCAAATATCAAGTTTTCCAACCGGCAAATTTTGTCTGAGGCTATGCTTATGTGTGGTAATCTGCCAAACTTTCAAGTGCAATCACTCTCCACTGGAAAGTCCTGCTTTTCATTTGACACGGGGTGTTACACTGGACCAGCAGCTAATTATTTTTACCCAGTGATTAACATTTGAAGGGAGCACAATCTCAAATAGCCAGAGAATTTGTTGCATCACAGCACAGCTCACAGGCATGCAAAGATTTTTAAGACCTTTTTTGATGTCGGTGGGTTTCTTTTTTTGTTTGTTTGTTTGTGATATCATATACAACTCTATTTGTGTGTATGTGTGTGTTGTTACTGTTCATTCTCTGATATGAAACCAAATTACAAATAACTGTTGTTAGATTTTATGCAGTCAACCAACTGCAATGTAAATACAGAAATAAGACAGCTCAAATGTTTTGTCTTCCATCTCGGTCATAGATCCTTCTGCTTCTACATCTTTGTCTTGAACCTAATCAGGAGATACTGGTGCTCCTTTTGCCTTCCTCTCCTGCCTGTCTGTCTTCAGAAGTCAGGTGAAGGGGCAACTGGAGAAACTGAACCAGGACAAGGCTGCAGATCCAGATGGTATCAGCCCCAGAATCCTGAAGGCCTGTGCAAAGCAGCACTGTGGGATTCTGCAGCACCTTGTCAACCTATAGCCTGACCCAAGAGAAAGTTCCAGTATTGTGAAAGACATCATGCCTTGTTCCGGTACCAAAGTAATCTCACCTATCAGTCCTCAACTATAAACCTGTTTTCCTGACATCCCACATCAAGATGGTCCGAGAGAGACTCATGTTGGCTCACTTGAGTAGGCAAACAAGCAGATATCAGAATCCGCTGCAGTTTGTGTATTGCTGTGGAGCTGAAGACGCCATCATACTCCTGCTTCAAGAAACCCACTATCACCTGGACAAAGCAGGCAGCGCTGTGAGGATCATGTTCTTTGTTTTCTCCATTGCATTTAACACAATTCAGCTTGATTTGCTTTGTCTGAAACTCCAGAAGACACAGGTGGAGGCCTCAGTAATCGCCTGGATCCATGACTACCTGACAAACAGACCACAGTTTGTGAGACGGAAGGACTGTGTGTCTAGTCAGGTGATTAGTATCACAGGAGCACCACAGAGGACTGTACTCTCACCATTCATTTTCACTCTGTACATCTCAGATTTCAAATACAAGTCAGAATCTTGTCATCTACAGAAACAACCAGATGACTCGGCAGTTGTTGGGTGTTTTAGAGTTGGAAAAGAAGCTGATTAAAGAGAGCTGATTTGCCACTTTGAGGGTATTGAAACCCCACCGCTGTCATACTGACCTCTAAAGGAGATCATTTCTGTCTACATCCATCACCAACTACAACAACTCTTTAGAGATGCTTACAACATGGAGAGTTACAATGTTTAATTTTCCCTTGGGATTAATAAAGTATTTTTAAAATGTATTAAACTGAACAAAGACAACTTATTTTTTTAATAAAAATTTTTTAAAAAGCTTATCTTTACAAACACTAGAATCAGTTCTTTAAGTGGGCACTGGTGTGCAACACAAAGGTTACCAGCTGTCCCGTATTAGTTGGGATGTCCGTATTTTTAGCCAAATTGAAGTGCCCTGTAAATCAAGCTAGGTCCATAACAATAAATCTGTGCTGTTGCAACAAATGGGTACAGTTTCTTTGTAAAGCAGCAACTTTTCAAGCATGTGGTATAAATATTCAGACACAGCCTGACATACATATTGAAAACATAGTTCAGATTTTCTTGTTTATGTAATCTACTTTTAAGTAATTACTCACCTGCTTTTTGCAAGTGCAAAACTGCTACAGCAATACTGACACAACTATGCCAAGAAAGATGCATAGATAAAATGACAGAAAAGATTGCCAATAAAATATTTGGAATATTTAAAAATATAATAATAATAATAATAATAATAATAATAATAACAATAATAATAATAATAATAATAAAAAAATAGAAGACAAATGCCCTCCAGCAATGCCAATTTCTAGCAGCAGGACTACTAAATAATTCCAGCACAACATTACGTTATGGCACAACAATATGATGTCTGAATGCCCTAGGTCTAAAGCCCAGAAAAGGTCCCACAGTTTATATTTTTCTGCGCATGTTCCACAAATTGTGTGGGCAAAAGATGTCTGTGTGAGACAGATTAGTGCAGCCGGACTGCTGAGAATTTTTATGCAATAAATCCAAAATGAAAAACACTATGATTAAATTTTAATATTGTTCCAATGTTTTTTAACAAGCAAAAATGAATATTAACAGCCACCATGGAGCAGAAAACCATCATGTAGCCAAAGGGGAATTGAAGATAATATAAATTTTTAAAAATCCCACCCCCAAAAGTTCCTTTACGGGCTCGTATGAAACACATTCATTTTTTTACACAAGGAGTTTAGCGCTCCTTATGTAGAATCTTTTAAGATCAGACCCTTAGGTCTTTAACGTCAACTTTTCTTTGGTTTCTCGCAAATAATTTCACAGACTTGTTGTATGACTCGTTCGAAATTTGTTTGCCTTAATGTTGGCTGACAAGGCAAAAATGCCTCACCAAATGTCTCAGATAATACCGTTAGCTTCATCACCTTCACCTTATAACCGTGTTTGTTTATCGGAGTTTCACTCTACCTGAGTTACACTTCCTCGAGCAGAGTGAGCTTGCCTTGGTGTCATGTCAATTGGAAGCAGTCCTGTAATGTTTGGTTGTTTCTCCGGCATTAGCACAGCTGCAGCATGTACGTGTTGATTGGAGGGAAGGTATGAGCAGCATGTACATGAATATGATTGACACTTCTAAGACATTCCTCCTGGCTCTTATTGGTTGTTTCTGACTGGGAGCAGTGTATTTCTGCAAATTGCAGTAGGACCACTGGGAGGAGGCAGAGGAAATTGATTTTTTTCCCCACAGATTATCTGTCTCGTTTTATATAGTCAGGACATTGTGACAGTTTTAACAAAAGTTACCTGCCGCAGCTTTAAGGTACCAGCACCGTGGAAGAAACATGGAATTACAATTTGCTGCTGTTTTAAATTCAGTACAAAAACATGTCTTTCAGGGTAGTTTTCTCAAGTGTTGACAATGTTCTTACATACTTTTCCAAATGAAAATTACATTGTCTAGCTGACCAACATTTTCAAACAATTTTTGCACCCTTGGTTATCCATGAATATTAAATATCTCCCATTAAAAAATATGAGATTTCAATCATTACTGTCTCTTTTGGCCTTGCATTATATTTGTTACATTATATACATTATATTATATTTGTCGTCTGATGTTTTGCATTTCATATTTATTTTACCACCTTTTTAAAAGCTTGCTGTGACCTCTGAACACAAGAACAAAGCAACAAATCTGTCTTTTTTTTTATCACATGAAACTAATGAGTATTGTCAAGTTAGAGAACATTGTGACAATAAATTAATGGCCAGGGTTCACTGTACAAATCACTGTATACATTGCATTGTAACACTAGTAATTATTCTTTACAATAAAAATATCTTTGCACATGTGTTGTAATCTGAATTGAACGCGACAGCATACAATTACAAGAACAAAATTACTGGTCTTGACATAGTTTTATGGGTAACTGCTCTGCTGAAACTATTGTTCCTACCGGCCCATTGTTTTCCAAAGAAATGCTGGCATTTACAGTTTAAAAATGGGGCTTTTAAGATGCTAATTCAAGTAATCTTTGTTTCCATATTGTATGCAGAACATGTGGAATTTTCAGTTTCACCTGGGAATTTCTTACTTATTTCAAATTACCATTCCCTTTTCTTACTAACAAATGCAATAATCAGTACTATAAGATTATGCTTTAATGTTTTTAAAAACAAAAATCAATGGAAATGTAATTAAAGGAAGGCAAAACTCTGAAAATTGGCTTTTAAAAATCAGCTCTGTAGAAGCTATGAAAAAAGTCAAAAGCTTCCTGCATTGGTCTCAAGCAAGTAATGCACAAAATAATGCTTGTGGCATGTTGTCAAGACATATACCCAGTGGGAACAATCACTGCAGTATTGAGAATAGTAGGAAAATCAGTCATATCTCAGCGTCTGTGTGTTTATCTTGATCTGTCATCCAAAATCTGTTTCAGGTAATGCATTTATTTTCATTTAACAAGTGTACAGTGTTTTCTGCTTCAATGCATACTGACATTTAGCCACATTCTCCTTTTGCTTACTCTACATCCCTGATCATCCACAAGCTGTCTCTTTTTAATTGCTAATGTCTGAGCAAGCTGGAAGGTTACATTGACTGATGGTGCTCCGAACTGTAAAGGACACCAGACTCGCCCAGTGACACAATTAATTTGATGCACATGCAAACTTTCATATTATGCACCCTCTTTAAATGCCAAATTTCTACTATTACTTGTTCATTCCACAAATCTAGCCTCTAAAGTCAAAGTCATTGCTGAAAGAAAGATGTAAAAACCTTGTTTGTCCTTTGTTTATTACTAAAAGCCAGGTAGGGGATATAGTAAACATGTGGAAAAAGGTGCGCTGGTCAGACAAGACCAGTTTGACACTAGCCAAGCAGGAAGCACCACAAAAGGGCGGTTTTGTCCAACAAGACCAAAATTAATTGTTTTTTGCAACCATCTATATTGTGAAACATAGTGGAGGATGCGTCATGCATTGAGGATGCTGTTCTTTAACAGAAATAGGCAAACTGGTAAGAGTGAATGGGAACATGGATGAAACTAAGTGTTACCTTCAGTTGTTATAAAAATGCTGCATATATCAAATATGACTTAAAAGAAATTTGACTTCGTAATTTAACACCTTGAAACTGGGCCTCAGTTTCTTTAAAAACTCCTGCTTTTTCTAAAACTCCACCTTCAGGAATTCACCATACCAGCTCTCCTTTATTAACCCTTTAACAACATTTTTATCACGGTTTCACTGAGAAGTAGCTCTTATAATGAGCTCAGCAGATGCACAATTCCACTAGGTGTTTGCTAATTGCTGCTGGCTAGTCTGAAGGAGCTGAGTGGGGAAGTCGCAGGGGAAGGGTGCTCTGTGAGGCGGAAGGCCAGAAGCTTAGAAACTGCAGTTCTGAGGAGGAGCTGGGTCTCAAAGGCAGTGCTAGGTCCATCCAAGCATTTTGCACAGCTGAATGGCTACCAAGGGAGATCAGAGGATTTTTCAGTCATGCATTAAAGAATCAAAGCAACATTCCAAGTATGTTTTTGATGAGGGAATAACATTATAACATTATAAAGGGGCAGTATTATGTTTTTTCCAGGTACATAGTACCATTTTATAACCCAATCTAGTTACTATGTCACCTTCAGTTTTATAAAAATGCTGTATATATCAAACATGACTTAAAAGAAATTTGACTTTGCAATGTAATGCCTTGAAATTGGGCCTCTGTCCCTTTCAGAAACTCCTGCTCTCTCTGACACTCTGCCATTAGCATGTCATCACAACAATGCTCCTCTTTTTAGCCTTTAACAACATTTTTACCAGCTTGTCACTGAGAAGTAGTTCCCATGATAAGCTCAGAAAATTCAGCTCCAGTTCAGTTCAGTTCCACAAGGTATTTGCTAATTCCTGCTGCATCTTGTCTGAAGGAGCTGAGAGAGGGCATTGTGGTGGATGGGCGCACTATGAGGCGAAAACTCAGCTTGGAAACTGTTGCTCCAAGGAAGAACTTCGTGGAAACAGCTGCACTAGGAGAGACCAAGCATTTCTGCACTCAGAATGGCCACCAGGGGAGATTTAAAGGATTTCTCAAACATGCATTAAAGAATCAAAGCAACATTCCAAGTATGTTTTTGATGAGGGAATAACATTACCACATGATGTAAAGCTCAAAAAAGTCAATTTTACATAGTACTGCCCCTTTAGGATTTAAATTTAAGATATAATTGGCAAGTTTACTTTGTATAAGTGCAAAGAATAATTTTCATAGTTTGTTGTGTTACCATGGCTACAATCTGATGCTATGAGTTTAATCTTAATGTTTAAGTAGGTTGTTCACAAATACATCTCAACAAATTACAATTATCAGTGATTGCTTTTAAGCTCAGCCAAATAAACTTGGACCCCTCTCCCAGATTCCACTAAATCTATACTGAACCGCTGTTAGTGGTGATGTTCTTAACAAGAAGAGGGGCCCCTAAATCATATACTGCTTAAGGCTCCACACAACATTGGACCGGACCTGTATGATGAGCTAGAGCCACTGCGTTGCGTATCTCTCTGCTGAATGCAAGAGACAAACAGGGAGACTTAATTAATATGGCACTAGTAGAGACAAGGCTTTTC
The DNA here is from genome assembly GCA_014839685.1 of Anableps anableps. Lineage (NCBI taxonomy): Eukaryota > Metazoa > Chordata > Actinopteri > Cyprinodontiformes > Anablepidae > Anableps > Anableps anableps. The sequence continues at coordinate 14,961,914 of CM026074.1, forward strand.
AGTTTCATGACAGCTGAGGTTATAATGGGCACCACAGAGACAATTTTTTGGTAACCCGGGCTTTATGGGACGAGTTTTTCTGATCTCCGGCTGGCCCTGTACCGCTCGTTCACATGTTTACAGGTCCACTTCATGGCCACGTGCAGCAAACCTGTCTAACTGGAGTGGAAGAGAGGCAGAGAAGGCATTTGATATGGCACAGTTTGAGGCATCGTGGCGCCACAAAACAGAGTGCTGCATGACTACGGGGCAAGCACAACGGCTCATCCAGGGGATAAACCACTGGCCCACCGGGAAAACTCCCGGTAGACCATATGCCAATCTGCCCCTAGCTTAGTGTTTTGCTAAATATGAAGCTTCGTGATGTGCCTATAGTTGTACCTACAATTGTACAAATCTTGCTCCTTGATTGTTTGATGTTGCTAATTTTGGGACAGTTTTAATTTTAGTGTATCAGCAATCACAAAAAGTCCCAATAAAAAATACTGAATTAGTAATTATCACGTGACAAAATGTAAAGAGGTTTAAGGGTAAGAATACTAATTCATCCCCCCATAGTAGTTTTAACACACATAACAGTGATCTTAAATTCTGCCTTGCTGGCCCGATCTGACTGAAACAAAGACAGGTTTATGCACAACAGTGTGAACTCCACATCTTTCAATGATATATGCCCAGGATCCTATCGTCTTTAAGGCATTTTCTGTCACTTAGATTGAAATAACTTATTCAGATAGTGACAGGAAAGCTTAACCTCATGCTAAGCTTATGTTGAGCCTTACAGTCATTTATGGCAGCTGTATAAGTCAAATAGATTTAACCACAAATTAGTCTTGTGCCTTCTGGGGAAAGTAAGTAATATGGTTCTGCTAAACTTCTCACTCTCATACATATCTATTGTATCACAAAGAAAATTTTGCTCTGAAGAGATCCATTACTGCTGCATTTATATGTTGTCAGCTAAGGTTATGTGCTCAACAGAAAAAAGGTCAGTAAATCTTGAGTTAAATTACTGTCAATCTCTTGTCTTTGTCCTTTACTTTAACTGCTGTATTTTAATAAAGGTTTGACAAGTGAGACGACATACCACAGCAAACAGCTTTGTCTTTGCTTTTAACTCTAGATGGAAAATTTCCAGAAATAGCTGTAGCAGAACTTTCATATTCTATGGTTTCTGTGGAAACAATAATTAGAGAAGAAACCAATCCATTGAAACCCTTTTGATTTCTCTTGGCAAAGGAAGATAAGCCCTAGGCAGCAATTAAACTGTAAACTCAGCTCAGCCTGGAAGGCACAATTTTGAGAACATAGTTTGAACTCCAAACCAACTGACATGAGTATGTTTAAACACATTTAAACCCATCTTAAAATGAAAACATCCATGCCTTTCCTTCGCTTTTAAACACCTCTGGCATGTTAGCTACCAGATGGTAGGTCAGGTGGTGTTTGAATTCTAATCCTCAAGCTACTGAAGTGGTGATGAATAGTGTAAAAGTGACTCTGCTAAAAAGAAAAGAGGGACTCTGATACATATTAAACACAGGCCTGAAGAATACTGTGTTAATGTCAGGTGTTCCCCACGGTGCTGGAAAGTCAGGAGCATCTGGCTCATCTTGAGGGGGTGAGGAGGATTTTCTAAACATGTCATTGCACAATGGCACAAATTACAACAGGGAGGAACTGGTGTTTTACTAAAGGTGTTAAAAAAAGATAATAGTGCCACACTTTTGGCATTAGTGCACAATATCCATCTTGATGAATGGAAAAGATATAAATTAATTATTTGAAATGAGAATACAGGTAGATCATTATGATGAAGTTCCTGGAACATCTGACATTGTTGCTTTAATTTTTGCATCCAGATGTGTTTTGTTTGTTAAGATTTGTGATTATAGGCTGTAGAGCTGATAATTGCAGGTCCACATCTCGAATTTTAACAAGCTAATATCAGGTTGTTATTCTTGTGGCAATCCATAAAGAGCAAAATTGATAAAAACTATATTATTCTGTACAATAAACACTTGAAAGCCACTACTAATAATAACTGTTGTTTGACTCATATTTTTGCTTAAATCTATGTAATATGATGTATATAAATCCAAATAGCAATGACTAAATGTTAGAATTACCAACTGAATAAATGCAAACATGAAAATGTCATATTATTTTAGTAGGATTAGTAATAATTGGTGCTTTTCTGCTTCAAATGAAAACATTTGGATCACGTTATACGCTTTTGTTTTACAGTTTTGTATGAACAGCAATACAGGCAAACCATGATATTTCAAGGCTATCATTTCCCAAGACCTTCTACCACTCTGATGTAGCTTTTGAAATTGAGGAGAAACAGAGGCTGCAATTGCAAAACTGAAATTATTTCATAGAAAATGTGATTATTCCATTAGGGGTTTCTGAGTGTATAAGAAGATACATTTTATTTAAATGGTAATGGTAAATTGGTTCTAATCGGTTGACCAGTTTCCTGATTACATGCAACTGATAATACTTTGTTCTCCTTTTGTTAACAATGGGAAAAAGAAGTCATAGTTGATGGTTGAGCTCATTTAAAGTTCATTTTGACAAGCAGCAAACAGTATACTGTATACATCAGATAGATTCACTGTAACAACACAAGTACAGATTCTCAATCATTTTTGACCTATCCCTGCAGTCCCTGCCCCAGGACAGACCATATGCCTATATTCATACATTCATATTCATATACCTATATTCATATATAGACACTTTAACTAATAACATAATTAAGAGTCACTAATTTACCAAGTAAACCTTTGTACACATTGAACAAAACAAAACCATAGTACTAGAAAACACAAATGACATACAGAAAGGCCCTGGTCTATAGACCATCATACTATTATGTTACAGTGCCAATGATCACATCATTTTATACCCAGTGAATGTAAGAACTAAAAAATGCTTACAGGCAGAAAAACAAACTGTTTTGACATTAAAAGTGCTCAGACTACATTTTGTCTAGATTAAAACAGGAGGCTATGTAGCTATTTTGAATAGCTGACAAAAACATAAAATGATAGACATTAAAATGTTTTAACAATGTTTTTTAAAGAAAAAGTTTTCAAAAATTGGTCAGCCACCACTGATAATTTATTAAAAACGTATGTAACATTTTTACTGAGAATACGCTCTGCAGTCATCCTATGGGAATTCACAGAGAAATCTCTGATGACTGGATTAAATGACAATTTCCATTATTCAGATGATAAGAACATGACAAAAATAAAAAGGAAACAGCAAAATGGGACAAAGTTAAAATCATATATATATATATATATATATATATATATATATATATATATATATATATATCTTTATTTTTTCTTTATTACAGCCGCAGTCAGCAATCCTTGGCTTGGAGACAAAACAAAGCAATTCTTAATTTCCAGCAGTCACAAATGCCAGAACCCAAGGCGCATGGAAGAGGCAGATAAAGTTGTTATTGGCAAATGTCCTTGGTGCAAGCAGAGTGAGCGCTCAGTAATCCTACTTTGTTATTAGTCTCCCAGGACCCTGGGACTCGGCGTTGCTATCACAGGCTGGTCCCATGTAGATAACACCAGCTCAATTCACTCTCACATCTACTCATAGTTAAATTGTCTACAATTATCAAGACTCAGGAGCTTATTATTGCCCTCTTTTATTTGTGCAGCCTCCCACACAAGCTCCAAAGTTTTAAATGGTGGATGTTGCATAACATGTTAATTCTCCATTCAAGAAAAACATCGATCCCATCAGCTTTCCCTTAAGCTTTAATTAACTATGAAACAGCTAGGTATTATATAGTCTGCATTTTTATTGTGTCTAATCTGTGTTTTTTCTGCTTTTTATATCCAGAAAAGAAAGTTATTTAATATCAGATTAACAACAAAAACAAACCCTTTTTCAGTCAATAATAAACAAAAGGCATCAACAAAAATAAGTTTTGTAGCTAAGGGAAAAGTTAGGAGATTCTAATAGTTAGTGTTACCCCCTGTGACAAACATATCTTTTGTGAGATGCTTCTTGTAGCTATCCATCAATTTCTGTGTACGGATGATTTGCCTCACCTCCTAATTTTAGTGCTGACATGTTTAAAAGGGTCTCTTGCATGTACGGCCTGTTTCAAATCACCCCACAGAATCCCAAAAAGATGAAGAGGTGAGCTTTGACTCACAACAACTTCACAGTGTGTATGAGGTTCTTTTTCTGAAATGCTGTATTTGGTTTAGGTAAAACATGTTCTCTGTTCTGGTGTATTCAGTTTTAGCCTCTTTCATCTAAAGGCTTTTTTGTTGTTGTTTAGAAAGCTTGTTTTTTGTCTATGTTCTTTCCAGCAAACTTTAGTCTAGCCATCAAGTTTTTTCTTAGACAGCAAAAGTTTCCTCCTTGTTCACCTCCCAAGAGAGTTAAACCTGTGCAGCCTCTTTTTGATTGTAAAGATGAGCATTATGCATGGGCCGGTATGAAATTATGACGGTATGATAACCTTAGGTAAAAATATCACATTTTCGCGGTATTATGATTACAGCTCTAAAATGCGTTATTTTGCATTTACTTTAGCATGCTTTGATGTGAATGAATTGGCAATTTGCTCCTTAAATGTTTGCTGAATTGTAAGCTGATCTTCATCCTTTGACATGACCTGTTGCTGCCAGAGCCATTGCTGTTTTAAAAGAATAATTAGGACAGGTGTGCATTTAACTGGAATGTCAAATTAGCCTAGTACAGTAATCTCTATAGTCATAGTTAACTTTAATGGTCTTTGAAAGCTGTTTTTAGATCACAGGTGTGACGCTGAAATTTCATTCCCCGAATATGCACGTTCATACTTTTGATTGACTGGTGCACTTTATCTCTGACCAGATAAAAACTGGTACTGCAGTACCAACAGATATAAAGTTTCACACAAAAAGTTCTTTAAGTGTAAAAAACAATTTTTAAAAAACAAGATTAACAATACCAATAATAATAATATACTGTATAAGACTAGCAGTAAATACTGTGCAGTTATTAGAAATAGGCATATCAGACTCACGATCCTTGGGCTGTGCAACTGAGTCGGATCACTTTTTCGAAGTATTTACATAATGTGCATGTGTATTGAACTTTTAAAAAAATATACAAACTATTTACAATACAGTATATTAGTGCAGAAAAACAGATGTGCAATAACAGTGGAAATGTTATTTTAAAATGAGTAAGAAAAGAGATGATTATACAAATGCCAGCAGTGTGGTGCGTTCAAATGAATTCAAAACTAAACATTACAAAAACAAAGGATATGAACATTGACTTCCATAAAGCACCAAAGCCCCCATCCCCAGTATTTATTAACAGTACAGAAACTGAGTTTGTTACAAGCTACAAATACTTGGGAACAATAATGGATGATAAGGTGTCCTTTAATATGAACACTGATCAAATCTGTAAAAAGGGGCAGCAAAGACTGTACTTTTTAAGGAAGCTAAACATTTTTAGTGTAAACAAAGGATCATGAACCTCTTTTATAAGTTTTTTATTGAATCTGTCTTAACTTTTTCTATAGTCGCATGGTTTGGAAACTTAAGTGTTCAAAATAAAAAACTGTCTAATAAAAATTGGTACAGCGGCAAACAAGATAACTGGGATAGCCCTCCTTAATGACATTTTTATTTGTTGTACTGCTCAGAAGGCAAGGCTTATCCTACACTATCCAGGCCACCTTTAGATTCTGAGTTCCAGCTTCTTGTCTCTGGGCGAAAGTTTAGGCTTCCCAGATGTAAAAGCAACAGATGAAAGAACTCCTTTGTACCCACAGCAACCAGGTCCCTAAATTTGTGAGTTAAAAATTCTGTTTTGTACATTTATGAAGTAGTCCTTGTATGTTTTGTTTTTAAATTGTCTATGTATTTTATGTTGTTTTGTATGTTTGAAATGCCTGGCTGCAAACAAATTTCCCCCCTTAGGGGACAATAAAGGAACTGAACTGAACTTATTGATTCTGTTGGGAGCAGTGCTGGTTATAAAGTCTAACAGCTGCTGGGAGGAAGGATCTTCGATAATGCTCCTTTGAGCATTTAGGATGCAGCAGTCTGTCACTGAAGGAACTCTCCAGTTCAGCAACAGCTTCATGCATGGGATGGGAGACATTGTCTATCAGTGATGTTAATTTAGCCAGAGTCCTTCTTTTTCCCACCACCTGCACTGGGTCGAGAGGGCATCCTAAAACAGAGCTGGCCTTCCCAGTGAGCTTATCTAACCGCTTCCTCTCGGCTGTAGATAAGTTGCTGCTCCAACATACAGTCCCATAGAAGATGGGTGATGCTACTACAGAGTCAAAGAAGGTCTTTAGGAGCCCTCCCTGCACTCCAAAAGACCTCAGCCTCTTCAGCAGGTAGAGTCTGCTCTGACCCTTTCTGAAAAGCGCATCAGTGTTATGAGTCCAGTCCAGTTTATTGTTCAGATGAACACCCAGGTACTGAAAAGAGTCCACAATCTCGATGTCTATTCCCTGGATGTTCACCGGTATCAGTGAGGTGGGGCTCTGCCTGCAGATGTCTAGCACCAGTTCCTTGGCTTTAGTGGCATTGATCAGGAGGTGGTTCTGCTGGCACCAGTCAACAAAGTCCTGAGTCCACTGTCTGTACTCTTAAGTCGTCTTCACCTGTGATGAGGCCGACTATGGCAGAGCCATCAGATAACTTTTGCAGATGGCAGTGTGGGGGGTTGATGGAGGAACAGTGTCAGCACAGTTTCCTGTGGGACCCCCGTACTGCAGACTATCCTGTTGTAGACACAGCCCTGTGTCCTCACATACTGTGGCCAGCCAGTGAGGTAGTCCAGTATCCACTGGATCATGTGGTGATCCACTCCTGACAGCTCCAGCGTGTCAGGAGTGGAAGCCATGATTTTTTTTTTTTCATATTGCGGTACACTTTGAAACCAGTAACCAGCCCATGCCTGATGAACATTTTCATATCAGCAGGCCAATGTCAGTCCCCTGATGACATTTAGTGCTTTTGGAGATTTCTTTTAGCATTTTACGGTCTGCTTTTTAGGGTGACTTTGCTTAGACAGGCAGACTTGGGACTCTTTGCACCTGTTTTAAAAGCCATCCACTAAAAATTAAGTTTATTTATATAGTACATTTCAGCAGCAAGGCTGTTCAAAGTGCTTCACGTCATAAAACATCAATCAAGTATACAGCAAAATAATCAAAATCATCAAGCAAATACATATGAAAATCATCAAAATCATCAGGAAAATATCAATGCATCAAAATCATAGCATCAAGCAAATATAGTTCAAAAATATTGATCAGTGATCCACTTACTTTATTTAACGGATTTTCACTCAAACTTCCCAAATTAAGGCACATTCAACTCGATCATTTCCACCTTTTTTTCTTATTGTTTTATATAGTGGGGAGTCTGGAGGAGGAGACGACCCTGAGGCCTTTGACATTCCGGAACCCATTTTACCTTACAGAGGCATGTCTGCCTGCTGGCTTTCTCCTTTAAGTTGTAGAAATCGCTAAAACCACCCACAGAACCCTCACTTTGTTCTGCTAATTTAACCTCCCTGTTCTCCTTACAGGGTGACTGGCCCTCAGCTGATGTCCTCCCTTCACCAACTTTGTAATTTAATTAATTATTAGGAGATGATGGTTAATGTGTAATTAAATATTTTATTTAAAGCAGCTTCTCACCCGGATTTGTTTGCAGGTTTATGGTCCAGACTACTAATCGAAGGCAACTCTAAACAGGTGGGTTTTCAGCCTTGATTTAAAGGAATTTAGTGTTTTGGCTGTTTTGCAGTTTTCTGGGAGTTTGTTCCAGATTAGTGGTCCATAAAAACTGAAAGCTGCTTCTCCATGTTTGGTTCTGGTTCTGGGGATGCAGAGTAGACCAGAACCAGAAGACCTGAGTGGTCTGGAAGGTTGATACAAAAGACTACATTCCCTACAGTGGAATAGCTGATTTTAGTTATTTTCTAACCATATGAAGCTGATGTGATCAGCCCTTAATGTTAGCCGTTTTAAGTGGGAATAAATGTAAAACTGATACTACATATCAAAGTAAACTTAAAATTTAAATTAAAAGATTATTTTAAACTTATATATGCTGGGGCTCTATATAATTTTGGGTTTAAGTGTATGTATGAATGTTCTAACTGCTGATTATAATGTGTACAAAACTTTTCTTATTCATAGTTCAGGGCTCAGTTAACTGTCAAAATTGTTTCAAAAACAAACAACTAAGAGTCAGTGACCTTAGTGCCAGCTGTCTTGAGCACAAAACAGTGCACAGAAATGCTAAAAATAACAAAACAGCACGCTTCTACATAGCTGCCAAGTGGCAGGGGGAGCAGCTGAGGCTCTGACCCTCTCTATCAAAATACTGTTACCTGTGGTCATCTGCTGTTGGTGAGGGCTACAACCTTTCTTTGGCTCAAAATCTGGGAAAAATGAAGTGGCCTGTCAGCATTTCACAGACTATGAGAACACCAAGAAACTGTAAAAGGGAGAAAAAAGCACCCAAACTTATTAGTTCCAACACGGCATGTGTTGCAGCATTTTCTGTCCTGTTTGGATCCATAGTTCCCACAGGCTTTTCTTTCTATTTATCCAAGCTTGCCAGCTGAAAGGCTAAATAGAAATGAGGATTATCCATATGGGTAAACTGAAATGCTATTGGTCCTAAAGCAAAGTACACTGGAAAATGTTTCTTCAGAGAAATGGTAAACATAAATATCCCAAGGGCAGATGGCATACTGCAGAGTTCTGTAAGGAACACAAACAATTCATAACTATAAATTTTATCTTAATTAAAGATGTAAAGAGATTGCTAAAATCCAGTTAGCCCTTGAAGTATTAGACCTTATCCATTATGGGAAAGATCATAGGAAACAGATCACATGTGGGTTTTATCCTTATTAATTGAGACTGATTCAAAAACAATAAATTAACAATTGTTTAAACTTAGAAAGATAGTGCAAGAGCGATATAATTTCCAAGATGTGCTAAGGTGTCTACCTGAAAAATAACAGTAAAATGGTCTTTTTACTTTGAATTCTAAATCAAAAACCACTGAAACATACATGCACACATTTCATTTGCATGAAAGGGCCACCTCGCTTATGGAATATTAATCAAAGACTTGCTTATTGGTGACGTAATTTGATGCATTTATGCATTATCAAACCCTCTGAAACGGTAAGCATTGCTTTTTTTTTTTTTCTCTTGCTGCAGGGCTTAAACTGACCTTTTGAAAATTTGATCTCTGAATTACACTGAAAGGGATGGGGAATATATTTCATCTCGAACTTGTGGTTTAACCCCAGCATTACATGTTGTGTTTGGAGTGCAGTTCCTTATTTTGTACATGGCTCTTTTGGCCAAATAAGCCATTTAAAACTAGTCCTAGCGATACACTTATTGCTATACTGTACTGACCTTTGAGATTTTATATCAGCAAGTGGCCTTTGCTTAGCATATGCATGAGTTTGTGTCTTTGTGCAGACTCTTGTTTATATCTTTGCCAATACATCCTCAAAGTACCATTTGAATATATACTCCTTCCACACCATAAACGACATTTCAATGCATGTCCCTTTTAAACCTTAGTTGACATAAACTGTTTTTATATTATATATTTGATTTTTCTAAGACTGGATTTAAAAAAAAAAAGACTCATGAACAGGAGGGATGTAGATGTAGATGTAGATGCTCCACTGACAAAATATCATGTTTTCTGATCAACAATGGACAACGATGTTTGAACAATTATGTTTATTTGGCAACTTTGGCTACATTGCAAACACTATGTCAAAAATATGCAATCTACTAATGTCCTGTTGTTATTATTATGAATTTATTTTTATTTGCATTATTCCTCGTTAACTGATAGACTAGTCAAAAATATTTAGTTTGAAAAAGAAAAAACAAAAGGGGAGTGATTTAAGAAAGGATGATTAAAAATGTCATTTTTTACAAAGTATTTTTTGTTTATTTATTTTCAGAAATTTCTCAGATCATTAGAAGTTTGTTATGAAATAATGCATTTGCTTTGTAATGCTTTTTAAATGGAGAAAATTGGGTTTCAGTCCCTCAAATTGAGAAACAAACAAAAAATATTGATCACTCTCAGGTGTGTCTTCCAATATCCAAGGATTTTGCAGGACTTTTGCAAAAAAAAAAAAAAAAAGCATGCTGAAATAAATGATTCATCTTGCTGTCTAAAAACTTGCAATCTTGCTGATACATGTAAATGGACTTACAGTAACTTCTGAAATATTCATGCAATTAAACTCCACATGCAACATGCAGGGTTGAGGAGAGAGGGCATACCAGTTACACTTTGTTGCAACACAGCACATAAGGCACATTTAAGGATGCTGCATGTGCATTGTTTATTTTCTATAAAACTATGTTTGGTCATTGCCACGAGCACATAGGACAGTTAATTGCCCAGTATGAGTATAAACGGGACCATTCTGACATCCAAGAGAATCTCCCCATAGGTGTAATTAGATGTGCATCTGCCAAAGGATCCCCTATAGAGAACCTGCCATGGGTAACACTTCTTCCCAGTGGAAGCTTGAGGAAAGATAATTGGTGTAATATTCATGCCCAGTGTTGTGAGCTAATTAAAACTAGGAGCACTGGCTATAAGATCATACAAACTTTACAGCAGATGTTCACTGGTCTACAAAATGTTGGAAATTAAATCTCTATGCTTTGATTTTACAATATTTGCATTATCATTAATTAATTATGAAGTAGAACTATTTTTTTTCTGGCATTATCCTGTGAAAATCATCAAGCTAATTATGCCAAAAGGAATTTAGTCATTGTTTGATGATTAGTTTGGTATGAAATTATGTGCTATGTCCTCAAAAATCAACAGTGTCTTGTACCAGATGATAAGTATCACTCAAAGTTTTCTGTTTTCCTAATATTTGAAAAGAAACAGCTTTTATCAGAGATTTCCTCTGTGGGGATCTCATTCCACATTTTGAGAAGAAACGATGAGTGCAATCAGCCTCATGCTGCGAGGGCATTACCACAGCACTGCAACAACACATGGTTTATCCGCTAATGGATCTCCACTAACTTTGAGATGAACCCTACTACTTCTTTGGATTACAACCATTTCCCAGTTAGACAGAGGGATGTGTTTAGCCTAAAGTGACAGCTACAGAAAATCTAAGCTTTCTAGCGTTTGCAATATAACAGCTTCTGAATTTACAAAATAGATTACTCCTCTCTATTTTCACATAGTTAAAGCACTGAAAACAGAGGCTGACTGGGATGACATGTGACCAAAGCAGCATGCCGCTTTGCAGATGGGTCCTGCTGTGAGATGGCAGCAGGAAAACCCTTTGTTTGGTGATTATGTGATTACAACTGATAGTCAACAGTACCATCCTGATGTTCAACATAGGGAGGGAATGCATTCTGAAAAAAATGTCTGAAAGCTACAGATGCCGCAGGTCTGACATGTTTACCAGATAAAATAAACAAGTCAAAGAAATACACCAGTCTCACAAAATAAAAATGAGTAAATGACTGTGTTTGAATGCGGCGTTAGTGCTTGCTTTCAAAAGATCACAAAATGTTGCTACCAAAATGGATAATTACAGACCGATGGAAGGGCGCTGCCAACAGAAATCCATGTGCAGTCACCAGCAAATTGATCAATTTTAGTCACACCATTAAAACACATGAATGTCTGAATCATAAGTTGCTTTGTCTGGGCCTCGGTTTTCTTGAGAGACATGCATTAGTTCCATCAATTTCTGTTTTTTCCTACTATTTTAATTTTACCTCAAACCTGTGTTTTGTCAAGAATTATATAATTAGTGTTGAAAACATTAAAAAAGATTATAGATCATTCAATGACCAAGGTGCAAATTAATCATCTGAATTAATCTAATCTGGGTGCAAGACATGCGCTATTTCTTTTCTCTTTGGTGCAATTGCAATAACCTGGTATTGCATGCAATGGCATTCTGCCTGTACATATAAATAAATACAAAATAAACACATTTTTAAAAAGGACAGAGTCAAGCTGCCCAGAATATATTAACTTTCTAAGTAATGCTTTTCATGTTGGACAGAGGGCTGACTACAGACTAAAATGCTTTACTCCAGTCTTTAGGCATAAAGTGGTATTTGCAAGGCTGCAGTTAATTGGCTAGCTTACTTACTTCAGCAAATCTTTGTGAAACACAAATCAGCCATGTCTAAAAACTGTTCCAGTTGGCAAATATACCTTTTGGAGAGCTGTATGTTGTAATTTGAAGCTTTTGTCTGTATTCTGACCATCCTTGTTTTAAAATATTGACCACTTTTCATATGGTGAGCATAAATTCAATGTGCATTGAAGGAAAATTTGGAAAAAGAAAACAAGTCAATAATAAATAATCCAAACACAAATGTCAATTATAAAAACAATAATATAAGTTTATTAAAACACATACAAATTAAAATAAAAATACCTCTAAGATGACATATAACAGAAAAAAACCAAGAGAATATATAAGAAACCCATGAAGCAGCCAGGACCTTCAAAGCTCCAAAAATAGTGAGAGGGATCTTAAACTAAACTCCTTGTTTAACAGAAAGCAAATGGATAGATTTTAAGATTGGAGTGATATTTTCTGACTATTTGATTTAGGTTAATAGCCTAGCAATAGTGTTTCGGTCATGCTGAAGTTTATTTAGTGACCACTTTAATAGTTCAGAAGATGTGCATTGCAGTTACTTAATCTCCTAGAAATAAAAAGCACAACCTGAGAAGTCAGGTTGAATTAAGAAGGATCTGATTTTGGATATCTTTCTAAGATGGTGAAATGCAGACTGTGATTTTTTTTGATGTACATGTGTTACCAATAAAGATCACAATCCAAACCCTTGCCTAGATTTTAAACATGCTCACATTTAAACTGAACAGAGGTCAAATAAAATGTTTTGGGTTATCTGGACCTACAAAAAGAGTCTCTGTTTTGACATCAATGGAACAATAATTAAAGTTATTGACAAAGTTGATGTTGTCAGCAGACAGAAATGTTTAGCTATGTATCGTCAGTGTAGGATTTGTCCAATCTACTCTGCTGCTAAAAACTAAACCAAGTAGAAAAACGACTGGTAAGAATCAAATCAACTGTTTCGAAACAAACCTATAAAGTGGCACTTGAAAGAGTTAATTAAAAGGGACCAAAAACTAAAACCATGACATATAATTTCAAAACATTTTCAAAATAATAAATAAACAAAAATAAATAGAGGCAAAACCTGGTACTATAATCATGCACAACATTTTCTACCACATTTTTGAGATTGACTCTTGAAGTCCTACAGATTGTGAGGACATCTTTTGCCCATAGTCTTCAAGTGACCCCTGTAAACTATTTCATCTTATTCTTATTTGGATTTGGATGCATACTTGGGCTCATTGTGATGCTGAAAAGAAAATCTCTCTCCATCTTGTTTTTTAGAAGACATTTGAAGATTTAGGTCAAGACTGAATGATGTTTGGAACAGTTCATAATTTTGTTCACCTTGTCATAAATTCCAACACATTAAAAGTAACCCCAGTGCATGGTTTTGACATGATTAGTCATAAGATTAATTTATTACATATGGAAGGATCTGTATTGTCAAGTAAATAGGAAACAAGAACACTTTTCAGAGGTGTGTGTATTTGGATATGGTCAAGAGAAAAGCAGCAGCTGCACAAGCCAAGAGAAGAAATTACAATGTTATTTCTGATTTTAGCAACTTTAGTAGTAAAATGAGCAGCAATGTCTTTGCATTTCTTGACACCATGGAGCTCATTTGGTTCAGATTTCAAGGAGTTATTTAATTTATTATTCTGGTAAACAAAAATTAGCTGCTTTGAGAGTTTTGTTTTGCTTTAGTTTTGATGTTTAAAGTCATGCACTCTTTCAACTCTGTGTGTTGTACTGCATCAGCTTTGCTCTTGATTTGCGTTAATATTTAACTTCGTCCACCTTGCTTTCACAAATGATTCAATATTCAGGATCAATAAAAACAATGGGAGGGTAAATGTCCAGTTTAACCTCAACAGCAGATTTAGAAGACCATTCAAGCAAACAAGGTGCTCGCCTGTAATTGCATCAGTGTAATTATGGCTTTTTATTTTTGAGTCTTCTCACAGAGAGAATGAAAGTGAAACACCATTACCCTGCCCTGATTAGAGCCTTCTTGTCATCAGCTGGATAATTGTCCTCGGGTTCATGATCTGTGTGCTGGGCTGACTGAAATGATTCTGGAAATCGCTGCACGTTTTATAACACTAACAGTACTGAAACACCTCAGTGTTGAGACCCACCCCTGAATGACAAAAAGTAATTAATATAAAATTAGCCTTTTGATTATTTAACATTTTCAGAATAATATTAATTTTAAAAAATAAACACTTAAAAAGAAACAAAACAATGTGGGCACATTTTACTGCATTTTACATTGTTTATTATAGTCACTTCATGTCATTGCAGTTACCTAAAGTAGCTAGATTTTAACCTTTACTGACAAGAAAAAAAATATCCCCTCCCTAATTTTGGAGGCTGTGTTAAACAGCTTATATCAGATGTAGGTCCTCTCCAGCAACCCTGCCCGATAGCAAAATGATGACGACAGCAGACTTGAGCACTACAGCAATCTGCCCTCATTTAGTCGCGCTCCGTGGACATCGCCAATGAGATCTCCATTACAATGTTAAACTCTGTCTGAGAACACAACCTCACTATTATGTCAATGTCAGAGGCTTAATGCTGATTCACACAGCTGCACAAATCCCAGATTAACCTCCATGATGGAAGACCTGTCCCTGCAGAAAACCGTACAAGTTACTTCACGTAAAGGAGCGTTTTCTATAATGCAGAAAATCAGACATGCATGAAACTGGATACCTGTACAGATTGGCACAGATGGACAACCCCAAGAACTGACTGTCAGGAAACTGCAAAACAGCCAGTGGGATTTTGTGTTGAATGAAATCATTAATGTCAAGTACATACTGTACCCAACCATATGCAAACATATACTGAAAAAATTTCTTATGAAGTATGTTCTGTTTTAATGTCTGTTCGCTGCCAAATAAAAACAAATTTTGAAACCTGAGTCACGATTGTGTTTCTGTGCTGCAGAGCACCCCCGCCCTCACAGGCCTTGTTGGGCACTAAGAGCTGCAGCACATTTCTGTAAGAATGAGAATTATACCACTGAGGGCAGCAGGTGGAGTTTTTAAATTCAAGTCCTTGTGTGCCACTCAGTGGTATCACCCTTCTTTTCCAGAAATGGAGGCTAAGCAAAATGTATCGGGCTAAAATTAAAGCAAAGCATATTTTTTTTCTTTTTATCTTTTTAGAATTGTCAGAATGATTACATCAGAATTTAAAACAGTAGCTATTTGTAAGCTGTGCATGTTTGAGTTTCTAATAAGCTGGCCTCTATTTTCAATTACAAAATTGTTATCATTATTTTATCAGCATGCCAGGGCTTGTTTCCAAACAGCGCAATGTTAGATACTGTCATTGCTCATGGAGATTCAGCGCTTGTTTGACAAACTCTGCACTCAATCTCTATGTCTAAGACATGCCGAGGCTTGGTGCAGGAAATTGCATTATATCTTGTGTGAATCAACAGGCTGGGAGCTTTCTGAATAAATGTGTCTGTGTGAAAATGGGCATGTGGTGAGAGGAGAGCAATACAATAATCAACAAAGAGATGAAAGTTTCTTTCTGGACAATGGCTAGGAGCATTTATTTGAACAAATTGCAGTTTGGTGAGTGAAGGGTTCTCACTGAAGGATGTTTTTTTGTTTGTTTTTCACAACAGCCACTTCCATAACTCAAGCACCAAATGCGTATCAGACTTTGAAGTATGATTTTACAGTTGGAATTCAGAATATTGCTGTGGCATTGAGTCTGGGTGGCCCTCTACCCTGAGGTCCACCAAGGAGTTACACTTTATCCAGTTGATTTTTGTGGGATCTGGCTCATTAAATGGCCATCAAGTCAATTTTCTTTGGTAAAAGTTTTCCCGTGTAATATTTCAATAGAGAGGGTGTTTTGAATCTTATAAACACTTAATCCCTGACTGAAACAATCCAAACCAGACAGATTAAAATATACAAACAGGACAGGATAAAAATACTTATTATATTTGGAAATCTGGTCAAGTCTCCTAAGCTGTGTTTCCACAAGATTCTTTTCCAAGAACCAGGATAGTTTTCTGGGGTAATTTTAATTTTTTTAACCTATTCCTTTTACACAGCACACGACCTAGCTAGAAATTCACCCAGGAAAACTCCAAGCAAGTTTCATGTCCAGAGATCCGAAGTCCAGGTAATGTGCGACAAGGGCGAGGCAAAGCAGAATAAACCAGGAGACAAGAGCAGGGTCACTAACAGGAGGTCAAGACAAGGCAAGGAAGAAACCCTGGACTTCTACACATTGGAAAGCTATCAATAATCTGGCAGCTTGGTGGAGGCAGGAGGGATCTTAAATTAGAGAGCACAAATGAGACACATGGAGATTATTGCACAGGTGGGCCAAATAACTATTGTTACTGACCATAAGCAGGCATGAGAACAAAAACAAAGCACACTATAACATTACATCAGTTACATTTTTATTGCATAAAATAACTTTTTTGTTGTTTTTTTTCCCCCTGTTCACACTCAGCAACACACCAGCAGATGAAGCTTCAGGGTAATTAAACTCAAGTGAAAAAAGGTTTAGGGTAGAATAATTGGTGGGTCTCTCAATTTTAATTAGCACTCTTTTCTTTCTGTCCCAGTCATAATGTACAACGAATATCACCTGAACAATCAAACTATGATTTAAGTTATTATCTATACTTCATTTTGATGAGTTCTAAACTATATCAGTTTTAAGCAGGTATTTTTTTTCCAGGTGCACTCAAATACATACTGATATTAAAAGGCATTGTCAAAACACTAAACCACTGAATAATTTAGGCATCTTTGTTTCGACAAAAGGCAACACTTATACAAGAGGTCAAATCCTTTTGATTAGTTGTGTTTAAACTGTTGTCCCATTAAAGTATGAATCCCATTTTACTTTTGCCCCTACTCATGCATTTATGTCTGAGGTTGGTTGGGTAAGGGGTTTCATTTCTTTTTTTGTCTGATATTTGGCCAAACAAATAGAGATTTCTCGGGAACCAGGGTTCATATGAAGTCTTGAAAAGTATGGAAAAAAATGAAATTTGCTTTTATGGTTTTGCAGATAAGTATTGAAAAATTAAAGTGAGCATAGAAAAATGTTTGATTTTTGAAAGGACAAAAACTGATTTATGATTGCAAAATTCTTGAAAACTGGAGTATAGGTTTTAAACTGATTTATTTAAATCACATGCATTAGCTTTAATTTCCCACATCACAACTTGATTTTAACATTTAGTCCCTCAGCATTTTCTTTTTGAGTATTGAATGAATGCACAGTCATTCCAAAATCAAAACTGGACCCTGGTCTTTTTGGAATCTAGATAACTTTAAATTAGAGATGATCTGGACCTGTGGTACTTTTTATGAGTTTAGATAAAATAAACCAATAAAACTGTTCCCCAAACAGACCTTTAAAGAATCCGTGTTTAATGTAGGACACTCCAGTACCTATTTAACAAGTCCAAGAGTTATAGATTTCTAAATAGTGTGGATCTATTTTAATCATGATGACAAAAGATCTGTGAAATGGCCTCCTACCACATTCTAAATATCCATAAGCCAGTATCAGCATTGTGTTTATGATTCTTGGAAACAACAGAGGATTGGACCAGTTGACTATTCTAGCTGATAAAGGTTACTTTTCTTGTACAGTCCAGACTGTCATAAAGCTCCCTAAAAAAATTCTGAAAAAGAGCTAAGTGTTGAAATTAAAAATGTGTGTAGTAATCCTGGGAAACAAACCTTCAATAAACATTAGCAACGTTGAAAATGACGTAAATGTAAGCAGTTTTTCTGTGAAATATTTACTGTCACATCCATCATATTATCTAATTAAATAGATTCCAATTAGTCACATTTGAAATTATTTTTTGCCATTATTAGCAAGTGTTATAATACCTTTGTTTGTCAATATCTGTTGCAAGCTAAAAAATGTTGCTGTTGTGGGACTGTAGATGCCAACCAAGTCTCTTTATATAAAAGTGATGACTGATGATGGTTTGGCCTTTTAAAAGGGCAGCCTATTATGTATTGAAAACTTTAACTTGTGAGTTCAAAATAAGAGTCGAAAGGTAGGTTTATGCTTGGGCATAGATGTAGATGTAGGGGGAACTATAAAACTAACAAAACGGGATTTAACCTAATTTAATGATACAGTTTAATTTATGCTGGTAAACTTTTGCACATCTGCCGGTTTGCTTTAATTGATGTCATTTTGACACATAATAGCTTTGCATTATACAAAGCTAAAGTTGTTTTTTTTTAAATTACATTTCTTAGAATAAAGACATAATTTTAAACATATGACAGATAATCTATTCTATTTGTTTCTGAATGGCCAATGTTGCTCATAATAGTCATTTTTGAGGAAATATTATCATTTATCTTGAGCTCAATTAATGCTTTTCCTCCCACTGAGTGAACCAGAGATGATCCCGGTAATAGCTGCTCCAACACTAGCTTGCTCTTTTGGAGAAACTGAAAGAACACACACAAATGTTTGTTAATGGCTTCATACGCAGCTGTTGAAAAGTCTGTCATTGAAGCACAAAAAGGAAAGTTGTGCAGCCACTGGTTTGAGATAAAGTGAGCGAGCACTACTTCACCTACTGCCGTTCTAATTGCTGACAGGCTTCACCTCAAACCTTGAAAGGAACCAAAAATAGCAGTTAATAACAATAGCAGTAAGCTGTTCTAAGCACAGAGAACTGCTATCAGTCTTGCCTGAGATGGTAATGACATCTTAGCTTTCTCCTTCAGCCCTGAGCATTGCAGTCTGATAAGAGTTTGGTTTGTTAATCTTAAGTCTGTTATGTGCGTCATTCAGATTCTTTACTTCCTCTTATCCTCTACAAAGTCAGATGCACCAAGTATTTCACACCTTATGTTCATCTCAATAAATCCAGTACAGCTTTAAACCAAGGTTGAAAGACACTTTAGGAATATCAAGTCTGCCTTAGCAAGGCTTAGTTTCTTAACAGGTAAGGCAGATGGGTGTAATTTCTTTTGTTTATGAATTTATTGACGCACCCTCTTCCTGATAAGAGCTCAAGAACACTGAGATAAAATCTTGTGTGTTGTCTGTCTTCAAAGCTTTTATAGTTATAGAATCAAAGACAATGAGAGATAGCCTCCCTTGATAATGTGGGACGTGAACTAATCTGGTTTGACAAAAAAGATTGTTAATATTTTCTGACATGTATGTTGACAATGACTTCATCTGCTTTGCATTTCTAAATCATATCATTGAAAGCTAAGCCTCTGTCACTCTATCATTTACTTTGAGCTTTGCCACTCACAGATTTCTTCAGATTTTGATTTAATTGTCACACTTCTGTACCTCATTCTGATGTCAGTCCGAACCTTGACTAGACCACTTCAAAATCTTTGTGAAGTACTTGCTGCTGTGCTTTGGAGCATTGTCCTACTTCATTACTCAGGTGCATTTGAGTTGAGGGTCACAAACTAATGGCCAGATATTCTCTCTCACTTCTTTGTTTGGCTGTTGCCACCTTTAGCTTCGCTACTGTTAGTTTTAAGAAAACAGCTCCATTTGGAACAGTTCTCAGCTTTTAATGCAAAAACACCATAAAAATACAAAACAAACGTGTGTTTTCAAAAAAAAAAAAAAAAAAGTCACACACAGAGGGACTAAACCCAGAAGCACAAAGACAGGACACAGCACGGAGCAAAGAAGATGTGAAAAAGCGCATGAAAACAGGGAATATCATGCTGAACACAACCACTTATCACAGGAATACACTCTGTTCGTTTCGGAAGCGTGTTCAACACGTTCTGGTTGCAGCCACAAATTCAACTTGGTCCAGTTGTTAGTACAGCCACGAACACCGCAACACGTACATTTGGTACGTGTTTTGCTCAAGGACATTTTAGTTAACACTATTTTTGTTTAAAGAATAATAAAATATTGGTCAGAAAAGAGAACTGTAACTTTTATAATGAACACAGATCAGTAGATTAGCCAGTAAACCACAAATTAGCCAGTGCCTTACTGCTACTTCCGGCGTTCACTGAAAGTAAGACCCATAATCGTTTCTATGGTAAGCCTCCCGGGAATAAGGTGGATAAGCTTTTATTGTCTGTTCATAATGTAAAACATATTTACAAGTCTGTGTAACTGGGAAATGTCTGTTTTTATCAGTATATGGACACGTTGTGTACCTATACATCTAATGTAACCTCACTTGATTTAAATTTTAATTTTTAGACTGCTCATTTTTAGGTTCAGTCAAATTACCCCACGGGGTTAGGATGACTGGATAACAACTACTGGGTCAAGTTTATTCCCTTTACAGACTACTAAGTTCCTTTCTTGGTTGTACAGTAATGCTGTTAGGACTTCTTTAATATTGACAGTATAGAAAAGCATAAAATGAAAAAAAGTTGAAAACATTTTGTTCAAAGAAATTTAACAATTACATGGAAACAGTCTCTTCATGTGAGTGTAATCTTATCGGTTTTTGTTTCTTGTCAGATAGCCCTGATGTTGACTTTGTGATATGCAGTTTTTCTCAGCATACATTCTGACCAAGTCTGTCACAAACTTTCCGCTGAACTTGGAGACTTGACACAATATTTTTGATTCAGCAGTTTTTGCGCTGTCCTTAAAAAACATGTGACTAAGCCTGCCACAGAAACCAATAGTGGATCCATGGGCGTTGCGCCCTTTGGGGGATGTGGGTGTTTTAACATACACACTTTTCCTCAAAAGGTGGTTAAACGCTCCATTTTTTGCGCAGGTTTTCTCAACTACTGTGTGACGTTATATTTATGTCACCAATCTGAGCACACAGTGAGTCTGGTCTGAACTCATATATCTTTGTGAACAAACAATATTTTGTAGTGTGTGCATTTAAAGCTCACATGCGCTTGCTAAATACTTTCTGGCACATGCTCCACGCTGCTCTGAATGCTCAGTGCTTGTACGAGCTCCGTTCTGACTCTCCTACTTCTCGTGCATGCGGTATGAAACGTTAAACTTCACAAAAGCTAAACGAAAATATGTGCGCACACACAGATCTTTTTCATCCAGTCAAAATATCCCTAGTAAATATTGCATTCAGAGTCAGCTTTATTTGCCAACTTCGTCCACACAAACAAGGAATCTGACTTCAGCTCCACTTTTCTTTCAATTAAGACATTTAATTTATAAATAGAAAAAAATTCTAAAAAAGAACAATTTTTTTTCTACAAGAAAAAAAATATTTATTTTTTATCCTTATTCATCCAACATATTCATCTACCATTATTTCTGAATTTATTACAGTGCATCACAAAAGTATTCACACCACTTGAACCTTTTCACTTTGCAACCAAAAACTTCAGTGTATTTTTTGTTAATTCATATGATAGGTCAATGACAGGAAAGAATCTATTATTTGACATGTTTTACAAATATAAATCTGAAAACTGTGGCATGCAAAATCAATACCTTTTAGCTTCAGTTGTAGCTGCAAGTCTGGGGTATACCTTTACCAGCTTTGCATGGGTAGGAACTGTAATTTTAACTATTCCTGTTAAAAACCATTCATGCAGCCACCAACATATTTTACTCCACACTTTTGAAAAGCTTTACATTACAAGCTACATTACTGAATAGATCTAATAGCATCAATAAGTAGTTGTATATTTAGCTGACAATATGAATTAATTATTGTTTTGTCAATCCTTTGAAGAAGAAAAATATTCAAAGTGTCACAGAAACTTCAAAACTTTCATTTCAACATTTTGAGCTTTTCAGACCTTTCTATATTCACTGTCAAGTCTGCAGTAACACATGGTAAGTCTATTACCAAATCTACTGAGGGTAGATAATATATCAACTATAGTACATAATCTGTTGAAGCAACCACTGTACTGAAAATCAAATATTTGAAATATCAAAATACACCTGGGATTACAGCTCTGGGGATTAGCCTTAATCAGCTAATGGTTGCTAAATTACTACATGTTAAACATTGGTGAGTGTGTACAGGCTGTTTACTGTTTATTACCTGTAATTTTAATTTCCTAAAATCAATTTCTTGTAAAAGCAAACTTCATATCTTTAAAGATCTGGTTAACATTTTGATTCAGAAAAATCCAGCCATTTATCACTTCCCATGGCACTGTTGTGCACTGTGGTAATTGCTTGAATGTCTTATAATGGATGTGGAGAATTTTGCTGTTAGTTATTTCAAGGCAAGTGGTCCCAATCAAGTCTTCTTTAAGTGTGTTTTCCCAGGTTTGTTGTGGTAAATGGAGGGATAATATAGAAGAATAACATGAAGTCTACACTGTTTTTATAGGCTTTCATGATGCACTATACAGATCAGGAGTTGTTAAATTCAGACCTTGAGGGCTGGTGCCCTGTGACTTTTAGATGTCTCTGCTTCAACACACCTAAGTCAAATAATGAGGTCATTGGCAGAACTCTGGAGAACTTGACTGCTTACTAAGGAGGTGATTCAGCCATTTGATTCAGGTGTGTTGGACCAGGGTCACACCTAAAATTTGCAGGACACTAGCTCTCGAGGCCTAGATTTGAAAACCCCTGATATAGACCTTGGCAAACAAATGCCTCCAGAAAGTATTATATAACTCTAAGAGTCTTGCTGTGTACTGTACATGCAGTTGATTATGGTACTAGCTTGGTGTAACATTCTGAGTAAACAAGATTTTGCTTAGTACAATAAGCTGTAGTGATTTATGATTTATGTTTAGTTAGCCCAATTACATTTTAAATCATTTAGGGGTTTTGTCCTTTGTTTAGTCATAACCATGCAAAAAAATTTCCTGGTGCAGTGGATGACATTTGCCTACTGATCTTTATCCACGGTGGCCAGGCTATGTCAAATTTGGTAGCAGATGACTTTCAGGTCAAGTAAGAGGCAGTGGCAAAGAGGTCAAC
The DNA here is from genome assembly GCA_014839685.1 of Anableps anableps. NCBI lineage: Eukaryota > Metazoa > Chordata > Actinopteri > Cyprinodontiformes > Anablepidae > Anableps > Anableps anableps. The sequence continues at coordinate 14,985,041 of CM026074.1, forward strand.
TGAAGCAAACAGGAGTCTTGCAGATGAATATGAAGCAGAACAGTCTCAAGCTGTCAGTGACCAGGGGAGAGGAAGGCAAATCCAGCATCACTTTGCCCAAAGCTTCCATACAGGGAGAGCAAAAAAGGTCAGCAGCAACAAGAGGTTTTCTTATGTCTGTTTAATTCAGAGGACCCACTACAAAACCATCAAAGTGTAACTAACAAATAGCAAATAAAAAAATATTAATTTCTTCAGTGCAGTGACACGTACAAATGCTATCAATCAATGCTCACATCCGACTCACTATTCCAACTCCTGACTTGCCATCGGGCATGGTTGTGTGTCTGAGTGAGATGGTTTTATACTTGAACACAGGGTTGTGACGTAGTGTATCAGCTGTACTGCTGCAACCAACAGGAAAATCCATCAATCCATCCCCTCATCCATCAGAAACTCAAACTCACTCCCCTCCTTCAAAAACAAAACCCACCTTTCCAAACTGACCTCCACACAACTGACATCTCAGACACCTTTCACTTTTTATTGTATTACGAACATGATTTTATACCTCCATATTGTTAGCGAATAAAATACACATAATAAAAATTGCGACAGTTTTTTTTCCCCATCAGACGAGAACTACACCATCAATTTTATGATTGTTACAAAACAAATTGTCCCTCTGTTCATATGTCATATATTAATATAATTTTGTCAGGTGAAGATGGTAGAAATGCAAAAAGAGGTACAGGAAGAAAGACTGGAGGAGCTGGAGCAGGAGAGGTTGGAGGCTCACAGGTGAGGTTGAAAAAATAAAGATGTTTGTCATGAGGCTGAGCATTGCAACAAATGTTAGCATGATGATAATCTGTATAACAATGGTTTACCCATGTGACTTTGAAATCAGAGCCTTTAAAGTTTATACACCATCTGTACATGTATTTTGTCAAGAGACAGAAGCAAACCAGCCAGGTTTGTCCTGGTAGAGAGGCAGGAGACTTATAGGTGAAGCACTGGCTTGTAGCAATGTGATAAAAAGAGCACATTTAGCTATTAATATTCAGTACAGTTTTATGTTAAGGCTTGTGTACTAAAAAGTCTAAATGCATGTGTAAATACATTACAAATGTGGCCAAAATTCATACTGTGGTAAGAAATAGTACTAAGCAGTGAATTCATGAACAGGATCAGGGACTCAGAGTAGGGAGGGGGTGATATAATATAGTTTATTAGCAATATTTTTTGTCATTATTGCAATGAAGTAAATGTTATATGGCTCATATATATTCCACTTTTTACATTTATCTTAGATGGTTTTGGAGCAACTAGGGGTCACCGGAGGCTCAAGCAGCAAAGGAGCACAAGATGGATGATCAGGGCCAGATCAGATAGCTGAGCCATATCAGCCCAGTCTAAAAGAAGCAGCAGTTCAAAAACATACCAACAAAATTCTACATTACCAAGAGAAATGGTTTAAAGAATTCCCTCAGATTCACTACTGTCATAGTGCTTATATTTGAAAGCACTAGGCCAAGGGGGCCAAGTACACAAGAACTATCATCCTGCAACTTTTAGATGCATCCCTTCTCCAACACACCTGAATTAAATTAACTGTTCCTTACCAGGTCTCTGCAAAACTGTTTGACTGCAGGTGTGGGAGTTTGGTTATTTGATTCAGGTCTGCTGGACCGGGAATGCATCTAAAAGTTCGTCCATAAGTTCAGAAGCCGTTTAGGTCTAGATAGCTGAAATTGGGAAAACATTCTATCTAAATAGATTTTAGGACATATGTTTGGAAATCTGTAATTGTTTATTTCTGTCAGACCACTGATATTGGTGTATCAATGCCTTAGATTGCTTTCTTTGTGTTGGGTATAACTAGGACTCTCCTGAAATATCTTTTAGCTACACACAGACTTTGCCAGAAAAAAACAACACAACAGCTGGTCCTAAAACTACTTCCCATTGGTGCTGTTACGTCCTGTCCAATCATCCAACACTGCAACATACTCAGTCAATTTAACATCATTGCACACGCTTTCTAAATTAATAATGAAAAGAAGGAATGTTCCTTTTTGTTTCATTAAATACGGTCAGTATATCATATGAATTTATACCCATGTATTTGGGGGAAAAAAGAGCAAACAGTACATCAGTTGGTAAAGCCCTGATGATTGAAATAGATATTGTGAGATCGACCAAGGCTACGGGGTGTGACCCAAAATGTTGAACAGTGTTAATCCATCAGCTTTCAGATATCTGTTTGAGTGATGGAAGGGTGCATAATGCCTTGTGACAGCTATGAAATAAATTAAACCCAACAATGCTGTGAGCAAGTATTTATCTATAAATCCTAACATTCTGATGGCATAAACATTTAAAAACGATGACAGGCATTCTTTTTTCATCTCAAACAAAATATAATTTCATGCTGGATTAACTACATATCGACTAGAAGTAAGAAAGACAATATTCTTTGGGCACAATTGAACCCTGCAGGCTAAAAGATGTTCATCAATTCAGTGTTCCAGCTCAGTATTGAAGGACAAAGGAGAGAGAGTAAAAGAGGCGAACAACTGAAGAAAAGTGAGTCAGATTTTGACTTGTGACCCGAGGGCTGTCGCATCCTTAATCTGTGGACATTACTTCTGACACTGCAGTCTACATTGCACCACACATCAGTGATTAAATTCCACTACTTTACATTTTAATTGCTTATTACCATGTTAGTTCAGCTTGTAGAAAAGACTTATAGGTCTATGATAGCGAGACATCCTTGCTTGAGCTCCATCATAAAAGCACAAAGCTGCAACTAAAACACGAACAGAAACCAGCAATCATTCAAGAGTGTATCAGTTTAGCACATAAGGTACTGCTGTGTGTTTGACTTTGCAAACTGTGGACTTAAGATGACCTTTTGTTTTAGAAGGAACATTTCAGCCAATGTGAACACTTCTAAAGGCTATGCTTAGTTTGGTTTGTCCTTGATAGTTAGAAAAGTGTGAAGCAGTAGGAGTGCTGAAAGTATTTGCTTCAGAAAGTGCTGCTCATTTGGTTATTTTGGTCCCAAACATAATAATGGATGAAACATTGTATTATAATACTACTGATGCTAATGATACTGGTAGAGTTTCCCACTGCATACTGGTCCCTACTGAAAAACCAAGAAAATGTGTGCCTCATTAACTCTTGTGTTTTATAGATAAAATAAACCACATAATGGATTTCAGTTAAACTTGAGGGCCAGGTATACTTACAGTGCCTTGCAAAAGTACTGATATTCTTTGAACATACATCAGTGCTCCATCAGTGCAAAGCCTTGTACTGCTCTTTGCACTGATTTTGTTTTTGCCAAAACTTGCCTTACAGTCATGGAAGGTGGCATTTCTGAAGAAATAATAAAAACTCATGGCTGAGGGATACATGACAGTTCAGCTGTGTGAATTTTGTTATTTTTGTTATTTTATATATATATATATATATATATATATATATATATATATATATATATATATATATATATATATATATATATATATATATATATATATATATATATATTAATAACTGTTTTTTAAACATTTTTGTCACATTACAATCACATATGGAAAAGTTCAAGCGGTATGAATACTTTTGCAAGCCACTGTAATTGTTTAAACAGATGAATGTGGCACCTTCAAGCATCTGGAGATTGTTCCCAAGGATGAACCAGACTTGAGCAGCTCCGCAATTCTCTTTCTGATATCTTGGTTGATTTCTTTTGACTTTCCAGTCGTGTCAAACAAGAAAGCAGGGTGTTCCAGGTGTAGCCCTAAAACACATACACAGGTGTGTCTCCAATTAACTTAAATGTGTCAGTTAACCTATCAGAGGTTTGTGAAAGGAAACACAAAAGGTTTGTCATACAGTTTAAAAGCAGTTATCCCTGATACTGACCAAATGTATATAAACTTCTGAATTTGAAGAAAATTACAAAAAAAATCTCTGAAAAATATTCTCCCTAAGTTTTCTGGCATTTAACAAATAGAAATAATTTTGGTAATTCTAGCCAACTTAAAATAAGAGAAGTTTTATTTGATATAACTTTAGACAGGGAGAAAAAAATGTGTATGTATCCTTTTATTCGGTGTATGTAAATATCTGGTTTTAACTGTATGACAACAGTGTGATGTCTGACTTCACCATACCACCATAGCCCCATAGCCACGCCCTCCAGCAAAAAGTCTTTGTGCTTCAAAGCAAGTGAAACCAACTTGTTATTGCCTTTCTGACACAAGATCATGTTGATTAGGTCAAGAGGGTCAGAGATGGACCTTTCCAAGAAAAAAGTGACTTCCTTTTCTCAAGGGGCATGGCTTTGGTAATGTCAACATTTGACCACATAGGATTATTGGACACCTGAGAGGAAGCATTCCTACCAACTCTGGTGCAATTCAGCCTTTATATGTGAAAATTATAACATTATGAATTTTTTGGCGAGAAGAGAAATTTTGACACCTGGCCCCACCCCTTCAACATGCACAAAAACTCAAGATTTTGATCACTTTTAATCTCCCATGGTTTAAGGGCATACTGACCAAAGACAAAGCTGATAGCTCAAAATACCTAGGAGGAGTTTATTAAAGTTTAATAAGCCAAGCTGATTGCACTGTTGCTCAGTATTTGATAATTATTTCTCCATGGTTTCTCAGTTCAGTCATTTGATATCTGGCATCTTCTGTTTTGCCTTTCCCTTTTCATCTGTGTCGGTGTTCACACAAAAGTGCTCTGATGCCTTGAAATCTTGACATAATACGCAATAACAGATTATGACTGGTGATGGCACCACAAGAAGGGGAAAAATTGACTCAATTAGCATCCTCCTACCCCAGCAGTGAACAATTTTCATGATCACCAGCTGCTGCCTGTTAGTGTGTACACCTGTGTAGCTGAAGTTCCATGCATGGTGTAAGACACAGTGGCAGTCCGTGGCTCTATGCCCTCTGATTGCTCCTAGTTATCCACAGGTTTCTGCTGAGCTGACAGCCAAGACTCGTGGGCCAGATGGCCAGAGCCAGGAATCTGGGCTTAGAGTTTACAAAGCTACTTCCACTCTTATGAGCTTTCCCATCAAATACAAATATTCAATCATCACAAATATTTGACCTACTATAAAGTATTAAGGGGGGGATATTATGTAAAATTGACTTTGTTTGAGCTTTATATCATGCTATAAAGTCATTCCCTCATCAAAAATATACCTGGAGTGTTACTGTGATTTGTTCATGCGTGTTTGAGAAATCCTTCAATCTTTCATGGTAGCCATTCAGGAGTGCCTAAACGCTTGCTCACAAAAAGCACCACCTCTTTACATAAAGTTTCTCCTTCAAGCTGCAGTCCCACGCCAAACGTCCGACTCACAGAACAACCCTCCCCTGGGTCTCCCCAACACAGCTTCTCCAGACTAGCAGCAGCAATTAGCAAACACCCAGTGTGAAGATGATGGAGGTTTGATAGGGAACATAGAAGTGTCTGCTGAGCTTATCATACAAACTTCTTCTCAGTCCAATGGTCCGAAGAACAGTTGTAAACGACATAATGGATGAAAATTGTTGTGATGACGTGCTGAAGGCGGAGTGTTGGAAAGAGTAGGAGCTTCTAAAAGAGACAGAGGCCAATTTCAATTTTATAACACCTGAACGTAACATATTTACTTGATTGTGCTTTAAAATGGCACTATGTGCCTGGAAAATACATAATACCCCCCTTTAACATTTTTTGCAGCTCAAACACCAGCTAAAGGTTTGGGAACATTTTACTGATCAAAATGAGGAAAAAAGTTACATTTCTTATTAAAACATGTAAAACATCCATCCATTCAATTTTTTAAACCCAGTAATTCCTTGCAGGGTCATCAAGAGGCTGGTGAAGATCCTGCTTCTCATCTTTGTCTCCATCTATTATGTAGACCAGGGGTCCTCAAATCCAGGCCTTAAGGGCCTGTGTCCTGCAACTTTTAGATGTGTCACCACTGTCTCAACACAACTGAATCAAATGGCTGAATTACCTCCTCAGTATGTAATCAAGTTCTCCAGAGTCCTGCTAATGACCTCATTATTTGCCTCAAGGAACTAATCACACTGTGCGCACCTCTGCACATTGGCCACCTTGCGTGCAATGAAGTTTTGCACCTTGGCGGGGATCGCGTGCGTCACCTTTCACTCAAACTGGACGATTTGGAAGGTGTTCTTGCAGCAGCTTCACCTGTACTGTCATTCATATGAAGCCTCTATGAAGGCTGTCTTTTCGAACAATACTGCACTGAAGTAGGCGTCAATTCTAAAACCCTCACTGCTTGATTGGCTCGCAAGCTCAGTGTGAACCCCTAATTTATTTCAACATATAGTGGTGCTTTTAGAAGGTCGCATTGAGCGCACAGTAAGGATGTGAGCGCATAATATCTTTGAGAACAAAGAACAATGTGTGGCGTGTGCATTTAAATCTCACACATGCTCGCTCAGTACGTGTTCTTGCACCCGCTTGGTATCCGCTTGGCTCTGTGTAGGCGCTCCAACCGAATAAAGTTAATGTAAATCAGGGGTGCTCATTACGTCTATCGCGATCTACTGGTCGATCGCAGCGTGACGTTAAAAATAATAATAAAAAAAAAAAATTGTCAGCCTATCAAACATCCCGTTACTTAATTGACATACAGGGCAACCAATCAGATACAACTGAATTTTGACCTTTAGGTCACCGCTCATGCGTAAACGACGGCGCTAGCGCAGCAAAATTTACAAGCTAGTTAGCGAATTACCTCAGATTTTAAGCCCTTGCTAAAACATATGGTGATCAAAATGAGTGAGAAAGCTGGACCAAGTAAGAAGGCAAAAACATATCACTTTCACACGGAATGGGAGGTGGACTTTTTTTTTTTTTTTCCACGATGTCATTTTCGAAGTGCGTTCGCCTCATCTGCCAGTCTGCCGTCGCAATAACAAAGAAGGGAAATTTGGAGCGGCATTTTCGGACTGTTCATGGAAAATACGACATCGACTTCCCACCGAAAAGCCAGCTGAGAAAGAGAAAGGTGGAGGAACTAAAATCCCAGTTGTCCGGACAGCAGTCATTTTTCACTCAACAAACTTCAAAAGCAAAAGCCGCCACCGAAGCGTCGTTCCGGGTGAGTCACGTCATGGTTAAAAACAAGAAGTCCTTCCAAGATGGAGAGATGGTAAAAGAAGCATGCGATGAAGCAGCTGACTGCAGCTGTTACAAATAATCTTTAATAAATTTGAAAACAGTTATATGTTTTGCATTTTTGTGGTGGGTAGGTAGATCATTTTGACTTGGTTGTTTTATAAGTAGCTCGCATGCTGAAAAAGTGTGAGCACCCCTGATGTAAATGAACCACACCACCAGTCAATCACAAACAGGTCTTTTCATTCAGAGCATTCCTTGCAAATACTGCATTCACTTGAATAAATAATAACCAGCAAAATACTGCACCAAGCAAAATACATTACAAACCATAGAAAACTTAATGCAAGAAATACTTGAATTTTGTACCCAAATAATATTTATTTAAGTATATGAAAGCTTAACATCATCCATTTCAGGTAAATTTTCAAAAATGTATTTTACTTTTAAATGTGATCAATGCTGGGCCAAGATTGTGTGGGTCCTTAAACAGAATATAATTTAGGGGCCACTCTTCCTGTTAAGAACATCTCCACCACTAACAGTGGTGCAACACAGATTTGATGGAATCTGGGACAGGGGGCAAGTTTAATTGTCCAAGCTTAAAAGCAATCAATAAAAATTGGTTATTATTTTCTGGGATGTAATTGTTAACAAACCAAGCTCAAACACAAAGATTAAACTCATAGTATCAGATTGTAGCTATGGCAACACAATCCAACTATTTATTTTTTGCAAATTTACAAAGTAAACTTGCCAACGATTTAAGGGTTTTAATTTATTTCTGATGAAATCACTAAATCAGATTTAATAGAATTGTCTTTCTCAATAAACGATAAAATTCTAGATCCAGAGTCTGTGTTAAAATTCAATTCCACTTATGCCTTAGGTCAGCTCTGAGTGTGACTCGCATTACATAGCTTGTTTTAAGACCAAGCCAAGACTTGACACTCCATAGTTGTGTATTTAAATATCGTCAACAGTGTCTTCCAATAACATATAGTTACCTAGTCATATTATTAAATTTCCTGTCAAAACTTTAAAATTTTTAAACCCCAAAACATGGTGGGCTGCTGATGGACAGCCCAAGCACCCTTACCACTGAGCTTAGCATGTTTTCTGGGGGAAACCCTGTATTTAAATGTTCTACATTATTTGCTATCCATTGTTATGTTTTGATTGTTTTGTATTATATGTTCATTGTTTTTTTTTTAAATTGAGACTTGTGTAACATTTGTTATCATTGTGTCATTTCTATCATTTAAAGGTAGGAAGAAAAAGGAATATCAGCTCAAAAAATGTCCCAAAAAAATCGGCAGCACATATCAGGGATTGTTTAGACTGATTTCAAAATAATCACTGTTGGCATCGGCCTTAAAAAAAAAAAAAAAAAAAAAAAAAAACCTGTATCAGTCGATCTTAAGTCCTTATAGCCTCTTCTTCATTGTGAAGTCTCACTCTAGCCAGTTAAAGCTGCAGTATGTAACTTTTATTAAAAAAAATATATTTTCCTACACATTTGTTGAAACTGTCACTATGTTGTGACAGAATGGTATGAGACAGATAATCTGTGAAAAAAATCGAGTTCCTCTGCCTTCTCCCAGTGCTCTCAGTGCTATCTAGAAACAATTCATCAGAGCCAGGAGGCGGGTCTTAGAGCTATCAATCACCGTCTGACTGGCACTGCTCATCCCTGCCTCTCCCTCCCTGCTCTCTGCTGCGCTGCAGCAAGCAGAGACTGTTGTGAATACTCAGGCTAGCTAGCATGACCACCGATGACGACGGATAAACGGTTTTCAGGTAACAGAAAGTTTTCTCTGCCATTGGCACATTTAGCAGCAAGTAAATGAGGTGGGGGAATGTTCCCTATCGAACCTCCATCATCTTCACAGAACAGCTTATAATGAGGTCAAATCTGAAACACGCTGATTCTACTTACTAACTGGGTAACTTCTGAGGTCAGTTGGCTACACTGCAATTTATTTAAGTGTATAAGACTATGCATGCCACTCTAACACATTTTATAAACCATGAATCACACAAAGTCCCAATAAGATACATTGAAGCTTGTTGATGTAATGTGACAAAATGTGGACTTTGCAAGGCACTGTAAATATTTAGTCCCCCTTCCACCTTCTCTCTCCTTTATTTGATTACCTTTCTCCACAACACATCATCAAAGATATAATTTCTTTTATTTATATTCGAATAAAATGGAGGGTGTTTATTAGGCAGTATAGTACCAAAACTCAATGTGGAGCTAATGTTGGTTAACTTAATCTCACTAAACCAGTTTGAAAACAATGTTTTCCTCTTAGATGTATTAATAATAGAAGAACTATACAACATCCCTCCTCCCCGGCTCCAGAGACATGAGACAGCTTTTCTTGACAAATGAAGAAAATCTCTGCCATCTACCAGCCCCAGGTCAAACTCATCACCAAGCTCTACATTGATGAAGGGGGAGCTGAATACTAATGAAAGTGTCCTTGACTCACTCACATCAGGTTTGGTTATGTGTCCTTAGATCGCTTAAGAGAAGCTTGTCAGGCCAGCTGCCAATTTGGTACTCCTTTCTTTGCATTTTTATTGCCCATATTTTTTCTTGTGTCAAGTTAAAAGCACCGGTTTCCGTTTTAATCGTCTGATGTGTAAAGGTCATAGATAAAGTATCATCTCAGAAAACTGCAGCAAGAAGTTCATATTGACTTAACACAAACAACTTCAGATTGAGTGTGTATTTCACTTTGATTGTGTTTGAATATAGGATAATTTTTGAAACACTTAATGCTTAACATTTAATGCAAAGAAAATCATTATGTCTTTTCATGGGACAACACTGAAGATATGATACAATGCAAAAGTAGTCAGTGTACAGCTTTGTATAACATTGTTTAGTTTGCTTACTCCTCCAAAATAACTTGACACACAGCCATTAATCTCTAAACCACCGGCAATAAAAGGGAGTAGTCCCCTAACTGAAAATGTCCAAGTTGTGTCCAGTAAGCCTTTTTTCCTCCCTAGTGTCATGTGACTTGTCAATGTTACAAGGTCTCAAATGTAAATGGAGAGCAGGGGCCTCATGCATAAAAGAGTGCACAGCTTTCACACTAAAAGCTGGTGAAGGGAAAAATCTTGAAAAGAGCGCAGCACAAAAAAAATTCAGATGTAAAAAAAAAAAAAAAAACGTGCGCATGCATGTGGCTGTGCACCTTTCCTTCATACATCCCAATTTACGTGAAATAGAGCACAGCTGCAGCTGATGTGCGAACTGCCCTGTCTCTGCCCAAAAATAAATAAGTTAATTAGTATAAAAACCTGGAAGGCTCCTGCCACTTGTCAAATAACTATGGCAACAGCCCCTGCTTTCCAACAGTACTACTACTACTATTACTACTACTACTACTACTACTAATACTAATACATTTATTTAAAAACCCCTTTCATGGTACAGAAGGCCCCCTTACAAAAAATAAAAGCAAAAAATTTAAAATGGAAAACAAAACACAAAATTTAGAGCATAAAATGATGGGATGTGTTAATCAATCAAAGGGAAAGTGCTTATTTGAAGAGATGAGTTTTCAGCCGAGATTTAAAAAGAGAGATTCTTTTGTAGTAAGTGGGGAAATCAAGATGCTATTAAAGCCTATTCTGCAGTATGAAGGATTCATGTCTTGAATTCTTTCTATTCACAAAGGCGCAATCATTTACAGATGGTGCCCTTATGAGTGCAGTTGACAACTCTGATTATGTTAGGAAATCGGTTCATCTCTGCAAATTGCAATTTAATTTCTGTCTGTTCAGTCACAGTGTAGGGGAACCTTATTAATCTAGGCAACATATGGATGATGCCATCACATATGGCTGACATAGCTCAGCTGAGGGAGGACAGTGACATTCCCAACCTATCAGCCAGCTCCTGCTGAAATGCTCTGGTAACAAGGAATCCCAACTTGATGAGACAAGTTGAACCAGCAATGCACGGTTCCTTCTAGTTTCCCTCTGTTTCACGCAGAACTCCAGGATGATTGTCCTTGGCAATCTGAAGTGGCTTAAGGCCACTCATCATCATGCGCCAGCAGTTCTGCATGATGCCTGAGCGCACGCTCCCTCTAAATCCTTCCGATGGCGATGTCCTCCAGCAAGGCCAAAGGTGACATCATTCCAAAGTTACACGCTCCATTGCGCAGCTATTTACGTACATTTGATTGTCTACACATTATCCACCTTAAGAATCATCAAATCTGACCTGTTTGAAATGTTAATCTGAGAGTAAAATCATGAAAAAAAACTTCCCCAAGAAAATAATCCAGTTAATGATTACTTATTTTCAAAAGTAATTAGTTACTTTATTAATTACTTCATTTAGTTACTTTTCAGAAAAACAATGCACAACCTGAATATGCTATAAACAATATACCTTTCAACCTAATTCTATTCTTTCTGCATATTCTATCATATAAAATTTGATAAAATGAAACAATCTCTTTTTAAAACTTGTTTTGTTTTGCTCTTTTAATGCTCTTTGTGATGCACATTGCATCACAAAAAAAATTAATGAAATGTAACAGTCTGATTTGAAAAATTTTGTTAAATATTTAAACCTATTCTCTGCACATTCCACTATATATTTTAAGAAAATCAAGTCTCTCTTCTGTTAAACTGCATTTGTTCCACCATATGAAATATAATTATTTTTTGTTTCCACTCCTTAGTTTGAATAGAAGTAAAATACAGCAATAAGATAAAGTAATTTAAATCTTTCTCTCCTGAGTGTACTCCAAATTCGTATCATTTACATTTTTTAACAGTTGGAGAAATGCAGAGAGGAGTAATAATGAGTTTGAAAAAAAATCTATTTTCACCTATTTAGCAGGAGAGGGGCTGCAGAGGTTTGCTCGTTGGAATTAGATGTGGTAGCTGCAACAGTCAAGTCAGAGGGGGATTCTGCGTCTTCTGGTTTCTGCAGCTTGCTACGTGCTTGCTCAAATTTGAAGTGGAGTTTTTCACGGGAGATAAGTTTTCCCACATATAGCGTACATCAGATGCTAATGTTTTAGTCACTGAGTCAAACTAATGTCGGTACTTCCAATCATTGCACACTGCATGGCCCTACTGCACTCTAACGCACTGTCTGTTGCTGATCCACACACCTGTCTGTTACTGACGTCACACACTCATCTGTGATTGTCATGAGATTCTGACATACAAAGTCACACTTTCGTGAAGCAGTCTGCTTGCATGGAAGTAACAACAATCTAATTACTTTTTTGCAAATGTAATCCCTTACTTTGCTCATTACTTGAAAAAAGTAATCAGATTACATTGACATGTTACTTCTAACACATTACTACCCATCACTGACCATAGCTGCTACTCTAACCTCAAAAATGGTGGTCCACCACATTAGCATGAGGCTTTGGTCTCCATAAGACCAGCTGATCTTTACAAGGAAGATGATTACACCAGAAACATCATAAATAGGTAGGGCTGGGCAATAAATCAATAACAATACATATCGCAATAGACATGTGATCAATATCAACAGAAAATACCTCCAATAGAATGTTCAATTTGTGATGGTTCTGAGTTCTCTCAGCTTTGTTCTACTTGAAGACTGAAGCAAAAGTGATGTTCATATTGAAGCTTGGGACAGTTTGTCAATAATTTCAGGCCTTTGAGCCACAACTGATTGCGTCTTTTATTGACTTTTCCTCTCCTCAAGAATTCCAAGCTTTTACAGACTTATTTATTCTTGATATTACACAGATATACAAAAAGTATTAGTCATGTTTTCTCCAAGGGTTCTTTAAACATACTCAGATTAGAAACTTAGATATCAATGACTATATCTAAACATCAACACATCCTGTTAACATTGTTGTTAAAGGTTATCTTGCTCATTTGAATTTAGCCAGAATAAAAAGCACATCTCTCCCTGGAGCTGCTGGCTATGCCATAGGATTAAGACCAATTAAAGTCTGTGTAAAGTAACAATAAATGTGTGTTCTGAGTTTGTCACACCACATAAATATGTTATTAATCACCCAGCCAAATTTGAATGATTAAAAACACAGCTAAGCATATAAAATTAGGTCTCAAAAGTAATGCAAAAACATCAGTTTTCTCTGCTCATAAATGCTGGGGGCATGTCTGCTGGAGGTACTGAAACAACGCCCACACGCAGGAATTTGCACAGCTTTCCATTATAACATTTACCTATTTCATTACTTATATAATAACCATGTTTATTTTTGCACACTGGGACAAAGTGGGAGACTTTAATTACAGGAACTCCCATTGTTTGATCATCAGCACAAAAATCTGAAACTACTAGAGATGGAACTGACTGATTACAGCTCCACTTTTTCTCCCTCTGCACCTGGCTAATAGCTGGATAGTACCCTGGATGCAGCCTTAAGAGTATGTCTCACCCTCTTGCAACACCTCCTCCTCTTCTCCACATTACCTCCATTTCTGTGTTCTGAGTTGTTCCTAAAGTTTGAGAATGTTTGTGTCTCTGACCTCAAGTAAAATTGCTCATCACTGCTGTTTGAGGAGCTGAAATATTTCCACACATAACCACAAGGCTTAGGACCAGAGGTGTGCGATACTGCACATTTTGGTATTAATCTGATACCAAGTAAATTCAGGGCCAGGATCACCGACATCAATACTGATACTTCTTATTATTTAGGTTTGATATATAATCAAATTTCTGACCTTCAAGTGTTTTTGTGGTTTTTCCCTTTGAATTATTTTCTTAAAACCTGAGACAGAATTTGGATGAAGTTTATAGGTGTCTACAAAATACTTTAATAATATGATAAACAGAAACAATAGAAAAACAAAAATTTATGTGCATTTTTTTTGTATTTTTTCCAAAAACAAAGTACAAAAAGTTGTAATTTGAGAGCTAATCAGAACAAAAAATCTTTTTTGATGTAGATTTGAGAAACTATTTTACAAAATGAATAAAATATGACAAGAGGGAATCTGAAACTGAAGTATCGATCTTGTCATACTAGTATCAATCCATTACTGATATTGACTTCTTATCGTTATTATTGATATTTTGGATGGATCTTCCCACCTCTACTTCGGACTTATTGATCACAGATCAGTGAAGGAGTGGAACATGCTGCAATGCTACTCTGTGCTTTTTCATATATGAAGGCAGCAGGTGGAAGAATTAGTATCTCCGACCTATCATGCCAGTCTAGTTACTTTCAACTGTGTTCATGTTAACCATTTACATGAGGATTGGATTCAATGTGAACATCAGCTCTAGACCATTAATAGTCGTGGGAAGGCTTGATATTTACGTTTCCATCCACACTCTACGAGTCTTCTCAAATGACCAAGTAGTGAAACATTTATTTCATGAATATTATTACGTACACTGCTGCAAAAAATACTGTGAGGGATAAAACTAGCTGAGGAGCTTTGTGCACATAAAAGATTACCTGTGGAATGACGGTGTATTGTCTGATAAACTCCATTCAGGGAATGAAGCCAATATGTAAAAGTTACACGCTCTAAAGTTAGCTAACAGTACATGGACATGACAGGATACACAACATAAATTCACGTTATGGATTTGCACATTTTGTAACATTTAGTAGATACTGTGCATTAAGTCACCAACACTTAGAATATTTAAAACATAAGCACACAAGGCAAAGCTGCTACCCTGCACATTGGGCATCCAGGGAAGATGCATGAACGAAGTGAATGAGGCATAATTGGCTAGCTAGCTAACAGCAAGCTATCATTGGCACTATCTGTGACTCACAAGTGAGCGGGAGAATCACTGAGGCTATCGCACTGTACGTTTTTATACCGCAGCAGGGGCAGGGTTATGCTGGCAGCCGCATGATGACACGGGGTGCCCTTTCAGACACACCCACAAAATCCTGAAACACAGAAATTTTGAAACCCAAATTGAATTATAACTCCACAATTAAAGTCTAAATGGTTGGGAGACTTTTTACATGTTTACAACAATCCATTTACGACATTTATAATGAGTTTGTTTCTCAATTCTGGTCCTCATGGACCACTGCCCTGCATGTTTTAGATATGTCTCTGCTCCAGAACACCTGATTCAAATGACTGCATGACCGCCTCTGCATGCCATCAAGTACTAAAGCCTGGCAGAAGCCTGTTAATCTCCCGCTTATTCAAGTCAGGTGTGTAGCAGAAGGGAAACGCCTCAAACATGCAGGGCAGTGGTCCCTGACGACTGGAACTGAGAAACACTGGTTTAGAAGGAAATGTTAGAATTCCCATTACACGGTTTTTAATATGGTCAATAATTGATTTGGGGTCAACAGGTTAGAAAATCAAAAGTATGCACTCTTTTACACTTAATAAACAGACATCCTCCAACTGTGCATCCAAAACATAACTCGTGTTTGTGAAATTGTACAATAGTCATAAATAAAAGACAGTTTTGTAGACCTCAGAAAAAAGCAGTTACTGATACATATCAGGCTACGAAGGGATTACATGCAAATTTAATCTGATTTTTAGCCTTCTGGGCATTAGTTGACCAGCAAGCATCCCTCCAAAGTGTATGCTAGTTCAACAACCCAGGATGATTTCTATACAACAAGAATGCACTATACCATGATGCTGTATATGACAGAGCTGCAAGGTAAACTCAAAAGCTCTTTTATACAAATAAAACCACCTGCATTGTTTTAAAAGTTAAATCTCATTTCATGTGTTCTAGCCAGAATGCTTGTGGCAAACAACCTAGTGCTTTCCTGATTACATTTCCTTGGCATTGATGATCCCTTATTTCCCCTTTTTCTAAAGTTGATCTTTTGTTATTCATGCCAATATCTGAACTTTAATTCAACAGAAATGTTTGGATGCTTCAACAGTCCACTGTTGTTAGTTATCTGAAATCTTTACATATGAAGGAATGTATTAATATCACTGTATAAAGGGGTCATGTTGTTTACTGAAAGGATATTTCTATTTTTTTACCATTCACAGATAAATAGAAGTATGATTATTTTCTTCTATAATAAAAAGGGAACCAGCTCTCTTTATTTGTACTGAAAGAGATTCTCATTTTCTATTTTTGTCCTTTTCTTGATTTTAAATGTTAATGTCTCACTGTATAATCTGGCAAGTACATAACTTCACTCTTGGAGTGAACTGGTCACAGATACAGTCATCATATTCCACTTGAAGACAATGTGATGTCGTTTATCCAGACTGTTTGGTTTTTTTTTTTTTTTCAACGAATGTCCATCTCTGAAGAGCCACTCTGAGGATTCTCTGTGGAGAAGACCAACAGAGCATGTGATATCTCCCCAAGGCGTTTTGTCAGGAAGCTATTAATAGATGCAAGGGACATCCTCCATCCCCCCCCCAATTACAGACACTCCCAACAACTTACACCCTTTTTTCACAACTGTCCACAGATGGGTGCACCTCTCTCCTGGCATGGCAGCTGTAAGGGCAGTGGACAGTGAGCTATGATGTTGTGCTTACATTAAAAAAGCCTAGTGGGAAGATGCTAGTTTCATATAGGGTATCAACCTTGTATTTGTGTTTCAGAATTATAAGGAGCTATGAAAAAGAAATGTTCAGAAATCTTAAAATATTCATATTTATCTGCTCTTTCAGTGGGATCTTTGTGTTATTTATAGTTTCCTGCTCAGTTTCAAGGTACAAATGAAAGAATTTAATGTTTGTGGATCTAATATCAGTCCGAATGTTTTCAGAAGCACTTGAAAATAAAATGTTTTAAACATTTAGTTGGCAAGAACTTGACTTATGGTTCTAATGCAGATTGCTTTTTAAGGTAACCAGGAAGCTGGAGATGCAGCTTTCACTCTTGGATTAGATTTGTCATCTGTTATAAACACAATTAATTAAAGAAGGGTACTATGAGCTTGTAACAACATAAGTTAATTGTGCTGTCTCATATATAAGTGAACCAAAGGAATATGTATTATCTAACCTGTTATTTTCAGTTTTGACAAAATGTGGTGGACATTAGCCTAAAATACTTCTCTCTAAAGAAAATGCTGATGATATGGCTCTGCTATCTTGCCTGCAGGATGTTATAAACCCCAACTACTCAGTATGTCAACCATGTTGTCTCCTTTGTTAGCAGCTGTCTTTGTCTGAACGTTAATAAAACCCAAGAGCTGTACCTAGGAGGGAAGTTGAAAGATATAAAGGTGCAATAAGTTCTAAATGCAGGATAATTATGGTTAATAATCATGAAATATCAAAAAAGGCGTAAGGTTACTAATTTTAAATACATGGGTAAAATTGTGGATAACAGTCTTTCTTGTCAATTCCATGCAGATTACAGTTATAAAAAGTCAAGTCAATCCACATAATGATAGACGTTCCCAAGACAGACTAAACAATCACAGTGTAGAAGACGACCAGCTGCTCCTGTGGTAGGTTACGCTTCTTAAATTCCCTAAAAATGTAGTGTGTCTGCTGCAGGGGCAAAACCATGATCTCAGAAGTGAGGGGGACATTTTTTTTCTGAGATCTGCTCAGTGATTTATCATCCTCTTGCGTCAAAAAAAAGCACATATAATCACTAACAGCCAAGGTACAGCACCAGGGGACTGACTTTAGTTCCTTAAACCATATACTAACAAAATCTAAAGTTTTAGCTGCCAAACTCTGATTGAGTTGACATAATTAGCCTCAAACATCTACAGGGTAAATAGCCGGATTTTTAGAGCCAAATAGCAATACTCAACGTGAAATTTTCAGTAAAACACCACTCCTGTAAGCAAATTATTACTTGGCACACTCAATGGAATGGTAGTGACAAGGTAACAGGGTAATAAGCCACATCATTTAATTTAATAGCATGAACATAAAAAGTGACAACACTAAACACACTGACATTTCAGTCAAATGTGACAGCAGAGATGTGCAAAATTAATCAAGATAAACAAAAATTGAATGATCTGCAGCATATCTGTTGCCTTTACAAATACAAATAATGTAGAGGTCAAATAATATCTGAAAGTGAAAAGGTTAAAATGTCTAAATATAAATTATACATGGCCTTCTTGCTGTGCCACATATAATACAGTCAAAACATATTTTGGAGTCTGAACGAGAGGAATTCTGAAATATCTGTGAAAGCATGTCCTGTTACATGGCTGGTTTATCCCTACAATAAATATCTTTTTCTCAGCAAGTTATAAACTCTCCTAACCTGAGAATACTCTGCATCATCGTCTGCTGCCTGTCTCTGGTCGAATATCTTCCTGATTTGCTCGTTCTATTGTGGCAATACAGATTTCTTTTAAATATGTGGAAAGCAATAGTGAGCACAACTTCTGCACAGGAATTAAAGAGGCTTGGGTTTATTCCTGGCATTTACTAACTGAAGAGGGATGTAAAATAGGGTAACAATGTGATACACTGGCATGGATTAATTAGTCATCATTTAGCTAATATTATCTGCACCCAACAAGTTACTCAACTTACACACTTTGTTTGGAAGAAAACTGTGCTACGTTTTTTGGCTCTGGCTAGTTGCTGAACATGACAGACTGTGCAGCTCCGCTAAGGAGCTCTGCTCAACAGCATGTCTCCCACTGAGTGATCAGATTCACAGGTGTAGCTGCCTTCAGCATGTGTACGCTTGTAGTGCGTTTAAAGACGGTTATGAAAATCACGTTACCACATCTTTACAACTGATTAAGTAGTTTTAACGGCCGAAAAAAGTGCGGGAGACAGAGGGCACAGAAACGGGCTGAGCTTGAGTCTATAAACAGGATTCTGGCGTACATCCCAGGGTGGCTGAGATGATGCAGGAGGAAGTATAGTTTCAGGTTTTCTGTTCGCCCAGTAAGCCCACTCTAGTCTAGCCAGGGGCCTGTTATGTTCTTCAGATGGTTTAGCACCGGCCACTCGAAGGATTTTATGACCACAGATGTCAGAGTATCAGGCTTGTTATCATTTAATCATGTAATAGTGTGTTTCTTGGGGACCGAGATGAAGGTGAGGTATTTGAAGCAGGAGGGAACCTTACATAGCTCAAGAGTCTTGTTGAAAATCTGAGTGAAGCTCAGATGCCAGTTTGCCTGCATGGGCATAGTCAGGAGGACACACCATCAGGTCCTGAAGATTTTCTGATTTTCTGGCATTGAAAGAACTTGTTGATGTCTTCCTCAGAGATCTTTAGTACAGACAAGAGGTCTGAGGAGGGTAGGGTGATTGGTGCATGTAGAGTGCTTGTGTCAGAGTGAGATGTGGAATTGGTGGGAGATGTGAACGGCTGCTTTTCAAACTTACTGTCGAACCTGTTAAGGTCAATCTGCCAGACAATGGTTCTGCTCAGGGTGATGGGCTCCTGTAGTTAGTGTTGTCACCAATCCGTTCCATAACGACATTGAGTCATTTGCCAAGAAGCTGTTTTGCTGTATGGAGGTGCCAAACACAGAAGGATGGAAGGTCGGATCGTGATGAAATGGATATTTAATAAAGAAACAAATAAATTGACATTCTACCAAACAAGTGGTTCGTCCCTCCAAACAAGGAGGGATGAACTCAAAAAGAAGAGAAAAGACAAGATGTGATATAGTACCATTCATAGCAACTGGAGAATCCCACAACAAATCACTGAATGGATCAGTATTAATAAGTGAAGAGGGTGATTAGTGTACTGGAAACAGCTGAGTGATCCATCACAGCTGTGAAAGGGACATAAACCAGGGCAACTGAGGGAGGCTGACATAATAGAAAACAGACACAAGAAGCAATATCTAAGAAGAACATAATCAACCACAGGTGACCACTAAGGAATTGCAAAGAGCTAAATAGCTAAACTAACCAAAAATATAAATCTCTCAAAACATTAGAAACAGAACAGACAATTGAAACCTAAGGTAACAAAATCTAACTCAAAATCTTTCAAATCATGACAGCAGTGTTGATGATTAAATAAACTGCAAATTTTCATAAATGTAAAACAAACAAACAAACAAAAAATTCAAGTTAGTGTCTATGTTCAAATGTGTATTTTTATGGTGCGAGATCAGATCAATACTGATGCTCAATGAAAGTCTGATTTGTCAAATAACAGAAACGTGTACAATTTCATGGGACCCTCAAGATACCCGTCAACCACTTTTATTTCAAAAGTCTAATAAAAATAAAACTGGTGGGCCTCAGCATTTAATCTGTATAACGTTTTTTGCAAACTGAACCATATAGGGTACTATTATGACAGTGAAAAGAATTGTTTGTCAAAGTCAGATGGACAACTAAAACTACTTTTTTTATTTGTTAAACTTAGTTTATTTTGTTTTCTTGGATTTTTTTTTTTTTTTTTTTTTTTTTTTTTTCCCATCAAGTACATTTACAAAAACATGACTTAACAGTTTTTTTTTTTTTTTTTTTTTTTTTTTTTTTTTTTGTTTTTTTTTTTTTTTTTTTAGCACTTTAGCATGCAACATTTTTACAAAATCTAAGAATTCTTTTCAGTATACATGTTCTGTTTGGGCCCTGTGATGGATTTGAATGGTCTATCCCATGTCTCACCCAATGATCGCTAGAGATAGGTACCAGCCCACTGCGACCCTGCAAGGAGAAGTGGGTGTTGTGCCAGTAAGAGTCTAGTTTGGCTATGAATAGCTATAAATAATTGCTTAGTGTAATTATTAGTAAAACTAACAATTTAGATCAAAATCACTAAGTCGGGCGACCACTTGATTATCAAGAAAATAGCCAAATAGTTCAGTCTGTTATTTATAAATACCTGCCTGACTTATGTTTTAAAATAACAAATAAAGGCATAAGTACAGCACTGGTGTTATCTGAACAGCAGGGTACTACATGAATGGAAAAAAATACAGGCAACTTATTTCCAAAATATAAGTGTTTATTAACAAAAAGAATTCAACATTACATTTACACACTTTAATCAACAAACTCGCTATGACAGTGACACAACTACTGAGAAAAAGATAAATGATGAAACTACAACTACTAAAGTAAAAACACTAAAAATATAAAAATAGAATCAATAAAATGATGCAATGATGTCACAGTTCAGTATAAATTGTAAATGTTGAGAAACCAGGCTTATTTAAGAGGAGTTTGGAAATGAGGCCCATTCGTTTCTACCAGTTCAGATTAGCTTACACAAATTTATAAACTTGGTATGTATTCCAAATACCATTTGGAAGTAATGCTTTATTAGTTTTCGACTGAATTAGAAATCAATAACTCTTTTGGAAAAAATGATTCATAATCTATTTACCAGTTACCGCAGTAATTGACAATTTAATCATTTGAAATATCACAAAGGCAGCTAAAATGAACACAGAGAATCTGATGTCTTGCTGTTTAAACAATCTGTTTAAGTCCTAAGCACGTGAATAACAATATTATTTGTTTATAGGTGTCAGCGGTCCACTACAGCTGACCACACGAGCAGGAAAAAGCTATGTTTAGCCAGTTATGTCTGTCCACATGTTTCTGGCTCAAATACAGTCACATGTTTGCATGTTACGAAAAACTGACCAAAACAACTGATGACACTGCAGTCATTAGTTTGCATAAAACATATAGGCCTATATAATTTAGGATCAAATATTTATTTTATAATCAGAAAAAAAAAATGTTTGATTAGTAGAATAAGGAAATAAGCAGAGCCTTCTTGAGTAATTCAACATAAAACATGTTCATATACTCAAGTAAAAGTTTGAATTTAACTGTCTACTTACTTTTACACCTGATAAATATGAATACATTTTCTATATGGATTTAGATTAAGTCATTAAGAGGAAAAATAAATGGGATGGGAGGGTGAGTTGTTGTGTCCCTACCATTGTTGAAACCAAACCTGTGCCCTTGGTCTTCCCATGAACAATTTACATGCACAGACATTATCTGAATACTAATAACACATTATGGTTAGCCCAGGGAGAACAATGAAAGTGTCTCCTTGCCCAGGTCAGTCTGCATGATAATGAAATCCTCTGACTCAGTATTTATGTATAGTATTACCATAATAAACCTAGACACACAAATAAAATTAGTATTTTGGAATGGAACCATCAGCTGGTTATTACTAAGGAAAACCCTTGTGTAGTTTTCAACAAAAGCTTTGAGTGATGAAAATCCTAACCTTGGTATGCTCTTCTTGAAGTTCTATTCAGTCTGAATGATTGCTCATATTGGCACTGCATGTAAATCAACTTCTGCAGCTTCTATTTTTCATATTATTTGAAAGACAATATAATTACAATGATAATGCATGTCATAAGATATTAGTACTTATCACAAAGCTCATGTAACTATTGTTCACAAATTTATGTACTGGCATAAGTACTTTGCATAATATATTATAGTATTTTCCTTATATTTTTTCTCAGTCATGTATGTAGTTGTTTGCATACCTTGACTTTGTGAGTTGTAAGCAGCTGACTTGACATGTAGTTTTGGATCATAATTTCTGCATATTTCTATAAATTGATGGCTGTCTGCTGATCAATGTGTCCCACTGCAATTACAAATCAATTTTAAAAAAGCCAAAAACTACATTTCTAGCAGCCACTTCAAATTAAAAAGTATTATGTGCAACGCAAAAGCTAGATCAGCCAAGTTAGGTAATCATAGCAAAAGTGAAACAATATAGTTTTCTTACTCAGTTCTGTCTTGTTCACAGTTTGGTTGAGCCAGGGTTGTGCAAGATCCTAAATTGTGACAACTAGTTTAATTGTAAAGTTTGAATATATGGAACATCCACTCACTATCCATCTATTGTTTTCTTCTCATCCCAGGTTGGGAAGTATAGGTAAGAGGTCTAGGAGGGAAGAGTATACATCTTTCTACAGCTCCTTTTGGGGCATCCTAATGTATTCCCATTCAAGACAGGATATATAATTACTTTTTCAAGTTCCCCTTTAGTCAGATGTCAACTGCCAGTGAGACAAGCCCCAAAAACACCAAAAGGCAGGCAACCATGAGTCATCCTGAACGAATGTTTGATGTTCAAACCACCTCTATTTCCCACTTTTGAAGCAGCTTTACTCCCTACAGATGACAGAGCTCCTAACCACACTTCACCACACAGGAACCTTAGCATCTGGTCTTGTCTTCAGTTGTCATTATCAATTTCTCATAGGCACAAGTGAGGGTGCCTATGAGGGTGGAACCATAAACAAAAAAAAAAAATGCGGGGTATGTGTGGGACATGTCCCCCGCACTTCCCATATCTGTGGCCCCTGTTCCCCGCACTTATTTCAGCCGATTCAACTGTTTAATCTGTTGTTAAGATGTGGTATCGTGATTTTCTGAGCCGTCTTTAAACGCACCACGCGTGTTAACGCCGGTTACACCTATGGCTCATCACCGAGGGCAAAAGCGCTGTTTAGCAGAACTGCTGAGCGAAGCTGCACGATGTGTGCATCATGTTCAGCAACTAACCAGAACCAGCAAAAGGCAAAAAACTTTGCACACTTTTATCCAAGTAAACTGTGGAGGTTCAGTTAAGCTGTTCCATGCAGGTAATGTTAGCTAAATGATGACTTGTTAATTCATGCCATGCTATCATATTAAGCTAGTTACCAAGGATACTGTTGTTGTTGTTGTTACCTATGTTGTGTCCCTTGCTAGTTGGTTAATGCCAGAAATAAACCCAATCCTCTTTATTTTCTGTACAAAAGTTGTCCTTGCTGTTGCTTTCCACTTTTTTTTTAAAATAAATCTTTATTGCTGCAATAGAAAGACTAAAGTCAGGGAGGAAACATAGACCAAAGGGCAGCAGCAGGACCGTGATGCAGGGTCTTCTGAGGTAAGGAGAGATTATAACTTGTTTAGAAAAAAAGATATATCTATTTCAGGGAGAAACCAGGCAGATATCAGGACAGAGTTTTCACAGATATTTCAGAATTACTCTCATTCACACTCCAAAATATTTTTGTCTGTTTTTATATGTGACACAGGAGGAAGGCTATGTGTAGTATATTTAGACTTTTTTTCAGATGTTAATTGACCTCTACATTATTTGTGTTTGTAAAGGCAACAGATATGCTGTAGATAATTCAATTTTTATTTATCTTGATTAATTTTGCACATCTCTGCTGTCACATTTGACTGAAATGTCAATGTGTTTAGTGTTGTGTCATTTACCATGTTTATGCCATTAAATTAAATTATGTGGCTTATTACCCAGTTACCTTATCACTTCCATTTCATTTTGTGTGCCAAGTAATAATTTGCATACAGGAATGGTGTTTTACTGAACATTTCATGTTCAGTGTTGCCATTTGGCACTTAATGATCTGGATACTTTCCCTGTAGATGTTTGAAAGTAATTGTGTCAAATCAAAGCAGCTAAAATTTTAGATTTTGTTCGTTTATAGTTTAAGGAACTAAAGTCGGTCCCATGGTGTTGTACTGTGGCTGTTAATGATTATGTGTGGTTTTAGCCACTAAGGAGAGGTGTGATTGAATGTGAGAGGATAATAAATCACTCAATAGACCTCTGAAAAAGTTGTCCCCCTCTTTTCTGAGATTATGGTTACTCCCCTGAAAGCTAGTACACTCCAAACCACACTGGAGGTACTGTTTTGTGTGTAAACATAGTTCTTGATTTGTTGACATCTTTTTGGTGCTCTTTTACTCTCTGCACAATATCTTGGGGTAAAATGTCTTTCCCCAAAAGGACTGTGACAAGTGGCATGGCTTTAAACTTGCAAAATAAATGGGTTTACAAAAGCAATATAATTGTCTTTTTACTTTACTCAAGGTTGTAATGTTTGGTCACTGTATGGGACAAAAAAACTAACTTCATTTCACTTATCACATTTTTGGAGACTAAAGAAAAATCCCTATTTGTTAAATGCCAATGTGTAACTTTATTTTAGAGAGAGAGTCAGTTGGAAAGTTCCTGTACTACTGCATGCAAGTCAGGGAGGAGTACAGAATATATTTATCATCTGCAATGCTCCTATGCAATGATAAATACTAAAGGCATAACATGGAAAACTGAATGAGACCAAGAGAGGAAAATAGCATTGATTAAAAATTAATAGATGATAAAAAACTGATGAAAATATTAAAATAAATATAAAAAGATAAAAGTCAAACCAACATTATATTATTATCTCAGTACCGTAGAGGCAAATTCCTGAACCTTTGGGACTCCATACTTCCAAATTTGTTGGGACAAGATTTTCAGAGATTGTATTTTTCATAACTTTTCCATTGTTTTCTAACATACACTTTACATGACTCACTGAGAGCTTAGCAGTACACACTTTTGTTTCCATATGTGACTGGCCATGGGAAAACCAAGAACAAGTCTCCTTGGGATCTCTAATCTCCTTTTGAGTTATTTGCAGATTTTGAAAGTGTGGGGTTCAAGCTTTCTAATGATGTCAAACACATAAAAATAAAAAAATGAAGAGGATATGACTATGTGAATGTCAGCACTCTAGAAACAAGAGTAGAGAGAAAACAGGGCTCAAAGTTTCAAAACAATTGTCCCCAAACCTGATCAGCCACCTGGGGGTGTTAACAAAGGCCATTCATTTACATTACTTTGCAATAGCCCCACCCTCCAGCATTGACTGTTACCAGGTATGACTGGGAAGGTGTGCATACAAACGTGAGCTTTGGTCTAGCTTATCTAGTTACATATATTTTCTTAGAAGTTTTCAGCTTTTCCATTTTGCAATAAGGTTGTGAGGCTCTGTTATGTGAGGATTTGTCATGGAGCCTTCGGTGAACTCTGAACTTTAGTGGAATTAAACCATGCTCGAGGGACTATGTCTCTCAGCTGGCTGGGGGACGCCTTGGGATTCCCCCAGAGGAGCTGGCCCAAGTGGTTGGGAGAGGGAATTCTAGGCGTCTCTTCTTAGGCTGCTGCCCCCGTGATCCAACCCCGGATAAGCAGAAGATAATAATAAATACAACATGTTAGATGATAATTTCTTTCAGCCTGCAGAAAACTTGATGTAAATAATTATTTTTATTTTAGGTGTTGTAGCTACTAGATGCAGTTAGTCAGCATGGTGGTCACCACTGCTCACCTGCCTGGTCACATCATATTGCACTCATTACACTCGCAGCAGTGCACCACAGGACCGGGCAGGCCCGTATCTACATGCCGGTGGCATGCTATGTATCATAGTAGTGTTCTAAAAACAATAAAAGTTCAGAAACTTACCTTATGAGAAACTAAAAAGTTTTCCTGCAGACATGCTTACCTCTGATCATGTAAGTAGTCATGGCATGTTTTCTTTTCACCGATATTTTTCTGGTGGATGTTGGCATCTCTGAAGTATGGATGTATGCCCGTTGGCTTCAAGATGTGCAATTATTCTTATGCTACTTTGTGTCTGCTGCTAAAGAATGCATCTGCACATTGCACTCTGGAGAAAGTTTGCTGCATGAGAGTGTGGAGAATTCTTTTTTCTTCTCTCATAGCATTCACCCTGTCAGCAAAGGTTGGCTGTGCCAGCTCTGGTGCAAATATAGGTGAGCATTTGGAACAGACCCGTAAAAAGACCTGGGCTAATATATTTTTTTCCAATGGTTTATTACATTACTTTGCAGTGGGTTAGGATGATGTGTTTTTTTCAAAGTTTTATCCTATGGTCCAAGACCAATAACAAAAGTGGATGAATAGCCCGGCATGTTAGTCAGCTGTGAGTATCCCCCCACCCCCTGAAACAGCTCATATTTATTCTGTAAACAAGCTGAATTCAAACACAAAGTTTACCATTTTAAAACCTTCAAACCTGCTGTTTAAAGCATGGGGTGGTTTCTTCATGACTTTAACTAGTATATTTTGCAAAAAAAACAAAAATTACTACTTTTCTCAGAAATTTGTGTTTATCTTTTTTCTCCATTTCTGCTCTTGCAACTTGTTCCTGATTTTCTCAATTTACTACCTAAGTATAAAATTGCTTGAGTTTCCCTATAAAGTACATTTTCTAACTGAGTAATACAGAAAGTGATAAATATTTTCAACAGCTCATGGTTTTAGTTAAGAGCTCATGGTTTAGGAAATAGAATAAATAAACTACAATATAAACCTGTTTTAAACTAAGAAGAATGGCTGGCTTTTGTTTCTGTTTGTTGAAGCTTACTGAAAAAGCAAATGAATAACTATTAAACAGATCATTTAATTTGTTATTAATAAGCATTCTCATTCAATAATTTAGAAAATATTTATTTAGCTTTCAAATTAAACTCATTTTTAATACCAAAATTCACCTAAAAAAATGACATTTTTTTCCTGTGATTTAAACACAATGCATCTTTCTAATGTCTCGCCATTTTTTTTTTTTTTTTTTTTTTTTTTTTTTTTTTGTGTGCTTCTTTGCTACCTTGAGTCATACTGCAAACCAAGCAAATAAGCCCCGTCATCATCATCAACCTTGACGTGTGGCTGGAGCAGTGCCCAGTCTTTGGGGGTTGTTGGCTGCACTGTTTGATGTAAGTTGCCCTCATCTTTGCAGTCTGTCTCACCCATCATGTCATCTCTAACACAGTTGAGGGCATTTTTACAATCACCCATGCTAAAGAGGAACTTGAAATGGAAAGTATGGGATTTTGAAGCCTTTGATGCACCTGCCTTGAGCACTTATTTATTAAATTCTCAACCTTGAGGTATTTATATTGTGACATTTGTTTTATCTATGACTCACTCCATCTTCTGTTCTGCATTGTGTCAAACTGATTGACAGAAGATTGAAACTTAAAACCTACATGGGTAAAAAATATTGAGAAACGCAAAAGTATTTTATTCATACAATAAACCAAGTTAAATTGAAATGCCTCCACTTTACTACTAGATAACTACACAACATGCTCTTGGATAAGGGAAATTGCTTTCGCAAGTAATTTTTGCTTATTTAATATAAAGTATTCAAAAGCATCATGATGTTTGGAAAAAAAATACCTGTCTCAGCTTTGTTAATTCACTGTAGCATGGAGGTTGCAACAGAGATGATGTCTGTACTGAGTGTTGTTTTTGGGATTTCTGTAGAAGTTCCTAAATGACTTTAACAAAACCAACCTATAAGATGTGTTCATTATTATGCTGCATGCACGAGCACACTGCCTAAAGTATTGTTATGGAATTGAAGATAAATTAATAAGCAACCAACCACTGCAAACTCTTTAAACTCCTAGATAAAACAAAATCTGATATGGTTTATTTTATAAACCTGGATTACTAAAGAAGTAATATTTCATCTAAAATGTATGAACCTTTTACTTGGTGAGGCTCCTTCTCTAGTCTCTGACCCAGCAAGGGGACCCTTGCAGGTCTCCTTGTTTTTAGGTTGCTAATTTTCCTTTGTTCTGCAACACTAATTTCTGTGATGTGAGGAACCTCAGGTGTTGGAAGTTGGAATTCTGACTTAAGTTGCTTTCCTTGTTCATTTTTCTTTACAATATCTAATCAAAGTCAAAAGCCATTTATTGTCATTGAGCCTGCAGCACAATGAGATTCAGAATGCATCACAATGGATACATGTGTTAAATAAGCATAAAACCAAGATAAAAAGGGAAAAATCTATTCTA
This sequence comes from Anableps anableps, assembly GCA_014839685.1. Classification (NCBI taxonomy): domain Eukaryota; kingdom Metazoa; phylum Chordata; class Actinopteri; order Cyprinodontiformes; family Anablepidae; genus Anableps; species Anableps anableps. The sequence goes on from CM026074.1 coordinate 15,013,754, forward strand.
ATTAAACATCAACCTAGTTTAAACCCCCAATTAATAACCATTTAAAACACTCTCAGCATACAGAAATAAACTCCTTAAAAATCTCGAAGTTCTGGTTTTGATAGACTTGTATCGCCCACCAGAAGGCAGGAGTGCAAACAGATAATAACCAGTGTGGGTGACATCTCTAATTATGTTCTTTGCCTTGGACAAAATGCGCCTGTTGGCGATGTTTGACAAGGAAGGAAGAGGACATCCAGTGGTTCTTTCCGCAGACTTGATTATTCTTTCCAAAGCTTTTTTGTCCACCACAGAATATCCAGAGAACCAAAGAGAAGTTATCATGGCATCGTCTGTGGATCTGTTGGTCCTGAATGCAAATTGGTGTGAGTCAAGAGATGGAGAGAGGCTTGCTGGGATGTTTTTAAAGCATCAGTCTCTCGAAACTATTGGATATAATGGGAGTAAAAGCCACTGGTCTGTAGTCTGACAAACAAGTTGGGTTGGATTTCTTAGGAACCGGGATAGTAATAGTAGATTTCATGAAGGGGGGAACCGAAGCTTGAACAAGAGAATAATATCTTGTTGTTCCAGGATAATCGCAGTTTTCTCCCTTGGCAAATAGACCAGTCTACATAGCACTGACAGTGCCTCAAAATTACAGGAGCAATGGCTGTTTATCAAATGGCTTTGTGAGCACTAGTTGTTATTTAAAAGCAAACACAGCCCACTCCTCTGCTCTTACTGGAGGCAATGGATCTGTCTCGTCAGCGTAATGTTCTGTCCGGCAGCGCCACAACTGCATCCAGGATTGATGGATTGAGTCAGGTCTCCATGAAGATCTTGACATTACAATTCTGTATGGTTTTATTTGTGGCAATGAATTGTTCCAGCTCATTGATTTTTAGAGGTGATGGAGCTAACATTTGAGAGAACAAGGCTGAGAATGGGAGGTCTGTGCGGATCCATCCGTAGTCTGGCTCGCATACCAGCCCTGCAGCTTCGCTTCTGTTTACTCTCTCTCTGATGTCTGCGACGTTTTTCCAGTATGATGATCTTCGGCAAGCCTGGGGCTCTGGCAATAGAGCCTGGGATGTTGTAGGTCCGCTGTGACGCCAAAGTTATCATCCTAGCCTGTGCCATCCCGATGTTTATAAACTCCTATCAGTTATAATGTTGTGATTGGTAGCGATCTACCAGAAGAATCATCCATACACACAATACACAAAACACGGACCCAAAGAGAGCATAGAACCGCAGCACTCACGTGCGCCGGCATCTTTTTCTGCATATTTGTTGAAACTGTCTATACTGTCACTATGTCGTGACAGTATGGTATGAGACAGATAATCTGCGAAAAAAAATCAAGATCCTGTGCTGGATCCCAGGGCTATCTAGAAAAAAAACAATCAGTCTGTGGTGCTGTTCACCAACAATCCCCCCACTCTCTGCTAACTAGCCGAGCCTCTGCAAGACTAGGCTAGTTAGCATGGCCACTGATGACGATGGATAAACGTTTCCTGAAACGGTAAGTTGCTTCTCCACCATTAGCACATTTAGCAGCAAGTGAAAAAAAAAAAAACCCAAAAACCTCCTGGCTCTGGTTGTTTGTTTTGTTTGGTTTTTTTTTAGGTCAGGAGCAGTGCATTTCTTTAGACGGCAAAAGAGGCTCAGGTGGAGGAGATTGATCTTTTCAAAGATTATCGGTCTCATAACATACTATCACAATATAGTGATAGTTTTAACAAATATGTTAAAAAAAACTTTTTTGTAAACGTTACATACTGTGGCTTTAACTCGCCAGTACTGCTCAATAGGTTAAAATATTTTTTATATATCCAAGCATATATCTTCAGCATAACATAGCACATGAATTGTGCATGTATGTCTTTGAACAACAGTGAAGATTCATTTTAGCTGACTTGTGCTCACAGGATTGCCAAGCTGTGACTGTCTCAAATACATTTTTTTGTAATCCAGAGAAAGAACAACTCCATCAAGGAGAAAATGAAAGACAAATATGAGTCATAAATGGTGAACCTGAGGAAAGGTTTTGACAAGTATAAAGGCTGACACATGAGGAAACTTTTTACAAACAGCTCCTGTTACTTTCATTTATGTCTTCAGTGGACAGAGTGGCTTATTTAGATTGGAGAAGGCAAAGGGAATGTTTCACTCCTTTTTTCTGTTTCTGTCACTGTCTCATGCCTATTTATTGCTACACAGAATATCAAACCAATCACTATACTATGATTCAGGTCTAGAATCTGTCTGAATCAAGGGCACGAGCATTATCAGGAGAATGAATTTCTGAATTATGAATGGGATTTTTTACCACTACTGTCTAATTAATTCAAAGGGTTTCACGTTAAGTCTGTGGTTCCAGCATTGAATTACATGCACCCAAGAAAACCACCAATACTGTTTAACAAGTAGTACTTTCAGGGGGATTCAGATTGAGTAATGTTAAAATCTCCTAATATTTCCTCGTGTTGCTAAAGAGATTTTGTTTAATATAAAATTCATATTGGGTGCATTGGTGTTCCAGTTATGTGGGTGGGAAATGCTCCTCTTCTGCTTACAGCAGTTTGGAAAGAGACTTTCCTATGATATTAGACATGTAAATGTAAATTGCAGGGAGGTGGTTATGCTTTCTGCATCTTAAAGCTGTACAGGCTCTTGATTAGAAGACCAGTGCCACCCAGTGGTATCATTTATAGTCAAATTTAATTTATGAAATGTGGTTTTGCTTATGAAAAGTGGTTCACAGATTTTGTATTTTGTAGCTGTGCCAGCTCAGAAGTCATATTTGGGGTCACTACTTGTGCTTTGTTTTGTTTTAATATACATATCTTGTTGCAGCTAAAGAATGCTTCCCTTTTGTGGTCTTAGGGAACCTATTCTGTAAGGTTTCATCAGCATAATTATTTTTTATTATTTCCAGAGAAGTGGTTTCACAACATACAGCTGCCTTCATTGTTCAGGGACTTTTAAAACAAACATAAGCACATACAGTATGTCCTTTTTCTCATTGAAAAAAGCACATCAGTAAAGGAAAAATCTTAACATACTTTTGTTAAATGTTTTATTACGTTTACATTTAAGCAAAGACTTTCCCAGTCAAATCAAATTTCTTTCAGACATATTATGTCTTACCCTTGAAAATACAAATTATTCTCTGTGTGGCAGAAAACTAACATTGCACATGACTCTGAAGACACCATCCCCACAGTGAAACATGGTGGTGGCAGCATCAGATTGATTTGACATATTTTTTTAAGATTTTTATTTTTGAAAAAAATTGAGAAAACCATGTATCATTATATCAAAATGCACCACAGAATGCTATAGGAAATCATTTCTGCCTGTAGCCAGAAAACTTTACATTGCCCAATTCTGCGTGACTTAAATCTAATTTTTATTTATATTCAGTCACATTTAAATTACTTACAACATCACACTTGGGTATGTGTGTGTGTGTGTGTGTGTGTGTGTGTGTGTGTGTGTGTGTGTATATATATATATATATATATATATATATATATATATATATATATATATATAAAATAAAATTTTATATATATATATATATATATATATATATATATATATATATATATATATATATATATATATATATAAAATAAAATTTTATCACTTATGATTATATTTGTATTATTAATATTTAACACCTTGTATGGAGTAGCTTGTTCTATCATGTTCCTTCCGCTTTACAATAGTACACTACTTTGGGTTGGTCTGTTACATAAAATCCTAATAAAATACACAGTGAATACTGCCAACAGGATTTATTCCCAAAAACGTGTTGGTATGCTGAAACGTCAAGAGTTCTTTTCACTAGAATGAGTTTGACTATGGAAAAAGAGTCACACCCCATAATCCGTCCTGCACCAAACTTTATACTTAACACATTGCAATCAGGCCAGTACCATTTGCCTGTCAACTGCCAAACCCAGATTTGTAAATTTAATTGCCAAACAGAGAAACATGATTCTTCACTCCAGAGAACATGTCTTTGCTGCTCAAAAAGTCTATGAGGGGTGTGCCCCTCATAGACTACAAGGTGTGCCACCTTGTATTTCACTTTGTGTTGTGAGGTTCAGACGCAGCTGCTTGGCTATGGCAACCCATTCCATGAAGCCCCCCATGCACTGTTCTTGAGCTAATCTGAAAGTCACATTAAGTTTGGAAGTCTGTAGCTTCTTATTCTCTAAAAAAAGTGAGTGACCTCTGTACACTGTGCACCTCAGCATCCACTGACCCTGGTCTTTGATTTCTGTAGCCTACTACTTTGTGGCTAAATTTGTCATTTTCAGTTCCTTTGCTTTGCTAAAACGTTTGAGAAGTATTAATATTTTTACAAGGCACTATATAGAGAGCTAAAGCTGGTTTACAATGAATCACTTACAGGCGAATACATTTTTCAAATAAAATCACTTGGTGGAAAAGCTTCTGTGGTGAGCAGGGTTCAAGGGGTTTGTTGTCATGTTTTTAAAAATGAGTAATCAAAATGAAGAACTGTTCATTATTAGAAGCTGGCAACCCCTATTTGCTTGGAAAAAGTTAGACTATAGATTTGCATTTATATTGCAAGAGCTTCAAGATGTAAGTAGTTTCAGCTGAATTCAAAATTGTTTGGATGTCATATTAAATTATATGCTAAATTAATCAGATACTGTTGAATGAATAGATGTAAGATTGAATTCTGCTTCTGAGTGGTCAGAAATTTTATCAAACAACCATTTTTAATTTAATTTTATTAGCTTGTAGTTGTTTTCAAAGAATATCTTTCAGAAATACAATTGTTAACTAAACTTGTTTTAGACATTTCCTAATGAATATGTTCTAGTGTAGCTGGAAAACTATGGATTCTGTGGTTTTGAGCTAATCCCTTTTTTCATGTTTCCTCTCATTATCTTCACCTCAGGCTGTATTGTTCAACTAATGATGAATGGCATCATTGCTGGAAGCCAAGATGGGTTCTCACTTTGACCACACAAATGCTGCACTTTCAATACCTCTCCAGAAAGATTCATTACTGTAATTAGAGTTTTGTTTTCTCACATTCTTCCATACAAGCCGCTCATTGCAATCATTCCCCACTTGTGGCAGAAGCTGAGCACGCTGTGGTTCTGCTGGCATCAGGAGTGGGTGGCTAGACGGGTTTTCTATTTTTATCGAGGTGGACATCACCAGCTTGGATAATCAACTCCAACAGATTGCTCTCTGAAAAACAAATTGCTTCATTTAAGCATGAAAATGATTGAGCAAAAGGCTGACAAACACAGCGGAGTGCATTTATCAAAGCTGTTTACATAAGACACGAATCACGGCTGCTGGAACCACTTGAAAAATTGCTTTGTTATAGTTACAATTTATCATTGACATGTTGTATTTACCAAAAAACAAATCTGTCAGATGTTAGTAAAGATGAATCCAACAAGTCAATTATTACCCCTGACTGAATTTACAGAGAAATATGCTGTCTTTGCCACACATGCTGAAGCATTAAAGGTCAAAGCATAAAAAACTTTTATAAATCAAATCACTTCATAGTTTTAGATGTACAACTTGAATTTATTTGTTGCTTATTTTAGTTTAAATCAGTTTAGTTTACCATGCTGGACAACATGTTGCTTATATTGACAACAGTTTAAATTTATTGTGGATTTTCTGTAATTTGCACACACTCAAAATTATAAATTCAGATTCAAATGCACACAATCTCATTAATACATAGATTCATGTCAGTAAAAAGTTGCATCTCAACCTCACACTTTTTGTAGCCATCAGCAGTATTTTAGCATAATTCTGGGTTGAAATGTGACCACTATTCTTGATGAAATTGGTAGAGTTCATTTAATTAGGTTTTCTGATGACTAAAAAGTTTTTGATGATAATTTACATTTTTACAGGGGTTGATGCTGGGGTTTTGGAAGGCCATTCAAGAGGCCTGTTTTGTGCTTTCAAAAGAGAAAAAAAAAGCTTTGCACCCAGAAACCACTGATGGTAAATTCATGAGTTTTTATTTTTAGTGTGTAATTATTATATATTTATCTTTCATACCTTGGTGTTAAGGTAAATAAATCCTCACAAGACAGGACATTTTACATTGTGTCATTATTCATTTAATAAGGGCTAACCTAGCCATGTCCTTAAATTCTAAAGTAATAATAATAAAAACAATGAAAAAACTTGCTGCCAGTTACAATATTGGAGCTTATAAGGAAAATTATGAAAAAAATGTGTCCATCCATCCTCAACTCTGGAGACCATATGTCATATTTTAGAAATGTTTCTTAAAGGTGCAATGTGTAACTTTTATAAAAGAATTTGTTTTTTACATCATTGTTAAAACTGTCACCATGTTGTGATAGTATATTATGAGACAGATAATCTGTGAAAAGATCGATCTCCTCTACCTCCTCCATGAGCTACTATTGGTGTCTGAAGAAATGTGCTGCTCCCGCCCTAAAACAACCAATCAAAGCCAAAAGGAAGGCCTTAGCACTGTCAGTCAACCTCATTTAGTCGCTGCTCAATGTGCTAATGGCAGAGAAACAACTCACCGTGACAGGAAAACCGTTTATCTGTTGTCATCGGTGGTCATGCTTGCTAGCCTGAGCATTCACAAAAGTCTCTGTGAGCTTGCAGCGCAGCAGAGGGAGGCGGGGGTGGGGGGGATTAGCAGCGACACGGACAGTGATTGGCAGCGCTAAGACCCGCCTCCTGGCTCTGATTGGTTGTTTCTAGATATCTCTGGGAGAAAGCAGAGGAGCGCTCTCTCTCTCTCTCTCTCTCTCTCTCTCTCTCTCTCTCTCTATATATATATATATATATATATATATTTATTTATTTATTTATTTATTTATTTTATTTATTTATTTTTTTTCTCCACAGATTATCATACTGTCACGACATATTGACAGTTTCAACAAATATTTAGAAAACCATTTTTTTAATAAAAGTTACATACTGCAGCTTTAAGTGAAAGAAACAAGAATGAGAAATAGCCCTTATGTGTGACTCAAAGCCTAATGATGAGTAAGATTTGACTCCTAGATTTCTTGCTTTTGATTTGGCTACTGGGCTAAAGAGGCAATTGTCTGACTGACTTCAGGATGTAGGTGACTGGGAACTGTAATCAAAGTCTCTTATCTTACTGGTGTTTAAAACCAGAAAGCTACTTGAGGGTCAGTCCCTGATTTGAGACAAACACTGGACAAGGATGGCAAACCTGTCCAGCTCGTGTGATATAAACGAAAGATACTGTTGGATGCCATTGGCATAGATGTGATAGGGCATGTCAAAAGGACTGGATAATGCCAGCAAGTGGAATAATACAAAAGAAAAAAAAAGTGGGCCCAGAACTGAGTCTTGTGGAACCCCACTAGTTTAGGGGGCATAATCAGAGGAGAACCTGTCTGTCTTGACATGATGAAATAATGACATGATGTCTCATGCTGTGGTTTGTTTTTGGTGTAAAGAAATTTAAGTTAAGGACCTGATCAGTTTAAATATGTTCCAAAATGTAGAAAGTTCAAGCAGAATGAGTCTTTTCTTAATTTTACCTGCACTGTATGTGCACTGCTGCTGCTTTAGAAGCTGGTCTAAAGACTTAGGCTGGAATGTTTATGCTTCTCACATACACTTATTCAAGATCATGCTGCATTGGCTCTGATTGCACTGGGTGTCCCCAAAGCATCACTCTTGAATGTACAGGATTTCATCAGCTGGTGATATTACAGTCAGTGAAAACTTCTTGTTCCTCTGAGGACTTGCCTTTGAGGGTAGGGAAGTACTACAAATACGAAATTTTTAATCAACAGAGACTAGTTTGACTCTTGTGTTAAAACATTCAACCTCAGCACATTTGTATTAAGTAGATAGATAGAATCTATCTATCTATCTATCTATCTATCTATCTATCTATCTATCTATCTATCTATCTATCTATCTATCTATCTATCTATCTATCTATCTAGCTATCTATCTCTCTATCTATCTATCTATCTATCTATCTATCTATCTATCTAGCTATCTATCGCAAGACTATCTGTGGAGAAAGGAGACGTGCAGTACTCTGCACGTATCTTCACACAGCTAACAATAATGTGCACCATTATTGCATGTGCACCAGGAAGCTGGATTGCTCCCCAAATACTACTAAAGATTTTTTTGTTAGTTTCTTGTCCTTGTTTGCCTATTTGCAGTTTTTTTTCTTTCAGTTGTTGTTTCCTGTGTCATTTCCATATAACTTAAGACATGATTTTGTTTTAATTTATTTGTATGTTCAAGTTTATTTGTATAGCACATTTCAACAGCAAGGCAGTTCAAAGTGCTTCACATCATAAAAACATCAATCAAGTATACAGCACAATCATCAAGCAAATATACATGAAAATAATCAAAATCATTGAGCAAATATCAATGCATCAAAATCATGAGGATCATCAAGCAAATATCATCAAGCAAATATAATTCAAAAATATTGATCAATGTTCTACTTACTACTAATCAAAGGCAACTCTAAACAGGTGGGTTTTTAACCTTGATTTAAAGGAACTCAGTCTGCCAGCTGTTTTGCAATTTTCTGGAAGTTTGTTCCAGATTTGTGGTGCATAAAAACTGAAAGCTGCTTCTCCATGTTATGTTCTGGTTCTGGGGATGCAGAGTAGGTAGGCTTGAACCAGAAGACCTGAGTGGTCTGGAAGATTGATATGATAACGGGTCTTTCATGCAATTTGGTGCTAAGTCTATTCTCTGAGCCACAGGGAGCCAGTGTAAGGACTGTAGCACTGGGGTGATGTGTTCTATCTTCCTGGTCTTAGTGAGAACACGAGCAGCAGCATTCTAGATCAGCTGCAGCTGTCTGATTGATTTTTTTCGGTAGACCTGTGAAGACACCGTTGCAATAATCAGTGTGACTAAAGATAAATGCATGGATGAGTCTCTCTAGATCTTGTTGAGACATTAGTCCTTTAATCCTGGAAATGTTCTGCAGGTGATAGAAGGCCGACTTTGTAACTGTCTTTATGTGTTTCTGAAAGTTCAGGTCTGAGTCAATGACTACACTCAGATTTTGGGCCTGATTGCTTGTTTCTCGTTGCAATAACTGAAGATGCGTGCTGACTCTAGATCGTCCCTCTTTGGGTCCAAATATAGTAACTTAAGTTTTGTTTCTGTTAAGCCGGAGAAAGTTTTGGTACATCCACACATTGATTTGTTCTAAGCATCTGTTCAGTGCTTGGATGGGTTCAGAGTCACCTGGTGACATCGTATATGTGGATTGCGTGGTTTTTTTTTATTATCAACATCTGTTGTAAATCTAAGTTTAAAAATATCAGAAATTTATACAATATCTTTAAAACATATTATACACATTGGACATCTTACCAATCCAGGTCCTTCAACCTGGATTGGTTACAACTATCTGATAATGATTGATTTTATATTTAGAATGGGACAAATGGTTATTTCTTTCTGGAGAGTAAAATTTTGTGGTTTTTGCCTGAATGTACACACATTTCAAAACAAAACTAAAAGAGACATGACAGTGGTCTACCTCAAATGTCAAGGGTTTAAATTCATGATTTGCCATTTGGTAAGAAACACATGAGTTTGATTAGACTCTGCTTTCCATTCCACTTCCTTCCAAAATGCAATAGCTGGCATCTCAGGCCATGTGAGTATTTCCCTAACTTTAGCCACAATTCTTGATGTGAATCACCATCATTTTCTAAAGATAGGTATATAAAAAGAAATTAGGTTACATGCTTTTTTGTGAGTTGCTTTTGGAATGCTTATACGTTCGAGATTTGACTTGATTTACCCTGAAATGACATTAAAAGATTAACTGAAAGACGAGATAGTCGGAGAAAAGTTTTGCATTTTGCCAAACATTCAAACATTTTTATAATCAAAGTTCCACGCACTTGGCAGATGATCGTAAGGCAAGTAAAAAATCTTTAGTTATTTCTACTCCCTGTCCTTTTGCTTTTCAACATCCTTTAACATCATCCCACGTCCCAGAGCCGGAATCTATAAGAGTTTGCATGGAAGGCTTAAGCAAGTATATAGACCCAGATGAAAAGCGACTGGGAACTGAAAGAAAACTGTGACACAGAAAAGCTGATTTGGAAGGCAAGGTTCCAGATAGCTCGAAACAGCTCGACAAAAGGAGAGAAATACACTTTAAAACAGAACTTATATAAAAATGAGTGTGCATGCTAAAAGTTCAAGTTAGCAAGTAGATCTTTAGATTTCTTTTTGAAAAAGAAAATGCTGTGCTATTTCTTCTGTCTCCTCTCATTAACTTTACTAATATCACTGTACCTTTTGGTCATTAACAACTCAACACGAGCATGATGCAAATAAAGCTTGTGTTTATCAGAGCCTTCTGTAGAGTTAGGGCTATCCTATGCTTAAGTGAGATTTCTTGCTACAATGTTCAGTTTCAAAACAAAAGCTTAGAAAATTGGCAAGAACATCAAAGTATGACGTCTGTGATTCGGAGAGTGGTGTGTACGCTTCAGAGATTTCTACAGAAGTCTCTTGATTTCCCTGGAAGCAACATTAAATCCTATTCAGCCAGGCTGGCCATATTTTTTGGATTTGTGTCCAAAAAAAGAGCTTGGAAAGAGCCCAGTTGTTTTCCTCATCAGGATTTAATGGCTCTGCACTCGACAGTTTTAAGGTGCAAGATGACAGGTTTCTCATTGAAATCAGATTCATTGTTCCAGCTACCACAGATGGCACTTAATGCACACAGCCTTAGTTTCTCACATTATAAGCATTCAGTGTTTTCTTTTTGAATTGCTTTTCTTCCTGACTGTGAAGTTATTTGTGTTCATTTTAGAAAGAGAGAGAAATACACAACAACACTTTTTATAAACTTGATTAATATCTTTGTGATACTTTGAACTGATGAGAACAGTGATGTTAAGATATTACTCACTCAAAACTGCTGACATTATAAAGTTATGTTGAATTATGAAGTCCGAAATATCAGGTTTGGCTGTAATGTTAGTCTAATGTATGGTTTCTTTTGTAAAAATGCAAGATGTGCTTGCCTTCAGATAGTAACATTTATACGGTAAGTGATGAGCTGCTGGGGTTGAAATATGGTGTGTGAAAAATGTACACACTTCTGTAATTTTTGTCGCAGGTGTAGATGTAAACAAGCATGCAGTTTCCTGTATAAAGATTATAGATAGATATATATAGATCAGAAATAAATAAAAACGCTGAAATCAAACCACAAGCTGTTGCTCCTCTTTATGTGCATGTTAATGTTAGTATTACAAGGAAGTAAAAAAAAAAGTAAAAATTTAAAACTTCCATGAATTATTGCTTTAGAAGTTGTAGGACTGTTTATAAATTGTATTTAGTTTCTACAATGAGGTAACCACCATACTGCCTAAATTTATATTCAACTATGTAAAAAAAAAATATTATTTTGCTGTTGGTCCGATGCTGACGTAACTAGAGATTCTTCATTTGACCATTCTGCCTACAATTAGTTTAATTTAGGTAGGATATAATTTGGTGACACTGGACAAAATAGGAATAAAACAAGTTCCAGTCTTAAAAAACAGTTTTTTTATGTTGATGCTGCTATTTATAGGGTTTAAACTGAATTACAACATATGTCTATGACAGGGACATGTGGTGAGCTTCATGACTTGTGAGGTACCAACTCCCCCAGTGTTGGATGTACAAATCCAAAATCTAATATAGAAGCTTATATTTCAGTTTTGACCTTAAGTGATTAAAGCTTTTAATTATACTTTAATCAATTCCATACAATTCAAAAATATGATAGCAAGACAAATAAAATAATATTTAATACAAGGTTAAATCTGTTTTTTTAAAATTTATTTACTTATTTTGAATGTTGTTTGGCTGACCTGTCTTTTCTGATTAAAACTGAAAATCATGTATAATCTTACCTTTATTTTTATATGAAGTCCATGCACCTATCTTTCTCCACGAATCTCTCTGGCACTGTGTAAAAAACATCCTTGTCTCTCCTTTTGCTTTCATTTTAAAAAATCTGTCAGCTTCAATGGGGGTGATCACCAAGGAGGAGAGCAGCTTTGAACGATTCTATTCTAACTGTATTTTTTGCAGTTTTCCAATTGTTTTCAGTCTTTTCAATGCGGAGAAAACGTCAGTGTATGTAGAACATGTGTAATTAAATAAGTATATTGGAGATATAAAAAGAGACAGCAATGGGCATGCACCAACTACCTGCTTCATTTACCATGTGTGACACAGCACCACCAGAGGTGAGGCACAGCACTGCGCTGCCTCACCCTGGACTTCCATGTATTTAAACAGGTAATGTGTAAATTCAGCAATTTTTACCATAAAAATGTTGATAATTGCCAATAAAAAACTTATTTATAGAAAATACAGGAGAAAAATCTGATTTTCTCTCATCATTGTTAGCATCTACTTCTCATGTACCTTTACTTGTCAGGATTACAGGAGAGGTAGTGCCTCCCCAGAACACACGTCACTGGTCTATGAACAAGCAACACTTTTTCACCATCTGTGTTTCCACATGCAGTTGTCAGTCAGCGGCTTCTTTAGGCCACTGACTGAAGAGACTCTGTTTTGCAATGACAGTCTCATGAAGAGGATGGTCAGGGTTGTCCATAATTTTCTTAATTTTATGCAAAATCCTTCTTTGTAGAATCATCTCCAGAGGTTCCACAGTCATACCCAGAACAGAACCAGCCTTCTTTATCAGGTTATTGAGCCTTTTTAAGTCTCTGGCTCTGATGCTGCTGCCCCAACAGATGATGGCAGAGGAGATGACACTCTCAACAACAGACTTATTGAAGATCTGCAACATCCTGTTGCAAACCTTGAAGGATCTTAGCTTCCTCAAGAAATACAGTTTGCTCTGTCTCTTCTTGTAGATGGCTTCACTGTTGAGTCTCCAGTCAAATCTTTTGTCTAGATGAACACCGAGGTATTTATATTCCTCAACCACCTTGTTCCAATGTCTTGTTTTCTCTGGTAGAGCAGCTGACAAACTGTTGAAATGTTGGCAGTGTAGCAGAGAGTGAAGCATGATTAAAATCACCAGATATTGCCACAAAAAATTGGGGTGTTGTATCTGCATCTTAGCAACAACAGAACTGATGACTTCACATGCATTGTCGGCAACAGCTGAGGGTGGAATGTAAACAGCTACCAGAATAACACTAGTGAACTCTCTTGGCAAATAATATGGATGAAAACTTGCTGTCAATAGTTCAATGTCTGTACTGCAGAGACGACACTTCATAGTAATGTATCCTGGATGACACCATCTGTTGTTGACAAACACTGCCAATCCACTTCCCTTCCTTTTCCTGCTACTCTTTAAATCTCTGTCTACCCGTATAGTAGAGAAGCCTAGCAGAGAGACGTTGGAGTTGGGGAAATGATCCTGCAGCCATGTCTCAGTAAAACACAGAATACTGCATTCTCGATACTCTTGCTGAGTCCTTGTCAGGACTGAAGTTCATCCAACTTGTTAGCTAACGAGCTCACGTTGACTATTATGATGGATGGCAGAGATGGTTTGAACTTCCTCCTTCTCTCTCTCCTCATTGCTCTCCTCAATTTTGAAAAAAGAAAAAAATCAGAGCTCCTCCAACGTGCTGCCACCCTGAGCGGCACAATTCTAGAACAGCTGATAAAACAACAACAGGTCTTTAATGTAATTTGGTGCTAAGCTGTTCAGTGATTTATAAACTAACAGAAGTATTTTAAAGTCTATTCTCTGAGCTACAGGGAGCCAGTATAAGGACTTTAGAACTGGGGTGATGTGCTCTATCTTCCTGGTCTTAGTGAGAACATGAGCAGCAGCGTTCTGGATCACCGGCAGCTGTCTGATTGAATTTTTAAGCAGACCTGTGAAGACACCGTTGCAATAATCAATGTGACTAAAGATAAACGCTTCTTAAAGAAGACTTTTGTAACCAGTAGCTGTAATAAGATTTTGTCAACCCTTCTATAACCTTAGGTAACAATTATCAACACTTTTCTACATAACCTTTATGACATGACAAAGTCTCTGTGCCAACTGGGTTTACACTTTGCATGTAGTAGTTTCCCAAGGGGAAGTGAATCATGGCAGGCATTTTCCAGTCCTGTCGAAGTAGGGCCCTGTCCAGCAACTGGAGGACCGATTGCAAGGTGGGATGCATTCCAAATCCTTCCATCACTCAACATGAAGGTGTGTTTACCTTTAATATTTTTGACAGTTGCAGGAAGGCTAAACTTAGGGTGACCTTTTGGAAAGTGCAGTAGATTATGTATCCTCACCCTACCTCCTATCTGGAATGAAGGCACCCTTGCACCATGTTTGGCATTAGTGTAACGTTTCACTTTGGTTTGATGTTTCTGGACTTTATGTTGTGCCCTGTCTTACAGTGGCAGGAGACAAAGGGAGTATATTCAGTTTAGTAAGCATTTTCCTGCCAAAGAGAAGTTCATACAGGGAGGTGGAGGTAGTCGCATAAGGCGTTGCACGGTATACTTGAAACCATTCTGACAGACTAGACTGTTGTATTGCAGTTTGAATACTGATGTGGAGGGCACGATGAAACCTTCCAACGGCTCCGTTGGCAGCTGAATAGTAGACAGATTTTATGGTATGAGATATCCCTTGATTCTGGAGGAATGATGTGAAGTCTTAAGGTGTAAATTGAATGCCATTGTCTGTCAGAATGTCCTCAGGGTTGTCATGACGACTGAAAACACATAAGAATTGAATAACATTGTTTGTAATGACAGTATGTGAGAAAGCATGTTAAGGCCATTTAGAATAATAATCACTGTGATGGCAAATCTGCAAGAAGGAATAGCTGTGTCAAATGGTCCTAAAATGTCAAGCCCAAGTTTTTCTTTCCATGGGCAGTCTTGTCATTGGACTGGCACATGACACATGATGTTATGGCAGCCTGAACTTGTGAGTCCATTTTTGGCCACCAGTAAAGGTCTCTCAAGAGCTTCATGTGCAAGTGTAATCATTGTATGTCTAGCAGAAAATGGTGCGATGAGTCTAATGCCTCTGAGAATGTAATTATTGTAGGTGGAGAGTTTGTCTCGGATCTTGTAGTAAGGCGCAAGTGTATCACTGACTGATTTGATGGAGGCAGGCCAGGCTTTTTCCATTTTTATATGAAGATCTATCTGTTCAGGGCATGAGGAGCAAACTGAACCAAAGTCAGCAACAGGAAGTGTGAACAGAATAGCAGAAATCTGTGCTACCATTTCTGGATCCATGTCTGGTACAGGATCCAAAGTCACAGGCAGAGGCAAGTGTGAGAGGCAATCCACTATATAGTTTTGAGAACCCGGTCGGTAAATGATCAAAACACAGCAGACAAGCTGACCATCATGCAATGCGCATTCCAGCCGTATTTATTCCTTTTGTTCTCAGAGGTATGGTTAGAGCTTGATGGTCCATTTGAAGGGTGAAGCGTTGGCTCCATAAGTATGTTCTCCATTTATCTGTAGCCCACGTACATGCTGGTGCTTCCTTCTCGACAGTAGAGTACTTTTGTTTGGTTGCAGAAGGTGTGCGGGAAGCGATAGCCACAGGCTTTTCTTTTCCATCAGGCTGTACCTGGGCAAAGACAGCACCTAATCCATAATCACTGGCATCAGTGGATATCACAATGCACAGTGTAGGATTAAACACTGCAAAAGCAGGGCTGTTCACCAGAAGTTGCTTGATTTCTTCAAAGCTTGTCTGTGCTTCTGTAGCCCATACATAGTTGCTTGTTTCACTTCCACAAGAACACATTGGAGCCACTATAGTTGTGAAGTTGTGAAGGAACTTGGAATACCAAGACACCAACCACAGGAAGGATCTCAATGCAGCAGCACCAGTGGGTGGAGGAGTATTCAGAACAGTGTCAACATGTTCTTTGTCTAGAAGAATGCCATTTGCTGTTATATTACCCAAAAAGTGTAAAGATATCTTTCTGAAATGACATTTGTTTTAGTACAAGGCCAGGAGTTTTGAGCTTTTGAAGGACTGCATTCAGTTTGCTGTCATGCTCAGCAGGGTTTTTACCATAGATAATGAGGTTATCCAGGTAATTCTGGACACCTGGAAGATCTTTGAGAATTTCAGCCATCATTCTTTGAAAAGCAAAAGGATCAGAGGCAAGTCAATAAGGGACTCTGCAAAATCCAAAAAGACGTTCATGTGTCATTAATGTAGTTTAATCTCTGCTATCTTCCTGCAGCTGGCAATAAGCATTGGTCAGGTCGATTGTAGAAACAGTGTGGCACCTTGTAAACTGACTAACAGCTCATCCACATGTGGTTAAGGATAGTCTGTAATCACAGCTTTGTTACCTAACACATGGAGGTCTGCACACAATCATATTCCTCCCATTTTGCATCCTGTTACTATGACTGGTGAAACCCATGGTGGTGCATTGATTCGTTCAATGACTTCAGCTTTTAGGAGGTGGTTCAGTTCGGCTGAAACTGGAGCTTTCACTGCAAAAGGAAGAAGTCTAAGCTTCTGTCGTACAGATTTAACTGCAGGAACTACTTTTACGTTTTCAACAAAGCATTTCACACAGCCTATATCAGGAGCAGCAGAGGTGAGTGATACAGGTAATGCATCTGTTGTCATTATGGGAGCAGCAAGAACAGTGCATGGTGGAAGGACAGTGTTTCCTGTGATGCAGATGTGCAGTGCTTCCATCAAGTCTCGGCCATGAAGCGCAGTTCACTGTGTCACAACAAGGTAGTTGACATAGTAGTAGTTTCTCTACTTGCTTCAGCTTTAAACAGTCCAGTACAGGGATTGTTTTTTTTTTTTTTTTTGGTATAAGTAACTAGGCGATGGTGGTGTTTCACTGAAGTGTTCTTTGTAGGTTTGCTGTGGCAGTATGGAAACTGCAGGGCCTGCATCAACAGTGAGTTGAAGAGTCTTGGTAGGTGAAGTAAGCATACTTAATTCAATATCACCGTAGGGTTTTTGATGCATGCAAAGGGTCTCTTAAATATAGCACAGTCAGATTTGGTTGAGAACTTTACGGACTTGTCTTAGATGAGCAGCAGACACGAGCAAAGTGATCAACCTTTTGGCAGAGGTTATATGTAGCTTTAGGAGCTGGGCACTGGCGAGAGTAAGCCAGGTGTTTGTTTGAACCACAGCTTAAGCAGCTTTTAGCAGAAGTTGATGCAGCAGAAGGTGACTTAACAGGTCAAACAACAGATTTATTATTATTTATAGCTGAGTATGAATGGGAACCTATGGCTTAGACATGTCTGTCACTGTTAATGCTTTAGCTTGTTAAGCTGCAGATACCACTTGTGCTGCAAGAGAAACAGTTTTGTCTTATGTCAAATAAGGTTTGACTGACTGATCACCAATCATTTCCTCTACCTTATCATCAAAGTCACATTTTGAAGCAAGGTACAAAGGCAGTCACAAAATGCTCAACTCATGTGGTGCTTGTGTTCACTTTCTGAAAGCATGCTTTTCACAACAATGTTGACTTTAGGTGAAAAGTGTTTTTCCAAAGCAGCAACAGCAGAAGAAAACATATCACCTGTGTTTGTTGAGTAGAAAGTTTGTTGTCCTTCAGCTTCCAAGCGGTATAATAACGTCGCTCTCCTTTGTGCGTCAGGCCAAGCATTCCCTGTTGCTTTAATCACCAACAAATAATTGTTGAACATACACATCCACATGTGGAATGGTAGACCAGGTTATGCTGGGCAAGGTAAAAACAAGGGTGGTGGATAGACATTAGCAGCCATGCTAATTCAGCAGGAAGAAAAAAACATTAGCAGAAAAAAAACCATGGAGGATCCCTCGTCGCCAATTTGTCATGGTGTGACAAATAGGACATACACAAAAAAATCCAAAGTTCTGCATCACATCACAGCAAACAACTGCAGCCAAACAGATGTCAGTAAACATGGTGTTTGAGAAGTTGACAAAGAGAAGCAAGGTAGTATACGCTTGAAGGAGGCAACATTATATGAGTCTCAGTTTGGTATGACAGAATAGAGGGTTTTGAGAGCAGTCTTGGAGGTTAATATTAAAGCTTTAAGTATGTACAGTACATTTGGAATCAAAGGAATTAAAGGTCCTGATTTAAATTGTACAACATAATTCTATAACAGCGTTATTTGTTCCCCACTGTGTCAGGTTATGAGCTTTTAGAAACTCCTTATGAAAACAACATGTTTTTATCAGTAGTCATAGGCCTCAGGATAGAAATCTGCCAGTCTGACACGGCGCAATTTTGTTTCAGAAAATATTTGACACTTGGTGAGACTTTGTATCTCTCAGACCTCCGTTGGCTTTGCTATAAATTGCTTTTGTGAGACAGGCCCCAAGCTCCATTACCCTCGGTGGAAAACCATCTAATGCAAGGAGTTGTCAGCTTGAGGCTGATGTGTTCTCACAACTGACTGACAGAATTCCCTCTCTCTGTCTCGCTGCCTTTCTCTGTCTGTGTTCCGCTATCTCCATCTTCCATCTCTACACACCCTTGCTGTGCACTATCACATCATACTGCTCTTGCAAGCATTTCTGATTTTTAATCGATTGCAAGAGCAGCTTCTTTTGGCGTTCAGAACACCCACTGCTGGAGGGAGAGGAAACTAAATCCATTAGGGACATGAACTGATAGAATTTACTATTTACATATGAGTCTGAGAAATATTCCATGAGCACAACAAGGTCTTCTCTCATTTAGCACTATTTATATCCACTGGTGCGACTCAAAGCAAAATTGTTGCTGGAGAGTGAAGAAGCTACAGTAAATGTATTAGAGATGCAAACTGACAACTTTTATGTGCCAGTTGTGCAACAGAAAGTCTGGTTTAGCTATTATTTACTATAAATAATTGCCATGGGCAATTATTAAAAAAACAAAAAGACCCTGAGTAATTTAGATCAAAATTACCAAGTCGGGGCACCAACTTTATCAGGGAAATAATAGCCAAATAGTTCAGTCTCAGCTGTTGTCTATACATACCTACCTGATAAGGCTTAGTTTTAAAGGAACAATAGATGAGGTCATAAACCCACCACTGGCGTTCTTCGAACAGCAAGACATTACACTTTTGTGGAATAAACATAAATAATTTCTCTCCAATATACAAGAGTTTATTCACAAAAACAATTCAACCTTACAGTTAAACACTTTAATCAATGAACTCACTAAACTAGTAATACTAGTAATACTAGCTTAGGTAAGCTGGAGTGAGTCTGCAAGGTTAAATTTACTGCAAGCCTTCATTATCACAGTGCAGTACAAATATGTATGCTTAAAGACCATGGTTTGTATTGAAGAGTTTTGTTGGTGAGGCTAAATTAGCCCTAAATTAATTTTGATGAGTTTAGACTTTGTTGAAAAATTTGGTATGTGTTCCAAATAACCCTTTTCACAATCCAAAAAACAAAAGATTGATTCGTTCTTAAGTGGTTTTAGTCTTTATACATTTAAAAATGTATAAAGAGCTTGTTTTTTGCTTAGAGTTCCTAAGAAACAAGGGCCATACAATAGAGTTAAACTGCCTAACTTATTTTTTATGCTATATGACCTTGTTATTTCCGCTCATATATAAAAATTAATTTCAGAATAGACATTTAATAGGATTTGTTTTTTGAAAAAACACCCATTAGTCTGAATATTTAACTGCAAGTAGTAATTTGCAGCAATGGGATTCTCTAATTTCTAAAGCAAAAATGCATTTCTAATTATCTTGTGGTATAAGACTGCAAAACCTCCTTATAAAGTCACAGTAAATAATGACTCAAAATTTCACGCTCTCCTTTAACAAGCCAGGTGAATGTGAATAATAATCCAAGAAGAACATGATAAAAAGATTTCTAACCAAGCTTTTTTTCAAAAGATATGTAATGTTTGCTGAAAAACCAACATATGCCTCTAGGACAAGAATATTAAAAAAAAACCCGTGGTTGCATAAGTGTGTAAACAAACTAAAAAAAAAAAAAAAAAAAAAAAAAAAAAAAAAAATATATATATATATATATATATATATATATATATATATATATATATATATATATATATATATATATATATATATATATTGTACAAATGTGATAAGTATATTGTATAAACATGATCGTTTCATCCAGAAGGTGGTGGTAGTGTGCTTTTAGTGCATGCAATGGCACGCAAACAGGAGTTCGTCAACTTTTACTTCATATTTGGTCTAAGACATGGAGAGATACTGATTCTGCTGCGCATTGTAGATGAAATAATTTAGTATGCGCACTCTGAGAAGGATCCTAAACAGAATGGGACTGCACAGACGGAAAAATCAATCCAGTCCTTCAGATATGGCAGTCAACTGGAGAGTTGTGGAAAGCATCAGTTTCACCACGTTAGATGTGTTCAACATGGATATGTTGTGACTCAGAGTACAATAACACATTTGTTAAAATTTATTGACCCCTGTAGTGTGGTACGAATGCAAAAGAGGCGGCTGATGCAACACGTTTATGTAAATCCTGGACCTAATGACCTATGACGTGGTTTCTGTAGGAATAGCAACAAAGGGCTATCCATCCATCCATTATCTAGAATGTTTATCCTTGCCAGGGTCGCAAGAGGGGCTGGTGCCTATTTCCCAAAGGGTTATCCATGTTTTTATTAGCCACTCATTTCTCATCACATGCATCCTAAATTAAGCTGGTATGCCAACTTCTTCCTACGGTTGTCTCGTCAGTGCATCCTAAAAGCATACTACCGCCAGGTAAAAAGTATTATGTTTATACAGTATAATTACCATGTTATATAGCTTTCATGTTTATACAATATACTTATTATGTTTGTACAATATCATTTTCACATTTATACAATATAATTATCATGTTTGTACAATATAATTATCATGTTTGTACAATATAAGTATTATGTTTGTACAATATGTTGTCACATTTGTGTAAGTATTACGTTTGTACAATATAATTATCATGTTTGGATTATTAGAAAACTGACTTTGGATGATTACTTTTTCTCTTTTTCTGTCCTACATCCCAAAACCAGTCTGCAGTACATATACCACTAGTGATAGTGGTATATGTACATGGTAAACTCTGTGACAGAGCACAAACAAACAAAAAGGTGAGTTTTTCCAAGTGCATCGCTTCAAACAGAGAATGCTTAAAAGAGAAGTGCAGTGAGAAATATTTTCAGGATCCCAAAATGAAGGAAACTATGAACAAGTGCTGGTGGTTAGTTTTAGGTTCTTTTTTTTGTTTGTTTTTTTTTTTTTTTAAAGTTAATCAGGCAATATCAAACTTACTTAACCACGTTTGCAATGCAAGTCAAACAATCAGTGGAATATGCCATTCGCCATGCTTATTACAAAGATAACTGCTTGTTGGCAATGTATCCTAGTAACCTTGCATTTCTTTACATTATTTTGTATGCAAACACTAATTTACAGAGAGGTTGTAGAGTACTACGTGTTTGAATGACGACAGTACAAGTCGTTAAACATTTCAACTTAGAACATAGAATGTAGAATAAAACCAAATCCTTCAACCAAACACAGTGCCAGTACCTACAAGCATTTTTATTTTTTTTCGATTTTTTTTTGTGTATTTAAAAATTCACAAAAGTCAGTGTAGTGACACTTTGAAACATCAAACCTCATCACATTATTGCATATAAGCCTTTTATTTTAATGGCACAACAGACAGAATGCCTGAAGAAAATAACATTCTCATCTCTATTCATATAATGCATTTGTGTTTGTAGCATACAAATTTTGATCCCCGGATAAACCAGGCTGCCACAGATCATTTGGATGTGTCTAGAAATTTCATAGCATGAACACCAAAGCTTGCACATGCAATGTATAACTAACATGGGCACCACTGCTACAGACTTGAGGCAACTGAAACATACATATGGAAGCAATGACTCAAAGATTATATTACTTGGTCTAACACAGGTGGATGTTTTAAGATGCAGGGGAAACGGACTGCTTGGCGTATTTTCACATTAATTTGGCTAATAATTATCTTACCACTTGGAGGCACTCATAGAGCACATGGTTTTAATGTTAACATCAATTGAGCCTTAAATACAAATAGATAAATCAATAAAACAGGATGACAGAGCAGAAGTACCCTAATGAAGCTGAATGCTAAGACTTCCACACCCTTGACACCCTTTTCAAGCTAGTGCATATCTAAATAATGGTGTCAAAAGGAAATAATAATAATAATAATAAAAAATCTCTGGCATCACCTACTTACACATTTAACATGGTAGCACCAACAGTTTGACCAACTAAGCCAGTCTGTTATTTATTTATTTATTTATTTTATTTTATTTATTTTTTTTAACATGACAAAATGGAAAAATAAGTACTACTGCCCTAATATGCCAAGTGTACCACATAGGTGGGTGATAGAGCAGTTAAACAGCTGCTACTCAAATACGACAGAAATGACCCAACCGTATTACTCATCTTATGAAGCATTATGCAGGCATTCTCTCTACATGGATGAAAATTTACGTGGGATGAAAGATTCTTAAAACTGAGTGAAACAACATAACCGGGTTTCTGATTAATTATAAGTGTTTGATCTCTTGGAGGCCCTAAGTGAGTATTCAAATTTCATTCCCCTGTGGTCAGTTAACCGTTATGTATGGAAAAAATATGACACCATGATCCCACAGCCAAATAAAGTACTCCATCGTGATGCAGCAGAGCACTGTGAAATTTGCACCCTTTTTCCCCAGTACACATGTGACAGAACTTAATTTTTTAACAAAATCCTTGTACCTTCCTCACATTCAGACATGGATAAACACAGCTTTTCAATGCACCTGGTCTTGGTTGTAATGACCTCATTGTGGTATATATATATTATCTGATCTGCTGATGTAGTGAAAATAGATAAGCAGTGAGGTGGTTCCAGGTTAGTCTCTGGAAACACCATCTCCATTCAGTAAACCTGAACTTGTGTCCATTAACAGGACTGCCTTCAAATATGTCTCTTGTATTTGTGCAGTTGTAGTGACAGTGCCTTGACGTGTTCTGCTTCATTCCACCGTGCACCCTTCATTAACTTTTCTATTTACCTGAGAATGGCTGGTGACTAGTGGGAAGCAGGGGTTTCTTCACCTTGCAGCTTTTCTTTGATTTACTCTCCCCTGAGGCTAACAGAGCTCACTCTCGAACTCTTAGAGAGCCATCTGGATAATCTTGATCCTGCTATCCTCATTTGCTTCTTCTCATTAATGATGAAGTTATGAAGGTTCATTTGCTGGTGAAGACTTCTGTGCTTTCCCCCCCCTTAATGCTTATGCTCATGTTCCATGCATTATTGCCAGGGGTGTGAGGAGGAGAGATTAAACAAGTGCAAAAGTTCAACCTCAAATCTTTAATTACCTTGGTAGCACATGTATCTGTAGCCGAATGTTATCTTCAAAATTTTAAACTTTTTTTTTTTACTTACAGACTTACCTTGTAGGAGTAGTTTTTAGAGGTTCTTAAGTTTGAATTCCTTCTCTCACACAGTCATATTTTTTAAAAATAATTTTTCGTTACCATTGTTTCGCATATTTGGTCTCATGATTATTGGCAACAGAAAAAAAAAATTTCCACAGTGTCACAATTCTCATCTTGAAGTGGATGTCAAAGAAACACTGCTAGAGATGTCTTTTCTGTGTTATATGAAATATACTGTTTAAATAAATACCCAGTTATGCCCATAGTAAGAACATACATTATTGTAAAATAAAGAGCCATTCATTGAAGTGGCTCCTAGAAAAACAGAGAATTTCACCAGTGTTATTTCAATGGTTACCAATGATAAATCATCTATTTCAGCAAAGCAATGTTTCATTAATATTACATGATAATAATAACTGTAAGCTGTAACACCTGCAAACTGTAACTTTATGGCTAAAATTACACTAAGTTGGACACCAAGTAGCATATTTATTTAACATAGCACTATTTGAAAACAAAGCTCTATCTTGTAAATGAGACAATGAGTGTCAAGAGATTTTTTTCCTGTATAAAAAAAGATTTATTATTATTATTATTATTATTATTATTATTATTATTATTATTATTATTATTATTAAGGTTATCAAGGCAATTCTCTCTATCTTTTTGTACAAAAAAACATAGCTTTCTACACAAATCACATAACTCTATAGACTAATATTATTTCTTCCAGAAAAGTTACTACCCAGCTCTGGTCACATAAAGCTTGAACATATTGGTAATTAAAGAGAATTTGTCTACTGCCTGTCTTATGGTTTGATGGGAAGTCAGGTCATCCAATTAAATCCCATTAATAAAATAAAATAATACAATTTATGAAATGATCACTGCACACCCTATTCATCAAAAACATTGACATTTCTAAATAAAACAGAAAGGTCTACAAACTTTTTCTGTCTAGAAAATGTAAGCATATTTTTAAAAAATAAACGTTTTCTCTTCACAATATTTATTTATTTACTGTTAATCTATTAGCATGATTTTTCTTTAAATGGACACATAGTTATATTGGCTAATACTGCTGTATATTAAATAAATGATCATCTAAACTCAACACCCTAAGCAGCCAATCAAGCCACAATATTCTCCTAAAAACAGCAGGAAACTGAATCAATCATAACAGTGTTGCACCATCTCAGTCTCAGGAGATGATTGAGGGATGACGAACTGTGACTCTGATCCTGGGCCTTCTGCGTTTTTACTTGTCTAGTGCGTTTTTCCTCCTGATCCATTCTGTCTGATATCAGACAGCACACTGTGAGCCACTGAAAACACTCGCTGACACATTTTAAAAATAGTTTTTTTATTAATCCTCACTGACGCTGTTTAGGGATGTACGTCTTCCCACTCATGTTTGTACTTTTGCAAGAGTTTTCCCTTCAGAGGACGTGGTGGAATATCGGGTAGGCATTTAAAACATGCAGGTGATGAGAGCAGCGCAGCCTGGGTGTGTGGTGTGTCGACTCGGTCGCTAGGCAACCGTGAGAGCAGCTCAAGCAGGCAGCACCCGCATGTGGTGGGCTGAGGAGTCCTACATTGGTCCTGCCACAACAATTTTTATGGCGGTATTTTTGGTGCAAAAGTATTTGTGCCTTATAACTGTGAAATTGAAGTCAGAGAGAAAAATTGTATGGGAGTTTTGTAATTATAGATTTTTTTCTGTCTTTCACTAATACAAACAACAGTTACACCTCTGCAAATCTGCACCACAGGCATGGTGATTGACAGCGCTAAGACCCGCCTCCTGGCTTTGATTGGTTGTTTCTGGATAGCACTGGAAACAGGCAAAGGAGCTCAATTTTATTTATTTATTTTTTTATTTTTTATTTTTTTTTTCCACAGATTATCTGTCTCATACCATTCTGTCATGACATAGTGATAGTTTCAACAAGTATGTACAGAAATATTTTTTTTTTTATAAAAGTTACATACTGCAGCTTAAAGGAGATGAACAGAATAAATTTAACTTCATTTGGACAAACAAACATCATTACATCAGAAAAAGAGATTTGTTAAAAAAAATATGATGAAGGTGGTATGAAGGCAATCAATTTTGAAATTATGAATGGAACATTAAAAATTAATTGGCTCCAGTTCCTTTTCAAGAAATGTAATCTTATTTTGTTTATAATGCTGGCTTTTGTGTTTAAAAAAGTTGGAGGTATTGAGTTGTTATTGAAAGTGATTTTGAATTATCTAAACTACCTCTTCAACTCTCTACCTTCCATCAACATGTTTTGATGCAGTGGAAAATGATGTTTAAACACAACTTTAGCTCTGTGGAATAACAGAGTCATATTGAGTGGAAGAAAATTTATATTTATGGAAGATTAGTGAAAAAAACCAAATCTGGTCAATTATGCACCTTTTGAACAAAAATGGTAACAAAACATCCCTAATGTCCTCATTTGGTCAGTTAAAAACAATTTATCTTACATCACACTAAGATTACACAAGATTCAAATTGATTATGTGGACATTATAGGTTAAAAAAATTGCAATAAGTTTTTAAATCAATATTCAATAAACATGAACCCAAGAAGAACAAAAAGCACACTCACCTTACAAAACTTGGCTAATTCTACAATATTTAATGTTCAACATTACTACCAACACACTTAAGCTTCCCAATTCCTCCTAAATATAAAGAGTGACATTTATTATTTTAAAATAATAAATAATTTAAATCCCACAAATGAATTTATAAGTGAAAAATTTAAATTTGATGTTGGAAATTGTGGCTTCTGAATTAAGTTAAGTTTGTAGAAGTTCAAAACTAATGGAGATTGTTCCACAACTTGTCTTCCAAAGCCATTAAAGTAGATTTCTTTTCTTTTCAAAACATTCAGTTTGATTTATTTCTCAAATAAAAAAATGTGATATTTCTTGTCAGTAATGTAATTATTGCAGCAAAATATTACATACATAAATGTCAATTTGCAAAATGCCCCCCCTCATTCTCTGCTCTCAGACATGAACTCTCCTTGTTCAAAAGGTGTCTGAGAAAGATGCATAACAGAAACGCAAAAAAAAATGTATGTGATAATGGAGGAGCATCAGCTATTAACCCCTTAATACAGTTTACAGGTTTTTTTGATGGTAGTTTCTCTCTTTTTTTTTTTTTTTCTTTTGTTTTTCTCTCTTAATTTTTAATTATACTGTTTTTGGAGGGCTTTGTTAAAACCTCTGCTATGCATGCAAAATTCTACCGTTTATACACTGTAGGAGATATGCGTTTCTCTTTACAGTATATATTAGTTACAGTCTTAGGTGTAAGTCATTGTATTTGTAAATGTTCAATGTGGTTCAATTAAAAAAAAAAAAAAAAAAGAGAAAAGTTTCTATTAGCACAGCTGCAGCAAACCGCCAATCTTGAGCTTGTACGTGCTGTTCAGGGAAGGGTGTGAGTAGTGATTCCTCCTGGCTGTGATTGGTTGTTTCTGCCCAGGAGTGGTGTATTTCTGCAGATGGCAGTAGGACCACAGCTTATCTGAGATTATCTGTCTCATCTTATACTGTCAGGACATATTGACAGTTTTAACAACTATGTAAAAAACATATTTTTATAAAAGTTAACCACTGTAGCTTTAATTTAGTTCAGATGTTTTGTTTTATTTTTGTAAAACTATTACATGACCATTTATATGGTTTAAATATTGAAAAACGTAATAGAGGGTTAAAGTACTGTAAAGGTGATAGCACTGAAGTATAGTATTGCTGTTCTTTTAGAGAGAAATTCTTTCACATGATTTATTCATGGATCTTATTCACAACATTAATAAATCTCCTTTAAATAAAAGTGATTACTAAATTTTCTTACTTTATTACTTAAGAACTGTTAGCTTAGATTCATGGAGCCTTTCTCTGTTTCTCAGGAAAGGCTTAGAGGTTTGCTATTGTATAATGAACAAGAGCTCAAGAAATTGTCCCTGACAGCCATGTTATAGGAAAAGAAAATTTCCAAGACAGTCAAATGAGTGCCACAACCTCAGTAGGAAAGAACCACATGCAGCACATCTTGAATGTATAAGATGTATGCATTTAAAAAGTCAAACATTTCATCATATGTTTGGAATCTGTTTATTTCTACAACCTTAGAATGCAACATGTGTCTGTAAAGCAGACAAAAACTGGTGCTGATTAGAAAACATTTGAGGGTTCTCTTTCTTTTTTTTCCTAATTGACTCAACTCTTAGCATTCACTGTTGTGCGAAAAAAGAAAAACAACAAATATGTATATCAAAGAATAGATAAAGCTTACACAAGGTTTTGTTTAGCTGTGGTGTTGTTTATAATGTCTGTACATGCGTATATGTGTGGTTTGTGTGGGGTGAATGTTGGTCAGGCTGAGAATTCCCTTACATCAAAGTCTCTCTGAGAACAGCATTACTTCCCAGATGTCTGGAATCAGTAGGCCTGTGTCACACAGTATCATATGCAGTGGTGTTTTATTTCAGCGCTCATGATATAAACACGCTGCTTCTGCTCCAAAGGATGGTTGTACAGTGACACCTTGTGGTCAACCACTCACCCAAGGACTGAAAATTTCTGAGGATCACATTGTCTCATGATGGGCATGAATTACAAATATTTTGGTCTTTTAGTGATTGATTTGGAACAAAAAACGACTGCAGTCATTTTTAAAAGAAGACCTGGATGCAAACGTTTCAGTTCATTGTGGATTTTCTGTAATCCGCACAGGGTCAAATTTATATCTGCATACTCAAATATATTGATACAAGCCAAGTAATATTTGATTAGGTTTTCCTTAAGAGGATGCCCTTGGGGAGAGTTTTTTTTTTTTAAAGTATCAACAAGCTTCCTGCAAGGACTTATTTTTTGCAAAGCTCCTAAATAATCTGTGGAGTTAGGTTCAGGGCATAGAGAAGGCTATTCTAGATGCTTTATTCATTACAAAACCAGTTTTCATTTGTAATTGGGATCATTGTCACTGTAGTAAAACTGAACTGTGAACACATTTTAACCATCTAGCTTTTCATTTGAGATGAATTTGAAGAGATTTACAATATTCTGAATCTTCTTTATCTGGTCCATTTGTGTAATACAACAGTGCCACTGGCAACAGGAACCTCAGGAGATTTCTACCACCACTCTGCTTGACAGCTGGTACGTTGTGATTTGGGTTCAAAGCCTCATCTTGATTTGTTAAACAAGCTACTTCTGATTGTGGTGAAAAAAGTCAATATTTGTCTTGTCTGACCATGAGCCATTCTACCAGAAGCCATTTGCTTGTTAATCTTGGCATCTGCAAGTTTCAGTAAAGCCTTACAGCTGTTAATTTTGTGGCAGATGCTTATTTTTTTTATTGGCACCCAATAACCCTCAGTGGAGGGTGATTCATAACTCATTTCACTCTGGATAGTGCAACTGGTGTTCCAGCATGTAACAGGTAAAATCTGGGGCTGGTAACAACCTTATCCATTTCCCTTCATCTTAGAGTGACAGAGTGTACACAGGTTGAAACATGGACACAAATAGGTTATACAATTACACAATGACCTGAAACAATATCAAAATCTGTTTTGGGCTGGATAAAACAGGCAACCATTAGCTTTCTAGAATGATAGATTGGAGACTACCTCCAAATTCTTTAGATGCACTTTGAAACAAGATTAGGTCTTGGTCAAACTTGGGTTCTTCAACAAGACAAATGATCCCAAATATGCTTTGAATCTAGTGCTTGACTGGAAAAAGCCAGCTACCATTAAGCCTCTGGAACTGAACCGATCTAAACCCCATTTAAAATTTGTGATGTATACTTATACTGAGTCTGTGCCAGGTGACTAAACAGTTGAACTTAACTTTAACAATTCTGTCAAGAGTTTTCAAATATTCAGCCAGGATTATGTCAGAAGCTTGATGATGGATGCAAAATTCATATGTTCTTTGTTATACTTACTAAGTGGCATTTAAACAAAGTTTGGTGGGAGTGTATTCCAGCCTATATATCTAATTTTGACCTGGGTGGATTAGAGAAAATTCCACATAAGTTTAAGCTTTTCCACATTCTAGCTTTAAAAAAAATGCTTAATGTTTTTTTAAATTTTATTTCAGCATTTAACCATAAAAATATATTTAGCATGGTTTCTTGCAGGAAGAAGGACCTTTTTGTGTGGAGTTTTTATGTTTTCCCTGTCAACACATGGGTTTTCTCTGGGTACTCAGCTTCCTCTCACTATTCAGGAACATGCATGCATGTTAGGCTAACTGGGCACTTTCAGGTGACCTGAAGTGGGAGTGGAGTGTGTGTTTGTGCATTTGCATGGTCATTTGTCCTTTGTGATGGACTGGAGACTTGTCCAGGGTCTAACCTGCCTGTTGACCATCTGAGATATGGTCTTGATTAAGTGGATAGATGCATTTAATAAAATGTTGATTTCATTTCTGAGTGGCAATAACATTAAAACTGTCACAAGGCATTCATCAGTGTGGCATTTTTTTCAGGTTGTACACCTAACACAACTGAACATGCACACTGGGAGTGAAATTATACAAATTTAGCAAAGTGGATGTCATGCAATTATCTTAACAATGTGCTGCTTACAAGGCTATTTAGACCAAATTTAAGGGAGCCCTACTGTAAATTCATGCTTGTACCTTTTTGTGTCAGTTGGTGGTGCTGTCTGCCTACGCACTGATGAAACCTTTGCTTACTGTAAACCGTGAATGACTGAATAATATCCATTAATCTTCAAGATAGATTCTGTGCGAGGGATGCTGCACTAGATAATGAATATGCATATTTATGAGCTTTTTCACTCATGACCAAGATAATCCTGGCACGCATAAGTTACATATTTCTCTGCAGCCATTTTACTCCCATTTCCTGGAAGCTTTACTGGGTCACCCGCAGCATGAAGCTCCCACCACTGGACCTTTGAACCTGCTAATTTCACTCTAGTCCCCAAGCACAGAGAACCATATAGAAAATGGTAATTACTGGTGTCTCTGACTACCCACATATTATAACTGGATGAAATACAATTAACATATTACTGGAATAGTCAAGTGCTTTTGCACAGAGTAATACTTATGCAGTTCAACATTGTAGCAATTAAGAACATGGGGAAATGAAAGTGAAAAAAAGTGAACCGAAGAAAGCAACTGATGCTTAAAAATGTCAACAAGATAGTGTCTCATTGAGAGCAACACAAAAAAGCATTGTAGTCATTTATATAAACCTATATAGATTACTTTTTGGGTAGAGCTTAAATCCCAGATGAAAACCTGTACAATGTGAATAATTATGTCTATAGATGTCCATGATGCACTGAGTTCGTCAACCATGTAACATAATAAAAAAGAGATAACCAAATACAAACCAAAGGTTTCCAAAGGATCTCACCCACCTTACAGCAGGAATGGAGGCCCAGAGGCAAACCCAACTGTGCAATGGTTTCTTACAATCAAGTCAGGGAGGAAGAGTCCTATAAAATTTTTTAGAATATGATTAGATTAAAACAGATTTGACAGGCAGTGGCTAGGAGAATGTTAATACAGTTACTGGAGGGGGCACCCCCATAGATCGACGTGTCTGAGCCACAGACACAGCAAAATAACTGACCTGCAAATCTGCTGGCAAATGCAGAGCGACCACTTCACACAGACAACTTCGATTGGCATGTGGGAGGGTATAAGTTACATTTTCTGACATTTATGTTTTTGTACATGAAGCAATTTAGAAAATATTAGTTAGTGGTAGCTTTATCAAAGTGAAGTATTCAGGACCTGTTATTAGCAGTCACTATTTAACTTGCAAGAGTAAGCTGTCAGAACAACCTCACTTTGTAGATACAGAAATAAGTTTTCACCAGAGAGTTTGGTCAGAGAGGGGTCAATTCTACAGCTTATTTTTGCCAGTCTAAAAAAAATATAGCAGTTTCTACAAATGTTATTTTATTTAAAAAAAGAAATCATCAGTTTCACATAACATGGTTATTTACACAGGTGACAGGGTTGATTTATTGTCTCTAATGGGTATTGTTGCGTACAAAGCATATATAGAGTATGTTAGACAACAACATGTCATTTATTCCACTCAAATGTAATAGTTTATATTCTTGGGACAGAAGTTGCAAAATTTTAATCAAACAATGGGTCAAAACTTGTGACCTGGTTTAAGTTTGAAAAGAAACTACAAAAAGGAGCCCCGTTATTCTTCTCAGATTGCCATTTTTGACTTTACAATGATCTGATCATACCTTTTCCACAGGATGAAATTAGAAATGGTAAGATGGTAAAATTATGCTGTGTAATAAAGCTAATGTCAGCAGGCTGTTGATGACTTCAGTTCACACTAGAGACTGAGTTTAACTGAAGAGAACATTAGTCTTTCACCTACTAAGCAGTTAGCACAAGTCAGTGCAAGCTGTGGTTGATATTTACAGACTGACCAAAGATTATTCATAAAGTCAATATAGACAGGCAATATTTTAGACAGAGTTAAGAATGAGTTTTGATATGAACATGTAGTTGTTAAGTCATAAAGATTCACAGTTTTGAAGTTGATGATTTTTTTTCATGGTGGCGCAGTTGTTAGTATTTTTGTCTCACAACAAGAAGGTCCTGGGTTTAAATCTGAATTAGTTCCTTGCTGTGTGAGGTTCGGATGTTCTTTCACTACATACATGGGTTCACATGACTGTCCCCATGTGTGTGTATAGTTGTCTGGTGTGTGTCTCTCTACATAACCATTTGTTTCAGCTCTCCTGGGTGTAACAGGACCATCAAACCCATTAAACCCCTAGCATTAGTCATTTTAACCCATTGGTTTGGGCTGAAAACATAACGTAGTCTGTTATGTCAAACCCATAACCCAACACCCAAACCCATAACCCAACCCAATATTGTTGTGTTTAACTCACCCAAAATGGTTCATAATTTTACCCAGGGCTTGGTTAGCAACATAACCAAAATTTGGTTTTCTTTCAGTCAATACAGATTTTTGAGTTAACCTGTTACTTAGCAGAGCAATCACTCTATGCAAAAGTAGTGAGGCAATTATAATGTTTGGATAGTTCAATGAGTGAGCACTAAATTATTTTTTTTGTATTCTGTATGTATGTCCTTATTTAGAATACTTTGCATCTTTATTTTTATTTTTTGGAGACTGGATAATCTTTCTGAATGAGATACAGTGCAAAGGGTGTCTTAAAAAGATGTGACAGGTCTGTCAGTGAAAAAATGAAACTCTTCTAAGGAGAAAATAAATAGGACTACAAACCCAACTTCTGTTATTTTTTGTTGGGGAAAAATACATGAGAAAACAATTCAAAGCCATCAATGCAGTCAAAACTGAGAATTATAAGGCACTCTTTTTTTTTTTTTTTTTTTTTTTTTTTTTTTTTTTTTTTTTACATTATTAAAAAAAACAAAACAACTAATAATACAGAAACAGCACTGGCTGAAGAGTGATCTTAGGTCAGAAAATACAGAAACATATATACCACTGACAGAACAAAGTTACCTCACAGTTTATAGATATACAACAATCTTGAATGTAGTAACATTTCTGCATAGAACATTATCATATCTTGATGTGTTACTACATTTAAGTTATAAGTAGGCTATTGTTTTATATGTTTATCAAAGTTTAAAAGAAGATGAGAGAACATTAACACATTTTAATGCATTCATACACTGATTTATTTTTGCAGTATCAATAGTGTTTTCAGTAAGTCCTGTGTTAATTCCTCCTTTAGTTCACTGAAATGTATTTGTTGTTTTGCACATGCACACCAAAGCCGGTCTTTGTAAACTAACGAAAAGAAAAATATATTTAGTCATTTTTCATGTGGATTAAGCTTCTGCTGTTGTTCAGTATGTTGTGCCAGCTAACATTCATTTTAATTACAAAGATGTTTTCTTGTGCAGATACACAACATTTTTCCCATTTAAGACATTATATAAGATCTTTCCTTGAATCAAAGAATCATTTCAGTCTGCAGCAAGTGTCTTCAGTTGCCTAGCAACTCCAGCCCTGGTGCGGACTAATGCTGTCTGGTGTGTGGAGGTAAATCGGGGGGCAATCTGATTTCAAAATAGGTTGCGTGTAGGCGCTGGTCAAACTTTATTGTTGCTTTAGTATGGCTACTTTTTAAACATTCCCGGATTCCCACTGTCCTGCTTGTCTTTGAGAATACAGCATATGCAAAAATAAAGGATGAAGCTCAGAGGGGGAGCTGTGCATCAATTAAAACAAGCTTAAGAAACTAAGATCCAAGGTTAAAGTGTGATTCGGACAGAGTCTATTCATGGGAAAGTAATGTTTTGCTGTTGACCACATAGATTAAAGGCTACAAGTTCTCCCAAACAGTGAAATTAACCATGCTTGCCACCTGAGCTGCCAAGTCCGCAGGCAAGCTGGGGCTCTGTTCAAAGCATGGAAATTCACTCTGTGGACAACAGCCATGTCCTTACTCGTTGGTATGTATAATTGCAGGATGGGCTCCTTTGTGCACATGTGAAATGCAAGCGCCTACAGCAATTGTTCTTTTTTTCCCAGGTTTCCTGCTCCATGTTCGTTATGCTTCACTAAAGAACTTCCACACTGCCTTTAGCAAGTTGATTTTGCAATGTTCCCTCTAATATATTTTATTTTTTGGTCATTAATGTTACATGGCAGATTGTGGCTTTGAAAACAGATGCATATTGTGTGTTTTTGCTGCTAGTTGCATATGCCACATTGGAAAGTTTAAATAAGACTTTTGCAACCTATGTGCTACTTATGAAGGTGTGTTAAAGCAAGAGGAGACACAGAACTGTGGTAAAACCCATCTGTTTAGTGGACCACACTAAATGAAAAGAGTGCAATATTATTTATTTTAGATGTGCTTTATTCCCTGTCTCCTTACGAGGGGTTTTTATTTACATTTAAAAGGTGCTATTTCAGAGTCTTGATGGAGGAAATAAAGAATGAGATGTTGGATTTCCTCATTTAAAAACCTGAAATCTTTGACTAAATAGGTGAAGCTTGCGGCATTCGGTTCAAATTTATTTTAAGCACTCTTTGATTTCAACTATGTACATTATTTTATAGTGATCCCATTTCAGGTAAATTTCAGCCTTTTGAAAGAAAGTTCAATTACCTCAAGTGTCAATATCAGTTCATTTGCAGTCTCAAGCGGTTTCTATGGTTGTCTTCCATGAATGTCATCAGTTTAAACTTTTAATGTTGCAGATTACAGTTTTTTGCAAGTAGTTCAAACATGCATTTCCCTGCATGGATGTAACTCTTCAGTGTTTCTGTCAGCTTCTCGTGGCGCAGCTCCGCGCTGCTGTCATCAAGCTGGTGTTACCGGCTGATGGCGTTGCCGTGATCCACTTCTCAGGCCATATTCCTGCAATAGATAAATATATCACTCAATCAAAACAAAAATTCACGCGCAATTAGTGGGTGTGTTGCATGCACTCTACAAGGATTGCAATCGATTGCAGGCGTAAAAGTGGTAGAGACTACCCTATTTATATGAGGATTTTTCTTGTGCTACTGCTAATGGAGAGTGTTGTAGAGCAGAGTGCTCATAAAAGAAAGAGGAAGTTGAAAGCCATGGTGTTGGAGGTATTATACTACTACTACTACTACTACTACTACTAATAATAATAATAATAATAATAATAATAATAAAGAAAAAAATATCCTTAAGGCACTGTAATTTCTTAAATTATCAGTTTTAAATTAGTACCACAAAGTGGTACAACACAACAGTAAAAGCAGGAAAAAAAAAAAAAAAATCAAAATAAAGCTCTAAACAGCTGTATTTAATCCCGAGCCCCCACCTCTTCCTCCTAGAGCTCGCCAATTCTGTGCCACAATATTCATAGAAATATTGGAGGTAACTCCAATATTTCTGTGAAAGAAAATAAGGGACGTTACTAACTTTACCCAAATATTGCGAACTAATGTGAGCCCATAATGGTTTATTACAACATGAATGTGCTTCACCCCAGCTGTAAAGAAACGGTGGAGGAGGGGGCTGTTGCGCACAAGGAGCTCACCAGACAGTTCTTTTTATTTGTTTTATTTTCAATATTCCTTTGGCTCCGTGATGGTTTTCTGGTCTATGGTGACTGTTAATGTTCAGTTTTGTTTGTTAAATAATGTGGCACAATATTTAAGTTTAGTCGTGTTTTTTTTTTTTTTTTGGTTTTTGTTTTTTTTTTGTGTTTTTTTGTTTTCCTTTTGGCTTAATTGCACAAAGACTGTCAGCAGTCCAGCTGCATTAATCTGTCCCACGCAGACATACTTTGCCCGCACAATTTCTAGAACATGCAGCAGACAAATATAATAAGAATATTTGCACCACATTTTCTGGGCTCCAGGGCATCCTGACATAATGCTATTTTGCCATAATGTTCGCTGGAATTATTAGGTAATCCTGCAGCTGAAAATTGTTATTTCAAATCAGTTTTTTATTATATTTATTTTATATTTTTAAATGTTCCAAAAATCTGGACAAGCAGTGTCTTCTGTCATTCTAGCAGTGCCTGCTTCTTGGCACAGTGAGCTTAGACATTTTTGCGTGCCAATTTGCACCTGTTTTTCAAGGGTGCTAAATATAGACGCAAAAACAGCACTCAAAATCTGGTTCGGTTGTAATAGATCGCTTTGCAAGTGGTAAGTCAATACATTTGCACATCCTCCTTCCAATTTTCCACTTTCTGATGATCAGCATATGTTCTGCATATTCATGAAGGTAGACACGCTAAATAGATTGTGTCTGCTGTTCTGGTCATTTTGCCGATGCAGTCCTATTTAAAGATTAGGCCCTTGATATTTTATTGTAGGTTTGTGTTCATGTGCTTTGGCAACGCTATATTGCAGTCATATCAACAAAACAACTTGTAACGAAAAGTGTTTTAATGTGCTTCTTGATGCTGGACGCTTTCAGGGGAATTCCGACAACGGAATATCGCTCTTGTAAATGTGTAACCACTGCGATGAGAATGTGCTCACGATGTTTCCCACAGAGAAATTAACCCATTTAAGAAAAAAATTCGTCCATGGGCAGTACCACAAAAGAGAGCGTTCATTTTCCAGAGTTTACGCTGTAAATGCCATGCATGTGGGTGAATTTTTATAGATGATAATCTGAAGTCCTGAAGTTCTCCTGAAGGCCTGTTTGTGATAATTACTTAAAGTTTGAATTGAATTTTTTTAGCCGTTCTGATTGGCTGCTGTTAGGCCTACCTAATTTAAGCTGAATGACAGTTGCATTTTTTTTTAAATACCTGTAATATAATTTCTATTCACTTGACTTTTTTTTTGTTCCCTGTGAAACTAATAAATCTGTTTTGTCATTCAGTAATGTGTTTAAAAAAAAAAAAAAAGGATGTTTGCCGTTACAGAAACAACTATTGTAGCTCTGGCTGTATGTTTAAATTGTCCTGCTGGAACGCCAACCCCTCCACATGTTTCAAGTGTTTTGCAGCCTCTGACAAGTTTTCTACAAGAATTCTTCTGTATTTTACTTCATCTACCTCTCCATCAACTCTGACCAGCATAAGAAATGTATCGGCACAGCATGGTGCTGCTACTAGAGTTTTTCCACAGTGGGAATTGTGCATTAGGAGTACTAGCTTTCTCCAACTACTGTGTTTTTGCATAAGGTTTAATAAGTTCAATTTTAATCTCATCAGATCACCATCTTTTTGGTGCTTGCTGTGTTTCCCACATGGCTTGTTGCAAGCTGCTTGGGAAATTATTCCTAGCTTTCTTCTGACAGCTCAAAATTGTTGCTAACTATACAGCCCAGATTTGTGGAGTCTGAGTTTTCCTTTCAACAAAGATCACTGCAGGTCCTCCAGAGTTAATATGGACCCTCATTGCTGAATCTCTGATTAAAGCGCTTTTTGCCATGTCAAGCTGTCAAGCTTGGCTTTGCAGTTGTGTCACCTTCTTTTCATTTTCACATGATGGATTGAGTTGTTCTGTGTAAGATGTTCAAAGGTGGAAATTGTTTTTTTCTTTTTTAGCCAAAACATCTCCAAGACTTTATCTTTGACCTGTCTGGTGTGTTTCTTAGTCTTCATTAAACTGTTTGTTCACTAATAAAAACACCTCTGAGATCTAAAGCTGGGGAGACACTGCACAATTTTTTGACTGATTTTACCAAGGATTCCCTCTAAGAAAAAGTCTGCTTAAGGCTGCACTAATTGGGGAAAGTCGGCAGGGCTAATTGACTCAAAAATCAGTGTTAGAGGGGGTAACGTCTATAGTCTGCAAGAGTGTGAGATGAACAGACCTGACCTCTGTCGCAATCAAAAAAACATGTTTGAGCTATTTTTATACAAATCTGAACTCAGTTGCACACACGTTGCCAGTACATGAAAACTATAGGGTGGGACACAACATTAGCTCCAAGCCCTTTTTTAATTTTTAACTAGGTGAGCATAGTCTCAGATTGAGCAGAACAGATACAGAGAATAGAATAGAGTAGAATAGAATAATTCATATTTATTTCTTTTTTTATGTGTGGGTGATGTTTGAATAAGACTATCTCTCCTTTTCTGATCTCCCCCTTTCTCATACAGCTTTTTGATGCATTTGTTTAACTTGGTTTCTGCCCCAAAAACTCACTTTGTCACATAGTGATGCATCGTTTCACATGCTGAATTTTTAAAAACTGGAACTGGAAATCCTTTCTCAGCATGCAATATCCATTAGGGAGAAAATTATTCATATGATTCCTCTGCATTATTTATTGCCTAATGAAGAGAAATATGTGCCACTCATACTCCTCACCATTGTACTTTTCTCCCCTCCGGATTTCAAGAATCTTTTCTTGGACACTCCTGTGCCAGGAATGGAGTTTTGATCAAAATAAAAATAAAAAAATCTTTAGGTGCCCTTATTTAAATATTGCTAATTTAAAAACCTGTAGAAATTAATAGTATTTCTTATTCTACATTAGATTGGATTTTATTATTGTGGTGAGGCAGGCTTTTGGTCTGGGAATAGACACACGTAAATAACTTATAGAGGACCACAGCCTACCTACACCACCCATCTTACCCTTTTGTCCTGCACCAACTCCATCGGATGCACTGCAGACAACCGGTGTGAGGAGTTTAAATACAGCACAGAACAGGGATCAGCGTGTCATTTTGAAAGATAGAAAAAATACATCAGATATAATACAATAAATACATTCATTCAGGAGACATTTGTTGCCTCTGAAAATGATTGCAAAAGCATCAAGCAGATATCCTTGCCACATGGTGCTATAGTCAAGGTTGGCTTGCCTCTGCATTGGGTTTTGGAGGTTTTCTTGTGGTTGTGCAGCATAGAGGGAGCAGATGGAGACGTTGCAGGTGGGAGAATCAAGCTTCTGTTCTGGGTTGGAAGCTGGGAGAGGAGGAGCTGTATGTGTGCTGCTTATATATCCCATCCTCTTCAGGGTTCCTAATATCATAGTACCGAGGGTGATAAATGGACCTGCAAAGGCGACACTAACCATGTTCACGGTTCAGTGATTTGGTCACTTGTTTTTTTTCTTCTCTTGTTAAACAGAATTGATTGTAATACTTGCGAGAGCTGTTTCTGTTTAGAACGCATGTGTTTTTACAATGCAATTCCCTAACAAAAAAAAAAAAAAAAAAAAAAAAATCCAGTAAAGTTTGATTGCTTGAGCTTACATGTTTGCAAATTGAGGTAAATACCACAGTCATTGTAAATGGGCTGTCGCTGACCTTTTACTGCAAATAAACAGTAGCTGCTTATGCTGCTGGTTCTCTGTAACCTGCAGCTTTTATGGTTCACAAAGGACACTTAAATGTGTACACAGGTGAAAACACTAATGCTTCTGGCTGCAGTGTGTGGTTCAACGAGCAAAAGAAATTTCATTGAAAGTTTTTATGCTTTCAGATTGCAACATTTCATTGATTTTCTCTTTCAAACACCATCCTGCAGAACCTTACCTTTGTTTACTCACGCACCCTTTCGTTTTTTTTTTTTGTTTTTTTTTTTTCTGCTCACTTTGATAAATATTTGACATGTTCTTCTTCTGATATGCACTTTTAATGCATTTTTCAAAAACGTTGTGAAAATCATCTCTTATAGTGCTCCTATCCTGCTGAGTTCAGAGTGTACCTTAGCAGGATCACTGCCATGGACAGGCTAACATCTTTAATTCACTGAATACATTTCTTTCTTTCCTTTCCAAAAATATGAAAATAAACAAACCTAATAGCCACATATTCACACGATGCGACACTGCAATTCTACTATGGATTCATATCTGTCTCTTAACTTTTCTTTGTTTCAGTCATGTTCCAGTGTTTTCGGTTCAAATGGTTTATAATGTGCTTGTTTTGTGGATTCTTGTTAAACAACAGAGCACACCCACAGCTCAGAACATTTAGTGTATTGTTGATAAAAGTTGCTGCCTGCTCACTGGAGCCTCATTTATTTGAATGCTCCAGGCAAAAGGTATTTCAAAGTGAAAACCACTTTTGAGAGACACTTTTTTTGTTTTTTGCTGTGGCAAGTGCTGAATTTTTAATGGAATTGCGCAGCAGACACAATGCAAATGCTTAAAAATGTACACTGGTGCAAGAGCAACCTTGGAAATATGTAAACCCCCACATTACAAAAGCATGTTATTTTATTTGATTGAAAAGCAATCATTTTTATTAATCTTCATCATGAGTTATATTTGACAGACCAACATAAAGTGGTGGATAACTGCAAAGTGGAAGGGAACTGATATGCTGTTTATTTTCACAAATAAAATGTAAAAAATTAGGCTTACAATAAATAAACAGCATCATAAAGCTCAAGGAACAAGCCACACAGGTCAAGGAAAATATGCAAAGAAGTTTAAAGAAGTCTGATTGAATACAAATGCAGGCTGCACTATTTAGGTACTATTTGCAAAAACTGTAAAACATGCATCTTTTCCTTCAACTTCACAAGTAATTGCTATGTTTTCCATCACATAGAATTGGCTAAAGAATAAACTGAAGGCTGATGACTGCACATTTGTCTAGACTGGAGTATTTTTTACAACTACACAGTATTCATGTTGAAATTTTTCCTTACTGTACAGTATTTTTTTTTTTTAAATTCTTTATTCTTATTCTTTATTCAGTTGTTATATATATTTTATGTTCTTTGTGTGAGTCTGTTTTCTGTTATTGCCTGTCACTGCCACTTTGCTGCTGCTGCACAGAAATTTCCCCATCATGGGACAATAAAGGATATTTATGTTCTATTCTTCTATAAAGTGTGAAAAATCAAGGGATATGGATGCTTTTACAAACTGTACTGTTAATTATTAAGCATGACTGTGTGTAGGTCTGTTGTGCTGATAATTAATAATAGTTTCTATAGAGAGTAGGTGATTTGAATTAATTAAATGTCAAAATGAACTTTTGCAGAGAAAAAATAAAAAGGCAGTAAAAAGTGCATTTTACCCCTGTCTTCTTAACCTTGCCTGGGCTCATCTGGCTGTAGCCCTGACATCAGCCAACCCGCTAATTAGTTCCCACTGTGATGAAGCAAAGCGCCAAGCGTCCCCAGCTGTCATTACTAACAATAATAAATGAAAACATTGTGGGCTGCTCTGGGTATATGACTGAGGTTTATAGTAATTTCTACTAACAAGTCAGTGACAACTGCTAAACATGTCTGAACAGCAGCGACTGCTACATTTTGATCCTATTATTTTCTGCTTAATCAAGATTGTAATTATACAATAAAACAATACATCACACTGTCCTGATAATCCCCAAAAGTAGCAAGTACACAAACTCTCAAAAAAGTTCTTGAAAGGAATAATAGAAAAAAATGTATAAATATTAAAAGTTGTCTGGGTTTTTTTTGGGGGGGGTTTGTTTTTGTTTTTGTCTCATTACAGTTCACTGGAGACAATTTGACACACAAGTGATTATGAATCCTGGTTGGGGAATAGAATGTGTGAGCATCAATGGCATGCAGATTCAAGAAGCTAGTGAAAAGTGATATTCTGTTGAAATGCAAATTCTCTGAGGGGTTTGTTCCACAGGCATGCACAATGAAATTGCCCTTTTAATGCGTTGGCATGCTAATATTTTAAGATGTCACGACCCTTAACCCATTCAGAATAACTGTGGCATTACAATTGACTTGTAGTTCATAGCACTGCATCAGATAGACCTCTCTTTGCTCAACAGTGCACATAGGGCTGTGGGCACAATACCTGGACAGAGTATATACTACAGGTATGACACATTATGCCATGCATTCTTTTTTTCCATCTATATCAGTTCATTCCCTTTTTTCCCCCAATTTTTCATAAACTACAGATGAGAATAAAACACAAAAACACCTCAGCTTTGGAATGTCATATTTTTGTGTTTTGTTGCTTTGTATTTAGCTGTGCGCACATACTCCATGTAGGCGACCACTATTTAGGCTTGAATTTACTGAAAACCTTAAAGCTTGAAGGTACACAATATGTTTTCATGCAATCGAATTCTTCTGGATAAAGATCTCAGATGTTCCTGGGATGTGATGCAACA
Source organism: Anableps anableps (assembly GCA_014839685.1). NCBI lineage: Eukaryota > Metazoa > Chordata > Actinopteri > Cyprinodontiformes > Anablepidae > Anableps > Anableps anableps. The sequence goes on from CM026074.1 coordinate 15,055,823, forward strand.
ACTCTCTAAGTTCAGGGATCACAGTTTCACAAGTGGTTCAATAGTTCTTCAGTACCAAGGTCTGCTGTTCCCCAGTTTCTTCGTACTTTTTCAGTGCTTTATGTTTCTCAAAGTTTTCATGTTCCTCCCTTCTGATTTTGTTGTTGCATGACTTACCTTTACCTTCTTTTCTTTTTCTAGAACCACTACAAATGGTTAGCCATCACCAGTTTATTTATCTGGATATAGAAATCCCACAAAATCTGGTTTGTTTCATTATAAATTTAGAAACTCCATTTTCAAAAATCATTTTGCACAATACTTATAGATTCTCCAATGATTCCCGACCATATAAGGCAGAAGGCAGCTTCCTAGTTTTTTGTCTTTTATTTAATGCAACTATTGACCTCTGACAGTGATGTGAATATTCTGCTGTTAAAAGGTGCATTAAATTTATTAAGCAGCATTTCTTTTTGGATGGTGGGCTAATAACTGGTCATGACCACCGGCCATTAAATGGGTTGATAACATTTGAAATAGGTGGTCATAACACTGTTCATTTTAGCTGAAGTTTCATAAAAAAAGACTGAACAGATTTCTCTCAAACTGACCTCAATGTTAAATGTTTTAAAACAAGATAAATATAACTTCACTATCTTATTCCCTCCTTGCCAAACCAACATTCTTACAAACAAAGACGTTCCTTGCTATTCAAAATAATAGCACCTCCTTTTAGTTCAGAAAATCACAATTTTCTCTCATTGACTAACATCCTTAACTTGCTCTGTTTTGTAATTTATAATTTTACACACTTTTTTATTTTTCAAAATAATCCCCAGCACCAGATTTTTCATTTGTAGAATTGAATGTTCTGAGAAAGAGAAACATAAAGATGTTAAATGTTCATGTGTCAAGCTAGGCATGATTTAAAATCATTGGCCTCCGCAATTCTGTGTTAAGGCAGAATAGAAAGTATGCATCTAATGGGAAAATGTTAATTCCAGTAATGAGTAACTTGAGACCTAACTTGTACTGGGAAGCTTGAAAATTTGTGAACATTTGTGTCAAGCAGGAACTCCACTCTGAAACCACAATTCAAATTTGGAAAATCAGAGATGACAAAGTGCAACATTGCTGGCATCCACATAAAAAGTAAAGATAATATTTGTATAAATAAAAAAACATCATAAGATGCCCTTATCAGAACTAAAAGTTGAGGTGGGAATGATTTCATTCCCAGATCTGAGTTCCAAATTCCTGGGTAAATGCAAGACAACATTAGCCTGGTCATTCCCCTCTATTTTTAAGGTGTCTTCTACTTTAACCTCATTACTTCCAAATCATATCAACCCACTTGGTTGTGGTGTTCCATATACTCTGTACTCCAGGGCCATTGACAGCTGTTTGGGTGCCCTAAGCACAAATGCTTTGTGGTGCTCCAGCCACCCCATGCCCCCCGAGGGAACGAGAATGACCGCTAATTCAGTATTTTTCAGTACTTTTGCCGTTATTTGGTGGTGGGAAATTAAGGTTCATGAGGACAACAGATTTCAATTGGGATTAAAACTAGGAAACAAAGTACAATGTGTTAAATGTAACAATGAGGAGTGTTATACAGAACTAGATCTCATCCTATGAACTGATGTTAGAATAAGATTTATTTTAGTGCTGTTTTCACATATATTTGTTTGATGCAAACCTTGATAAACATCAAAAAGGTCTTTACAAAGGAAACTGACCTACATAGTCTTGACAGGTTTTGTTTTCCTGGGGAGGGATCACTAAGAGGAGCTTATTAAAACCAGAAAATCTGGTCCACAGAACTTTTTCACCTTAAGTTTTATAATAATTTTAGATTAATAGACTGTAACACTAGTGTTCAAAGTAAATCATTTTTGAAGCAGAGCAGATGGAACAGGCTGAACGTGGGATTATTTCTCATGCCTTTGTTGCCTTTGTATATATCATTTTTCATGTTTTTCATTTGTTCAAAGCAGTAAATTTTTTTCTTCAGTAATGAATAACTGCATGTAAAATAATGCTTTGCTACGTGTTTTTTTTTTTTTTTTTTTTTGGTCTACAACAGTAAGATAAATTTGGTGATTCATCCTGCTTGCTCCCAGCCACTAGCCGGGAGCCTTACTTTTTATTACTTTGTGTGCTGTTGCTCACAGCTGCTCTGAGACTCAGAGGGGGCATAGCACCACAGGGGAGACTGGAGTAGATTTATCTTTTTTGGGGGCAAATTTGTTACTTTTGTATTGCTTATATTGATTAACATGCTTTACATATTTTTATTTAAATATGTTATTATGGATAATTATAATGGTTTTTCATGAGCCAGAGTTTTTGGTGCACCCCTGGCCCTTCTCGCTGTGTGTGATGTGCATGGGCGGAGCGACGGCACTGTCTGTACCTGCCCCTATCTGCATCCCCCCTCTGTGTTGCTCTTAAGAAGATAAATCATGAGTCCAAAACAAACTGGGGTAAACTATACAGTGAAACTTACACCTTGAAAGCTGAAAAAAGGTTTGTAAATCTCTCTTTATCTGGGTGAAAACCAACCTATATACACAAAGATTACATTAATCTCCTTGTTAAAGCCCTTAAAGCCAATGCAGGCGGGGTTATTCAGTGAAGCAAAAACCCGGAACTTTCCTCACACTGTATTGCCTGTATGTTTGCCCAGGGTAGGTCTCAAAAAGCTTATGACCAGCAAATACAAGGCCTGCTGAGGAAGAGAAGTTTCAAACTTTAGTATTAAAATAAGTATACTGAAGATTAAAATGTCATATTAAAACCTTAAAGAAGCTAAGGGTGTTCATATTAGTTACGGACTTAAAGCAAGAAAAATTTAGACAAACTAAGTATAAACTCATGTAAGAAGTAATGCTCTATGAATCAATGTTTCAAATATGTTTTAACTGTTGAGAAAATATAGTTGAAAACAGATATTTGCATACACTTTATAAAAGGGCATAAAAACGTTATCTTTTTCTGACATTACATCATACCAGACTTTTCCTGTTTTAGGTCAGGTAGGATTATCAAAAGTAATTTCTGTTTGCTAAATAGTAAAACAATATGAAAGAAGATTTATTTTCTTTTTTTCAAATGCAGAAGTCAACATCCAATCACATTACCTAACTTTTAACCAGTTTAGGAAAATCGAGATGGTGATGCCATGGCACTGGTGACTGCTAATTGGTTAATTTACAAATGAACTGATCAGCATCATATCAAACACCTTCCACCTTCCTTGAGTGACATCATGTAAAAACTCAAACCAACCAAGATATCAGAGTCTTCCACAAGTCTGGGTAATCTTTATGGACAATTTCCAGAGACCTGAAGGTGACACATTCCTATGTTCAAACAATTATATAAAATCAGCATGAATTGTGTTATTATAGACCACTCAGAGAGGAAGAAACTATTACTCCAAAGACATAAAAAGCCAAATCACAGTTTGCAAATATACTTAGGAAATGTAACTTTAAGTTTTGGAAACATGCCATCAGAATGATGAACCTTACATTGTAATATAATAAATAAACTTTTACCTACAGTTTTTCTCTGGATCATTATTCTATTATTCATTTAACAAATGCAATAATTTTGGAAATCGTAACTGAAGTAAAACAGGAAAGGTTTAGTCTGATTTAATGTCAAATGGTGAGTAAAAAATGGTGTCTTGTCATACATTGGTCTAATGTCTGTGAGCTTTCAAATTTTAAAAAACTCAAATGTTATCCTTTTATCTTACCAATTGAAATGTAGATGAACTTACAAAAATGTTACAAATCTTTTCATTTTTCTTTGTACTATACTATATCTTTAAAAAAAAATTTCTACATTTTTTCAAATGGTTCTCAGTCTATTTTCTCATTGCTATGTGGTTCTTACAATATAAAAATTAAAAACTGTGAATTCTTTTGTAGTTTAAGTGAGCTATTTACTGTATACTATGATACTGAGCTTTAAATATAGGTTTGAATCAGTCAAGTACTATACACTATTGGGTCTTCAACAGGGCTCAGACTGCAGATACATACTGACATTAGTGAGTCAGCGCTACGATTGGCATTCAGTTGAACTCCCTGCAGGATTTCAAGCAATAAATATGGAAATCTAGGTATGAGAGCCAAGCTCTTGTCTAGCTGTTTTTGCCTATTGCACAGTTTAGTCAAGTATCACTTTAGGATAAACAGACTAATAGCAAACTAGGAAATTGGGGAGTTTTCACAACCAGCATTCATTGATGATGACTTGAAAACATGTTGGATGCAACATTCAAACGTTTCCAATTTGAACAACCCTTTGTTCCCTAAATTACTTTGTTTTCCAGAAACCGAGAATGAGAAGTATGATGATTGGAACAGTAAAATCATCTGTGTACAATAGATTTACCATGTCAGATTTAGCTTTCTGAAGGACTTGCGCAAGGAAAAGATCAGCCTTGCCTCAGGCACTTGGCACGAAAATATCTGTAAATCCCTCTCCCACCCTGGGCAGTGACACATGCTGTGACTAACCCTTTTGCTTGATAATGCCTTTAAGAATAACATACAGAAAAGCGCATGAGCTAATAAATACTGTGTGGTGGTAAACATTAAAACCAGCAAAAACTGTCTGATGTAAACATTGGTGTTAGGAACATGCTTCAGCAGCTTGATTAAAACTCTTTATTTGCTCAACTATTGGCATCCCAGTGATCTGCTGATTTTTGAGACTACTTTGTAATCAGCCTCTACCTGAGATCCAATCACGACAAGTGGAGAAGGTCTCAAAATACCATAAATGTGTTCTGAGACAAAAAAAAAAAAGCAGTCAGACTGTAGCTGGAAATGGATGTTTATGTTGGGAAATCATGAAACCGTATGAATCGTATATAGAGAGATGAACATGAGTATTTGTACATAAACTCTGAGAGCAGTTATGATGTAGTGTAATGTTAATATAAAAGTATGCAATTTTGTATTTTTATTTATTTATTTTTTGCCTACATAAACTCCCCCTGCAGCCTCTAATAAAGAAAACTGCATATTTTTCATTACTTCCACTTATATTTAATCCTTGCTTAAATGATGCATTTATCCTGGGGCATTCATATGTTGAGAACAAAATTTAGATTCTATCTATGTGCATTGTCTGCCTGTCTTATGTCCCCTGGAGTTAAAATAGGAAGACAATAAACTAAAAGCCCTATTAATGAAATACAAGGTTATCATTCCCTCAGTATTGGATGTAATATTGCATTAATTTATGTCATACAACATCTGCCCCATACTCACTTAAAATTTTTAATCTTCAAACCGGAGGGTGAATAGGATAAAAGGTGCTTTGAAAGTTAATCAAGCTATGACAGACATACAAGTCTTTGAAATAATCCTGCAGTTACAAGAGAGGAGGGGAAAAAACCTGCTAATCACTCAAAATGAAGCAGGAATTATTTTGTGGCACCCATATGAGGACAGTGTAATTCTTTGCACTGGACATCTGTTGCCGACAGAACTGACAGAAGCACTCAGCTCATCCGAGCGTAAACAAATGAGGGAAAACAGAGGATCTTAATTAATCTGTAGAAGGTTGAACTAAAATAAATTACATTAGCTTGAAAAAAGCATGAGTCACATTTGCTTTAATATGACACAATGATTTTGTTTTTAAATGTATTTATGTTTATTTATTTGTATGTATATTTATACTTGTGCTTTACTCATAAGATAAGATTAAAAACAGATTATATTGGTAAAATTAAATATGTGCATATTTCTATGTGGAACAATTCCATTAAGGATGTTGTTGAAAAATATTTGTTAATCTGCAATGTAGGCTTCAACAGTAGGTGTGCATGAAAGTACTTCACCACTGTAAAAACAGCAGCCATTGTCTGCAAGATATTTGAGGTGAAGATGAGTAGAAATACATAAAATTACTGATCAAAAAAGGAGACTTGCCAAGAGATCCCAAAATTTTGCAAGATATAAAGTAACTCTCTCTCTCTCTTGCAAATTAAATGAAACATTGCTGGTTATTGCATGAAAAACTTTGTATACAAAATTTCACCCCCATCTAGACTCGTCTTTGAGCTGAAGGATTTAAGGCTAAGTCCCTCATTGTACTCCTGAGTCTAGAGTTTCCAAACAGACTGATTTCAGCTTGAATTACAATGTGTTTCATTTGTATTAGGAAATCAGATTTTTCAAGTTCTAGGCATGAAGACCAAGGGACTCTTTGTTCATTGAATTGTGTGATATAACTTGTAAGCAAGGAATTTTTCAACTTCAATTTTTAATATGGTTATCACATGCTCTGTATTTGATTGGAAAATTGTGCTGTCAAATCAAACCTACTTTTCCACTGTTTCCTGAGAAATGGCCTTGAACAAATGGCTAAATTGCCTGAGTTGATCCAGTAGGAAAATTTGGAACCAAGTAGTTGTACTTGTATAATGGACTGACATATGCCTTTCACTCATGCCAATCTGTTTGCACTAGGAAGGGTTCACCAGAGTGACAACTTCAAGATTAGCAAATTTCCTGTCTGTTTACATGTGATTTTTTTTTTTTGTTGTTTTTTTTTTGTGATCCAATGAACTTGTTTGGGTCTCATGCAAAATATTCAGTTTAAATAAAAAGGAAGTCAAATAAATAATGCAATGCTCATTGTGGATACGCATTTTGAATTTAAATTTTGTTTACAGCCTGAGTTTATTCACAATTATATAAAAAATAGTTTGTGTTTTTGCTCTCAAACAGACTCTAAATTAGGTAGAAGTTTGTCAGTTTAATTTAGTGCAAACAAAACATTGTAGATTTAGTATAAGCAAAGCTAGGTATAATCAGACATAACTAACTGAAAGATGGCGGCAATATACTTCTAATATGTTCTGTGATACATATAGAAAATGTATCAGCAGGCATTTGAGGCATAAACTGGGAAAATCCCCCACCCAAAACGACTCCAGAGGTCACTGTTTGGATGTCTTTAAAGCACTTTGATTGCAGATATGGGTCTTTCCCATATCAAACCTGACATTGTAGATGTTTAGTTTCACTATGAAGTCTCCAATATACATCTTGCGATTCCATATTAATTTTGTTAAAGTTCACGAGGACAACAGATTTCAACTGGGATTAAAACTAGGAAACAAAGTACAATATGTTAAATGTAACAATGAAGAGTACATCGTTACAATATACAGAATTAGATCTCATCCTATAAACTGATGTCAGAATAAGACTTATTTTTGTGCTGTTTTCACATGCGTTTGTTTGATGCAAGTCTTTTAAACAAACCTCAAGTTTGTTTAAGAAAAACAAGACGTTGGCTAAAACTACTTCTGATCAGCGGAGCTACTTTCTATATATATAATATATATGTTTCTGGCAAGGATTCTCAAGTCCTTAATTTTGGTTTACTTGACTCTATGAAATTGCATTGCATGTGACCATTGAGTACCAAGATACATTTTTTTCAGCTTAGTACCAGACTCAAAATGTTCCTCCATGTTCTTCAACAAAAGTAAAGTTCTTTCCAGTAATGTGTCCCACAGTGGGGTTATTTGAGCTGTGCATGGCTTATTTTGGTGCATGAGTCTAATCAGGTAATTTCAGGCTCACATCTGTGATCAAAGCACTGATATTTGTTGTGTGATTGCGACTGTGGCCATCTGAAAAAGCACTGTATCATGCATCAATTTCGCATGCAGACTTCAGGCTCACAATAAGCAATATTTCAGTATAACACAGTCTCAAAGTTTACTTTCATCTATACACTCTTTCCTCTGCAGCCCAGAACCACGAAATGCAATATTTTGCTATATTTTTGAAAAAATAAATCAACTTTTAAATGCACCTGACTGGACAGAAACACAATCCTTTTACTCAATCCATTAACTTTTTGAAGTAATGATTTTCATCTTGCTCATTTTTGGCCACTTGTAAAAATTATTTCTTAATGGACATTGATTGTAATGGTTTTATTAGATTTCTTAAATTAGAGCCTCCAGGGGAAAATGAAATTCATAAGGACTGCAATCCACTTTAAAAACAAGGAATTGTTTCACAATATCCCCGTGTGTGAAAATTGAGTCATTTACCACTCAGGCCAATGTGTGATGATTAACAGTTCATATAAATGTCAGAAAAGTGGAGAGAGGGCCTTGCCATGGACGCGCACAGAGAAACAACGATGAAGACAAATGGCTTAAAATCATTTTTTCATTAAAGCCACAGACATCACAAGACCCAGGCACAGGCAGTGTGTACAATGATAAACATTATTGCTAGGTTTGCATATAGTGCCCACAGGCCTACAGCTAATAATGATTTAAAAAAAAAACAAAATAACACAAGTTTGATCTCAAAGAATCATATGTCTAGAGCTTTGTATTGAAAGATGTAAACAGAAATATTATAAATTAGCATACTCCATCATTTGTCATTGGTCTAAATACATATTTTAATATTGTAAAATTGTCCTAACAAGATCTTTAACCTGAGATTTAAATAAGCTAAGGCCTGCTGCTTAGCTTATTGTTTTTCGACAAATATTCCATTCAACCAGGATTCTCACATGGAACAAAGAATCTGATCTCATATTAAAGTGAAACAAAGAGCTCTGGATGTTGTCAACCAAAGCCCTAGAATCACTTTGCTTTCTGTGATAATTCATCAACAATGTAATAAACGTCAGATGAACAGACCAACTCCCATTATAAAACAAGCTTCTGACAAACGACAGAGAGCTGACCACAGAGCGCAACTTTACTTTTTCACTGCTTCCTTGTTAGAGATTGATTCATTGCTGACAATGATCTCATGCGGAGTCACTCCAGAGCACAGTGCAAGTTTATTATGACAAAAAGTTTAATAAGCTAGTGGTTTTGTTGTGCCCTCATCATTTTATGAGATACATAGAAACACAAGAATTAGGAAATAAAACTGTGCAGACTGAAAACAAGGAAGAATGTTTTAGTCGCATAAGAAGATACTCAAGTTGGTTAAAAGTGTAGCAATTAGACTAATCATGTTTTTATGTTGCGTGGTGCAATTAGGCTGTGGGCGAGCTTCAATCTGCCTACCAAATTAGTGTTTTTCTCTACTTTGCAGCTCAAATTATTCACATTATTGTTAAGATATAAAGCTATTTTAAGACCAACAGTACAGTTCCAACGCTAGCCACAAGCTCTTTCTGGCATCCAGTTTCAACACTGATCAGGAAAGAAACAAAATGGGTACACTATTCATTATATTTTAGGAATTTATGTTCTCAGTTTCTGCATCTTAAAAAATATAAATTTTTAAAATTATAGTTTGAGGCATAATAACACATGAACATATCACAATGGTCTTTTATTTTTTAATAGTTTTGAATTTCTAAATATTTTTAGAAATTGCAAAAAAAATATTAACCCCATTAGATACATAAATACATTTATTTACGAAGAGAAATAGAAAGATAATTGTGATTGTAACATTTCAAAATAAATCTTGACAAAATGCTAATTTATGATTTAATCAATACATGTTCATCCCTGTGTCCACTTCTTTACTATATTTTGCACTCAGTATTTTTTTCTCCATATGCTAAGTTTTAACTTTTAAGATTATTAGGAAACTATTTACAAAATCAACTTTTAAATCTACTCCAGTCATTGAAGACCAACAAGCCCAAAGGAGCCACGTATTATCCCTTACCACAGCTCAAATTCCTGTCTCCTACCTTAGCCACCTCTTGATTCTCAGCTTCTGCACCAACACATCCAACTGCTTAACATTCATCAACCTACCTCTGAGCAACTCTAACCTAGCTCTCTTTGTTTTCCCAGATCACTATCTGCACAAGGCAATTAAACAATTGTACATTGAATCTTAACGCAACAATAACTATTTTCACCAAAGAGCTGCATTATGGTTAAGTTAAACTATGACAAATGTTTATTAATGTAATCTCTGTAGAGATCAAATCATCCTGTTAATCTGTGACTAACTCTACTAAAAGGAGAGAATATCTCTTTATAGGAATTTATATATATCCAGTGAATAACTAATTCAACTGGATTTATGGTTCCAATTTTTTAATGTTTGTTTTTTTTTATCCAGTGTCAGTGTACAGTCACTCTCATAAGACACAATCATAGTAACGTAACCAAGAAAACTCCACTGTTAGTATTGAGGACTTCTTTCTTCCAGTTAAAATAACTCTATTGATATACAGCCCTGTTCATCAGAATGGCAGTTGTCCTTTTCACCATTCTGCTGACTCTCTTGTCCTGCTGACCTGTCATATTTATTTGTCTTTTCCTTCTTTTATCCCCATCTTGACTGTACTGTACTTGACAGGTTTGAGCTTTGCTGTCAAATGGTTTCTTTTTTAGCCATCTACCTTTTTCCCCTTTATTCTTCTTATTCTGTTGCCTTTTGTTACCTCCATGTTTTAGAACCAAATCTTATAACTTTTAAATTGATATTAACATTACTGAGATGGCATACACAAAATACTTTAAGAGGCAATATGCGATCATTTTCAAATGCCATTTCTGTCTGGCTAACAATCTGTGTGTGTGTGTATGTAGGTCTGTGTGTGTTCAATTCATTCATATATGTTTTAGTAGTCGAAGTACTGATGTAAACACTATTGACATTTTGTGATTGTGATCCTCATATCGACTCGAGTTTTGAAATACCCCCTTAAGTTGCTTCAGGCTAAGCATCCTCCGTTTGTCACTGGATTGATATCCCTTGAGGAGGGGGGGACCTTGCCCTTGTGGTGATTGGACTTGTAAAGCTTAGTACGCACTTCGTGTCACAGTGGTGCAGCTCAGTAAGAGTAAGACCACCACAGATACCCCTTTCAGTGGCACCATTATTTGTTTTTCATGTGTTTTTGCAGCATCCTGTGCAACCACAGCATGGCCTAGCACCCTGGCCAGCATCAGTTTCTCTGCCTCTGTTATATGTACAACTGTTTTATTTGAATGTCAAAAGCAAAAAAACTACTGTGGCCTCTATCCCTTGCTGTTCTATAATTACAAGATCTATCCACACAGGCATGGCATAACCCATTGTATGGATGGGTTTTTTGTTCTAGAACACTAAATGGGCTTTAAATGAGTGGAACTAAAAATACTGTAAATACTGAGTTTTTCGCTGTTTGACTCCATTTACACCAGAACTGGTGATATGTATATTTTAGTGGTTTTGTTAGCTTAAAATATGTTTTGTTTGCATTCAAGCTGTTAAGAACTGCACTTAAGGATCAGCATTTTGTGCAAAATAGTATCCTGATAAATAGACCGAAGCTTAATAGACTATATGAAAAAAGGCTGTTTATGAGTTATTTCAGCATTAAAAGTCTAAAACAAATGCCTGACCTAATTTTAGTTTGTGCATCAGAATAAAACAATACAATAAATTAAACAAATTAAGTTAGAAACAAGGAATGACATGATGATACAGGAAATATCTCTGTTTTAATAAAAACAAATATACTTACAAGGCCAGGATTTAAAAAGTCAACAAAGATAGGAAACTTAGAGCACACAATAAGTGGTTGTTTTTGAAATTAGCTAAATGGCTCACTGCCCTTGGTGGCATTTCATCAGGAGGTGGCAACACACACACAAAAAAGTTCTTATTTGTGTTGTCAATTGGTCAATTGGGAGTTTGCATCACTTGTATTGGTAGTGTAAGCACTGTAGATTCCAATTTAGTGCAATTTCACACTTTTCCTTAGATCATTTCTAGTTCAAAAAATAAAAATAAATTCCGACTAGCTAGACATGAACTAGATTGATCTATATTGCACAGACATTCAAAACACCGTTTGGGATTTATGAAACATTCTCTATTTATTTATACAAAAATTAACACTTAAAAAAATTAGGACCATAATGGTTAAAAAAAACAATAAAAACTACAATATGGATACTGGGCAAACATGGCCTATTTATTCTACACTGATTATTGATTATGTAAAACACTGTTTTTAGTCTGTTAAACCTTTTAATCCATTTGTAAAAATGGAAAAATTGGTGTCTGGCACATAAAAAGGGGTTTTCCAAGGTTTCCAAACATGTTAGAAGCAACACTGCACACAATTATTTTCACTCCTGGTAAAGGTATATAAAAACCCTTTAAATAAATTACTCATTTTCAGATTTTTTTCATTTTTAATATCCAACCTGTAATCTAAGTTTGGTAAGGAAAAAAGCCTATGTTAAGAAAAAAAATGCTTTTAATAAAATCACTATTGCCATACTTACAATGACTCCTAACATTTTCTATAAAACAAATGTGAATGGAGGATTTTTGCAGTTTATAGACAAGTTAGACCAGAGAGGAACACAAGTTTTTCTTGCCATTGCACACTGTTAGGATGATGGTAAAGTAGGGAAAGACATCTGAAAAGCTCACTCTTATGAAATTCTTACAATGAATTTGTGTCTCCATATTAGCAATTTTTTTTAATTTTTTTTTTTTTAGGTTTTTTGTGCAAATCTCTAGGGGTGTGTAAAATTGTTGAAGACCTGGTATGTGGAGGGATTAACATGTCCAAGTGCTTATAAACTTCAGATTTATAGAAATATTTCTGCAGTTGATAGTAATGATGACTATTTACCAAATAATTCCCAAGACTCATCTTTTTTAAATAGACTGTTAAACCACAGAAAGAGTGGAAAACTTTTATATTATAAGAGATTTTTCAGTATTTGAGCAAGAACTAGAACAATTCAGGAGTTTTGGTTGAAACGTTTGGTAGGACAATATGCTTCTTTTTATGCAAAAATTAAAGTAAAACTTAAAACAATTTTGCAAATGCACATATTTAGGAAATATATCATTGTGTAATGTAGTAGTTTTCAAGTTTGTGGGTTAGGAATCAACAAATGTCTTGAGGAGTCTTGAGATATTCATAAATCAAACCGGATAACAAAAACAATAATAATACAAGCATATTAGTGGTATAAGTGTTAGATAAAAACCCTACTTATACAAGAACAATCTAGAGGTTGTTGGTACTTTTTATCTTGTCATTTTACACCTGTATACATGTACAAGCCTCAGTAGCAATGTTAGTATTCTCAACCAATAGTCAGGGTCTCTTACACTGTTATTTTGTTGGTCAGAAGCTAAGCAGTTGAATAACTACTGGTGTAAAATATTATAAGACTGCAGTGAGAAATGTTTTGACTGAAAAGAGATTTTTCCATCAGGTTGATTTGTGTTTTTTTGTAGCACCCTTCACAGATCGGGGACCACAAAGTGCTTTACACTAAACGTATTTACATGAACAAGAAAGTTGTTTCTTTCCACTGCCACCACATGTTTGGTCAAACACTGCTGGAAGTTTCATCTGGTTGAAAGCAAGTTGTTTCTTTCCTCTGTCACCACATACTTGGTAGGAAACAGAGGTTGCTCCAAACTCAACAACTCACAGTAATCTGCTGTGCTTCCTTAGATAAGTATTCACCAATTAAAATAATAAGATCAACTGTATTTGATGCAGTTGGGTGATATGTTTGTTTGTTCAAGGCACCACAGTCACAGTGGCAGCATAAGCAAACAAGAAACTAAAAAAAGTTATCTGTCAGTTGTGCTCAGGTATTCTATTGCTTACCTGGAAGTTCAATCAAAAAGGAGTGGATGCTCCCTCTGTTGAGCACAGATTAAGTGCTGTAAGACAATATGACCAGGCCATGGCAGTTTAAAGCTGCTTTGGGATTTGGACTTGCTAATTTGGTGCTTCTGTGAAGATTTTTTTCCACAGTTTTTTAAGACTGTCTGAACAGAGCACCTTCCTCTAAATGTTGGCTATGTCACCTACCTGGCCTGTGGCAATCTTCAAATCACAAATCGTATGGCTTTCTTTCAACAATTAAGCAATCTTTAGCTCCTCCAGAGTCACCAAGGCCGTTTTGCTTCCTTTCTGAAAAATGCTCTCCATGCCCAGCCTGTGAGTTTAAGTGGGCAACCATGTCTTGCAGTTGGGCTGTACTCTTTCCATTTTCAGATGATGAATTGAACGGTGCTCTATAAGATGTCCTAAGGCTGGAGTATTGCTTTATGACATAATTCTGCATAATATTTCTTCACAACTTCATTCCTGAGCTGCTCAGTGTGTTCCTTAGTCTTTATGATGCTGTTTGTTTTTTTTACAAACCTCTGAAGCCTTGACAGAACTGCTGAATTTATACTGAAATTAAAGTAAACACAGGAAACTTTTACTAATTAGGTGACTTCTGAAGGCAACTGGTTGCGCTGGATGTTATTTAGGGGTATCAGTGTAAACAGGGCTAAATACAAACACACACCACACTTTTGATATTCTTATTTCTCGAATATCTTGAAAACCATGTATCAGTTTCCTTCCAGTTTACAACTATGTCACATATAATTCCAGTAAAAAAAAAAAAAAATACGCCTATGTTTGTGGTTGTAGTGTGATAAAATGTGATGAAGTTCAAAGGGTATTAACACTTTTGTAAGGCACTCCATATGGGTTTGGAAACTTTGCCACTATCTTTTCCAACGCTATTTATTATAGGAAAGTAAGACAAAGTACAACATTTATTGTTATACTGAGTCCCGACTCAGCATGCAGGACGCTCTCCCTGTTCATTCATTAATTTTCTGTAGCCCCATAAAAACAAGCCTCCTTCCTGACCATAACTGTCATCTCTGTAAATACCCCATCACGATTTAATCTTCATTTTAAACTTTGCTTCTGCTCAGGATTGGGTCATCTGCGGGAGACACTAAAGAGCGGCCCTTTGGCGTAATAAAACCAGGTTGTATTTGACGAGTCGTCAAAGGAGAGAGAGCAGATGGGCAGAGGATAGCTGGGTGGCATAAATCGTCCACTCCTTTTCATGTATGATGCGAGTGCCCTTGGTTACCTAGTAACTCTCTTCCTCCGTCTCCAGTTGGCGCTCCCGCACACGTCCGCTCGGGAAAGCGCGGCGCGATCCCGCGATGCTCGCGCTGAGCCTGAGAGGAGTCAAGGCGAAAGCGTCAAAACGCACCAGGACTTGGAGGGGAGCTTCCCGCTGGAGTAAAAACATAAAAATATGAACATTGCCGTAATGGCGTGGGAATCCGTCAATGCGAGAGCAGAGTGAGGACAATGAGAGCAGTGATCGCTTCGCAGGAAGGTTATTCCCTAAAAACATAAGCTTTGTGAAGAATACAAGGATATTGGAGTACACAGACTACAACTGCAAGTGAAGATCCCGAGACGGTCAAATATAGTCCCGGCTTTTTCTTTTCTTTTTTTTTTTTTTTTTTTTATTCTAAGAAAGACATGGGGAGATTTTCACCTCGGCAAAGCAGGTGAGTCATTTCAAAGATACTTGGGGCTGTCTGCGTGCTGAGCTGAGCGAGTCAGGAGGATGCAGGGAAATGGGCACTCGCATTTAAATATATGACTTTCTATTTTTTTCTCTGAAATAGAAGAGTTGTATATCGCAACGCGACGTCGAACTAGCCCTGCAGCCAGCTCACACACACAGTCTTGGCTTTTTAGACTTTTTCCATGTTAGAAACAAGAATTTGGATGCTGAAATGCATATTTTTGCTCAGATGCGCGTTTGTTGCTTCAGACGATTCATAGCTCGCTGTCAGCGTCGATGCGGTAAATTTAATGTTCTGTGGTATAAACGTGCAGGGCACTTGTTACTTAAGCATAAAGATATCTGGTGCGTGTGATGGAGCGACGACGCGCAGGCTTTCTGTCTTTGCTCTGGCTTTAAGAAAGATAAACTAGAATAGACTTGTGGAATTTGAAACAAATTGATAAAATTAGGACTTTGATTTTTGGATTTCAGCTTGAGCTTGTAGCAAGCGTTTCCTACAACACTAGTAAGGAGGTCCAGTCTGACCACAATTGTACGCATGGATGTCCCAATTTTATATATATATATATATATATATATATATATATATATATATATATATATATATATATATATATATATATATGTGTGTGTGTGTGTGTGTATGTAAGGATAGCTTCAAGCTTTCACATTTACTAACTTATATGGAGGATGCTAAATATTTATCCAAGTGTTTGAGTTATGTGTAATTTAGAGTCACTTAGCAGAGGGTTTTATAATAAATGCATGTGGTATTTTAGAACTTCTCTCTTCTGTTTACCCAACTAAAGTGATCATTTAACTTGTTCAATTCTCATCTTTTATATTCTTCTAAATGCTACACAAATTGCTCTGAAGAAGAATCTACTAATCAGTGTAGGCCTCATATATATGAGGGGTGTGTGTGTGCCTGAAAGTGTGATATTCCTGGAGACATGACACACGCTCAGAAATAAGTGGTCCGATTTTAGTTGGCAAAAAAGGAGTAATTAACTGTCTAAGAATTGAATTCCAAAGAGGGAAGAAGAGGAAGTGAAAAATGTCATACAAGAGTTGTCATGGTGATAAGTTGAATAAGCAAAGTATCCCTGAAGCCTGAGCATTTAGGAAATAATCCAGCCTTTTATTCTCCTTGCGTGGCACTCTCTTGATGAAAGAGGCTCTTAATTGGTGATAACACACTCACATATGGAATTCCTGGTTTCTCTTGCATATATTTAAAAAGCAATTGCTGGATTTTGCACGAGAACTTCTTTTTTGTTTGCAGGCAAATTTTGTTCATTTATATTGTATGCTGCTCCACCATATCATGTGAGGGATTATGCATGCTGATGCTGTAGCTGCTTGTTAATTCTTTCTCTCTCTCTCGCTCTCTCTCTCTCTCTTTTACCCCTCTGTATTTGTATTCCAGCCCTGCTGTTTCAAGGCCCCCTGCTGTTTTAATATCTACTTTTTACTTTTTGTGATTTTTATTTATTTATTTTTTGTTCTTGGATGTACTTGAGCTGTGGAACAATCACGGCTGCTTAATTTACAACAAAAAACTGAGCTTTCAGTCTGAGCTGTGGGAGAGTAATTACGGGGAGCGCAGCTCGCTGAATGTGTTCATTTGGTGTCGCCAGATTACACCAGAAAGGCTGGGGCCTTCAAGATGTGGTCAGTGCGTGATCACTGACAGGCATTAAGACACTCCCGGAGACACAGACATTCATCTCAAAGTTAGGCATAGAGTCTGTTGTTTACCTTTGTGAGTCTCAGGGCTGCTCAAGGAAAGCTCCATGAGACTCTTTGTCTGCTGCAAAGGTCAGCGAGGCTTCCTCCTGACCTAAAGAGAATACACCTGGGTACACCTTGGCTCGACTTAACATGGATGAGCCACTCATTGGTTTTTGCCCAAGAGGCCTCTTGTTCTCTGCCTTTACTCTCTTTTTCAGCATGCACACATTGTTGCTCTTAAATCCAGAAACAGGCAAAGGTGTGCAAGCTTGTGTCACCCTGTGTATATGCAGAGGAGCACTGATACACATATGAGAGCAACTGCACATATTATTTGTATTTTCTAATATTCTTCATTGTGCTAGATGTGTTGCCTTGAAGAAGCAGGAGCATGAGCTGGATAATTTCCCAAATGGTTTTCTCTGACCTTCTGAAAGTATGTCTAATCACACCCTATTCTTGTAGCTGCAGAGGTTGTCATAGCACTGTTTTCATGATTAGTTTCACAAAAGTAAGGCAGCGGTGAGTGAGCATGAGCTGGTTGTAGGGATCAAGGTAAACTGAAGTTTTTAAAAGTTCCTTTGTCCTTCATATTTGAACTGCCTTGCTGCTGAAATGTGCTGTACAAATAAATAAATAAATAAATAAATATCATTCCTACAGTTTAGAGTGCTTTAAATGAGATTCCAGAAAAAGTGCTTATCTGTACCTGACCATAGGGACTTCCCACAGAGAGCTGCATACAAACCAAATTATTGTAACTGCAGTCACCTCAAGTGCAGACAGAAACAATACTTCTCCCATTCTAAGGGGTGGCGACAAACACACATCTGTTAACAGCAGAAGAAGAAAAACAGCAATGATGCTTATTTTTAAGAAGAAAGTGTGGGGAGATTTGCTGTTTTGCATGTTTGGATAATTTATGTCTCAGGGTACATGACACAGACACAGACATTGTATTGATATCCTTGAGAGAAATCAGCTTATTTTTTCTCTTTAGTTCTTTTCTTTCTCTTCCCTTCTGAATAGACAATGTACAACTCTCCCCCTGTGAGGGTGCAGTGTGGCATAGTGTGGTTGAAAAGACTCAGAAATAAGTAATGAGTTGTTGGCAAGGTCTAACCTGAGACATGTTAAGGTCTTAATGCAATGTTCCCCCATCCCAAAATGTTGCTAAACACTCCTGGTCCCGTAGCTTAAAGAAAGCAAGTGTGTTTCTCTCATACTTACAGAAAAGACCAACATGACTGTTTAGAAATATTTCTGTTCATGAACATAACGATAGTCATGGTGTAGGACTAAAGGAGCCCAACCCACCACCCTTATAAAGGTAAGGGTGATGGGTGGCAGTTTAAAAATTACAGTTCACACTGTAGCACTCTATGATTTGCGTAATCGCAAATTAATATAATCTTTGTTCCTTTGCATATCATATCATAGCAGATCATATCATATATCATAGGGCTGTACGATAAACTGATATCTGTCATGATCAAGTAACTCACTCAGTCTTTGGTAAGCTAACAACTGATTGTGTAACATGCGCAGTAGCATTTTAATGTTGCCCCCAACATACTTGCGCATACTTAACTCCTCAGAGGTCCACGCTTACTCAATGTGGACTAAAAGTGGACGTCCGCGGGACACATCTGCACACAGGTAAATTTTTACGACTGCAGACACATTCTTGGTGAGGCACCGACTTGCACAGGAAGCTGCTTGGCACGAAACAGGGTTCATATTAAACTGTTTTGTATGCAACACAATTTGATAATGTTGAGAATCTGTGCAACCAGTCACGAGGACAAGTAGCGTGACTGCCACTCTCTGTACTGTCTTTTAGCACTGACAGTTGTGCGGTGGCTACCCTGATGGAGAAGAAACAGGGTTAGGCAGTCAACAAAATCAAACTTCCTAGTATCTATTTGGATTGTGGGAAATGAAGGAATTTGTCAATAGAAATATAGGCAATCGGTAATTTGACTATGAAATCTAAACCTTTCGCGGACAGTGTGTGCGGAGTCTGTGTGGTCCACAGACTACACACAGTACACCTGAGTATGTGAGAGAAGTTTCGTGTTTTGCTACCGTGCTCCCTAACTGCTTAAAAGTAAAAAAGATTGAGGTGGAGTGAAAGGAGAAAATGAGTGCAATAGTTCGAGAGGAAATTGTGGATAAACGAGGGAAGATCACGTCACTAGTTTGGCAGTATTTTGGATATTATCAACAAAAAACCTAATCAATATATATCGATATTGACTGATATAAAATGCTTATATCATCATGTTTTTCAGCTATATTGCCCTAATATAGCATATATCATATCATATAAACTACAAAATGACCCATGCATCACTATAAAAAGTCATCTAGGATTTTTGCTCATACAGACAATTTTTAAACATCAAATTGGATTCTATTAAATAGGTGTGAGACCAGAGCTTCATTAAAAAAGAAGAATACTGCCTTTCACATATTTAGCAATTAAAATTGAGGTGATTCAGGGGTCTCTTGAATATCTTTTAATATTGCTACACCATAACTGAAGTAGAGGGAGCTCTGACAACAGAAAACACAAAGCAGAAACATCTTGATGCACATTAATGCTACAGAGAGCTGGAATTACCTCAGCCATATCTAAGGTGAATCATGATGACATGGTTACTTGGATTTCCGGTTATAGTGAAAATCAAGATTGTTTGGGCCAATGTGGGGATCTCAGGCATTTAACCAGATTACTCTCCCTTTTCTGGAAATAGCACTTTTTTCCCCCAAGCCTCCCCTTTTCAGATTTAACTGGTTTTATCTCTCTTGTTGACCTAAGGCTCTCTTTGCCATCATTTTGGTTTCTCACTGAACAGCCACAACCTGGCTGCATTTGGCTTTTGGAGAGGGATACATTTGTTTGCACCACTGGTAAAGATGTGTAAAAATCCTGAGAATAAGTTTATCCTTTATTGAAGAAGCATAATCCTACTAGTGGAGAAATATTCCATTTTAACAAAAGTTAAGAAACTATTTTTTTTTTAAAACAAAAAACAAAATCATCAGTGGTACACTTGTCAGTTAACCATTTTGTGAATATTTTGCACAACTCCGTTTTGCCACTAGGGTCTTGTCTTCTATGACCATTACACTTTGCACAATCTGTCTTGGTCATTTCGAGTCATGGGCTCTTCTATCTTCCTCTTTTCTCTTCAGCTTATCTCACAGTTTTTCTATATGATTGAGGTCTTGGGACTGAGATGGCCAGGAACTAAGATTTATTTTGTGTCTGGTGATCCATATTTTGATTTAGCCATATGTTTTGGAGCATTGTAGTTCTCTGACAGAAGCCAACAGATTTCAAATTAAAATATTCTGGTATTTGAAAGAGTATGTTATTACCCTGTCTTTTAGCAAGTTTTATATGGTCTTAGGAAGCAAAACAGACCCACAGCATCACATGTCCTCTACAAACATGTAACAGTGGGTATGAACTGCTTTTCCAGATGTTCATCCTTTGTTTTACCCTATACACCTACCTGGAGTGTTTGTTGTCAAAAAGCTCAAAATCAGTTCTCACAGTTCCAGTTAAAGTCCTATAGTTTAACAAATTTCATACATTTATATTTTGTTATAGAAGGAAGGAAAGAAAAGACATTCAGGTATTCGAGGAACTTGCCTGGACTTACAGAGTTGCTTTGCAGGGGTTCATGGGGGAAGAGGGTGATACTGCAGATACATATGAGCAATGGCATTTGACCTTCAACTTATCTCTGACCAGACATAAAAAACACTGATACCGCAGGAACAGAATGACGGAAAATTTTAGTGGTTTTGAAACCGTGAGTTTTTCATACTGCTGTAT
Source organism: Anableps anableps (assembly GCA_014839685.1). Lineage (NCBI taxonomy): Eukaryota > Metazoa > Chordata > Actinopteri > Cyprinodontiformes > Anablepidae > Anableps > Anableps anableps. The sequence continues at coordinate 15,076,747 of CM026074.1, forward strand.
ACCATCAAACTGGTAACCAGTACGTGCCTAGTCTGGACTCTCGGCTATTGAGAAATGATTGCTTCCTGTAGCCATGGACTTTGTTGAAGTTTTCAATTTTACCAATAGCTAACGTTTGCCTGTGACGTATGTAATGCGCCAGTTCGATGCTATGAAGCTTAGTGGAAATTGCCTGAGCTGTAAACAACCATCTTCAACTGTGAAGAGAGAACCGCCAAGCTGAACGAGATGGCTGTTGATATTATTTCAGTATTTGGATTCGTGACCGATAGGACTGAACGGCTTTGTTCACTTCCTCTGCTGCCACTGCTAAAACTATAGGCAGATTATGATTCTAAAACAGTGCAGAACATTGATGTCATTGTTCACAGCTTCTCCTTCTGTTCACTGATTGGTCCGGTTGAAATTCTACTGGAGGAATCCAAGTCAGTGGGAGAAAGCCTAGAAAGCTGTGAAGCGAGATTAGAATCAAGTGGAATTGCATAGGAAGGCAATGGTGAGGCTAATTTTAACCCCAAGGGAACAAAGGCTACGTTCACACTGCAGCTTGAAGTGACCCAAATCTGAGATATATATATATATATATATATATATATATATATATATATATATATATATATATATATATATATATATATATTTTTTTTTTTTTTTACCCTTCTGCAATCTGTATCTGAAAGCCGAACAACACAGATCCGATTTTTCCAAATGCGACCCAGGCCACTAGGATATGTGGTCCTAAATCTGATCTTTTCAAAATGTGACCTATGTCTGTAGCCAGGTCGCATTCATCCGACCACGTACGTCATTGATTCTTGGTAAGTGTCACTATTCTGCGTCCTGGTACGCAGAAACGGGAAGAAAAATAACAACCATGGCAGCAATAATGGCGAGAGCAGTCAGTGGAAAGATTTGTTAATGTGCTGGCTCAGGTTGGACAACAACTTTAAAATCACAAGATATGCTCCACCATTACCGTCCATGTTTACTTCCACAAACACTGAGCACACTCACTACGTGTGACATTATTGCGTCCTCTACTGCGCATGTGGGACACTTTAAGGTTGTTTGGAAATGTGAACGACCCCCCCCCCACACACACACAAATATTGGATTTCACAAAAAAATCGGAATTGAGCATCAAGACTTGCAGTGTGAATGTAGCCTAAAAGTCATGGATTACTAATTGGTCATCCATAGCCCCTCTGATCAGCTTTAAAACAAGTAAAATGATAAATTTAAAATGCTTCAGGTTCATTTATTTTTAAACAGATTCTTCAGGCAACCAATTTTTTTAGCACTCATGATTTTGTTTAAAATTATTTCTTAACATTTGATTTGTACCCTCTCATAAATGTACTCAAATTAAAGGTCTGCGCTTTCTACATTTTCAAGTGTGAGATTAAGACTTTTCACACATCTTTACCAGGACAATAAATTTGTGTGCATCTGTATCATGAATTTTTAAAATATCTTAGTCGTCTCGTTTTATTATGATTAAAAGGCAAAGTTGGAAGTGAAAATTAAATTAAATGTAATGCTCACTCAAGCCGAGCGCTTCACTTGTCCCTCACAAAATGTGGCTGTGCCATGACTAATGCAGAAGGATCAACTTGTCTCTTCATATTTGCTTGCAAGGATGTGCCTCTGTCATCATCAAATCACACCTATTGTGACTCAAGTCTCTTGAAAAACACAGAGGGACACCTCTCTGGTGTCATTATTAATAATGTATCAGACATAATTGTTTAAACTGTTGAAAAGATGGAAGGATCTTTGTGTGACTAACAAAGTGGTTTTGGCCTGAGGCACAAAGAAATGCCTCAAGCCTGCTGCACATAACATATTTAACAGCGATATTACATTGTTCATGGCCCAAAAACATCTCCCCTGACTAACAGGTTTGTCTGCCAAAGACCAATCTCTGCTTAGTAAACAAGATTCTTTTGGACATCGCCTTTCTAACTACAAAGCAGATGTCACACAGTATGTCTCTGCTCAGTGTCTGCCAGAAGTTATCCACTTATTAATTATTTATTAATTAGGCTATTTACACTCAATAACACACAGCCGGAGCACACTGGGTTCAAATCAGAGATTTAGCCAGACACGCAGCCGCAGTGAGGGGCTATTTTTGATAGCTCTGCTTTAGAAAATGGACTTAAAAATGAATCATACAGAGAGAAACATCAACAGCATTGGAAGGGAAGCAGTTCACAAAACTACAGTCTCTCTGAGGCAAAGCTGTACTTTAGGCTTACATATGCTTAGTTTGTGATAAAGCCAAGCTCATTCATTCATGTCATCCTCAGAACAAAGAAAAGACCATTTCCTCTGGTGCAAGAATCAATCCACTGAGGCAGTGTGTGCACATTTGTTTATGTTTGCCCAGCTTCACTTAAAGAAATGGTTGCACTTTGGTGTTAACTGTGACTGTGTGGTTATGAGTGACTTAAGGCCACCAGGACTAGGGCGTTAAACACTACTGGTTTGTTTTGGATTTATTCGAAGGGTCTTTCAGCATCAGTGATGCAATTATGAGGTACTGAATTTTGTGAAAACAAAGTCCACATGGGGTGGCAGGTCATTTTCATACACCTTTTCGTTTTACTGGTGTTTCATGTTTAGTTTGGTTTAAACCTATTTAGGGATGGTTGCTCAAGAGGTAGAAGTTTGTCCTGTAAGTGGTGTTGCTAGTTCAAACCCCTGCTCCGTCTGTCATAATCGTTGTATCCTTGGGCAAGACACTTCACCATCCTTTCCTGCTGGTGGTCAGAGGGCCTGGTGGCTGTGGTGATTGTATGGCAGTATCACTTCTGTCAGTCTGCCCTAGGGCAGCTGTGGCTACAATGTAGCTCATCACCATCGGAATGTGAATGTGTGCTTGAATGGGTGAATGACTGACTGTACAATGACAAACTGCAATGTGACCCAAGAGAAATTACATTAAGGTTAAAAGATATAAGGTCAGCATTTATGGTTCAGCCTACCGTTAGGCCTGTGTGACATAAATGACCTCATCTCTTAAATTCTTCAAAGATCTACTGTGCCCCATCTGTATATTGCAGCAATGTGTGGTTGACAACAAAACATTTATTCAAGAGGACGGCATCAAAAAGACGACAGAACCCCCCCCCATTTTGGTCAGTACTGAAATCGTAATTATTTGTCAGAATTACTCATTGAGTTTGGGAACAAAAGTGTATGTGTTGCAATTAAAATGGTTTTTTTTTCTACATTCCAGTTATATTTTCTCAAATCCATGTCATACATCATAGCTATGCTTTTCTATACAAACATTATCAAATCATATGGTTCATTTATGAAATTTTAACAATTCAATGACAAAATATCCAATTTTTATTAACCAACAAGTTCATTTTTGATGGACACCCTCTTCTTCAACATAGAACAAACAAGGTTTCAGAAAACTGCTTTAATGTTCTAATTAAATCCGTTCATTTCTAGAATAATATCTGACTCATCTACAAATCTTCAGTAAATTCATATTGCATCTGCTAAAGATCTTTGCAGTAAGGGAGTCTAAAATTTCTCTCACTCTTTCTTTCATTTTAGCGCTTCTCTTTGACCGCCATATTAAAGGGCTAATATTTCCTTCAGACTGCTCTCTCTCTCTCTATCTCTCTGTGTGTGTGTGTGTGTGTGTGTGTGTGTGTGTGTGTGTGTGTGTGTGTGTGTGGGGCAATCTGAGGGAGATCCAAGTCTTGGCTCAGTGCGTCATATAACACAGGCAGACTGCAAGCTGCAGCGATCAATACAGTCTTTGTTTGTCACTTCTTTTATTGTGTATGTCACTGTAAGGAATGGAAAATTCTTAGTTTGTTAGGGAATAACTATGTCGATCACATCAACATGTGATCAGTTGGAGCTGAAAAAGAAGTTCTAATACAGTTTCATCTATTGTCTTATGAGACCTATGTTTCGCAAGACCAGCAAAATCATTTTTTGTGTTCTGATGCATTTCGTTTTGAAAATTAACACCCATATTTTTTCTGTATTACAGGCTAAATAAACCAAAAATATTGCTGTTTGTTTTTTACTGTGTAACTTTACAAACGGCACTCCATATGAATCAATGGTGAGAAATCAAATTTTATCCTCTTTTTTTTCTTTGAAACTACAGTTGCCAGTGAGCACATTATTATCAGCTATTATGCCAGAGTGTACACTGTTGACCCCTAAATCAAACGCTGTGATGCAGCTGACCTAAAAGCAATTTTAACACAAGCTTATAAACACACTCAAGATCCCACGACTTTCCTTACATAAATGAGCCTTTAAAGCATCCACAAATGGGACTTGCCAGCTCATTTAACCCTTAAAATGTCTGTCAACTAATATTAGAGGCAAATCTGTTATTGAACAACTTAAACAGTCCATCTTTTTTAATGAAACTGAGCTAGGGGAAGCCCTGCGTGTTTGTTTTCAAAAATTGCTTGTTATTCTGGATGATTCAAATTGCTTTTTTTGTTTCACTTAATCCACTCTGAAAATGTAGAAGCAGGTGACAGGGAGTCAACATCTTTTAAATCCTTGGCTGAGCATTACTGGCCAGGTGAGGCTGATGTGGCACAGTTTGCCTTCCTCTTGTCATATACCCTCCGGCTTCTTATCCCTCTACGCGATCGCAAAGCCTCTCTCTCCTCATTTTCTTAACATGGAGTGATTATTGTGTGGGTCTGGCAGGACACAGAGACAAGGGGCCATCTAATTCATGGGGTAAATTAGTGCAGATAAGGCCTGAGTCAGTACCTTCAGCCTACCATAGATCCCCTGGGGCAGACTCTTAAGGAGCTTAGTAAAAGCCTGTCGTATGAAGACATGACATGGAGCTGGCTAAATGGGCTACATTGGAGTGTTTTCCATCAGCCTAATATTTATATATGGGTCACTGTCGTTCAAGCTTTAATCCCATTCCATTTATTCAGTCTTGATTTTTAAGTCAGAGTTTTGGGAAAATACAGTGAGTAAGAAAGGTGGAAGAGGGTCTATTTGTAAGCCTCTAATGTAGCCATGCACTAAGCTGACACAACCCTGAGGGCCCACTTATGAGGCTATGTTCTGCAAAACTATGAATCTGTGCCACCAAATCAATACTGAGTCCTGGTTTATCCATAGTAAAAGAACAAGGAAGCACTCCTCCAGAGTCACTAGGTCACTGGGGAAACAATTAAAGGCTTCTCCACGCTGCTGAAGCTTTCTTCCTTTTCTCTTTCCTCCTTTTTTCAATCTCACACATTTGCCTTAATTTTTCTCTTGGGTCCGGCTGCATGTCTGTTCTGCCGTTGAGAAATTACAGACACTGGCCGTTAAGTCTTTTCCAGCCAGAACGACAAAAGGCCCTGTCAGGTCCTCGTGATGGATGTGGGGCCATGCAAAGTGGAAGGCAAAATGACGGATAGGACACCAGATTTGCAGGCGTGTGTTCGCCGCATAATGCTGACAGATTACAGATTTAAATATTTTAGATTTTGCAGAGCACATGCTGCTGGTGAGGAAGAGAGTGGAAATGACGGCCGTAATGCCACAGATTAATAGAGATCCTTCCTCTGTCTCCAACGCACACATGTATTGGCACATACAAGAACTTTTTTCCACTGCAACTGGTTGACCATCAGACAACCCTTCTCAACAGCTGTCCTCATTTCGCATTGTTTAACTTTTTTTTCTAGTGTCTTCTTTTTTACGTACTTAAACAGCACAAATAAGTTACCTTGGTGGTTGTTTTTTTTTTTTTTTTTTTTTTTTTAACTTTTTAAATTAAATCTGTTAACTTTTTTCCCAAGGTAACTTGTTAATAATCCAAAGAAAATTTCACTTTTATGTCTTTTAAAATCTGCTTTAAGCAGGCTAGTATCATACTAATACAGCTGGAAAACAGGACCTCTCTACCAACATCAATGTCATTGTCATCATAGGATGCAGTACAAATGCAGGTAAACAGCATGGTAGGTGCGGTGGGCTTGTTTTAGCAATAAGAGGATGAAATATTGGTAAATGGTGGCGGGCACTCAGTGGGTTGGATCACAAGTTTCGCACAGTTCCATTGTTACATAATCAGCACTTTTCACATGCTTTCTGTTTGATTTAAAATATCAAGTCTTTTCAAGTCAAAGGGTTCAAGTTCAAGTAAAGTCATACGTCATTAGTGTGAAAGTCTAAGTCAGGTCTGTGGTCTCTTATGAAATCATTAAGTCAGGTCTAAAGTCAATAGATTCATGACTTGAGACTGACTTGATTCTAAGTCACATAATTCAAATCTGGGGTATTGCCACGCATTGGTCACTACAACTGAGTACCATGGAGACTGAATGTAGGCAGGGAAAGGGATACTGATAGCTAAGGAGTTGCACTTAATTCTTAATTTTTCTTTAACGCCTCCTGCTGCTTGGTCATTAGGAGATATGATAAGTGTTTGAGTTTAGCTCTATAGCCTGACCCGAACCCAACCCGAAATTCAGGCTGGATCAGGCCAAAATTATATGCTTGATGGTCGATTCGGGCTTGGGCTTCCGTGGCATGTTTTTAATAAGCCAGCAATACATACAGCACAGAAAATACTAAGAATGCACAATATAAAGTTGAGTTACTTATTATAATCTAAATAGAGGAGCAGTTAATTTATCCTGTTGAGTAAAGAAAGAAAGTGAGGTGCAGAAGGTAAGTAGACTGTAACAAGCGCAGTGCACAGCACAACTAATGCGCATGTGTTCCACCCTGCTCTGCTCCTATTAATCACACATCCTAGAAGATTTGCACTTGACTCACCCTGCGGTTACAACAAGCGACAGAAAGGAGCTGGAAGATGTTAATCAAAAGCTAAAAATGGGAGAAGTTACATGACTAAGCCTGCAGAGTGCAAAGTCAGAGGTCTGGAAATTAAACTGATAGCAGTTTAAAATAATATGTTGGGTTTATTTCAGGCTTGGGCCTCTAATTAGAGTTAATTAGTCAGGTTGGATCGGGCTTGGACACAATGCCTATGGGCTCTGGCCGGGTCGGGTTGGATTTTTTTAAGCCCAATCTAAAGTCTAATAGGTGCTACTCCACTCCCAAGTATTTCTTGATCTCCTAATATCTAAAGAAAGATATTGATGAAATTGTATCTTCCTTTATGACAACTGAAGTACATGTTAAAGCAAACTTTTTTTTTTCATCACTTTATTTTAGTCAATTCAAGTACACTGATGATAGTTTTTTACTACATCTGTTTAAAACCTGGAGTTTATGACAGGAATAGATTTTGTAAAGCGGAAATAATAAAATCCCTAACTTAAGGTTTAATGTTAATATTTTAATTTATAAAACCCAGATCTAATGTTTGTGACATAGTAGAACATAAGTCCCACCTCAGGTCATTATATTCCCTAAATTTCTAACTACATCTGGAGGAATGTCCTTGATGTCTGAAGATGTTCTTCTGTCTGTCTTTCCACCCTCACTCCAAACCGAGCTTACAGAAGACTCTGAATTGCTTTTTGGTGCAATATGAATGTGATTCAATGTCTCTGCAGCCATTGTGTCTTCTTCCTTTTATAAGGTTACTATTATGGCTTCAGCTCAGAGACTCAAATGATGTCTTGTGACCATCAGTTGTTGGTTTCCCTGCCCGGCAGGAGAAAATGTGAGCATATGAGCAGTGGCAGAGAATGATGAATACTGAACAGCTGAAGTGCTCCAGAGCAAGGCACCCTTTTCCTACTCACCCCACAGCTATAGTTATTCCACCCTGTAGAGCATCAGATAAAGCTTTATGTTCTCTGCCTGCGTGCACTCTTTGTTTTGCTCTCTGTGTGTGTTTGCAAGCTTGTAGAGGGGGAAGATGAAGGGTAGAAATTCCAGTTTGTGTAAAATTATGCTTGTAATTTTTTTTCTTTTTAAAACAAAAAACTGTGTAGAGTTAATGAGTAACAAATGTAAATGAAATCATACTTAAAAGAGCACAGTTTGAATGTCTTCAGATTTTCCTTTACAACACTGTAAACCCTTCCTTCCTAATAGGGCTACCTTCGATTTATTTTGGAGCTTAAATGTAGACCTTCTCCTGACTGTTGGTTATTTATATCTCTTGCCATCTTGGCAAAGCCTTCTGATAGACTTTGAGAAGTGAAAAATTACTTTATCAAGCTCAGGGCCCATCTGTGCCCATATTCTTCCCAAAAGGAGCCATCTCCCACTAATATAGCTTTATTCTAGTGATACCATCATCATGCTATCTTTTTTTCTAAGAACAGGCTCCAGGAAATTGACTTGATATTTATCTGACAACACCACCAAGAAAGGAAATTAGGTGAGGGGTTTGTTTTTTTTTAGATGTACCAGTTCAGTTTTAAAGACAGGATGCACCCTTTTTGCATGAATCCTAATTGATTATTTAAATCTTTTTTGAAATCTGCAGAGAAGATAAAATGTGAAATTGTGAAAAAAGGAAAGATGACACATTTGTGTTCTCTTCATTGTGCTGCAGCTCATTACAATGACAGATCAAGACTCACCTGAAAATCTGGGTCATTACAGAAATAGACTTTTGACTTACTCTCCTAAGATGGCAGCTCTTGATGATTTGGTCGCTCTAGGTCATTATGACAGGATTTTTTGAGTGAAAAAAGTAAGGTTGAAGGGAGGAGCTTTGGGTTAGGCTTTCATTTTTTTTTTATCATTATTTAATTTAACTATTGATGCAGGGGAACATAGAAGCCTAAAGAAGTCCTGTAGGCATTTTCTGATCCTTTAAGCAGATGAGATTTGTTGGGTTTTGCTAAAATGCCACAAATTATATGCCCCAAAAGCTTTTAATCACATATTATCTGCAGAAAGCTGTGACTGTTTTGGGCACTTTTCCAACCCACTAAGTTTTTGTGGGCTGAAAGATAGAAGTGGTAAACTTAAAAATAGGTTTGTAAGTTTCTTTTTGGTGTGTCAAAATTTGAGTGCACATCATTTTGCCAACCACAAACTTCAATGTATTTCACTAGTACTTTATTTGGCAGACAAACACAAAGTAGTGCCTAAATGGAGACCTACTAAGACATTGCTGTCCACCAGAACTGTTAGGGTGGGCAAAGAAAGCATTACTTAGGGAAGCAGCTGAGAGGCCCACGGTAAGTAGGGAGATGTACAGCTAAAGTAGAACTATTTGTTGTCAGGAAAACTAATAGTCATATCATGCCCTACAAATCCGGAATTTAAAGAAAAGAAGCACAAAGCCATTGTTGAAAGAAAGTCAAATTTCCTGTTTGCCACAAGACATGTAGGGGCTCTAACAAACATGAGAAAGAAGTTCCTCTGGTCAGATAAGATTAAACTTAAACCTTGGGGCCTACATGGACATCTTATCACCACATTAAAGCATGGGTTTGGTAGCATCATGGTGGTCAGAATTAATGTAAGAATGGATAGAACTGATACAGGGAAATACTGGAAGAATACTTACTAGAGACTGCAGAGGACCTGAGATTGGGGCAGGTAATCAACTTTTATCAAGACAAGAACCCTAAACGTACAGCAGGAGCTAAAGTGTAAAGGTTTAGATCAAAGCATAATGTGTTCAAATGGCATAGTCCAAGTCCAGACCAAAACTGAAACAAGAATCTGACACAAAATTTGAAATTGAATGTTTCCATACCTTTTCTACAATATCTAATCTGACTATCTTAAACTATTTTCCATAGGTTTCAATCTAAATGTGTGAAACTGATATACTGCAAAAGACTTGCAGTTGTAACCAGGGTTGAAACAATTAATGGGATTTTTTGTGATCGTCAACTAATTTTAGTAACCAATTAATCATTAACTGGAGTGGATGTCTTCAAAAAAGGCCATTTGCTGAAAACAGCATACTCAGAGAAGTAATTAGGTCAAAACTGTACAAGTGATATATTAACTTTGCCCTTGTAAAAAAAAAACAAAAAAAAAAACATTTGCTTGTAAATGTGTTCTACCAAGAACTTAAGTGGCATTGCTTTAGCTTCACCCAGTTTAAATTCTGTAAAAAAAAAAAAAAAAAAAAAAAAAAAAGTGTATGTATATATATATATATATATATATATATATATATATATATATATATATATATATATATATATATATATATATATATATATATATATATATATATAATCTCCTATTAAGCACCTTTTGCCACCCAGTTATTAAGATATAAAATAAAATAGTCACCAGATTAACCCTACACTGTATTGATGTTAAGTCAAGCAGAAAGGGTTCAGCTTTTCACTTTAGTGTTTTTAGCTGCAGATGCATCCTTTGCTACAAATGACCAAGCGTGCGCTAAAGTAATGCTATGTTATTGCATTTTAAGCCATAATGTTTATTTTCTTATTTTTAAAAAAAGTAATTAAATTATTTGTTTATTTGCATCTTTTAATTTATTTCTAATATTGTATAAGAAAGGCTTAAGTGGTTAAATGAAAAATCTGCAGAATGTGCCAATTTTTTTTATCTGATTAATTGATTAATAATCAGATAGAATTAACGATTACTAAAATAATCGTTATGTGCGACGCTAGTTGTGACTGTAACAAGTGGTTCAACAAGCTGTTGACTTATGGGAATGAATATCAGTGCGTACCTTTTTTTTTCCAGATTTTTATTAACAAATAAAAAAAAAAATTAAAACCATATATAATTTTCTTTCCACTTTTTAACTATACGCTACTCTGTGTTGCTTTAGTCAGTAATATCCTAGCAAATATGCATTTCAGTTTGTAGGTGTAAGATGACAAAATGTAGAACTGCTTAGGGGGTATGAATACTTATTTAAGGCACTGTATGTCGACAGTGTTGACAGAAAACTAGATTTCAGCGTAGACTCCAGAGTTGTAGGTTTTGTTGTGGTTCTGTCTCCCCAGGCCACTTCTGTGAATCTCAACACTATTTAAGTACAGGTGTTGAATGACATAATAGTGGTGGGCAGTTCCGTTCCTGGAGCGGGGTAGCGAGTTGATACTGTTGGATAGAAATGGTTCACTGAGAGCAGCCGAAGTGGAGAGGGGATCATCAAGGATAAGAGGAAAGACAGAAGGAAGAAGTAAGATTGAAAAGAAACAAGAGGAAAATGGCCAGGGTGGAGAATGGTAAGCACGGATAAGTCTTTTGACAAGTGAGTTCTGAGCTAAAGAAAGCCAGTCACACAAAAAAAAAATCTCCCAAGGTTGTTTTATTCATGCTGTGGACAGCCACAGCTTTACTATATATTTTTAAAGCCAATACACAAAAAGCAAGTAGAATACAAAAGCTTCCAAACTTTGTCTACACCCCCATTTCCCTGTTATGTGATGTTGCATTGAAGCAGATCTCTGTGTCATGCTGAAGATTATTAAATGATTCAACATTTTCTGACAACCCAGAATTTGCTGGCATTCTCGTCTTGTATTCTCTTTAATCACATCCTCTTTGAATCCAAACCTGTTTCACTCAATTTTGCCGTGCATCTAAAAAATCCCACAGAAAGCCTTGATTCCAAAGGAAACAGTGACAATCAGCATTTATTGTTGAAGCTTTTTGGTTTCCTGGCACCTAATAATATGTTCAGTAATGGGATGTTGAATGGAGTTATTTACTGCTGCTGTTCAAGAATAACAATCCACCGGGATATTGAATTTAGCTCTTTGAGGCCCCTCTCAAAGACGAGCTATCTCCTAAGTCTGGAATGAATTATTTAAATGAGGTTGACGTTTTTGTGTGTTTTACAGGCCACAAGGCATCAGGGCATAATATATTTCAGGAGCTGCTTCATTTGATTGGATGCTGACGGAAAAAAAAACATCTTCTTGAAAGTCACAAGCCAGCTTATCCACAGACACACACTCACTTAACACAACAGACCAGGAAACCCCTCAGGGTTGATTCTAATGATATCCGTGTTTTTATGCAGCAGATGAGTGTGTAAAAAAAAAAAAAAAAAAAAAAAAAAAAAAACCCGTAGAACTGACCTAATAATCCAAATCTTTGCCTTTGTTTCCCACCATGCTTTTTTTGAAAGAAGCACAAATGAGGGAACCTTATCACAAAAGACGCTGGGAATATGACATATTTCCTTGGGCGCAATTGTGTTTTTTGCCCCTCTGTGGCCCACATTTCCTGAATTTTGATGCTTTTAGATACACAAATGACAAATAGTTACATCATGGAAAGGTCTTTTTACTTAAGTCATTTACAAATCTTCAGGGAAAAAAAAACTTCAGTACAGATATTTTTGCACAAAGTGAATGAACTTGACAATTTAGCTTTCGTAAGTTTACCATTTTCATCTGAAACTCAAAAACAAAGTGCTGCCAAAGATTAAAAAATGTCCTAAACAGTGGCGCATGGATATAGTGGTGAAAGGACAATGTTTTATGTAATCTCAGGATGCCAAATCTCAGACCTGACTAAAAACAGCTGTTGCAAAGAGAGACCCAAAGACGGTAGCAAATTATTAAAATCCCTTGTAGACACTGAAAGTTAAGACAAACAGAGTGCTATAAAACAAAGCCCTAACTCATATATCTAAACATCCCACACAACCCCTGGCACAGACATACAGCCCTTGGCGTTCTTGGTTCTCCAAATCTTCTCGCAGCCAGATATTGATTAAAAAAAAAAAAAAAAAAAAAAAAAAAAAAAGGCTAAAAATCCCACCTAGGAATTCTTTGCTTCCTAAATCATAAGCTGTCTCAGCAAAAGAAGCAATATAAAACCTGATAATCACATTCTAGATTTAATTTATTTTTTTGCCCTTGCTCTCATTGATATTTAGATATCAACTTGTCCTGCCAGTGCCTTGTGCTGCGTGGCAATAGGAGTTTATCAAGCCTTCTTGACAAAGCCGAGTCTTTGATGAGCATTTGTACCCTCTGGAGACAGAACACAGTCGCTATTCCATTAAGAGCGAAATGCCTGCTTGAAAACAAATAAAAACAGGGCCTCTCTCATCATTAGATCTTAAGCGCTTAATCCTGCACGGAGGCGGGTCCACTCTTCCATAGTAAATCTTCTCATTGTATCTAGTACATATGGATTTTCTTCCCAGAGTGTTGCTGCATGCCAAGTCGTGGATGCTGACCCCTCGAGGCAGAGGGCAATCTTCACCATCAGGAAGCTCTTTTGGGTCAATCCGAGGGGAGCAGAAAAAAAGTGACTTATGGACTTACGGATTAAGTGGTGAAAGAGGTCCAGAATTGAGATGGAAAAGAGCGTTAGTTGTGAAAACAAATGCCTTTGTTCCAAAAAATCTTGCAGAAATGCTGGTTTTTGTGATGTCATTCATTTGAGCTTTGAATCAAAGATGGATTTTATTCCTGCTGAGTGAAAATTCAGTCTTGATTTATATCTCCTCTCTTTTCTTCACCTACTCATAAGACGCCCACACACATAGGCACAAAGAAATCCTTACCTACACGCAGTATTTATTCAAGTCAGAGTTGCTGCTCACCATAGGGGTAAATATTGATAATAGCTGACAAACATGGCATAAAGGGTTTTGCTTTTAGCATTTATAAAAATTGCAGGAAGGCTTTGTAATCACATGGCATTTTACAGCAGGCATGCAGGCAATTTTATTGTTGTCTTTGCTCCTTGTGGAAGCTTCAAGGCTCCTCAGTGAGAAAACAACAATAGCCTCGTTGTTCTGTCTCTTCTACATCCCTCCCCCAGCAGAAAGAACATAAAACTCTTCCTACTGTGCACTCCAGCTCGTCTCACTTGTATCTGTGCTGCTCTGGCGCAGAAGGAATATTTTCTAAAGTGTTACAGTTTAGGGCATGGGATGGATGTCAGCAGTGAAATGAATAAATAATGTGCCCTCAGGTCTCATTTGAAGAAGCAGAATCTGATCTGAAATGACGTTTCAGTCTGGATAAACCTATAGCATCCAGATGTAAGAGAAGAAGTCTTTTCCCCCCTTCAGTATGCTTAGAAGATCAGAATTTTGATGGCTGGTTCCTGATCTATTTTATTTTTATTTAATTATTTTGTTGTTTTTAAAGCTTTGACTTGGCATGGATTGGCTACTGGTATCAGAGTAAACTGAGGTTTTGAAAATGTATGGTCCCTCATTCATTATTAGCATTATTAGCACTGTACTAAAACTACAGTCATTTTCTCAAAGAAAATATATCCTTCCCTTAGAAGTTGAAAGGTCCAAAGGATGAAACGGAGGAACTTTATTATGTGACATAATAGCCTTTCTGTTTTCTGCTTTGAAGCTTGAGCTCTCTCACTCTCCTGCATCCAGAGTGAATCACAGATGTGTCAAAATGAAAAGTTTCCTTTAAAATTGCTTCACACATTTCTATTTTTTAACACCTTGCTGCTACTGAAAATAGCTCATTTCTTCACTCAGTGACAGCACCAACACAGAAGTTGGTACTGTTAAAAAGGCTACATACAGTGCACGCATTGATCAGAGTTTCTAAGTGAACAGTCATGGGTAAGGGCCAAAGCAAACTAATGCTCAGCAGATTTGGGTCAATAAGTGATTTATTGGTGAATCTCTGAGGAGTTATTGTTGGTCTAACAATAATATTAGGAGGGGACGTGGGGAAGAGGGACATGGGAAAAATGATTTGGAAATGCTGCAAATGTTTGGAAGTGCAGATGTGCAGTCTAAACTATGACTGCCTATCTTCAGTCTTTCCTCTGGGCTTCTTTGATGCAAAACAGGCACAGAACAGGAGAAGAGATTTGGTGGTGTTGTGCTGTGTGTGTGTGTGTGTGTGTGTGTGTGTGTGTGTGTGTGTGTGTGTGTGTGTGTGTGTGTGTGTGTGTGTGTGTGTGTGTTGTGTGCAGTTTTCTTGTAAGCCCAGACAACTTGAGGCCACATTTGCCCGCAGCACTTGGACGTGGCCTACTTCTAAGTGTGCAGTCATTAATGTGCTCCGCTTTAAGTACACAAATGGGATTTTAATTCATACCCAGAATTTTGTATGCAGACCATCTGCTCTGTGTCTTTTCGTTCATTAAATTCAGAGCTGTGTTAAATATACAAAGATGGTATGCATAAAAATAGTATGGATTTCAGAAAGTGCCACTTTGCTCTTTGAAACCTTGACCACCCCAAAAGAGTGGCAATGTTGAGACATGTTTAGTACCACTCGTGTCTTGCGGATGTTGTGCTTGAATGATGTCTTGCAGGAGACACTCTAAGTGCAGTGTCTAGGGCTCAGGCGTCAGTAGTAATACCAGGTCAACCTCTCCTCTGTGTGCAATGGCATGGCAATGGGATATTAAAGCATTAGAATGCATAAATTACAGCCCGATTGGTTAGGTCATCGTCAGGGAACTTAGATTGGTTTCTGCTATCACTGTGGCATCAGTGAAAAGATTGAAATGAAGAAATAAGGGTTATGAAAATTTAAACCTTTTCAGTGCTGTTTTAGGAGCCAATGTTAAAGTTAAGTCAATTTCATAGAATAGCTGTAGCGTATTCAGAGACAGCTGCCCTCTGTTTGATCTGAAGGCTGCCATGCTATCATAGAGCAAGGTATAGCTGAGTATTCTGTATTGAAGTAAATGGATAAGTGCACTTTTCAAAGACGGGTGGGGAGGTGGGTGATGGGGGCGACCAGCACAATAACAAAGGATGCATTACCTAATAGATCTGGCAGAAATACAGAGCTCAGGGTGGTCTGATAGAGCTGGGTTACAGTACTTTAATCAATCACGAAGAACACAAGCCAATTTAGGAAGAAGGCTGACATTCAAGATAGGCTTTCAGACAGGATTAGAAATAGTGAATGGAAAGTAAACATATCTGCCGGGCCGAGCTGAAAGGACTTTTGTCAGCGGACAGTGTTCCCTCCTCTGTGTGTGATACTGATGCATGTCTCTGGCTCACACCTCATCGTAAGCCAACCCTGCCCATCTTTCTGTGTTTGAAAGGTAACATTATGTCTCACCAGCTTATCTTCTTGGATATTTTTTTTTTTTCACTAAATGCAAATGTGTGTTTGTACAAAAAGAGAGCAGTGGCCGCCTTGATTGTTTACTCTCCCTTCAGGAAAGGGCACTGTCGTTTAAAATTTTCCTCGGGACCTCATCCTCATCTGGATTCTCAAGACTAACTATATGATATCCAGAATGTCAACGTGAACAGGCAAGTGAAAGAACAGGATACCGGTGGAAAGAAAATGGCATTTTTCCACCCAACACATTTTTCATTTTTATTTAAAACTAAACCATTCTTTTGTTACTGTTAAACAATTGCCTGGTCACAAATTTGAAGTTAGGGATATCTTGTCTCAAGAAGGCATAGATATAAGTCAATTTTATGTTATCAAAATTTTTACACAGATTTAATATAATAATAATAACATAGGGGTGGAATAAATTCAGCTCACAAAGTAAGATAGAGTTTAGCAATATTTTGGGTAAAAGCTAACCATTGCTATTTTTTGTTTTGACAAACAAGAAACTGTATTTTGAGGAACATTAAATCATTTTTGAATGATTCCATCCAGGTTTGACTTGTTCATATGTTCAGTTATCAATTCAAAGGTGATGATAATAATGAAATATTAAGATAATAAAATTATTTCAATACAGGATCATTTTGTGTTTCACTAATAGCATAAACGGTTTAAAATCTCTATAGAATCTATGTTTAGTTCAGACTTTTCCAGTTCAGGTTTGATCATTCTGTGTATTTTCAATTTTGAAGTAAAGATGGACAAATGCAATTCAGACTCATTGAAACAATAGGAAGCTCAGCAGCAGATACCAGCTTTAAAATTAGAAGCAAATGGTTAGCAGCTAACCGTTGGAACTTGACTTGGATAAAACTTGATTAAACATTTGAAACCTTCAATTTTGGTGTTTTCCAAAACTGTTTTTTAAATACTCTCTGAATTAGAATTAACCGGTTGAGGTTTGATCAGTCTCTACATTGTATCAGTATTTTTAACTTGAGATAATCAGTCAAAACAGCCACAGTCACAACAAAGATGACAACCTATGATGAGTCAGTGAGCTGAAGCTTAGCATCTTTATTTAAAAACAACACTGTAACTCCTGACTTGATTATTTTTCATTTAGACACTCAGACAGAACGTGTGTTTCAGTCAGCAGGACTCATGGACACAGATGTCGACTGTCTGGTTTTTCATAATTTGGAGGAAGCAGTTGCTGAAATGGCTTCCGATTGCAGCTTCCGGACTCTCCAGAGGTGGCCCAGACATTGCAGGGTAGGCTATAGCTAATGTTTTTATTCCAGCTGCTTTGAAACTTGCAATACAGTACCAAATAGAGGTGCAAATTTCAGCCGGCGTGTCATAAATAACTTTTTAGTGTTGGATGTACAGCATGTTGGAGCTGCACATTAATTGATATTCCTGTTGTGTGTGTTTTCAGATGTTGGTAATCTGTCACAGTAGATCATCAGTGTGGGCATTCCTGCAGGGTTCCAAGTGCTGGGATGTCTCAGTGTCTGTCTTCATAGACTCCCAGTGAGTGCTTACCTTCAGGATGTCTAGAGAGACCTTCACCTTTCTGGAGCAGGGATCATGTGCCGAATGCATTGATGGCAAATTTGTTCATTTAAAAAAGTTTGGCTGATATTCTTATGGCGTTGAAATGCAAGAGCAATCTGTATATTACTTGTTTGAAGTTACTAAACATGTTTGATAATGATTTATCAGATGTTCAGGTTATACTGAAAATGAATAAAGCTGTGTTCTTTCTAATCTGTGTAGTTCTAGTTTTGATCAAATTGTCCATGTTTTCACATCTCAGAGTCACTAAAAATTGATTGAGGGCTTAACACAGCTTAAACTTAATTTTCATAGAACAAAGTAAGCAAAACAGAATCCAGTATTGGTTGAAATGATGAGCTCGAGCGAGCTCGAGCAAGCTGAGCAAGCGTTGTGGCTTGGCGCGCGCCCTCGCGTCAATGTGGCAACTATAAGCCTTGTTGGCGAGGCGGGGCGCCCCCCCTTGGATAATGGTAGGGGAAACGCTGATTCCCTTCATCCTCATCAATCACTTCAAAATGTTTCCATTTCTATGCCTTGTCAAATCACTTTTGCAAAGATGGCATATTACGCATTTTTTTCTTTTAGCTTCATGAAGCACTCCCACACTTTTGAGGAGTCGGATCGAGCTGAGTGAAGCTGACACCCCACCCACGTGAAAAATTCCAGCAAATAGATTGAGCGGTTAGTGCTCCATTTGTGCTGGTTTGTGCCCTTAAAACTTTCGTTTGTGCTGCTTTCGTTTCAGAGATATTATGAATTATAATTTAGGCCGATGATGTCACCATCTCCCCATCTTGCTCCAAAGCAAACCAGAGTGGTCTACTTTTTTAGTGCTCCATTTGTGCTGGTTTGTGCCATTAAAACTTTCGTTTGTGCTGTTTAGTTTCTGAATTATGTTTAAATTTCAGGTGGTCACATGACTTTGATTACCTCTGTGGTCTGCACTGGACATCAACACCATTTGCTGCAGATTTCACTGGCAATTATTTAGATTCATATTTTCCCCCATAGTTATGATACAAGTTAAATCCCACTGTTTAGTTTTTATGTGTGCATGTTTTGCACTTGATTCCAAAATTCAGAAAAAGATTAAATTCATCTCATTTAAAGAAATAGTCTGTCAAAGACAATGTCATCCTATCATCAGTATATTTTGTTTTCCATCATAGTAATTTTGAGTCCCTCTTTTTTAGCATTTTATCGCAGTGTTTATATTTGTATGAAATTTGTAAACAGTTCAGGCCTTTGAATGCTAGTTTATTAAAATTCCTTACGTCAATTCCAGTTGTACTTTGCTTTTGTCACTGTGGTGAATTTCTATCATTTCCTTTTATAGAATTATTACTAAACTTATTATCACACAATAGGCTTAGTTATTGAGGTAGAAATATATAAAAAAAGTCAACTTTTTGTTTTATGGTGTCAATTGCTGCCATGTCATGTAGAACCCTCGATGAACATGTTGTTTTCAGTGAAAGTCACACCCAGAAATCAACATTTGTCTCAGGATCTGACAATAATAGGGATAGGATCATCTCAGTGAGCGTCTGCCCTCTCTGATCACAGTGCAAGGGCAATCTGCATTGTGACATTTTATTTCGAGCATCCCAGACACTAGCTGACCCTTAGGATTGTGCATGATTCCTTCAGGTGATGACCCCATCCATTGTGCGTCAGAGTGAATAAGGAACCCACAGGGGTAGTGGTTGACCTCCCTAAACCCTATAGTACTCCTCCACAGCTACGTGCTCCAAATCAAGCCCCTGCCACATCAGCAGTCTTGCTGGAGGACCTCAGAAGCCCGTTCAAGGTTTTCAGGAGAGGTTTACCCACTGGGTTGACAGACCTCTCTGGACCTGATTGAGGTGACACAGGACCTCCTTAACTGATGCCAGGGATGGAGGGCTTAAGACCAGTCTCAGGCTTTATTTCCCCTGGTCTTCAGTCTCAGTCTGGGCCTTAAAGGGTGCAGTCTCTGTCTCAGAAGAATCAGCCTTAACTCAATGCCTGATTTGACAAATCTTTATTACCGTCTTACTGATTTTTAAAAAAGATATAATATAACTATTGTGCAATGTAAGCAGATGAATTCAGTTTAGAAATTGTGTTGAAATGGGTGGCTCCATTTAATAACTTAAATATTACTTTATTATAACAATTTTTAGTTTATTACCAATGAGTTGTTTTGGCTGAGTGATTAAGCAATTTTCCATTTATTTTTGTTTTTTTGTAGTGTACAAAAAAAATAAAAAATTTGCAATATTTGTCGAACTCTAAACATTCAGTCTTGGAAGGTCTGGTCTTGGTCTTGGAGAATGTGGTCTCTGTCTTGGAATAACTGGGCTTGACTTCATACCTGATTGATTTCACTGAGCACAGAAACTCTATTGCTCATCTCAATTTTGAGAGACATCTCCAAAGATGTCTCAAGAGGGGCCATATGATGGTGCTGATGTTCTGAAAACACATATGCACAGGTGGAGGGTCCAAGCCTGTAACCAGATGGTGGGAGCTGTGGGGGAGAAGGGATGTCTGGACAGGTCTTGGGGATTGTCCTTGGCAGCAGCTGATTGGACAGCACACTTTCCTCTTGCACCAGACCAAACCAGGGGCCAGCCAGAGGATCATCACTGGAGACAGCCATTGTTGTATTCAACAGTGCTTTGTCGGCATAAGTCCATAGTACACCTCAATTACTTGAAGCATTGAAATGTTTGGCAGAGGGCTGCTAACGTCTTTATAAAAAGTGCTCCTGTGGGGGGAGGGCTGGGGGGAAGTCAAACAGTTGTGTTGTAAATAATTAATACATGTGCAAAAGAATATGTAGGTATACATATATAGTCATGGAAAAAAGTATTATACCACTATATTTGTCTTCACTTTCTTGTTCATTTTAGTGTCCGATGTAACTACAACTACAACTGTTTTTGACAAGTATAATGATAAAAAATGGCTCGTAACAGTCAATTTAAGAGCTGATATCCAGCCATTTTTCCATGATTTCTTCATGATGACCTTAATTGCCGAAGACTTATTCCAAATGAAGACACAAAGGAGCAGATCCTTGTGATGACATCCAGGGATAAGGATAACATCAATTTACTGCCTGAGATTGATCCTCACATAAGACTTGCAAGTTACCACTCTGGACAGGTCCCTCTCTCTTCAACAGCACCATCCTCTCAGCAAGCTCAGCCACTGTTGAAGCTGAGCTCAAATATATAAACATGTCCATTTTAAAACATGAGAACTTGCCTGTTCGAGTTGTTTGCTTCATTGCTCATCATCTTTCTTTCATTAAAGGAAATATTCAGATTTTTTCTGAAAAATAAAAACACAAGGAGGAAACAATTGGATCAGTTAAAGTTATAGAAGTCAATCCAGCATCCATGACTATAGTGCCTAAGGCAAGATAAAAATGGATACTCACCCTTTTTGTGGAATCTGATGCAACCACAAACATTCCTTAATCAGATGAAGATGTGGTTAAAAATTGAAAGGGGACGTCCTACTTAATTTCTTGCACTGAATGGTTCCATGCAGATGGAACTTTTGGGGTAAAAAGAGTGAAATTGAGACTGTTAAAAAAATGGAAACCTACAGAAGCCTTTATACAGTTTGGAAAAGAAACAATCTCTATGCTGAACACCTGTGCATTTAATGTTTTTTGTCTGTGCTTATGCTGTGATTTTTGTGACAGCTCTGCATTTCAAAACGTCAGGAACGACAGTGACAACCCATTCTTGCTTCTGGTGAAAGCCATTGCCACAGACAGCGTGACCCAAAGGACATACTCCAAGGGTTGAGTTTCTTGGTGCAATGTTTGAAAAAGTCTTTTTGAGGTCTGCTGCCCTCCAAATCAATGCCCAGTGAAACATCTCTGCTGTCATTGGGAAGACAAAAGAACGTATAAAGCGTTTACCTCACAAAACACTGCCCTT
The DNA here is from genome assembly GCA_014839685.1 of Anableps anableps. Taxonomy (NCBI): domain Eukaryota; kingdom Metazoa; phylum Chordata; class Actinopteri; order Cyprinodontiformes; family Anablepidae; genus Anableps; species Anableps anableps. Next base: position 15,098,177 of record CM026074.1, read on the forward strand.
CACAGTACTGCTATCTTAACAAGGGAACAACAAGGGAAGTACCATTTGTTTCTCCTGACATTTCTGTCCTGATGGATTCTGGCATGGCTTAGCTTCACACTGCAGTGCAAAACGGGCTTACTCCACCTTCTGAAAAGAAAAAAGTACAACCACATAGACTGAGGACTGTTGCTGTGAATGAACACATGAGAAAAACTTTTTTGTTTGCTGGAAGCAGTGAGCTTCACTTAGCTGTTGGATTGAACCGTTTTCTCTGCATCGATCATTTCTAGAATTTACCTAATTCCCTTTGAAAACACCACCTCCACTCTGCCTCCGCCTCGCTCTGTTCAACTTCTTTGTCTGTCGGCGGAGTTTTTTTTTCTTCCTTTTTTTAATATTAATTCATTCAGCCAGCATTGACAAAGCTCTGCTGGTGAAGAAAACGGCCCACGACATGGTGAGTGAGGCATTAATCGCGTGACGCAACGAAATGAAATTCGTTGCCAACTATTTTAATTGTCGATTATTTTTTTTTTATCGATTTTATCGATCCGTTGTTGCAGCCCTGCATAAAATAATAAAGTCAGGAGGTACAGTGTTGTTTTCAAATAAGTTGCTAAGCTTCAGCTCACTGATGAACTCATCACAGGCTGCCATCTTTGTTGTGACTGTTGCCACTGGCAGCATGTAGATTCGAGCTATGTAGTGTAATGCAAACCAACCAATAGGCAGAAGTTGACTCCTTAAGACACCACCCCTTCTCATTTACATAATGAGATGGAGATACATATAGGTAAAGTAAAAATCAGTGACAGAAAAATGTAAAAAGAACACATGAAAATAAAGACTTGTGGCAAAAAACAAGATTAAAAAAATTAAACCAAAAAATTAAAGAGACATAAATGCATTTCTGAGTAAAAGGAAAAATAAAATTAAAAAAAAAAATAAAAACAACAAAATGTACATTATGTGTTTAAATATATAATTTGTTGGAACTAAACTAAAAAAAATAAATATGAAGGTAAATTAAATTATAAAATAGGTAAAGTTCTCTTTTTTTTTTTAAATTAATTGTTACATTTTAAGTGGATTGATTTATTTACTGGGATGTTTATATATTTCTGGTTTTATTTTTAATTCTGTCAGTTTCTGTCCTCCATATGAATGATCAATAGACAAAGCAGTCGTTATTGTAATAAGGCCAGTATTTGAACAATGGTTATTACTATCACTCAGTAATCCTCCTATATCTAATAATAAGAATAATAATAAAAAATTTTATTTATAATGCACTTTAAATTTATAGAAATTGCAAAGTGCTAATCTCTTATAAAGCCACATAACTCTGAAAGAGTCTAAAATGTGATGAATTGTGATCAAAAATCCTGAATTATTTTTGCATGTTCAAATAGAGATAACATGTTATTGGGCTGAGGTGGAAGCATAAAAGATTTATATCAACATTTTAATGATTTTAATTTAAACTGCTCTGGATTCGTGTTCTAAGTACCAAACATCTTTATTTGACCTTCCTTAGATCAGAAATCTTCCCTCAGCAAACCAGCATCTTTTTCTGAAATGTCAAAGATTATACATTAAATAGTCCTTCTGCATAAAAAAGTGTGATTCAATTCTTAAACACCCCTTATTATAGTCTGATAGAGGCCATGGAGCTCAGTGTGCATGTGTTTGGTCTTTGTTTACACTGGAGATGAAGGTCAGCCCCTCATTAGTGCTGCAGCATCTTTTTTGATGTTGTGATATACATAGTAATCAAGTGTGGCTCACATTGGTAGTTACTGATGACCTTTAGTTAAAAGCACATCAAAGTCTGGTTCTTTCAAAACTTAATTATCCAATAATACTCCTGCCGTCATGTACAGTGGACAGACCTCATTTAATCTTCTGTCATTAGGCTACAGTAACCCTGTACGTACCCCATGTGTGCAACAGAGCACATGCCGTCATGTTCATGAGTCCAATATGCTGTTATGAACACTGCTCAAATATGTTCATTTTTTATGTTCAGTAGATTCTCTGGATTTTGCTGTTTGAGGTGCACTAGCGTCTAGCTTTGTATTTAAAAATTCTGCTTGTCACACAGCTGTGCACATTGGCACCACTAACTTTTCCACGACTTCTAGGCATTTGCATGTCAATAACATAATTTTACTGCTGTGCTTCTGGCATTTGTGAATGCTCTGCAAGAAAGCCAAGTAATAAAGCTCTGTGAATGGAAACCTTAGATAGATTTATTGCACATTCCTGCATTTATGAACACGCAATTTTTCTCAAACATCATCCAAGCTTAATTGATCATCAATCACAATTAAGGACTCTCAGACATATGATTTAGGACTGTTTAAAAAGTACAAGTAATATTTAAGTGCACCTCTCAAGGGAAAAGTTGATGGTGTTGCCAAAGTGCTTCATGTGATGCAGTAGCAACCATACTATATAATGACTCACTGCAATACTTTAAGATCTGAGCCATTTAATTAATTTGTTCCTTCAGCAAGTCCAGATCTGAAACCATACTTTACCTGAGTGAGGAATATCTTGCAGCTTGCACATTACTGCTGCAAACGTTGAGGCACATAATGCGTTATTAGCTCATTAAATCTACAGGCAGCATCTGGGTCATATCTCTGCTTTGTGTAAGTAAGATTGTGAGAGGCTTTTCATATTGAATGATAAAGCTGAAGTTTCAAATTTAGCAAAGAGGAGCATCCTTGCTTTAAATTAATATCCTATTTAGCTTATTAGGCCACTGACAGACTCATCTCATCTTGCTTGCAGCAAAGGTGAATGTGTGCACCTTTGAGCACACAGAAAATCTGTTACAGATCTTACACAAGTCTATCACAGAGTAACATTTATTATTATTATTATTATTATTATTATTATTATTATTATTATTGCTTTTTTTTCATCGGACAAATTTGCATAAAAGAGACAAAAATGGTGGTTTTAAATCAAATAAAATGTGTTTATCGAGTAAAAATGTTGGGAGTTCTTTGTCTTGGTGAATTCAATGAATTGAAAAAGATGAGTGTCTAATCAGCCACTCACAAATCAGAACAAATGACGAAAAAACTGGCTGATTCTATTCTCTGGCCAATTGATTTTTAAATCTGTTCCTGGCCAATGAGGGTTTCTGTTTTTTGCGGGGGTGGTTTTTGACGATTCTAACCATTTCGGATTTCTTTATATTCATTATTGAACCAACAATTAGACCTGTTAAAGTACATGCTTTTCTTTATTCATTGTTAGACCCCAAAACAGTGGGGGTTATAAGTTCTGAAGCATACAATAAAAAAGAAAAAAAAGTGACTTTTCAGTATTTGACCTAAAAATTACTGGTTGGCCAATTCTGATATCTGGCAGCTTTTTTTTGTGCATCGATATGTATGTATTTATTTACTTGTTTTTGTAAAAGGTAATTTATTTACCAATTGGGGGTAATTTTTTTAAATCTTTCATTTTTGTTTTCGAAAATTAATTAAACATGCAATTGAATGAAAGTGGTGATGAGTATTCATCAGTGCATGGCTCTGCTGCTTTTTGAACTGGTGCACAGCTAAATGGCGATGAGCTTTTCAAAGGGCTGGCACAGAATGAAGACCTCGTTTCTGTTTTAGCTTCAATGGAGAATCATGCCTAGTTGGGGAAGGAATTTGTTTTCTCCATCTCTGCCAGAAAATGTCAGTCAGGATTCACCTCACTACACTGTAAATTGCACACATTATTCCATTATTAGTTCTGAGTGGTACACAGTTGTTGTTTTTTTTTTTGTTTTTGTTTTTTTGTTTGTTTTTTTTTTTTCAAATTACCTTCACATTAGAACCAGCATGCCTTCTTGGTTGATGGGGCCAATTTTTCCTGTTTAAGAGAGTTTGAGAGTAACTTGATGTAACACTTATCTGTATTTGATACTGGTTGTGGTATTTTATAGGCAAAAAAGGGTCAATATTAGACATATATGGGGATTTTTAAAATGTAATACAAATGATCTTGGAACCATGGTTGTGAGATCAGCTCCCTCTTGTAATTACCAGCCAGATCTCAATTAGTTCACAGGAAATCCTCAGTTCAACACTGTATGTTCTTTAGGTGTTAATAGTCGCTTTAGGAAAAAAGTGTTTCCCCACTCCTTTCTATTAATACCTCTCACTAATTCACTCTGATCAATACTCAGTGCACTGCATGTGACTGATACATTTGTTGAAGTGCCATAGCTTAAACATTCAGAATAGGGTTCAAACTGAAAATAACCCCAGTGATTTTCTCGAAATTAGTCAAAATGTAGATGTGTTTACAAACTCATATTTAAAGCATAATTTAGACAAGAGAGGTAGGGGAACAATGATTTTAAATTTCAGATGAAAGTTCTAAACTCTGATTTGCTTTATACAAGCAATGTCATGCCAAAGTTGTTCAGATTCCTTGCACTTGCCTGAATTTTATTAGAGAAAGATCCCAGAAGGCTGAAAAAAATCCATCCTCCTTTCCACTGTAAGCCAGAAATTGATGTTTGTGCTGCCATGTTATACGTGCTGTCCTCACAGCTGAGCAGATGAGAAGAGCAGCTTGAAATATCACCTGAATTCTCCTTGGTATGCTTGAGTGCATCCTTCTCACTAGATCTAATAAAGAATTATCTCACTACACATGTAGAGAAATTTTTACAAGCAATCAGAAGACAAAACATTTGGATGCATTCATTTCATATATAAATAGAATATGCATCATGCAGGTTGTATAATATGACGTAATTACCAGAATTCATATTCCATCTGAGTGTTGTTGATCTATGATAAATCAGAATACATCACCTGTTGAATAACAATCATACATTTTGGATCCAGAAATCATTTCTACTAAATCCACCCATGAGCTATTATTCATTTCATTTTTTTTTTTTTTTCGTTTTTTAGAAATGCAGTAGAACCTCTGAATGCATGTTTAATTTATTCGAACAGATAGTTTGGATGTTGTAATTGTGTGATTTTAAACATGTTTCCCATGTGAAAATAAATAAATAATAAATTAAATAAATAAATGAATAAATATCAACTAAACTGATATGAAAAAACTGAATTGAATTGACCTTTCCAACCATTCAACAGCCAAAACATGCTCAATACTCAAAATAAGTAATTTTTTGCATACTGTAATCATAAATAGTATATTTTGACGTTGCTAGAAGCATTTCACTGTGAAATAATGACAAAACAATAAAAACTATGAATTTTCTTCTAAGACACCCATCTGTTTAGAAGGACAACTACTTTCATTATTGCTTTAACTGGCCCCATTACTAACACCACAAACATGTATTTCAGAATTACAAGCACCCATCTCCAGCTACCTGGAAACACTAGTAGAAATCACATCTCTCTCTGTCTGGGTTTGCAGTTATAAAGAAGTCAGTATTGACTTTGTAATGTTAGAAAATGTCCCCTGATATTATAATTATTATTTATTTGTTCAGGTTTGTGCTGCTAGAAACAGCTCTGTTTGAGTAATGTTGCACACAGAAGCATTGGACTTTTTTCCAGCATTTTGTACCTACTTTGTGTAGGCACAGGAGAAACAGGGGAAACAATCCAGGGTCAAGATTGAGCATATACCAGTAGGACATGGATCACATAGCTATTGGAACAATAAAGTTGTCAACAGTAAATTTTTATTTAAATTTGGAGCTCCTGTGTTTCTCAGTTATATACTATCTGGTTTGTTTGTTTTAAACACATCCTATACACTTAGCCAAATTTATTACTCAACCATTCTGCCATGTCATTACCTAGCCTTGACATACAAAAGGCAACTGGACTGAAACTCTTCAAACAGGTCATTACTTTTTAGATGCTCACACACTTGATTAGCAACTATTTTCTCAAGGATTTTAGATAAGAAAGGAAGATTAGATATAGGACTGTAATTTATTAAGTCATCTTGATTTAGAGAAGATTTCTTAAGTAAAGGTCTAACAACAGCTACCTTAAAAGCCTGTGGCACATGCCCATTTACTAAGGATAGATTAATCATATCTAAAATGTAAGGAGTAATCAAAGGGAACACCTCTTTAAATAATTTGGTTGGGATGGGGTCCAACTTACAAGTCAAAGGTTAATATTTTTGATAACTCAGAAAGCTCAACCGACTCAAAACAGTCCAAACACATATCAGTTTCCAGAGTTACAGTGACAAGCTAGAGTTTCAGTGATGTCTCACTTACTGAGGATGAAGTAATCACGTTCAGGAGGATGCTAACAATTTTATTTCTAATAGAATCAGTTTTATTTAAGAAGAATTCCATAAAGTCATTACTACTGAGAGCTGGGGCAATCAATGACTCAACAGAACTATGACTCTGTGTAATTTTGGCAATTTTACTAAAAAGAAACCTAAGGTTATTCCTATTCTCCTCTATTGATTAAAAATACAATGTTCTAGCTTGGTGGAAGGTCTTTTTGTACAGCAGTACACTATTTTTCCAAGTCAAGTAGGACTCCTCTAGATGTGTACAGCACCATTTTCTCTCAGATTTCCTAGTGTTCTGCTTCAAAGTATGAAGCTCTGAATTAAACCAAGGAACCAACCTCCTATGGATAATTACCTCCTTTTTTAAGGTTTGCTACATTGTCTAATGCCACATGCAATGCGGAAGTAACTCTATGAACAAGAATATTAATTTGAGAAATGCTGCAAATTAAACTGCTGCCTTCTGTGGTGTTTATCTGAGAATCTGAATTAAACATGGAACAGATTCTTTAAATGTTTTTACAGCATTGTCTGATAAAGCTCTTCTATAACAAAATTTTCTCTCAGGTTTGGAATACTCACTTAAAATAAACTCAAGGGTTATAAAAATTGATCAGACAACACAGGGTTATGGGAAAGTAGTTATTTCTTTACACTCAATGCCATATGTCAGCGCAAGGTCTAAAGTATAACGACACGAGTGGGTAGGACTGTGAATTCTTTGAGTAAAGCCAATTGAGTCTAAGATAGCATTAAAGGATACATTTAGGCTATCACCCTCGGTGTCAACATGAATTTTAAAGTCCCCCATTATAATGATCTTTTTTAGTATTGAACACTAAATTAGATAAAAAATCTGAGAAATTATCTAAAAATTGAGAGTACGGGCCTCGTGGATGATACAAAAGAAGAAACAAAAGTGGTTTTACTGCTTTTCAGCTAGGATGAGGAAAACTAAGGGTTAGATGTGGAAAAGAACTGTAGCTATTAATAGGTATAGGATTAATTAATAAATCTGAATGAAAAGTAGCTGCTACTCCTCCACCTTGCCCTGTACTTTGAGGAATGTGAAAATTTAAATAATTAGAAGGGGTTGACTCATTTATACTAACATAATCCTCATAACATAATATCACTGAGCCATGTATAAATCTTAAATATATTTACACTGGCAATCAAATAATCAATTTTTATAAGTAATAGCATTTTGTGGGAATCTTCATAGATCAATAAAAGCTAGGATGATGAACTCCTTTGAAAATTTCTTTTTCAATTTTAAACTGTAATTTCTGCACTCGAGTTTGATTTAATTAAGTTGGTTAGCCTTTTTGTGTCCTTGTAGCATCACAAGTTGTTTTCCATGTTGTATTGCCATTGAAAGTTGGTTTCATATTGGTTTCAGTGTGTGCACACATTTAACAAAAAGAGAAGTCATATATAGATGTATGAATTGGTCACTGGGTCTGTTTGCAGCTTCTAGATCAAATCTGTGCCAATCATTTTAGCCACAAAAAGAAAACAGCTGATTTAAGCATTGTCAGCAGTCAAGAGAGAGTGTATTATTTATTGGCAGTGTGGCCAGACAATTTATCTCAACATCTGCTCACCTGCAAATCTGTCTTTATTCTGGCTACCCAGCTCCTTTCTCTGAGTTTTCTTGTCCATTTGGTTAACGGTTAATGTTAATGATATATCAAGTGGTCAAGAAATGAGATGGAGACACACAGCTTATTAGCATGCAAAACAGCAGTGCCATCTTTGCTCACCAAATCCTATGTGCTTGTTCAAAAATATGTCAGAAACATTCCAGTGATTCACCATCAGAAGCAGCAACTACTTTGTCCTTGAATTTTATGGCAAATCTCTTAAGTAATAATGACTGCACGGGCCCTGTGTCTGATGAAAAAAGCAAATGAAAGGACAAGGAGGCTCTCATTCTTCACTGTTGTAGAGGCACTCATTCCCAGCAGGAGCTTTTATGAGGCCGCAGTTTAGTTTGACATTTTTGTGAATGTTGGTTCTGAAACATGCCAATCACCTTGATTTAATGTGGCACACTGTTGTTCATCAAGCTCAGGAGCTTATGTAAAACAGAGTGCCTTCAAGTGCAGTATATGTGTGCATTTATCGTTGACTTTCCTGTATTCAAACATATGTTTAAAGTACACTTTTTTGAGCAAGCAATTTAGAAAAATGTTTTCCACATTACCGAGTCACAGAGAGCAATTCTGTGACAAGCTAAACTTCTTTCAAAATGGAAGTTGTGCCCCGATGTGGATTGATGTCTTTGGAGAGCAGAACTGGGTATGAAGACATCAGATTGCATTTTTGGTGTTTCTGTTATATGTTTATATTGTTTCATCCCTATATGTGCTTCACTAGACTGAGACAAGATTTTAGCAATATTTTGTAAAAAAAAAAACTAAGAATCCGATTTTTCCTTTTTTTTTTTTTTTTTTTTTTTTTTTTTTTTTTTTTTTTTTTTTTTTTTTTTTTTTTACAGACTAATATTTTGACAAATCACAGACCACAGACGTCTGTATATATTACAGACATATTATATATTATTATATTGGGTCTGTAATATATACCCAATATACAATATTTCAGTCCTTATACTGAGGTTATTACTAATTATAAGTAGGTTTTAGAATGTATGGGTTTTTTGTAATGTTTCTCAACAGTATCTTCTACTAAAAGTAGTTTATAGTCTTTATTTAATGTTGCTAGTAAGCAAGCATTTCAATTTGACAGCACAGAGGCACATGTTCTTCGGTTTTAATTTTTTATCAACCTGAAACATTTGCATGTCATGGGCCACCAATTTATTTTATTCTATTTTTTTTTCATGTGACCCACCTCAGCATTCCAGGCATACCATAGGAAGAAGCTGGATGCCTACATGTGTCAGGGTATTTTTTGCTTCATAAAAAGGATATCTAGTGTGTGTGTGTGTGTGTGTGTGTGTGTGTGTGTGTGTGTGTGTGTGTGTGTGTGTGAATGGGCCACCAATTTCTTTTAAAAACAACCTTTTCATATTTTTATTTCATATTCATATTTAGCATAATCATTGTCATGGTTATTTCAGAACATGATAAAACTTGACTTACCTCCAACATCTTATTCTCTCATTTTTAAGCTAACATCATTCGACACTTCCAGTTCTTTAAAATAAAAGTTCCTTCCTATTCCTCTAAATAAATCAAACAGGAAGTTTGATTTATTTAGAAATTGTACATTATCTAGTGTTACACCTTTTCAGCTGTTTTGTTCTACATAAATACAAATTTAGATTTCTAGTGGGTAAAGTATTACACCTTACTAATTGCCTTATTTTACATGTTGAATTCTCTTAAATGTTAATTTATTAAATTAGGTTTAAGTATAAGGATTTGAATTGTTAACCCTCTTTATTGTGCGTTTTAGGCAGATTGTGTTCCCCAGAGGGGAGAATATTAATTTCAGTCATTAGAGACTTAAGACCTGAGGTGAAAGCTCCAAGACTTGAGTTGGTCTTATGGTAAAAGACTGAGACTTGACTTGGACTTGGTAAAATGACTCACTACCATGGCAGTTCTAATGCTTTAAAAGTATTAGAAACATTCCATTTCAATGTTTTGCTAAATTGAGTTTTAAAGAATCTCTGTTCAGCATAGAATTACCCAGTTCAAGTAGGATTAGCCGATATTTTAGATTTTACACTAGAGTTGGATTAAATACTGTTCAAATCGATTAATAGTGGCATAATGCATTAGCTGCACTATTTTTATTTTTTTTATTTTTACCAAATACCTAAAATGCTGCCACACAAATAACATAAAGTGGGTGGAGTGTTGTCGGCCTGGCAAACAGGTCTTTATTAGCCAGCTCTCATGACTCAATGGGGCACCAACTCAAGAGATATTTCCTTACTTCAAAATAAGAGTCTTAAACAAAGACACAATAGGGGCTATTTCAAAGCATAAAGATTGTGTTAATGCTACCAGATGAAGTCACACATTGACGGCAACTGGGATAGCAATTCGTGAAACAGACTTCACTTTTTCGAGAAACTTTGTGACACATTAATATCACAAGATCCCTGCACCCCTCGTGACTAACTAACATATGGATTTTCTTTTTTATGGCTTCCATCATCTTTGTCTGTAATTGCACATTCTGCCTGGCTAACAATATAACAGCAACTGATTTTGTTGTAATCAGTGATTACACCTTCTCAGGTCAGAATGGCTTGCTTCGTTTGAAGTTTGATGTTGCGGAGCACTAATGCAGCTTTGCGAATGTCTTTGTTCCGGAGTAGTTACTATAATAACAGTGTGGAGAGTCAGATGCACCATCTACTCAGAAACCCTTATTTGTTCCTTTTTTATCAGAGTCCATTCAGCCTCTCTCTAAGGGATGTCGAGGCGTAGGAGTACATTTGGCAGTGTGCTCAGACTTTTTATTGCAATGCACAGTTCTCTCTGCTGTAGGAGAAATAAAGGCTCTGGAACAGTATGTGTGCAAAGAGGAATGAACTCTATGCATTTTCCTCTACATATGGGATCAGTTAGGGGACATCCAAAGTGTTGTGCCAGTGGTGCCATTTTGAATAACGATGAATAGGAATTGGACTAGCAAAATTCAACATGTCCCATTAATCAGGTACTGAAGAATTGGGGAGGAGGGATGGGGGAGGAGGGTCTTTAATGGCATGTACTTGGAGTGTCGTCTTGCATTAAGGGCTAATAACCTGATTTAGAGTCAGCAAGCGCCTACCTCTCCTACCCTCTCCGCCACTGCCTCCCCCCCACCCCAGCCTCCTACTTCCATCACCCCAGTTGTATTTATTATGGTCTGCAAGGCCACGGTGATGAGACGATCAATACATCTGGGATGATGAGGGAGAGCTCATGCAGTCTCTCCCTTTCACTGTTTTGTCCCTTGGCAGTGCTTCAGCAGGTAGGGAGATCAAAGCGGAGAGGACCTCTGAGATGCTGCATGTGAAGAGACTGATGAAGTCCTCTGTGCCACGTGTGTCCTCCAAGCACACACACACTTCATCACAATGTCCTGCGTCCTTGCTCTGTCCCGATTAGAAAGCTTGACCCAATGTGGTTTATGTTGGAGTGAAATTAGTGTTATCACACATATGCTGCTGCTGTGTGGAGACCCAAACAGAAAAAAAACACCTTATGTGAAATATATGTATGCTTATAGATTTATAGTATAAAGCTTTGAAGACCTTGGGTTGATATGCATTTTTCTCTGCTTAGGGGATCGATATAGGGTGGTTTTACCAGCTGAACCTATAACAGATAACGTGTGACTGATCTTAATTCAAATTGAAACAGATAAAATGTCACTATAAAGTGTTTACTCTTTCTTACTGGGCCTTGCAAGTGAACTAGAGGGGAGAGAAAGGAGAACCAAAGACTGAGGCTAAATTGTACTTAAGCTCTTGGTCTCAACATGTTGCTTCTAAGTTACAAAGGCTCTTTAGGATGCTGGACACTTGATGATAGAGGGATATCAGTTGTGCCTGCAAATAGACTAACAAAATTTCTGAGATAAGCCCTGTAATGTCACCAGAACAACTTTAATGTCTTGGTCAGATGGTGTTTTAATTTCATACTGTTGATTGATAAACATGAACATTGCAAAAGATAACATTTCTTAACTTTGGTATATATTTTATAATCACAACTACAACATTTTTTTTTCAATATAATTTGCCATATATTCCATACAATTCAACTAATGAAAACAAATCTTTTAAAAGGAAATAATAAAATAATTGTGTGCAGCCCTAAAATAATACTTAGTTGAAGTAACTTGAAGTAACAACTTTTAATTTTCTTTGGTAGGAGTCTAACAGCATCCCAAGTCTTGACTTGACACGATTATTTGCCAACTTTGCTTTGCTATCAGATTCTATCAGATTTTCTGTTAGAGGTAATTCTGGACTTGGGAACACTATTTCAAAATTTTAATTTTCCTCTGAAAGTATTTCCTGTGTGGAGTTTGATATGGGCTTTGACTTAGAAAGCTTCTGCAAAATACTGTCATGTTTCTAGCAGACACCTGTTTTCAGTCAAAACTGACAGGTATTTCAAATTGTTTACAGTTTTATCCACCTTCACCTAAACCTTAGCTCCATCCGAAGAAAAGTAACCATAGAGCATGATGGTGACATTGCCATGTTTCACTGTATGTGTTCTTTTGGTGATTCTTAGTTCAAAACATACCTTTTGACCCGACCTCTTAGCCTAGATATATGCAGCATACAGCATTGTTGCTGTCAGCTTTTTGGCAGCTAACCTAACCACTTTCAACTTTGACTTTTCAATACTTTTGGAGAAAATCACAGTTTTTGTAGGTTTTCTGTTGCCCTATAGTTTACAGGTATTTATGACTATCTTCATTGTACAGTTGTACTCAAACAATACTGTGGAGCTTTTTGCACTGTTCCCCTGACTGATGTCTTTGTACCTCCCTGCAAACTATGACTTTAGCTAAAGGATCCAAATCTGGAAATCTTAGGAAAACCTTATTTGGGGAGTTGAATTTCACTTCAGTTTAATCATATTCAATATAGCAGATATTAACTGAAGAACACTGAATACTAAAATTGAATCCAAAGGTGCTTCAGTGTTGGTTTAAGCATTTACAGACTTGACCAAAAGACCATAAACTCAACAGCCACTTCTGTGTGTAGTTGATGTATTTGAATAAATTAGATTTCACTTTTTGTTTTGTTCTTCCAAGCATAAGACAAGTAATCATATAACAATTAAAAAATATATAAAAATTATAGAAATTATATTTAAAAATATAAACATTTCAAATCAAGACATAACAATGTCACGTACTGTGTGTTTCTGAGATAACTGGTGATATATCAGCTTCTTAAAGGAGTGTGCCATTTCTCAGTTGAACATTTAAACCTTTACCTGATTTAAGAGCAATGGAATGGGGTATGGGGGTAGGAGAAAGGGTAAGGAAAACCTTCAGCCAACGAAATATGCTCTTATGTTTCTCTTGCTGCTTTACTGCATTTATGTGAGGGATATTCATCAAAACAGCTTTATTACATTTAAAGAACTGTTTCCTTATCTAACACATTTGGTTGGGCTCAAGATTTAAAATAAGCTGCCTAGAGTTAAGTAAATATCATGACTATTATTGAAATACAGTGTTAACATTAGATAGATAGATGGACAGACAGTCATTTCATGCAAGGCAGAGCAACAAAATACAATCTTTTACAGAAAAAAAATTCTGTCAAATCTATTTACAACCTGAAATGCAAAAGTATTACTATGCTGTCTAAAGAGTGATCTACAAGACCCTCTGATGAATTAAAAATATAACCCCTATATTGGATTGAGAACAGTTAAAAAAAAAAAAATTATCTTGAAGTTCATTGTTTATTACTAATATGTGCTTATTGTTAAAGCTGTTTTTATTCAACCTTGGAGAGGAGCATGTTTACCACTGCGTTGCATCACCTCTTCTTTTCACACATATGAACTAAAGGGACGATCTCCTATAGATTTAAAACAGAAATATTTTTGCACTCTTGGTGCATACAAGAATTTTACTCTTTCTGTGATTCAGAGGAATTTTATCTCAGTTTTTCTTTCATATGGAGTCTAATATTTTCAGTTGCTAAAAAGTCTGAACTGATGGCTAATACTCGCACTATTTTGATCATACTTTTTTAATAGCTGGATAATCCAATTTGATAGTGTATTCTTAAAATAAGCAATGGTTTTCTTTGACAGGGCCATAATCTAGATGACAGCGGAGATCGAAGTAGTATAGCATATGTAGTTCAGGATAATCAGTGAAGACCAGAGAAGGTAGACCACAGAAATCTGTTCTGGAGGCCCAGAACAGATTTCACACAAAACTTGTCTTGTCTTGTCTTGTTTCACACAAAAGTTTTGTCTTGTCAAGTTTTGTGTGTGTGTGTGTGTGTGTGTGTGTGTGTGTGTGTGTGTGTGTGTGTGTGAGAGAGACAGTTTTCAGAAGGTGTCTCATATAAGTGCATTATTTACTTCACAGAATTAGGTCTGCTTGCTTCAGAAATGATCTTTCTCTCTATCTAATGTCACCCAGTGAGAAATAAAGGTTACATGTCCCTTTACAGAGTGTTTATATCAGGTTTCAACTGCATAAATGTAAATGTACTATGAGATTCCTTATTTTCTAAACATTTATATTTATACATAGACAACTTTTTTCCAATAACACTCTCAACATCAGAGGGACGAAAAAGCTGCAGATGGAAATGGATTTGCTAAGGGGCCATTGGAGCTCTTTTAAAGACTTATTTTCTTTGTACCTAAATGCATTGTTTTCGTTTGAATTTGCTGTTGTTAATAATTTAGCTGCAAAATACATTGAATCACAGTTGCTATTCCAATATCAGTGTCTGCAATATTGCAGTCACAAGGGACTGCATTTTAATAATATATGTGGCAAGTTAGATGCACTCAAACTGCCCTTCATTACTGCAGAGCTAAAGCTCATGGAGAGTGGCATGGATACTGTATAATGGAGAAGAAAGAAAAGAAACAGGAAAATGTGAGTTAATTTTACTCAAAATGGCCATCACAATTGTAGCCATACTATTACAATTAAAAATTTTCCTGATATCTTGCAGCCCTAGTAAATTATTATTTAAGGAAGGTGTAATAACCATGTTTTAAGACAATTGAGTCCTATAGTGTTTATAATGGTAATATTTATTGACTAACTGTTGCAGATGGTTGTTAGGTGTTATTTTGTTTTTTAAAGATCTTTTAATATTGAACGCTGTTTCCTAAAAATGCTAGCATTCTGGGTTATTTCACATCCATGTATTGTACAGACATGAGCAGGAATTAAATGTTTTCATTGCTTTAGTGCGTAATCCTTTGAACACTAGGATATGACAGTAAAGTCTACAAGTCTTTTTTTGGCTCTGCGACAGGAATCCCACTGAGCCGGGGAGGCACTTTGTCAGTATGACTTCTCTAGCATTTTGAAGGCTTTGTCAGCCCTTTGCCCCCAGCAATTCATGCCTTGTAGTCCCCAGATTGGATATGGATGGCTTTTCACGTATTATAACATAGCAGGTGCTGGTTTTGTCGGCTTCTCTAAGCCGTATTGTCCACAACAAATATCCCATTTGCAGAAGTATCAGAGCAGGTGGAATCATCTACAGAACTAACAAAATATATGTATGTATTTTAAATAAAATGAGGGCTTTTTATCTAAAGCTGAGAGTGTATATGCCACCAGCAGGTAATCTGGCAATGCCCAGCTGCAGCGATAACAGCACCTTCAGGGACGTCAGGATTGCTTTCTCTCACTGGTTACATGCCCTCCAGCGGCTGTTGATACATTATAAATCATTTACACAGTCATTTTGGAATGCAATATCCCTTCCTAAATGCTGGCTTTTCTTCTCTGTGGTTATTAGAGTGAACTCGGCAGTAGGCACGCGAGTCTGAGGGGAACCCTAAGCCATAGAAATTGAAAATTGATCAGCAAGTATGGGGAGCTGTTAGTCCTGGCACTACTGCTTGCACCATGGGTATGTTGATTAGCATTTACTGTACAGTGTATACACCAAAGGCAGTCTTACTGCCTTCAGCTAGATGCCCCATCCCGCTACCCCATCCTGTGTTCTTCCCAAAGTGTGATCACCTGTAGAAGCAAAAAAGAGGGGTGAAATTTAATTTCCATTATGCTCTTTCCTACAAAAAAAGGGGAAATGAAGAGAGGAAATTCTCCATGACATTAAACAGGACATTAAACTTTTATTATGTTATTAGTTTTCAGTGATTGGCTCACACTTCAGGCTTTAAGCACATACTGTTAATGGCCCTGTTGATAGCATACAGTACCTTGCAAAAGTATTGATAACACTAGCAATTTTCCTTTTTGTCACATTACAAACATAAAGGATTTTATGTAATAGACCAACACAAAGTTGTGCATATTTGTGAAGTTGCAAAGAAAAAAATTCTTGGTTTTCGCTGGAGCTGCATAATATGTCAAATCACAATCGTATTTGAAATAACGGTGTTCTGCAATATGGAAATTGCAAAAATACTGCTTGAATGCAGTATTTGCTTGCCTATTCTATCTTTATTAATTATGTGCATGGTTTATTAATTATGTGCATGCTAATAATACAGGTACAACCCTAAAAATTGGGGCTAATGCTGGATTATCATGAAAAATGTCAATATTTTTTGTCACTCATTTCAAAAAGTGAAACTCATGTATTATATATAATGAAATGTTTCAAGTTTTCTTTGTAATTTTGATGATTATAACTTACAAATAATGAAAATCTAAAATTCAATCTGAGAAAATGAGAAAATTGTGAAAAAGTTAAATATTAGAAACGCATTGTGTCACACCCCATCAGCTAATTAACTTAAAACACCTGCAAAGCTTTCCTGAGCCTTCAAATTGACTTTCAGTCTGGGTCAGTAGGCAACACAATCAAAGGGAAACTGCTGACTTAACACATGTCCACAAGACAGTCATTGACACCCTTCACAAGGAGGGTAGGCCACAAGCCGTCATTGCTAAAGAAGCTGTTCACAGCATGTGGTATTCAAGCATATCCATAAAAGGTTAAGAAGAAGGAAAAAGTATTGTAGGAATTTGCGCCAACGACAAGGATATCATTAGTATTGACAGGATTGTCAAGTAGAAGCCATTCAACAGTTTGGAGGACATTGGAGTGGTTGATTCAGTGCAAGAGCCACCATGCACTGATGAATCCTTTACCTGGGCTACACATGTCACAATACTTGTGTCAAGCCACTTCTGAACCAGAGATAACATCAAAAGTGTCTTACCTGGGCTAAAGAGAATAAGAACTTGAATATGGTCAGTAGTCCAAAGTCCTCTTTTCAGAGGAAAATAAGGTTTGCATTTCATTTGAAAATTAAGGTCCCAGAGTCTGGAAGGAAAGTGGAGAGGCACAGAATCCACTTTGCTTGAGGTTCAGTGTGAAGTTTCCAGTCAGTGATGATTTGGGGTGCCATGTCATTTGCTGGTGTTGGTCCACTGTGTTTTCTGATGTCCACTGTCAATGCAACTATCTAACATGTTAGAGCACTTCATGCCACCTTCTGCTGACAAGCTTTAGAGAGATGCTGATTTTATTTTCCAGCAGGACCTGGCACCTGGCCACAGCCAAAGGTACCAAAGGCTGGTTCAATGACCATGGTGTTACTGTGTTTGATTGGCATTGGAATTTTAACTGGCCTGACTTGAACATCATAGAGAGTCTATGGAGTGTTGTCAAGAGGAAGATGAGAAACATCAGACCTAACAATGCAGAGGCGTCTATCAAAGCAACCTGGGTTCCCACAACACCTAAGCAGAACCACAGGTTAATAGCCTCTATGCAACGCCGCATTGATGCAGTGATTCATGCAAAAGGAGGCCATACCAAGTATTGAGTGCAGAGAAATGAACATATTTTTCAAAAGCCTCACATTTTTGTTTAGAATATATTTTTTTATTGATCTTATTAAATATACTAATTCTCTAAGACAGAATTTTGGGTTTTCATTACCTGTTAGCCATAATCCTCAAAATCACAAGAAATAAAGTCTTGAAATATTTCACTCTCTCTTTGTGTGATGAACCTGAATAATATTTTAGTTTTACTTTCTGAAATGAGTCCCTAAGAATCTTGAACCTTTTCATGATATATTACACCTGCTGGATGGAATTTCCTCTTGTTGTTGCCCAAACTGATATAGATTTTAGAGGCTGAAACAGTGAGACTTCTCTTGTCTCAAGTCTTCAGCAGCCTATAAAAGATTATATTTTCGGAGATTCCTCTATTTAGCTCCATCCATATTCTCGCAGAGAAGTTTCCCTCTCCTTGCTGAAAAAACGGACCCACACATCACAATGCTGCCACCATAGAAAGTATTTGTTCAAGAGGCTTTGCAGTGTTTTGTTTTTTCCTCACATAGCATGTGCATTTCGGTCCAAAAATTCTGCTTTGGTCTAATCAGACCAAAGCACCTCCTACATGTTTTCTTTGTCCCCTACATGGCCTATGGCAAATTACAAACAGGCGTTCTGAGGGCTTATTAAAGCAGGGTTAGGTTATAAAACAATATTGCTAAAATAGAAATAGCACACCAGCAAACCTAGGATCTCCTTGGTCCAAGGAGAGTGCTATTCAGAATGTTTCGACAGGGCAACTATTTCTCCTGTACTCCTCAAATCTGGTCTTTATGTTCTCTAACAAAGCTCCGAGCATTCACAGAACAGCTGCATTTATACTGAGATTAAATGATATGCAAGTGGAATCTATTTAACAATTAAGTGATTTCTGAAGGCAGTTGGTTGTACTGGATTTTATTAAGGAGTTGCAGAGTAAAGTGAGTACTGCTAATGCATGCTAAAAGTTTTCAGATTTGTATGTTTTTGTTTCATTGAAAACTCTGCATCATATTCATGCCATTACACACATATGTATTTCTTTTTGTGGATGTATTTTATAAATTTTCATTGAAATACATTGAAGTTTGTCATGGTAAGGTCACAGAAGATTGGAAAGTTCAAATGGTATAAATATCCAAGGCAATATAATTGCCAGAAGAATAACTACCTGCTGACAGTTAATGCCTTTCCCATACCAGTTGTCTTATTAGCATCTTCAGGCACAGCTTGGCAGGTTGCACCACACTTAATTATATTATGGATTGATGATAGCACTAAGAGCGATGTCATGTTTGTGTGAACTGATTAATATCATGACAGAAAAGAGTCAATAATAATGACTGGCTAAAAATGGTGGGGTGTCAGGGAACTTGCACTAATTTTCCTGTCTTCTTCCTTTTGCAGCACTGGCTGGAAGATCTGACGAGAGCACGGGAAGGAGAGTGAGTGAGGACCTGCATAACTGTGGCTGTTTCTCATCATTTCTAAGCTGGTGGGCTTCTAAATCACAGCTGATGACTGTCCCTCCGGAGGCTGGATTACAGGGGTTAGCGGCAAGCCTGAGTGTTTGCTGAAGGGCGTGCCCCAGCTTGTATGTTGGTCACCTACGCTCGCTCTTGCTCACAGGGATCATGTGGCTTTGTCCAAGGAGAAATCGTTTCCCCTTGCAGAACTGGCATGGTGTCCACAATTGCACCAATTTCAGCGTGTCCTTGTGGGTTTTAAGCTTTTGTTGGTGCTTTGCAGCCCTGAGAGGTCAGAACTACCACCCCACTGTGAATACACAGTATGGGAAGCTCCGCGGGGTAAGGGTGCCTCTGCCAAGTGAGATCCTGGGGCCTGTTGACCAGTATCTGGGGGTTCCCTACGCAGCTCCACCCGTGGGAGAGAAGCGCTTCATGCCCCCAGAGCCGCCTTCTTCCTGGTCAGGGATCAAGAACGCTACCCATTTTGCTCCCGTCTGTCCCCAAAATATTCACAATGCAGTGCCAGAGATTATGATGCCAATTTGGTTCACCTTTAACCTGGATATAGTTACCACATACATACAGGATCAGCACGAAGACTGTCTTTACCTAAACATCTATGTTCCAACAGAGGATGGTGAGTGTGTCGAGTATGAAATCCAAACTGTCCTCCTCTTTTCTCCTGTCTCTGCCTCTCACTCCTTCTGTCCTATCTCAGAAACTCTGTCACTTTTTTATTTCTTTTGAGCAGAGCATGACCTGTTGTCTGGCGCATGCTGTGTACGTGTCCATTAGCTCAGCCCTTCATCTTGACTAGATCTTCCACTTAGTCTTTTCATCAACTCTCCCCTTCCATGCCAATGTTAGAGGTTCCTCTTTTGACAACTAAATGACTCCTCAGTATTACTAAATATTAAAGAAAAGCAAATCTAATGCAAGAGACAGATTGGAAATACCTGGTGCACCTTTTTTGCCCTCACTGTCTTGACTTGTTCTGGGGATATGACCTATAGTAGCCTGCTTCATATGTGAATGATCTTTTGTAGGGTTGGTGAAATATTCTGTCTGGTACATGAGAAGCCTGTGGCATCAGCCTGATCTATGTAAGACCCTTTATTCTCCTTTCTTTGTCCAGTTTGTTTGCAAAGTGCATTGCCAGAAAAAGAAGAACATTAGGATGTACAAAGAGTAAGACTCCAAAAAGTTTTTTTTTTGTTTGTTTGTTTTTTTCTTTCTGGATATTGACTCCTTAAATGGCAGCTGTTATTGACCACTTAAAGGAGAGCCACACAGAAAAATGTACTCAAAATAATAAGTGCTCCAAAAATGTAATGGGGAATGCCAAAAAAATGCAGAAAAACTTTGGAAAATTCATTTACTCTGTCCTCTGTGTGGCTGTAATGGGTCTTAAATAGAAGTGCATGTGAATATGGGCTTCTTTTGTCCCAAGGTGCAGCAAATTCATTTCACCATTTCAGAATATTTCTGCAGCAACACCCCAGTTATGTTTTTCGACAGGTCCTCTGTTGTTCTTGTTGTTGATAAAAGTCTAGTGAGGGTGGGAGGAGGGGAAAAAGGGAATAATAAGAGTCTCAACTGTTGCATGTCACATGGGTTCTGTTCCAGAGCTCTCTGTTATTTTGTAGTTTTTCCATTCATTTTACAGTCAAAAGAATATCCAAGGAATGTGCGAGGAAACCCAACAAGAAAATATGTAGAAAAGGAGGTATGTAAAAAAACAGCAACATGGAACGAAAGGGAAGGAATTGAAAGAGTGAAGAGAGTGATTCATGCTTCCTATCACCATCTACCAACTCCAAAATCAAAGTGCTAATTGGAAAAAATGTGGGCCTTGTGACTTAAATCAACTTTGACACAAGTATGAGGGTTGAGTAAGTGGTTGATTCAAATTTGTGTATGTCAGTGTGTGTGTAAATTGTGTTGTCTGTTGTTTCAATGTGTGAATGTGAGTCAAGGGTTGAAAAACGTGGTCCCTGAATAAGTAATAGGTTGAGAATGCTCACATTTTACTGTATGGCTTTTTTGGGAAGTTTATTTTGAAAATGTCACTTTTTTCAAAGGGATAATTCAGATTTTATGAAGTGGGGTTCTGTGAAGTAGTTACCATTGTAACTTTACCTGGAATGGATGTTCTATTGAAGGTGTAGAAAGAAAGACAAACTGCTGTGTAGAAGGAAGACTGATATCAGTGTTCAGCAAATTTGGTCTTTGCAAAAATGTATTCTGAGTCTAGTGCACAAAGGTCACCACCCGAACAATCTGAACAAAATTCAGAATCGCAACTTCAGCTAGTTCAAAGTTCAGTTCACATAGGTTGAAATGGAATTCATTCATATTTATTATTCATTGTATTCAGTTAGCTACCAAGCTAAATGAATGAAAAGCTGTAAGTTCTTATGGCACTCTTTCATTGGCCATAGCTCAGCCAAAGCTGACTGGATAGCATGCTACCTATACGTTAGAGCATGAATTTTTCGCAAAGTGTGGGAAATACTGAAGCCAGTGAAGCCAGCTGCCTAGTCATTAAAATAAGAATGTTATAGAAAATCTATATGCATTACATACCCTTAAAAACGTGATGCATATAGGTGTGGATGCTTTCCTCTGCTCATTTCTTCAACCCCCTCTGAATTCCCAGATATCATCAAACGACAGAAGGGCTGTCATTTGATGATGCCTGAAAGTGCTCAGTTCACAACAGCATTGTTAACTTCATATTTCTTCTGGACATTAGTCTTATGACAATTCAGACTGCTGTATCAGTGGATTGTAAACTTACAGTTGACCATTTTTTTAGTTAACTCCTTTTTTTCTCAGCTGAAGAACCTACCTACTTGCGCTGTTGCTGTGGCCAAATTTAAGTCCAACAAGCTTTGGAGCAAACTTTTGGATTATCCCCTCCCATGTCGGTTGTTTCTTCCAATTAATCTATGGAGAAATCAAAAAAGGTTCTAGGAATCTACAGAATCTTGGAATGTAAGGAAATCTGGATGTTATGTGATATAGGCCTTATAAACACAGAGACGGTTCTTTATAAAAACGAATATCTCCACCACATCGTTTTAAAAAACAATATTGTACACAGACGGTTTCTGAAAAGTTTTCATCCACATAAACCCACACAAATCTGCCTCTTAGCTTTGTTTTAAAGATGCCAAAAGCATAGGGGGCAGTGTACCTCAAAGCTAAAACCTATGTCAGCCAATCAGAATCTTTAAAACAACCACAACTTCCTTTCAGGAATTAAACATGGCACCAGGAGGTTCATTTGTGTGGACAGAAATATAGGTTGAACTACTTTTAAATAGCATGTTAGAAGATAAAGTTCATAAAACACAAGACTATGTCAATTGAGAATTGTGTCAAAGCAAATATGTGGATATATTGACGCATTATTTGTCGTTGACTATAATGTACGGGACCCTAAATCTCCATTTTCCGAAGTACACACGCAAATACAAATACAGAGTTTTTTCAAATCTCCACTTCAGGCAGGGGTTTTATAAACAATCACTTTTAGTGATATAAAGCTGAGGTTTCATGTGGATGAAAGACCAAGACGCATAAAAATGTATTCATTTTCCCAGATATCTGGCTACGTGTGGATTAGATCACAAACTGACTGTGAAAAACTGATGTACTCTGGATAGACCGTGAACTTATATCCTTGCCAAGTTTCTTTCATGGCAACAACAGCAGTTGGGATGTGATGGCAGCAGAATACAGTCATTGCATCTGCACCACCAGGTAGCTTGTGTTCTCTTTGGAGTTTTCATTTTTTCTCCTCTCTCCCTCTGTTCTTTCTCTTCAGCCAACAATTCTGCCTTGGTCTATTCTGGCTAAAACAGATATCATCACGCCAGAAAAATGTCATAGTCTCTCAATTTTACTGGCTTGCAGTTGTTTGTCTCAGCTGAACAGGCAAATTGAAACAACCAGAGGCCTCAGCACAATTTTTTTTTGGAACATTAATGTTGTGCAGCTGAGAAAAGAACTCTGGAAACTAAACTATGATTGGATGAAAAAGTGTAGAGGTTTACAACACACTGATATAGCATTGCTTTGAGATTTTTGGGTTTGGGTTTTTTTCTTTCATGAAGTTGATATCTGCTCCATCAGCACAGGTCCAACTATCTGTTGCTGGATCTGACTGGTGCTACTGCTACTAAAGATTTTATTTCTTTATCACTATTGATAGCTACTGCACAGAATCCCTCTTCTAAACATTCGAACTACCCCTTTAGCTCAAACGCAGCTGTTGATTCAGAAGCATGAGTGCTGGCT
This sequence comes from Anableps anableps, assembly GCA_014839685.1. Taxonomy (NCBI): domain Eukaryota; kingdom Metazoa; phylum Chordata; class Actinopteri; order Cyprinodontiformes; family Anablepidae; genus Anableps; species Anableps anableps. The sequence continues at coordinate 15,121,654 of CM026074.1, forward strand.
TTGAGTCCTGAGAATGTTTGTCAAATATGGGAACTGAAAGAATCAGAGCCTTTAAACATTGAGTTAATTTGAACTAAAATCAGGATTTTTTTTTTTGTTGTTGTTGTTGTTACAATGAGAACTTTAATCTATCCATAAGGCAGTCCCTTACACACAGCTATGGAGAAGCACAGCCCTTTTTTCATTAGTAATAGCTAAGTTATCACTGCTAGTAACCACAGAGGGATCATTTTCAGTCAGCGCCTGAAGGCAACATGTATCCTTAACATTACTATCCCGAGCATATTTTGTGCCACAGCAAAGATTCACTTTCAACTGGGAGACCTTTGCCACTGATTTCCACAGAGGCAGAAGGCAGCTACTGCCCTCACAGTGCCCACTTCATTCCTTCATTCTGCTTTGGTAAACCAATTTTGTCAGAGACAGACTGGCCCTTCAGGCACTCCTGCTTCTGAATTAGTCCCAGATGTGGAATATACGCAGAAATATCTATTTAATATTTCCCTTCCAGTTAGAAATTTTCAATTATCTTCCATGTGTTTCATAATGAGAATGTGGTTTATCAAAAGTTTTCTGTATTTTGTTTTTTTTATTTTTTATTTTGCTGATGACAGTCTAAGTTTGTAATTTGAAAAAAAAAAAAAATAATAATAAAAAATATATATATATATATATATATATATATATATATATATATATATTCAAAATGTATTTTTCCTAAAAAATGCTATTTTGGCCTGTGGCAAATTTGTTGTAATTTGTTTTTAATATAGAAATACATAATGTATCTGTTTGCGTCTAAGAGTGTGTTTGCAAATACATAGAGGTGACAAATTAAGATAAATAACAACATAATTTATTTCAAGTGCTTAACCCTTATATGTCACAATGTAATCTTTAATCTTTCCAAAAATTAAAAGGTCTGTTGGACTTAATAGGAAAGGTGGAATTGGATCATTTCAATAATTTTCCTTTATTCTTTGTTTTATTAGTGGTGAGACTGGGAAACTTACTGATCCCAAAAGGTGGTCAACATGATTGAAATTTCAGTCTCTGCCAAAACAAAACAACAAATGTAATTGCTACTCTTACAGGATTTTCATTCATTTGTTTTAATTTCACAGATCTAAGACAAATCTACTTTATTTAACTGCTGAACATTTCGGTTTTGTGAAAAAATGGCAAATACTTATAAGTGTCATGGTAATAAATTACTCCTCTTTCGATACAAGAGAACAAGCTGACAAAAACCCAAAGTTGAGGAAAAATCTAGAATCATCCTGTAATTTGTATTTGTAAAACAAATACAGGCAATGGTCTAAACATGCAAAGGAAAATAAAATCCCTGCATAATTTCAAAAATCTGGTATAGGTTGAAACATTCAAAAGTGTTATAAAACACCTTGAAGAATGTAAATTAAAAGGAAGATTAGCAATAGATGTGGGTTGTTCCCAGTCAACTGCAACTAAATTTATGAGAAACTACAATCATGTAAATAAACTACATGATTTCACTGGCCTAGGTTGTGCTGCTCAGTTTTTTTTTTTTAAATCTTTTTCTATGGTTGGCTTCTCAAAGAGTGTTGGACCCAGTGTTGTAATATAACATCTCTGTTTAATCTAAATGATGACTTTTCTGCTGTCTTTTTGCACCCAATTTAAGAGATCGAACCCTTTTGTTCAAGCTTGGAATGCTGTTGGACAGGACATTTGCAATAAGTTCCCCCCACAGGGTCACAAACGATCACAACTTGCAAAACCTTGGCTGAGCATGAGCTATGTTTGGGTTCTTCCACGGTTAAGATGGCTGCCAAAAGTAAATAAGCAGGTCTCAACAGTCTGTGATCATTTAGAGTTTTTATTGTCAGGTAAAGGAGCACGGCTTCTACAGCAAATGCATGTAAAGGTTGACATTTAAGAAACTTGCATTCCGTTAATCAAAAGTAATAGGTTTGTTATTGATTAAGTCATTTTTCAGGATGATAAGGCATATTGCCATCGAGCAAAGAAATTTAATATTTTTTCTTCAGGGAAGGAAGAAAAACTCAATGGCATGAGTACCTTATGATCAGGATTTGATTCTAATTGAGAATTCCTGGTGCAAATCGGGGAAAAAAACAGTGCGTGAGAGGGCTCCATCCTGCAAAGCTGATCTGGCAATTGTAATATAAAAATGCTGTCTCCTGACTAGTGAAGAATGTTATTGGTCATTCAGAAATTCAGATTTCAATGGAAGTTGTCATAAAAGCCACAGGATGTGCAAGAAAGTATTAATTGTGATGTTTTTTGTTTTCTGATTCGATCATTTCTTATCAGCTTTATCTGTAAAAAGGATTACAACAATGCCATTTACTTATTTTTGAGTTATGTTTTACAAAGCCACAATGTTCAAGAGTCAAAGAGTAGTGATTAAATTTTTAAAGTTTTTAAAGAAACATTTGGTGATATCTTATTATCTGTAGATGAAGGTGTTGTTTCACTGAGAGACTTCTCTAATTATAACAGAAACCCTCAATAAAAGGGTAAATTGTGATCATTCTGTTGCATTGCCTTGAAAAAGTTTTCATACCCCTTGAACGATTTTTACAATATTATAACCATAAGCACCTAATTGTAAAGTAAAAGAAAATACTTAGTTTCTTTTTTTTTTTTTTTTTTTTTTTTTTTTTAAATTAATTACAGTTTCAAAAAGTTACAAATGTATCACGAGACATGCTTTTGTAGAATAATGATAAGACTATAGCTGTTGGAGGTAAGCCACAAGAAGCCCTATTTTCAGCTTGTTACAAGCCATGCAGGGGACAAGAAACATGTAAAAGAAACTGCTCTGGTCGGGTCATATCAAAATTCAACATTTTGGATTATATGTAAAACACTGTGTGGAGAAAAGCATATTTGTGTGTTAGAGTGCCCCACTCAAAGTCCAAACCTGAATCCAACTGAGAATTTGGGTTAGGATAAGGTTGCAATGTGAGAAAATGTGAAAACGTTCAAGGGCCTTGAATACTGTTGCAAGGCACTACATGCTCTAACAGAGCCAGCAATATGTTGTTATCCAGACTTGAACTTTCCATTAATTTGCCACCTACTAAAGACAGTTTTTATTTGCAAAGCATTCAGTGTTAACCTGTTAATGTATCAGAGTCATACACACTGTGCATTTTCAGTAATGATATACATATTTTACATGATTAATTCTTATGATCAGCAACAAAGTCTTGCTGGGCTTTTTTCCTTTAGAAAGCAATTTGATGCTTGGATATTAAAGATTAGGCTTACTGTCCCTCATTACCCCAAAGAAAGCCCTGAAAAAAAGATCAAAGATGGGCTCAGTGACAAAAATAGATGTATATATATAACACAATACTGCATACCAGTGAAGCTGACTATTACTCAAAACAATGGTTGTGTAACTCATTTTCATATAACAGAAGCAACAGAGCATTTTTCTTCAGTCCAAAAATCATTTTGATGATTACACTGCTGATAATTTTATTTATATAGAGACTATTTTCTGTCTTTTGCAAGAATAGTACCACATCACCTAAACAGATGTCTGGAGAAGTAATGCTTGAGGTCATGAGCAGGTGATCTAACGTGCAGCATCAGCCCCTTAGCTCCCTCCCACTCTGTTCCTTTGAAGCGGCCTTACAGTAAGTGCTCAGAGCAAAGAGTAGTGACAGAGCTGTGGGACACTGGAGCCTTGGTCATATCACTCAGTCATTTTCTCTGCTCTGAGTTAGAGTGAATGGAGTGAGGAGAGGGGTAATGATGTGCAGGGACACAGCTAAGCACTATTCAGCATCAGAGTGCTAGATATGTTTGAGATGGGCCAATTTTTTCCCGAGAAAAACCCAAAGTACATCAGTGTTTATCTTTGAAAGATTTACAGTTATTTGTTAAATTGCTTGTCAAACTTTAAAGAAGATTATTATAAACATCCTTTTGATGAGACCCCTACTTAGGGATAATTTTGAAAATCACATGCAATCAATGCATTCTGTTCTAGGTGCATGTAGTGTATAAACAATACATGATTTTCAACTCAGATTTACATGTTTATCTCCTTTTTTGCAGCTAGCTTGGAAAATCTTCTTTAAAGTCACTATTCTCTCTGAGTTGCACTATGTTTTGGATAATATGCTAAGATGAAACTCCCGCATTCTTAAATTTATCCCATATCATGCGTTTACTTTGAAACACAAAATCTGTTTTAGGTTTTGGCTTGATTTGGAATGTCCCGCTATCATTCCCATGCAGCTCTCATAGCCAGCAAGCTGCCGTGTTTTTATGGAGCTCCATGCCAGTGCTGAATGGTCCAGACAGCTGCCAAACCTGTAGATTAACTACCCCAACAGAAACACTGAACATTCTTTCTACTTTCTACATGACCTCCAATTGTTAGAAAGCTGGGAAATCTATAGAAGAGCCCCAGTCCCAGTTAGACTGCACAAGGGCCATGGCAAACAATAACACACCATGCTAATCCCATTGGTTGGCCGACTCAGACTCGCCTCAGGGAAGGACGGGCCACTCCCTGAGTCCTGCCGAGGAAATCTGTACGCCGACAGGGGCTAAAAACTTTCCAAGAAAGCATGAACAAAAAACTTCTTCTGTGACTTAAAAACAGAGCAGATTCACCATAAAATCAACACAAGCAACATTATCTTTATAGACATTTTGTCCTATGAGCATGTAAAACTGTTATTTTTGACCATTTAGCACCACAGAGTGAAAACTGAATTGAAAAATAGCACATCCAGTCATATTCACTTAAGATGCAAGATGTGACCACAGCAGGAAGTTCCTGTTCAGCTTTTTTGAGCCCTCCTGCTGCTGTGCTGTCCAGCTTCCAGTCAGCCCCATCAGTCTGTTCTCTTTTTTGTTTTTTCCAAGTTTTAAAGGAACAGCAGAAACAACCCAAGTCCTGAAGCTCATTCAAGGAGGAAAACTCAGAGACATATCTCTTAGTGTAGCTTTTAATAAGCATGGGTTGGTAGGGGATTATCATATGAGAAGATTGTATAAAAATACTGCAGTTTAATGGCATTTAGACATTTACAAACAAAATATATAACATGATCTTAATGCTTTTATTTAAAACAAACTAACAATCATTCTTATATTTGCAAAGATCACATATTTATTATTACAGATATAATAATGTAATCTATAATTGTATTTATTCATTGTTATTTTGATTTTGTAATACAGACTTAAGCAAAAATCTAGAAAAAACATTAGGAATTTAGGATAAAATACGTATAAATAGTTTTTGAAAATTGGTTAATTAGTTAGGTGATCTGTTCAACCTGAAGTCGGCTCCTTAATAGATATGCAACTTATAGAATTGCCAACTGTAGTTCGCTGTGTTACATGAATAACAGTGATGCGTGGTGCTTGCTAAGTTTCTACACCATGATTGTCTGTTTTTTGTGGCCAGAACAGTTTCTAAAGACACAATTTTGTCTTTCTCGTGAAACGGAAAATCAAGTAATACCTTTCTTTTAGCCAGCTGAGTGTCAGAGCGTGGTAATGTGCAGGGAAGGGTGGTGCTATAATAATAGATAATGCATGCGCCACACAGTCAGAGAAATTCCAGTCATTCCGAAACATTCTTTGGATAATCATTCAAAACTCAACTCAAAAATCGTAGAAATTATATGACAGAAATTTTTCCGCAAGTAGATAGCCAACTCAGACGAGCAATTCTAATTAGCAGTGTTTTATTCATGAGTGATGGCTGGCGACCAATTACTTTTCTGAGCACAACTGTTGAGATTTCCTAGTACCGGAAATATTGTATGTCTGAACGGTTGAATTTGCCTTATTTTATGTAAGCAGAATAAAGCTGTTTTCAAGGAGCCTCATTTCACTTAGCTTACCAGCAGTGCGCAGCAAAAGTGCCACTATATGCTTCATATAGACTGAGAAAACTCTGGTCATTACGGCACATTTTCTTGCTCCTCAATAAAAGGCACTAAAGCCATTTCCACTGTTTGATGGAAAATTTGCTGCTTGCAGATTGCGCATTAAATGACGCGGGGATATGGGTAGTGCAGCTATAATTTCCATACCATGACTGCCCAGGCATTCTATCATCAGAAACATTTCTTTCTTAAAAATAATGTAGAAGTATAGGAGCCCTATTTTATCCAACTGACTGGCAGTACACAGCAACAGGTGGGGAAGTATTATAATACTCCATGCCTCATTTAGCCATAAGAAACTCTGGTCAATCCAGCTTTTTTCTGGGATCCCATTAAAAAAGCCTCATGTAGTAGCAGTTATATAACAAACTTTCAGCAGTATACCTAAATGGTATGCCAGTGTTTAGTATATCTTGATACCAGTAACAGGCTCCTGTTACGGTATGCCAGTATGTACTATTTTATTTACATTCTCTTAATAATTAAGCCTGTCATGTCCTTTGGCACACATCATATATATTTGTTTGAATGCACCTGTCATAACCTTTGCAAAGATTAAGAGGCTAAGATGGTCCCGTGAACGCTCCTTGTCGATAAGCATTTCTGAAAAAATGCTTTGCGTAATTCCTTAAGATCTCATCAGAACGTTTTTTCCTTGTAAAACATTTTCTAAATGAGATTCTTGAATATTTTCCCATCACGCATTGCTCAAAATTCAACCTTGTATGTGTGCAGTCTTCTGCTTTTCTGTCTTTGACAGTCATTTCACATGTTTTCCAGTGCATTCTTACACATATTAGGAATTTTATTTTCTTTTATGTTGGGATCAACTATGGCGCAGTGTGAATTTTGGCTGTCCTTTACAGCAGGATTATAGCATCCTTAACCTTTTAGCTGCATTCTCCATCATTCTCTCTCATGTGTCCTTCCCAAGCTGTTCCTTAACCTCTGCACCGAGAGACAGATTGTGAGAGATGGAGAAAGACAGACAGACTGGAAGGCAGGCATACAGAGAGAGCAAGAGAAGAGCGAGACACTAAATGCAAGAAACAAATCCAGGCAGAGAGAGAAGTGGCCACCTGAGGATTAGAGACTGAATATAACTGCTCTGAATTGTCAAGGCCGCAACATTTCACAAAGTCTCTTTCCACATCCTGACCTTTCTGATATTTAACTCCGAAGCCCATCTATTGTCAGTGAACCTTTTTGCGGTAAAAGGAAAGGCAGTTAACATTCAGCCCTTCCACAACGTATTGAGTGAATTGTGGATTCAGTCCAGAAGTCTCTGGAGTCGGAGGGCACTCTCTATGTATTTATGTGTTTAAGTGTGCCAGTTCGTGTGTGTGCATGCTTTGGTCCATTCGTGTAAACCTCTTAAGCCAATTACTACGATGCTTTCTGTTTGAGATTTCATCCTGCTGAAATGTTACATTTCAATACCCTTTATGCATCAAGCAGGCCCATCTAATGTAACTTCTTTGCTCCTGATCTGATAAATGTGACAGCTTTCTATTAATGCTGTCAAAGGAACACAAACAATTGATGTTATTCAAGATGCTACTTACTTTTTATACAATGCAAATTTTGACTCCTGAAGGCTGGCTGTGCAAAGGTTCCTCTCCTTGTGATTTGTGTGTGTGTGTGTGTGTGTGTGTGTGTGTGTGTGTGTGTGTGTGTGTGTGTGTGTGTGTGTGTGTGTGTGTGTGTGTGTGTGTTTTTCACTGTTGGATTGTTTAAAGGATTCAATGTCAAATATCCGGTCGCTCGCCTTGCTTGATTCATATACAGAAGTCACATGTTTTCAGTTTCAGTTCAGGACGCTCTGATAGGCACATACACACTTGGGCTCAAAGACTGCAAAATTCAAAGTGACAGAGGATCCCTGTCGACACCTGCCATCTAATCTATGCTTGTCTGAAGCTCTATCACTCAATAAACCCATCGTTTAGCCATGTCAGTAACACAGGACTCACAACAAAAATTGAATCTATTTGCATAATTACTCTTTTTTTAATTGTTTTTTTTGAACACGACGTCATATTATAGATAAAATGCTGCTGATAGAACATTGTTTCACAAAAGACAATAAAAGTATGATTTATTATGCCAAGCAATAAGGTTAAAAAGGTTAAAAAAAAAAAAAAAAAAAAAAAACATAGCAATAGTACAGAAAAATCATTAACTTAAGCACAAAACAGGCATGCCTTCAAATGATATTTAATCCACTTGTTCTCAGTCTTCTGTAAAATAAAACTAATAGGTTTTTTGAGGGGAAATCTAAGGGAATGAAACGCACAGTGAAAGACATGATATCTAAGAGCTCAGAGGGATTTAATTAATGCACAGCGAAGTTGTTCCTGATTGATTTACCACCTCTATGGAATTTAGTCAGGCAAAATTTAGAACAGCCATTTTAATATATTAGCACCAATTTGAAGCCTTTCCATTCACTTTTCTGAGGTTTTACTTGTGTATTTTTATTTATTTATTTATTCATTCATTCTTTTTTTTGCATGTATTGAATATTTTTTTATCGATGCATTCTAATTAAAATGACACATTTTGGAATTATTTCTTTAAACGAGGATTTAAATGTATTCTCTGAATGGTGAGCCCTTCCATCCACACACACATAAAATATATTTATTTTTTTTCTACTTGTTTTGATTTACTTATGTGAAGCTCTAACTGGAGTAAATTAATTATATGTCTTAATACAAATCCAAAAACAGGTTGTGTATTATTTTGAAAAAGAAATAAATAAAAAGCTATTTATTGCCATAAAGCAGAAAAAAAAAATGTATTTCCTTCAAAAATCGGCTTACTTTCCTGCCAGTGGCTCTTAAAACTATGATGCTATTTCAATTTGGCAAACAACAAGCTTTTATCCTTTCCCTAACTGACACAGCTTGAAACCCTTTGCCTCACAGTAATATAAATGCTTTGCAGTCCTTACACCTCTTTTTGCTAACAAAGGGGATGTATTTAAACTTTAGTGTCATGGTGATACTGGGGTTTTCAGCTCATAGCACATCCCATATTCTTTAAACTGCATTATTTATGGTAATGCAAACACACTTAACAAGGTCATTGTAGTTGCCATGGAATAAAAAAAAATGCTCCTTTACTTCAGGGAATAAATGTGAGTAAATGTCATGACACTCAGCCTTTTACATTATGCATTATAGTGTATTGCACCTACAGTATCATTTAGAAAGGTAGAAGATAAGTGAGGATATGAGAGAAGAGAATAAGGAGTGAACACATGGACTCATATCCTCATAAAGATAAAGCTTGAACAAACATGCAGGACATAAGGTACATAAAATATAATTGGTGCTTGATACTTGCAAGATTTGCAGTGGATAAAATAAAATGAGGCAGCTTTACAGAACAAGTCAGTGAATTTGGAGCATGCATACAAGGTAATATGTAAAACCTGTGCGGTAGGAAATAATATTATTCCTCTGAATAGCCTTTTTGTGGTTAGTGGTATCATCCCCAATGATTATGTATCCTCAAGCTATTAAGTGTGTTGAAGTCTAAGTTATTAATTTCAAAGGTAGCGGAGGAAATATTTTCAGTCAAACACTGAGAGCGACTAGAGTTTTTAAGAGAAAACTATTTTCAATTATCTTTTAATTGATATTAGCAGCAGTGGCTTAAGCTTCAGCAAAGGGTCAAGCCCAATTCTGCTAATAAAATATCATTCCATGAAGACATATTTTAATAATGAGAGGATTAGCACATGCTTTTTGTCAATAAGCCTGTAAGATTTGCTATTGATTCGTATTTTTGCTGTTGTCGAGATTGCATTGGAGGAAAAGTCCAAAGTCACCGACAGCATTATGATCTACTGTATTAAGAGCTGTTCATGTGGAAAATATAAACTGACAGGGTGTTGGATAAAAGGTCATCTCCAAAAATAACGTTTCTTTATAGTCCTGTCAGAAGATGATAGACTGTTGCTTAGATGGATTGATAGATCATTCAACTTACTAACTGGTATTGATTTTCTAAAGTCTTTTGGCTGCTGATGTTAGGCAACAAAGAATCATTACTAGTTGTAAATGAATAAAGAAAAGACTCAGCTATCTCCCAAAGGGTAGATTTTTCATTATTGTAGCCCATAACACAAGGACAAAATTCATAACATCACTGCATGATGGCTGGTGACATGTTACATCAATATTGCTCATCTTATAACTTACCCCATCACAATTTTTAAATCAATGTACCTTTGACATTGCAACCACGACAAACAGATCAGTCACATCCTTATGTGGTAACAACACTACCATAGTACCCTTACCACCAACCAAGAGAACAACTCAGAAAATGACTCCAAAAATTACTTTGCCTGAAGGGTTTATCTTTCCTTTCTCAATACCAATTTGATGGCATCTTATTGCATTTCTGAGGAGTTAACCCCTCGCTACAACCCTAATGGTCTAAAAGAACTGTTCCTGATGACGTGTTGGCTCACAATACAGGAGATCCTTGAAGGATATTTGTAAATCCTGTGACTAGTCAAATCCTTTTTGAAGGCAAAAAAAAAAAAAAAATTATATTTGTTACTGGATGGTCAAACTGAAATAACTGACCAGGGTAAAAAAATAAAAAATAAAAAAAAAACCCCACTATATACATCAATGAGTGTCAGACCATGCACAACACCTTTTCATTTATTTACCACCGCAGTTCAAATTCTTCAAACTCCTGCAAATGGCTTTCATTTAACACGATGTAAAAGAAGTATATCAGTTTTGAACCAGTGCTAATATATATATCTATCTATCTATCTATCTATCTATCTATCTATCTATCTATCTATCTATCTATATATATATATATATATATATATATATATATATATATATATATATATATATATATAGAGAGAGAGAGAGAGAGAGAGAGAGAGAGAGAGAGAGACAGAGAGAGTGGCTCCTTATTCAGCAGTGTTTTTTGACCAGTCGGCATCCAGTTTCCATGGTAACCAACTGCTAAAACAAGCTGAAAGGTGGTTGTAGCCTCCTTTGCTTACAGTTTTTAAATCGTATTTTCACTGCAGCATTAAGGTTGTCACGGCAGATCCAGCGCGTTATCATCTGGACGGAAGGATGTTAGCAACCAGCAAACCAAGCACATTCAGTACCGTACTTGTCTACATGGTTTATATGTATTTCTACTTGCAATCCTTCCTGTTATCCAACGGATGAATTAGCAGAAAAAAATCAGTGATGTAGTTGTTTTTTTCATGTCAACTCACCATATCTACCTCTATTGTAGACATCATGGTGCATAGAGCCTGATCTAAACTTACTTTACCTAGCAACTGCTGGGAATGTGTGTGCAACGTTCTCAAACATTCTCACATTTAAACACGTCAGATAATGACTTCAGTTGGTTTATCTCTTTAGCTGGGAAATACAATATACTGAAAGGGGAAATATTTCAGAGAGAGAAAAAGAGCAAAATCTTTTTCATATTAAAATAATGAAAAATCCTCTGAAGAGAAACTAAGACGTCAGAATAAATGTTTAACTGCTCTTTCTAATAACAAAACTTAAGCACAGTATCTTGATTTTATTTCCTCTGATCATTTTGATAGTTTCTTTTCTGAAAATGTCAGTATTGTATGACTCTGAGCTGAATATGCTACATTAACAGGTTAGTTTTGTATAAATCAAGTCTTAAAAGCTGTGTTCTTATGTGACTTACTGTAAACCCATTAAATTTGTATCCAAAATGAATGATTTATGTTTCTGTCATAGTTATGTGCTTTGTGTAGAAAACTGAAATTGTGCTTTTGGATTGAATTTAAATGAACTTTGTTCTATTCCCATGTATTTTTAAATGCTCCTCTCAATGAAATGCTTCTCTCCCCCATTTGTCTTTTTTTTGCCAAACATGCTATTTTGAATTTCTTTGTACGTCTCTATGTTTCTCTCCCTGCTTCAACAACAGGGGCCCATGCAAAAAAACAGGGCGAAGATTTGTCGGAAAATGACGGTGACGAAGACGAAGGTATTTTCCACGGTGAACAAAGACAGTGCATGATTTCCTTTGAAAACAAAATGTCACTGTTTTATAATCCTTTACGGATTTTTTTTTATTGGAAATGCACTCATGAAGCACCCATGTCTCATCATCATCTGTTGAGCAACATTTTCACAAAGATTGCATGTGAGTGAATGTGATGGCTCTTCTTCTCAAGAATCTATATTCAGTGGATGGATGAAGAGAGTTTTTGACTTTAGAAACCTATAACACCTAGTATCTGTCAAAATAACTAAACCCTAGGTTGACTCATGTTAATATCTCATGCAATGAGTAAAGCAGAGGATATTCAAGGGGCAGGGTTAGCAGTTAAACTCCTTTGTTAAGGTGTGGCTAGGAACTGTGTGTTGATGGTGATAATAGCAAAGGAAAGAGACACAGCAATATAATATCAGACTGTTCTTCAGGTCTGCTTGCTCATTCAGATGAGGAGCAGCAGCTCAGGAGCGATGCTGAAGAGGATTAGAGATGAGAGGTGTAGAAAATGGGAAGTTGCTGCTCAGCAATCGCATTGTTCTCTTTCCATATTTATCTTGGGATATTCCTGGCTCAGGGTGGATCGCTGCCGAGATTAGAATGAGAGATAGCTCTTGTGCTGCAACAGAAACAGCTTAAGTCTCTGAATCTAAATCAAAACCCTTGATGTAGCCCAGCCCTTCTCTTATGTAGTCACTGTAGGGCAGGTGATGAAAGCCTGATGCTTTGTATCATCACAAAGCCCTTGATTTACATTCAGTTTCAATAATAATAACACTGGATTTTCACTTCACTCTGTATCTCAGTAAATTAGGATATCAAAAAGTTTATGTCAAAGTTAATTCCATAAGTTTAACTCATTGATTCATTACACATAGAGTGATGGATTTCAAACATTTGTTTTTTAATTTTAATGATCATAGGTTACACAAAAAAAATTTACTTTAGGAAAAGTTTAATATTTCACATGATCAAGGAGTCATGTGTTAAGAAATGTTATAACCATGTAATGGCTTCTGCAGTCATAGGAATGACTTAACTTTTTAAGCAGATAATCATTGACATGCTTCAAAAGGAAGAAAAAACACAAAATGGCATTGCTACAGAAGCTGGCTGTTCGCAGAGTGCTGCATCCTGGCATATTAGTGTAAAATTTAGTGAAAGGAAAAAGTGTAGATGCTCAAGCAACAGGGATAACCACAGCCTTGGGAACATTGTGAAGCAAGCCTATTCAAAAATTGGAGTAGAATACTAATTGTCTGTTAAATATTAAAATTTTCTGAGAAAATTGAAATTGGGGTTTTAATAATTAGCTGTAACCCCAAACCACATCAATTTGTGTGTAATGAACAGATATAGTTTAATTTTTTAAATGTTATTCTAATTCCTTAAGATGCATCTGTTCAATATATCTTTATATTTCTGAGGTGTATATTTATCAGTATATGCTTAGGTGACTTTATTTTCTACACAAACTGAAGCAGATAACTGACTATATTATTTTACTTATCTTGAAAATGGGCAAGAACAAGTTTGTTATTGCTTTCTATTTTTCTTAGATAATTATTGGTAATTGAAAATGGGACAGAAAGAGACCTGATGCTGTAAATAAATTATTTTCTCTTGATGCTCAAGGGTTTGTCGGGAAGGTCCTTCGTTCTTGCCAACAGGCTCCTCTCTCAAAAAGAACCCTCATGCTGGCCTGGATCACATATCAGGAAGTGTTGCCATGGCACCACTTTGACACACAGGTGTTTCTTTATTCATGCCCAGGGCAAGCTGTTGCAACTGCAGCCAAATTGTCTTGATTTTCAACTTGTCTCTGTGTATATACACAGCTCATGCATGTGCAGCTCTGTCCTCCTTCAAGTGGGCTCACGTGTGTCTGTATGTAACCCCCTTTGTATGTTTAAAATCGCTGACTTGTGCCAATCCCTTTGTCTGGCAAGTCTGTGCATGCATACACAGTAGCTTGGTCTCCAAGCTGTTGTGCTAGACTAGCTTCACTGAAAATGTGACAAGTCTATTCTTTACTGAGCGCAACTAATGCTGTTTGCAGAGCATCGCCGAAGACACACAATATAGTCCCAGTAGCATCTTTGCTGCAGAACTGTAACTAATGCGTGCGTGACAGATTTGGCCATGACTTGCTAAAATGATCGAGAAGATTTTTATTGTTCTGGTGATTGTGTTTAACTGGTATTGCATTTGGTACCACTCTACTACTGAACTTTACTTAAGTGGAAAAAATGGCACTTTGCACAAACCACACCGTTGTCCTTGTACTGTAGGAGAAATAAATAGTGAAATGGTACGATTTAGCTCTGTTAACATATTTGCAAAGAGACTATTGATGTTAAATTCACGGATTCTTCTACTCAGTGTTGTTGAGAACAACCTAAGTAGTTCACACATACAAAAGTCTTAAAACAAATTAGCTTGTAAATTCAGCTACACATACAGCTCAAAAAACTGAATATCAAAAAAGAGTAATACTTTTTTGTTATTTATTTCAGAAAGCAAAACATATATTGGTTCATTCCAGATTGAGTGACATATTTCAAGCCTTTATTCCTAATAATTTTGAGCCTTTTGGGGAAGGAAAAAGTGAGCTAGGAAAAGGTGCACCAGCAACAGGGATAACAGCAGCTTGAGAGGATTGTGAAGCATCCATTCAAGAACTGGTGAAGATTCACAAAGAGTGGACTGAGGATGAAGTCAGCACATCAAAAGCCACTACACCCAGATGAATCCTTGACATTGGCTGCAAATGTTGCATTCCTTATGTCAAGCCACTCCAGAACCAGAGGCAACGTCAGAAGTGTCTTACCTGGGCTAAGGAGAAAAAGAATTGGAGTGTAACTCAGTGGTCCAAAGTCTTCTTTTCAAATGAAAGTAAAGTTTGCATTTCATTTGGAAATCAAGGTTCCAGAGTCTGGAGAAGGAGTGAAGAGTCACAGAATTAATATTGTTTGAAGTCCCGTGTGAAGTTTCCACAGTCAGTCATACTTTGGGCAGTCATCTCATCTGCTGGTGTTGGTCAACTGTGTTTTCAATGCAGCCATCTCCCTGTACATTTTGGAGCGCCTCCATGCTTTGCTTTGCTGACGAGCTTTAAGAAGAAGCTGATTTTAGTTTCCAGCAGGACTTGGCACCAGTGATGGAGGGCTCAAGACTGGCCTCGACCTGTTTTTTTCCTGGTCTTGGGTTCAGTCTTTGTCTTGGATTGTTATGCCTCGGTCTTGGTCTTGGTCTGGTTTGACAAATTGGGGTAAGACCGGTTTGAGTCTCAGTAGTTTTTGTCAAAATTACGAAAACTTAACACCCTTTTATCTTCAGCCGCAGACACACAACAATGTGAATTAAAAGCAGTGATCCGAGCGCAGCTGCGTCCCACCATCTCAGAAGAAATACAATGTTATTATTGTTAATGACTACGCAATCGTGTTGCATGTGATTGTTTAAAAACCAGGTGGCATTTGGTTCTTTGATTTAAAAGAGCGTGTCTGCGAGTTCACATATGCTGCGGTGTAGCTTTTGCTGAATAAACATCTGCATCAGACCACAGAAAAAATTATTACATTTGCTTTTTAAAAACATGAAGAAATTTTAGACAGGAAAGTAAAAGGGAACGCAAAAACACCGGGCCACCTGTAAACTTTGTCCACCACCAGGATTGATAATATGCAAAGTGAGCGGGATGACATCAAGTTTTACTAGACAAGCTTTTTAACATCTGATACTCTGATGAATTGCTTTTATTCAGATGATCATATAGAAAAGATTTTTTTTTAAATATGACAAATCTTTATCAGCCTAATCTCTCACTGTTTATTAAATTTATCATATAACTATTGTTCAATAGTTGATTATTTCGGTTTAGAGAATGTCTGTCAGTGTATGGCTGCATTTAATAACCTAAGTATTAGTTTATTATGACCATTATTAATTCAATACCAAGAAGTTGTTTTGGTTGAGTAGTTAACCGTTTTTCCATTAGTTTTTGGATTTTGTGGTGTATCAAAAGCAATGTCCTGAAATATTTGTTGACGTTTGGCCTCAGCCTCGGTCTTGGTCTTGGTCTCGGAAGGTCTGGTCTTGGTCTTGGCTTTGGAGGTTGCAGTCTTGGTCTTGGTAGAACCAATCTTGACTCCATCCCTGCTTGGCACCTGCCCACACAGTAAAAAGTACCAAAAGCTAGTTCAATGACCATGGTGTTACTGTGCTTGATTGGTCATCAAACTTGCCTGACCTGAACATCATAGAGAGTCTATGGAATATTGTCAAGAGGTAGGTGAGAGACATCAGACCCAACAATGCAGAGCCCTCTATCAAAGCAATAGGGGTGTGCCAAAAAAAATCTATTCACATAAGAATCTTGATTCTCATTTACTGCGATTTAGAATTGATTTAAAATGTCCCAAAATCGATTTTAAACCATAAATAAAATAAATCCACTGGCTGTCGGCCTCCATTTTGTAACTACGTGGGACGTTCCGACATCACCATGCAAACAGTACTGGAAAGTGCGCATGCGCAGAACGCACCATTATGAAGGAGAAACTATGAAACTGAAAGAGAGATTCAACCAGCCCCATCTTTATTGAAGGCAAACATTTAGTGTCAGTTTGTTTTTTATCTAATGCCAAGGAAGACTGAGCTTGACATGAACTTCAACACGTGCAAGATCCGCTAAATGAAGATAGAGCACTTCGGGAACACCGCAAATGCATGGAGTCAATAGAGCTGAGCCCAGATAATGTTTATCCGATGCAGTGAGAAATTATTTACATTTAGTCAAATTGCTAAAAACTTTTGGATGGAAATTGCAACATTGTTTTCCATGGAGGAGGCTGTCTGGAGAAATGTGTGGCGCACTCTCCATGACCACTTCGTTAAAACAAAATGGAGGATGCAGGGAGGGAGTAATTCCATCTAAGCATGGATTAATATTTAAAATTCAATATCTGGTGTGCTTTCATTGTCAAAAGCCAATTACAAATATACTTACAGAGAAAAAATGTGTACAATACTTATTTTTCTTGCTGCATGGACTCTCACCAATTTTTGCTTTCATGAGTTGCCATTCTTTTATTGCTGATTATAGCACCATCGCAGTTTCTAATAATTTTACTTCATGCATTACTTATGAAAAATGAGACATTTGTATTCATATTGAAGAACAAAAACAATCAGAACACAAGCCAGACTCCCCCTCTCAGTCTCGGTCTGATGTACCTCTTATCCATGAATTCTCATTCAGCTGAGGGAGTTGCTGCCTCGTCTGGTTACTCTGCGTAACCCCTTCTATCTCTCACTCTGTTCATCCCAGCATTACCATGCCGCCTCATTTGGCCATCCGTCTATGCTGGGCTAATTTGCTGTCTTCATCCAACATATTGGAATGGTCCTCCCCCTTGTTAAATTCCACCAGGCACGTTCTTCAATTTTAATCCTGATAAATATAAGAACAATAAAGGATTTTGTCCATTGCCAAAGAAATAAAGTATATATAATGAAAGGGTAATATATAAATTAACAAAAAAAGGCTGCAGAGCAGCCAATAAAACATTTAGCTCAGACAAATGGACAAGCATAATGAAATATATACATAGGAACATAATTTAATTTTGTTTGTGTTTAAATGTTCCTGAGACTTGCCCTCTTTTTTTTCTATTTGTAACTGGATATCTGCCCTTTATGTGTCCGCCTGTCTGTTTGAGCACCAGTCAAGTCTTGGGCACCCCTAAGAGCATTTAAATTCTGCACTACGCTCCCTCCAGCAGCACAAGCGTGTGGGCCAAACTGCAGTGATTTACAGCAGCCCACAATCAAGACTCAATTTTACAGAGGCTGTTATTGCACTGTAAAATGGAGTGCAAGCTTTCAATCACTTACCTGCTGTTGTTAGATAAAGCTGGGTATGTAAATAAAGGACTGGAGTCAGTGCAGGAGGTAAATCTTCCAAGTGAAAGTGGCAGTGGTGTTGAGGGGCTGAACCAGTCACCAAAATGCAACCATCCACCCTTCACCTCTGCCCAAGCGTACTGCTATGGATAAAAAATAGATCCGTATTCATGTCTACCATTCGTCGTATCGAAACACTAAGCACTGTTTCCACCAACAGTGACTACAACTTTGCACAAACATGTTCATGCACGCAGTGCCTTCTTCCCAGCTCTAGAAGCAAGCCCTGAGGAAGACACACACATAAATAGAGATACCCTGCCACTACCCTCAGAGACACACTCCATCGCTGCTGTGCCAGAGAACAGAGCTGAGCTCCACCTGCCTGGGTATTACCATTAATTCCATTGCACAGTTCTGGCTAGATCCTCATCCAGCAAAGCCCTTAGCTAAGACAGGCTGGAGAGTGGTAAATCGACAATAGGGGGAATTCACGCTCTGCTCTCTTCTTTCTGCCACTCTCCTATTCTCTCTGATGTAGCATGGAGATGAGAATTCATACCCCTTAAAGTCCATTTATTCAGAAATTCTTGGAATGCTGGGGCTCTGCTTCTTTCAAGGACAAGCGTTTCTGCTAATAGCTGATCCCACAAGACATAATTTTAGCAAGTGCAAAGGAAGACTATTACTTTGACCTGTTTTTTGTCCTGCTTTTGTCCTTTAGCTTTGACTGGGACCAAAAAAATAGACATGCAAAAATGTGAAAAAATGGGGAAAAAAGTGTAGAATTTATTTGCATAAGAACATGACTAATTTTTGAGAGTATCACATTTTAAAAACGGGCAATTTCTAAATGTGGCCTTAAATGTAAAATTCAATCACGTGTTTTAGTTGCTCTGTGTGCAGCAGTACATGCACAGCTGTTTGAGTATCTGAGTACAGAGTAAAGGTCACATGACCCAGGCAGACTGGTAGCTGCAGCAGTCGATATAATCTGTGTTTTATCTCATGTGAAGGGTGTATTTTTAAGTAACACCCAGACTTGTTCAAGAAACAGAAAAATTAACAGAAGTGGGGTGGGGGGGTATTCTCTAATAGCCTTGTTTCCTAATCTAATCCTTCTAATTCTGATGGTGTCCGTTCACATCTTTCTATTCTCTCTTTTCTAATTCATATACATCCTCCTCTTGCTCTGCTGCCAGCTTCAGCGGCCAGGGAGCAAAAAGTAACATTTTCATAAGGGAAAGTGTAATTATTCTTATTATATCCAGTTGTGTCTATATTTGCAGAGGTGCACAAACTAACAGTCACCTTCTTCTTTATAGAAATGTTCAATCCCGTGATTAAGATTTCTTTATATAAAGTCACATGTGACACTGTTATTCAGAACTGTCAGAAATTCTGGAGAAAACTGTTCAGTGCAATATTCTCTTGCTGTAGAGTGCTTTCCTTCTGCCAAACCCATCACTTCTGATAATGTGCTGGCTTTTAAACTCATCTGGCTTAAAGGTTCTGTGTGCTGACTTTAGAAAATTACATCAGGAAATGGTTATTTTCTATTATTGAAGATATTTTGTGAAATAATTGCAAAATAGTGTCACTCTTACTAACGGATAAAAAGATATAACTTCACAGAGTCTGCCACTCAGTGTTTTTAGAAGCCAGTCCTTTCCTTTGAAATCTTTAGCTCTAAAACATGAAACGACAGACCTTCTCTACAAAAGTGTAAAAGAGTGACAGAGTGTAATGTGGATCAGCAGGAGTCTGGCTTTTAGATTTCGCTTCAATGGAAACATCACCTTCTTTGCCTTAAATGTCCTGAGATGTAGGAAAGGACAAGACCAGTGTTAACATTGCTTGGCCTGAGATAAAACAAGGCTTCAGGTTTGTTGTGTTCTCTTGGTTTTAGTTGAAGACGCTAGTTGCCTTGTTGCCTGGCATCTAAAAGTTTTGTTAAAAAACATCTTTAGCTTTTAAAGCCTGTTAGGAAAAAAAGCCAGCAGTTTCTAAAAATAATTGAATATTGGATGAATATTTCTACAGTCAGACTGAATGAGCTGAGACAGATGAAAACCCCAAATCTTGATATAACCACTTAAGAGAAGAGAGAAAACACTCAGTAGTTCCTAAAGGCTTTACACAGTAGCATTGAAAGCAATCGAATTGGATTAATGAAAGAGGTTCCCGAATTCAGGCAAAAGAAGCAACAAGCTTGCAAATGGAAAAATTGTAGAACTTTTTTTACTTGGCCAAACTAGGCGTAAACACATCAGAACTATGATCCAATAAAAAAAAAATGTAGAAAATAAGACGGCCAATTAGAAAATAATAATCTGACAAAGGAGTCATTAAAAAATAGGTAATATACAGCTTTTGCAAGAAGTTTACATACACATACTATGAGCACGAAACTCAAATTGTTTTTAGGTCTTGAACTAAAAATTTTAAGCTGTTCTTTTAAAGTGTGGAATAATTATACAATTAACAACATCAGTGAATTAAAAATATAACTTGGGTGCAAATGTTTGACTTGTGGATATTTCTAATCCAATAAGAGTCAAAATTCTACATTAAGGCTCAACCAAAAGCAAACAGCCCTTCCACAGCTCAATTAATTTGGGTTAAAGTCACTTAGCGAATTACAACTCAACCACAGTTCAGCCATGGTTTAACAGTGGTAGGCATCAACAAGCTTCTTCCCTATGTGGATAACTGACCAATCTTTTTGTCGGAATTGGAAGAGTTCATTTAAATTGGTTGAGTTTAACTTTTAAGGCTAGTTCTTGAATGTTCAATAAGGCTTATGTCAGTGCTTTAGGATCACCATTCCAGAAGCTTGGTTAGTCTGGTTTATTCATTTCAGAAGCAGTTTTTCTGTATGTTTGAGTCACTGTCATTTTGAAACCCCCAGACATGTCCAGGTTTTAACCATCCAACCCAAGCTGTCATCCACAGAAGGAAAGATCAGCATATTGGGGAACATTAGTCAGCATATTGAGGAACAACCCAGGATCCACCCTGGCTCAAGCCCACTCACAATAGAAAACTGCTAGAACACTATTATCAGCATTCATAGTGAAGGAGGTTTAACATTAAGATGAACTGCAAGCATGTTGACTAAAAAAGAAGCCCCTGCTTCAAAATTAAGATCTTCAAGCCTGAGTGAAATCTGCAATTGCCCACATGGGCAAGCCAAATGCCTTCAACAAAATGGGTGGATGAGATGAAGATTGTGCTGTGAGGGCATAATGACAAGAAGTATGTTTGGAGGAGTCAAGGTAAAGATGAACATGAAAACAGTGTCAAGCATGGTGGTGTTGGCATTATGTCAAAGGTACTGGTGCATTACACAAAGTGGGGGATTGATGAAGGAGGACTATCTCCAGATTCATTCATGTTGTGTTGGACACTGTTGGTTATTGCAACAATACAACTATCCTGAAAACACATTGCTCTTTTTTTGAGTGGATAAAAGAGGCAAACATAAAGCTCCTGAAATGGTCCTACTAAAGCCCTGTTGTAAACAGCCATGACAAAAAATATGAAAAAGTGATCTGAAAGTAGTTTCTGCACAATTAGATGTGATTTTACTATCTGCTTTGTGAGGGCCTTCCAAAGCTTTTCTTTAATGTGAATATCGCTTGTAATGGACTCGTCAGAAATGTACCATGAAGCCTGGCCTGACAAGAGCACTACAGTAGGGTACGTGTCATGTCTTACGACATCAGGACATTGTCACCCTTTCCCTCCCGCCTCAGACCTCATTGATAGCCGCTGACAGCCACCATGTTTCCCCAAGCGTTGACACAGTGCATGCCACGACACTTATCTCCACTCAGCTTTGTTCTGTCCCACTCCATAGTGTCAAGGCCGGTTCTGGGGCTTTCAGCGTCAGATATATATGACTGACTGCTTTCAATGCTGGGAAAAGGCTAAGGGCAAAAAGGTAGGGGGTACAGGTGGAGAGAGAAAATAAGATAGCAGAGGGAGGAAGGAGTGCTCAGAGCCCTCCTGGCTGGTTTCACTTGCAGCAGCAACACTAAGAGGCTTGGCGTCGGCTTGAGTTATGCCTCCTACTGACACTTCAATCAGTCCAGAGGCACCTTTGAAAGGTTGTGCCCCTTAGTCCTTTTCTAAAATTCATGCCCTATGATATATTTGTAGGTCTAACTGTCGCCGCTGTCCAAGCAGAGAACCTTTGATTTATTTATGCACAGGGCAATAGTAAGTAAATTTGTTCTACTGTGGTGCAATAATCTGCTGCTTATAAGGGCGGGGAGTGTATGAATGTATGTCTCTGTGTAGTAGGTGCTGCATGATCACACTCATCTGTAGGAAAAAATATGAGGGAAAACTGATTTGTGTTAGCATTACTTTTTGCACATTAGATTTCTACATTTCCATCATTCACAGATTTTTATTGTG
Organism: Anableps anableps; assembly: GCA_014839685.1. Lineage (NCBI taxonomy): Eukaryota > Metazoa > Chordata > Actinopteri > Cyprinodontiformes > Anablepidae > Anableps > Anableps anableps. The sequence goes on from CM026074.1 coordinate 15,143,955, forward strand.
TTTTAGTTTCCTCATAACCTGAATGCATTCGTTTTCGTTCACATTTTGATTTAATCTTGCATGGACTTTTAATAAAGCATACCAATACGCATGTGCCAAGACTACTCAAGGTATGACAACCTTTAGTAAAAAAAAATGTCATGGTTTAACGGTATCAAGGTATTGCACAACATGACCTTGATACTTTAATTGAAAACAGAAAAGCAATTATTCGTACTGCTGCTAAAATAATGTAACATATTAATTATTACAGTTATATTAATGTTATCTCCATTGTATCTGTCTGGGGGGTTTTTTGTTTCAGAGAATTAAGCAAAATGTGGAATAAACACCTTCAAAAATTGTGTTTTCTTACACTTGTTGCATATTATATTTTTTCCCATTCTGCTCTATTTCAGGCAGCAGAAAACTAACAGGTTTATTGGCTCATAAAGTCCCAACTGTAGGTCTAACTTAATAAGGCCATTTTCTCACTAACCTGGATATTTTGCAAAACAGGATTTTTTTTTTTTTTTTTTTTTCCCCATACATTTACACCCCTCGTCCACACAAAAAGCATTTTATATATTTTTCTGGTGTATACGTGTGGAGTAGATATCCAAAGATCTTATCTTATTTTTTTTTTTTTTTTACAACAATGATAAAGAGACCCACTTTGCACATGCCCATTCTGGCAAATGTACTCTTTAAATATAGGCTTATGAAGTTAATGACTGAAAAGAAATGCTTAGCAGTGAGAGAAATTGAGGACTATGCTTGTTTTACGAGAATCTGAGGCATATCTTCAGCCCTGTGTAAGATTTTTTTTGATTGGAAACCTTTCTACTGTGTAGATGCAGTTTCTTTTTGAAAACAAAGGAAAAATCTAGTGGTGTCACTGGAGCCTAAGCACTTTTTACTATTTTTCACTGACTTTTTTGCTGATATTTGCTGGTTAATTAGTCAGGCTACCTGCACAGCTACTGTCTACTGAACTGCCATGACATTTAAATTTGACCAACTGTCGCTTAAATCTGCTTGCTTTGCCTTAGCAGGGTTTTTTTTTTTGTTTTGTTTTGTTTTGTTTTTTTTTTTTTTTTAAGCTTGTAAGCAAGGGAAAAGTACAGTAGACTTCTTTAAGTCAGCTGCTCAGCAGTGCACAGTATCAGGTTAGAGTCAGGGATTGCGGTGTTGCTCTATGCTCCACATAGCAAAAATTTAAAAAAGAACTGTGGTAACTCTAGCTTTTTTTCTGTAATGTCATGAAAAGGACTTTTCATGAGATTGGAAGAGGACATAAAATTTTAGCAGTTTTACAACCTTGACTTCATAAAACCTCGGCATACCATGATACCGGTAACCAGCCAATGTGTGTGCATATATATATATATATATATATATATATATATATATATATATATGTGTGTGTGTGTGTGTGTGTGTGTATGTGTATGTATGTATGTGTATATACACTGTGCATTAATTAATTTATCTCTCCTTTTTTTCAGCCAAAGCTTGGTGCTGAATCTTGATGCTAATAATAATACATGTGTTAATATAATGATGTGTTTACCTCAAGGGAAATAGTGAATCAGGACGCTTTCTGATGGAAGTAACTAAATCACCTTGTTCAGCAGATTGGACCATCCAGAATAGCCAGCAAAACATCACTATGATTGGTCAAAATGTAGTACTACTTTTTGCTGTTCAGTTGGTGCAGATGTGTCGGGAAAGATTTTGCTATTTTATTTTCCCTGCAAAGCAACAATCTAGGTGAGATCTTGTATATGCTTACACATTCCTCTGACAACAAAATCACATTTGGATCATATCTGTGACACATCCTGCGTCAAATTGACTTATTAAATAGATTAGAATAAGTGGAAACTTCTCCCAAATGGAGACCCAATGTGAATCAACAAAAGAGGTGACTGATAACATTGACACGACTAATCTCTTTTTTTCTTCTTTCTGCTCCCTGTTTCCTCAACCATTCTCTTTGTATCTGTTGCCCTTTTGTTTGATTAGCTTGTGGAGAATATCGTCCTGCTGCTCTCTCATTCCTTCTCACCTCTCAATTCTTTCTCCTTTCTCTGACTGTACTTTTAATGCTTTTTTTTCTCACCCCATGGATCCCCCTCCTTCCCCTCCCTCTCCTTCTCCACTTGTCTAAGATAAGTGTGTCCAGAGAAGTGTCAGCTATAAATCACATTTCACCATGTAGCCTTCTCAGATACCAGCAAGATAAAGGTAGCCATAAATAAGTCCACATCATATACAAGTTACTGCTTTGCTTTCAGACCTAACAGAGCACAAATAACCCAGGGGACAGTAAAATAAGGAAGAGAGAAAACAAGATTTAGCCCTGCAATGGGGGTTAAAGGGAAAAATGTGTCCCCACATAAAGCATTTTTGCAGTTGTTATCTACAATTAGCAGAGAAGACGGGGGGTTGTATGATCATCAGGGGTGCTTGAAGATTGATGTAGGCTATTCTGAACAAGATAGCTGAGGGTTTTGGTTCCCTGTAACCAGAGCAACCAGAATATAATGCCACCCGTTTTAAATCTGACTCATTCCTTCTTTCTTTTTATGCTGTTTTACTGTTCTCTGTTTTTCAATTTCCTCCTTTTCTGTCTTTTTTTTTTATTCTACTCTCCTTCTATCTTCATCACTCTCTGCCCTCCTACCCCTTCTCATTCTCACCACTGCAAAAAAGGAGAGGGTGTTGGACAGAGATGGAGGGAAGGCAGGGGAGAAACAGGGGACAGACTGTGAGTGAAAGTGATACAAAGTAGGAGGGGAAGGAGGGTGGAAAGGGGCGGTGGGTGGAAGCAAGAAGCTACACAGAAACGTTGGGGGTAGAAGGAGTGAAAATGAGAGAGTGTTTCTTGTCTTGTCTCCCAGCTCCAGTTAGCCAGTCAGTAATTCAAGTCTCTTTCTTAGACAGAGGCTTTTTTTTTTCTTTTCTTCCCCTACCTCTGGGTGTGCTGTTTCTGGCTTGAGTGTCACCCCAGCTGGGTGTCAGAACGTTTGCTTTGGGAGCAAAATAAACAACTGTTACCAAAAACTGAAGCAGAAAACGTAGCTTGCAGCAATGTCCAGACAGGAACTGTGCAAACAACTTGCTGTTGCATGGTAGTGCTGTGTAAGAGAGGATGTGCAAGATAGCTTTGTGCAATTAGCTTGTGCGTTTTCTCCCTATCACTGTCAGGGCAGATTAGCCTTCTCCATGGTTGGGAGATGTGTGAGAGTATCTATCTCTTTATTCCCCCTAATGGTTTTCTGCATGTTTATATTAAGTAGTGGCTCTGCTCTTTGAAGGTAACCATTTGTATTTAGGCCCCCCCTATGCAGGCCACGCTTGCCACAAATTTAAGCGTGGCCTGCATTTGTGGTTATATATTGTATAACCACCAACTGCAATTAGAGCTTTAAGTCTGTTTGGATGTGTCTCAACCATCTTTGCATATAGAGAGGTAAATTTTTGCCTATTACATTTGCAAAATACCTCAAGCTAAGTCAGATTGGTTGGAGATTGTCTATAAACACATTTTCTAGTCTTGCCACAGATTCTCCATTTGATTTAGGTTTGTTCTTTGAGCAAGCCATTCTCAAAACATGAATATACATAGATCTAATGTATTCCATTAGGGCTATGTTAGGGCTGTGGCTGTATGTTTTGGGTCGTTGTGCTGCTTGACAATAAATCTCTGCCACAGCCTCAAGTCTTTTCCCGCTTCAGACAAGTTTTCTCCCTGGATCACCCTGCATCTAGCTCTATTGATCTTCATCTCTGACCAGCTTCCCTGCACCCGCTAAACAAAAGCATCACCACAGGAGGATGCTGAGACCACTATGTTTTATCATTTGATCAGGGTAGTGTAGTGTTATCTGCTCAAAAAATAGCATATTGAACACTTTTGCAAAGATATATATATATATATATATATATATATATATATATATATATATATATATATATATATATATATATATATATATATATATATATATATATGTGTGTGTGTGTGTGTGTGTATGTGTGTGTGTGTGTGTAGCAATACATTTCGACTACATTGAGTGTAATTTGTATTTCTTAGAGCAGATACAGTAGAGGAATACTGCACCGATTCCCATTAGCAGGCCAGCAGGCTGCACTGTATGATTCCAGCTGGTATCTGGGAGGGGGTTGTCAGTTTGTTTGTTTGTGGCCACCATGTGCTGTATCTGAATCTGAGTTGACCCTTTGACCGCAGCGGGTGGACGACTATGTGAATATGTTAATGATGGCCGCTCTTGCAGACATACGAGATACCGGGGCCAAGCCTGTGATGGTCTACATCCACGGAGGGTCCTACATGGAGGGGACGGGCAACATGATTGATGGGAGCGTCCTGGCCAGCTATGGAAACGTCATCGTTATCACTCTCAACTATCGAGTTGGCGTCCTCGGTAAGCATACTTTCCTGTTTTTCTCTGTTTTACCTTGTCCTTCAAGGGCATTTTTCTGGGGCATCTTTATAGGGCATCTGGGTGTAATGAGCGCTGCTGATTGCCTCACACACTCTAAATGAGGTCTAATGAAAAACACAGACTCGACTGTAAAATATGGACTGTCCTTTATCCTTCTTGTTGATGTGGTGCTTGTATGCTTTCTGGTTGTGGATCAAATTGCAGTAATTGAGTCAACTGAGTGTGGGTTTGTTGTTTTGGCTGGGATTTAGAATAAATTAGGAAATTATTGTAATGAGGTTGAGAAATGATGATATGGGTGCGATGCAGGAGAGATAGAAGAGAGGAAAAGGGTTTGTTAGCAGTAAAAGAGGATTTTCCTGAGTTGTGGTTGGTTGCAGACAAACTCACTCAGATGAATCCCCTTTCAGACACTTGTGTGTTTATGTGTGTGTGTCTCTGTGGTTTGAGGAGGGCAGATAGAAAAAAGAGAGAGAAACAGTGAAAGAGAGCGACTGAGAGCTCCATGGAAACAGCTAAAGCAGCACAAAATGGAGTTTGTTAGTGCACAACCCAAGCTTTGTACCTTTTCCATCCATCTCTGGGACAGAATTGATCTCCATCCACGTATATTTTTCACATTTAAAGCGGTTATAGACAAACCGTTTGAATAGAAAATCAAATCTCCCTGCTGTTTGCTTGTTGAAACATTGCCTCTGATTTTACCTGTTTTGTTGCTGGCTGTTAATATAAAGTGTGTCGGGTATCACTATGTTCTTTGAATCTCTTTAAATTGATAAGAAATCTTGTAAGAACACTAAAGCTCCTATTTGTTTGTCCATTTTTCAATACTGTCACATTTTCCTGGGGTTTCCCAGCTATTCACCCTTAAGTAAAATTTGTTTTAACTGAAGACATACATTAAAGAACATCAAGTTATTCATCATGTGAATAGAGTGGAATTATTGTAGTAAGGTTCTGTTGAAACTTTATAAATAGTTATTTACTTGCATCAAATAACTCTTATAATATCTTCATTGATTATAAATTAGTTGAAGCTGATAGCTAGTATGAGCATGAAACAATGATTTTAAAAAGGTAATAGAGATAGGAGGTGGTCTTCCCTCAAGAATCTTCATGTTATTTGGAAAAGAAAATGTGCTTCTTCTGTCAGAGTAACTCCCTGATAGAAAAAAAGTAACAGTCAATAAAGTGTTGTTTACTTGAACAGCTGTAATACTTGAGCTTTTTTCTCTAACCCAGTAAATGGTATTAAACTTTTTTTTTTTTTTTTTTATCCAAGATAAAACGAGACCAATCTCTGTCTCAAAAGCAGAAGTCTATCATTTTGGTTAAAGAAATAACACACTTTGCATTGTTTATAACCAGCATAAGTATAAGTATAAAGTATAAACAACCCCTAAGAAAGACTCCTGTATACTGTTTGCTATGGTGGTAAAAAAACCTAATGTGAAACAGAACAGAATTAAAAATGGAGAGCATACAATAAATTGATTCAACACAGTGCCACACAACACAGTGGCGTTAAAAATGCTATGTCAAGGTTCGGTTTTTAGTATTGTGCTTTTGAATTCGTGTCATGGGTAAGTAGCAGCACTAGGGCAGCTCAATCACAGAATATTTGTGTCACTCTGTTCATCTTTCTCTTGTAATTTCAAAAGAAACCTCACAAACTAAACCAGCTATCATCCTATGTACATATAGCTCAGCCTCATTGTACTTAACAAAGCAACACAATGTACTATATATCCTACAACTCTCCAACTCATAATATGGCAACTGAGCCTCTATGAAATTATCATAAACTAAAAGTAACTTAAAAATATAATATAATTTGAGATTCTTTGGGTAAGACACTTTTGCTCAGTAGTCAGATTTTTGCTCTATACAGTCTTGATGTATCTGGAATACTGTGGAATATTATAAGCTTTTTATAGTTATATTTAGAGAACTTCCTTTTTCTTTCATTTGCCACATCAAAACTTAGATTTTTGTGGAATTCACCTGACTGAAAATAACTGCACACTCACAGAAAAATCAAAAAGGAACATTTTACTTTTAGCATCTAGAGCCTCTTAGATCCTGTACTTGTTAAAGTTGGTCTGAATAGAGCCGAGTATTTTAGAAATTTCACATAAAAATTATAACAGATCACAAGCTGTGAAAAGCTACAGTTTGTAACATGGTTGTCTTATACCAAGAAGGCCACGGTGTAAATGCTGCTCTGGATTTGCTGCCAATTAACAGTTGGAGTGTAGACAATTACTGGTTGTGAGTTAACAGTATTGAGCTCTATTTGAAATCCTGTGATGATGGATTGCACAGAAACATATTGCAGTTTAATTTCAAAGCCATTTTTAGCAATAGCAATGTCAATAAAATAATATATGTATACCTAATATACATATTCAGTTTAACAATCTCTACTCAGTTTACAATTGGCTTGACCACAAAACACTATATTCATTTTTATATCAGTGTAACAATGTTCAAGCAATAAGTGGTTAAACATTTTTTTTTTAAAAATAGTATTAATCTAACTTTATACACGTCAAGAAAAAGTGAAACAGTCCTTTACGATACTCAGTCAGAAGTCAATTTCTCAGATGTGTTGTTTTATTATTTGTGGAGATGGTAAACCTCAATTAAGTTAATGTCAAATGTCCACAACATTAAAAAAGATTGTTGAAATTTTAGTCTGGAAACAGGAATAGAGTTTTGAAAAGAAAACAATTTTTTAGGAATTTATGCTCTGCATTTTGCTGCGGTTAAGTAATATACATGTCCTATATATATATATATATATATATATATATATATATATATATATATATATATATATATATATATATATATATATATATATATATAAACGTTTTTTGTATACATGGACCCAAAATAAACCCCAGTTTCCCTGTTGATAACACTGGAAGCCATCAAGACAGTGGAAGTCACCATTGTCATATGTGTTTAATTTGTAAGTAAAGAAGATTTTAGCTAAAAAGAACATATATTAAATGCTTTTGTCGTTTGAAGATACTGTAATTACAACCGCAACAATGATGTCTTTAAAGAGCCAGCAGTCACTGAACTGACACAGCCCCTTTTCATCTATAACAATTTATTTTCTGAAAACAAACTGAGATATAGAATATCTCTACCTTTACTGTTCAAAGGGCAGCCTGCCTCAGCCTTCAACACAGAGAGCTCTACATCTGAGTTGCAGGAGGGTGACTGAGGAGTGCAGCTTTATCCTTCAGGACATCGAGATGATTGCTGTGGGTGAATCGCAGAAGCACAGCTACATTCATCCTGAGACTCTCTTTTTGATGGAGATGAGAGCGCTACGGCCTATCGATTTTGTCATCAGGACTGCTCGCCTTGAATATGCTGTGTTTTCCTCTGTCATTTTTGTGGAGTATCCTTTTGAGCGTTGTAATCAGCCTTCAGGGTGGGAAGGTAGTCAGGCTGAGCATGCTGCCTCCTGCTCTTGCCACTGCTTTAAAGCTGAGCACATAAGCCTAATACAGATTCATGACCATATTTCTTTCATGGCACTTCAATTATGAGTCAGATGTTTCCTCTCCCGCCGCCACGTTTCACCAAATGTCATTCTACAAGCCTGCGCACCCTGCCGACAAACACCACATACAAATTCTAGCAGCACGCCCGCACAAGCACACACGCTATGGCTCACATCATCTAACACACTACAGACACAGTCAGTGAGACGAAACAAGAACAAGCCACACACACACACACACACACACACACACACACACACACACACACACACACACACACACACACACACACACACACACACACATACACAGAGTTTGCACGCATTGAAGTGCACAAACGCAGACACATTCACAGGCACAAATACAGTTTACAAAGCAGCTCTTGTGGCGAGCTCCCCAACCACTATTCTGACCAATGAGCGAAGAAGAAGTGATGCATGTAGTTGAGTGATAATGTCCATTGCTGTAGCATGGTCAGATAATCTCCCCACGGTATGGCATTAAAGCTTTATTACTGGGATGCTCATATAAACCAAATAAAACTGAGGCCAGAGAGAAATAAGATCATGATGGGCTAGTTAACACTAAGCTGTGTGAAGATATTCAGTCATAAACTGCAACAGCATGAAAAACTGGGATTTCATCTTTTCAGTTTTATATATTAATAGGTGAGCCTGCAATTTGAAAAATAATCTATATCAAACAAAATTAGTTAAGCGTCATGAATTGTTTGTTTTAGATGCGCACATAATATCAGGTCATCTGCCATCTAGATTAATGTAAATACTTAAGCTTTACTCCATTTTATTACATACCAATAAATTCTGCACAGAGTATGTGATTTAACCAAGAAAAAGGGATACATTCATAAACAGATAAATATAACAATATGAAAACGTATTTAATTAGGTGACTTAAAAGGAAGAGGAAGCAGTGGAGCAGAGAGATAATAAGTTTTAGAGTTTTAGTCAAAGCAGGCGAGACATCGCAAACTACACTTTCTGACATTAATACAGCTCTCACACCACCTCCTTGCAATCTGGTTGTCTCATTAATAATGCAGTAAACACCTTTGAAATCCACATAACATGCTGAATATTTAACACAACTCACAGAAACAATGGATCTAAAGCTATCAGATAGACCCTCCCTTACAAGCTTGTTGAAGAGTTATAAGGTGGAGACTAAAAAGAATATTTTTATCAACTAATGCAAACAGTGGTAAATATAATTATTGAACGTCTTTTTTGGTCTCTTGCATCTATTTCAGATCAGCATCACCATTTGTGGTGTCATTTAAGGATTATATTTGCAGAGCCTCTTGCTCACATGCGGCAGAAATATAGATTTTTCTCTCTGTTATAAAATATAGATTAGGGGTTTGTTGGGTGCTTTGCTATTGACTCGACTGTGGACTTACCACATGCACACACTCACATCTACACATGCAGTACATACGCACAAACACACACAAGCATATATATATATATATATATATATATATATATATATATATATATATATATATATATATATATATATATATATATAAACAATTTTCATTGTGACGCATGGTGGTAGCAGCATCATACTGTGGGGATGCTTCTCTTTTTCTCAGGGAAGCGGGTCCCTTTTGTTGGGGAGTTAGATGGAGCTCAACACAGGGCGATCTTCAAAGAAATCTATTAGAGGCTTCAAATGACTTGAGACTGGGGTGGAGATTTACCTTCCAGCAAAACAACCCTAAACACATATTCAGGTTGTACAATGACCCAGTGCAAAATTATCAAAAAAATATCAAATAATGGACTCCAGATATAAAAATCTGCATCAGATGTAACCTTCGCTAAATACAAGTAGAAGCATATTTGCGCCAACATTTGTGCTTTTATTCAAGTTTATATTTGCAGGGCTTTTGATAATGCTGCAAAAGCTATTGCTCTGTGTGTTGTGAAGTATAGTGTTAGATTAAGATATACTGTATATACTCTATATCCTTTTTCAGAGGAGATTTAAAAAGAGCCATATGACATCTGCAGCGGAAAAACAAACATATTTGGAAAGAAAGAAAATTTTAGGTAAAATCCTTCGAAGAGCTGAATGTCATGGGAAGGCATACAGATTCTTTTCAGGGAATCTGATCTGTTGAATCTTCATGTTCCAATTAAAGACAAGTCTTGGAAATTTTTATTGGAGCTCCATCAACCCCTCCCTCTTGCAGCTCTTAGCCCTATGCTGCTGTAATGGTTATTATTGCTTCAAAGGGTGGACTGCAGTGTTCCTGCAGCCCCGTTTGCAAACTTTCATATTTCAGCCTGTTAAGATGAATGAGAATTCATTTTAGATCTTATCTTTAATTAGTTATTGACCCATTGCAGAATGATTATTACTGAATGAATTATCGAGTCGAGAGTTTTACACCATTCAGTGTCCTCTTACTACTTGTCTAACTGCGCTTGGGTCAGGGCCCCGAGGTGGAGGGTTTGTTTACCAAAGACAAACAGTGTTTGGATTTCTGCTCATTGATCTGTGTGTATATATGTGTGGATATGAGTTTGTGTTTCTGTGTGCGTATAAGAGAAAGAGAGGCAAAGAAAAAGAAAGAAGACATTGTGAGTATGTGTGTGTTTAATCACATGCACAGGATGCATGTGTACGAGCCTCATTGCAGCTCTCTTCTAATGATGTGTAATGAGTCCCAGTCAGGGGGGAGTATCTTGTATCACTGCTCTTTACAAATATAATTACTCACTAGCTCTCTAGAGCATGTCAATTTTTCAGTCCACTGGGGGGAGGGGGGTAAAAACTTTGAGGTGGTGTGTGTGTGTGTGTGGGAGTATGTGGGAGGTTGGAGGTGTGGGCGCTTAATTACTAGTTTCCAAATGCATTAGAAATTAACAAAGGCTGCCTTACTTGTCAAAAGCCAAGGTGAGACTCTTCACTGCAGCCAAGTGCTGTAAATAGGAGATTGGTCAAGTACAAGGCATACTGGGAGAGTGTTTCCACCAATACCAGGATTATTTTATGACCTTTGATGTTTTTCTGTCATATCTCACAGATCATAGCCTTTTTATGGTCAGGCCATCCACACTGTGGGCTGTCACCTCAGTCTACTGAAAGTTATTCAGCTCCACCAAAAAACAGTTTCCAGATCAAATCTAAATAACCTGCTTTATGGATGAAACAGTGAAAGCAGCAACCTTGCTGCTAAAGCAGCATTGCAGGTGATTCAGCTGCATTTCCTGTTGTTTAGTGTGATTCTGGCTTCTCCCTCTGTTACGTTCCTCTCTTTACAATTGTGACTGTCAGTAATTCAGACAGGGATTTGGGGAGCAGAGGATATTTTCAGCTATGTGTGAACAATAATGTGGAGCAAAATGTGGTCTGCCACCCAAGTTTGTGGAGTTGTTTTCACTAGCGAATGACAGCGTAGCTCCTCTGAGAGTTGAGCAGCACGCAGTGTGCTTCTGGCCTCCTGACCCCAGCGCTGTACTGTGCTTTACGATCTTCCTGCCTGAGCTATGAAAGCATTTGCTCTCTTTTTTGCTGCCTCATTGGTCCTTTTAAATGACATATTTGATTCTCACTGCAATAAAATTTAAGGATACCATCTAGTGGTGTCATTTTTTTCCACGAACAAATGTCCATGTACAATCACAACTGCTGGGCAATGAAGTATGGATTTCCTCAGTAGGACCTAATACAAAAGTGTCTGAAAAGCTCACTGAAGAAATAATGCAAATTCTGCTTTGCATTACAAGGGGCACAAGAATCAAGCTGATTATCTGACGTCAGTAAATTCTATGTCAGACAAGAGACTTGCAGCATTGCAGCATAGATTTTGAACATATGTTGCAAGGGGTTCCATGATGGACTGTGAATACATCATAATCCCAGTGAAAATCACAATTATCATCACAGTATCTAGATTTGTAACCAAGATTTTATTTGATATTGCTATATTTTTTGGCAATATTGTATATTTCATTATCCACCAATGATATTGCTATATTTTTGGCAATATTGTATAGACCAAGATATCCATATCACAAAGGTTTGTTTCAAATGTAATTATTGTTGGACAATTTTTTTTTTTAAATTAAATTAAGTTCACATTTTATATGCAAAAACACTGTAATAATTATCCTATTGGATAGATTCTCACAATAGTAGATGCCCACCCATTACACAGCTTTCAGCGCCCACAATGCTAATGTTCACAAAGAATATTGAATGCTCAGACAGGAAGACAGGAAGTTGAAAAATGTGTTTTTCTTGCTACTGCTATTGTTGGTGCTATATTTACGAATGATATTGTAATCTTATGATGATGTAATATCTTGCAAACCTAGGTTCAGCCTTATTTGTTTGAGCCAGTTTGACATTGATAGCCCCCAAGTCATGATCAAGGCTCATATGAATGACAAAGCAAACTGTGATCATCTTTAGAACTTTAACTCATACAAATCTGTTTATGTTTCTCTTGGAAATATTTACTGTCTTATTGGTGTCCTCTCATATTTGCCAAGCATATATTGACTAATTGCCATATTCTGCTTGTTTTACCTGAAATAGCAAAATGATTTGTCAGTAAAATGGAACTGCATGCAGTTTGATTTCATGTTTCTATTTCTGGCTGCTGAGTGAATCTATTTTTTCTTTCTTTCCCCTTCTGGTGTTCACTGGAATGATGGTGATTGCTATAGGCAAAACTGCAAGTGTTTGACTCTGGGGTTGACTGGAAGGACAGAGCTCATCAGTTATCTGTATATATGTCTGCTTGGCAACCATTTTTGGCAGAAGTAGCAGGTGATGCAACAGGAAACACTGATGGGACTTGAAAAATCATCTTAATGGAATGCATCGACCAGATCTTTGATGTTGAAATTTAGCCATTCCAGTCTGCCTCGATCCTCATCTGAAACTACTTCTGTGTGTTTCATTGTTGCCTATTTTTTCCTGAAATCCCTCCAGTATTCTTACGAAAGGATCAAATTCTTCACTGAAGCCATCAAGAATACAAGAATTCTCCTTTGAAGGACGAATTACATTAAAGTCATGCGGAGAAAAAAAAATGAACAGAAAAATGCAAATGGTTGTACCAAAAAAAGGTCGATGACTTCTCTAATGCCTCATGTAATGTCATCAGTGATGTTCTCATAGTAGCTTGTTTTCAGTAGAACAGATTTTCTTCTGGGCCGTTAACCGTTTAAAAGAATATAGCAAAACAAACAGAAAAACTTATCATATTTTTCTGTTCTACAGGTGACAAACTATATAGGACATGAGTTGTACTGATTTTACAGAAACACCTGGCTAGTGCCTTTAAGATATCTACAACCTTACATTTCATGAAGTATTGTGTATATGAGCAACCACAGCATTAAAATCAACCTTTTATTGTATTGCATTGTACTGGCAGTAATGTTAGTAAAAATGCTGTGTATTTAGTGTTATTTGTTTGTCTTATTGAGTAAATCAAATGTCTGAAATGACATTTTTTGACTTACTGCAAAGGAACATTCCCTCTGACCACCCTGTTCCAGGCAAGGCTAAATTGACTTAAAACAAACCCTTTCCATAAGTCATACATCCTTCTGTACATATTCCCAGTCTAGGTCATTTTATTTCATATCTGATGTATGAGCTCAGCACAAGATAAATTCTCAAAAGTAGGCAAAAGGGGAGGGGGAAGCAAATGCTGAGTGAGCTTCCTTGGTCTTTTTTTATCAGTAGCAAAGCTGGGATGGATATTTACTTGTTTTCATTGCCATTTGGATAAATTCATCCAAATTAAGAAGATAACAAAACATTTATTCATCCTATTAATGTCAGGGAGTGAAGGATTGAAGTAATGGTTTTTCATGCTCCAGTCTGCGACAGCTTGGTGATGCCTCTTTCCCACAAATCACAGCCAGGAAATTAACTCTTAGGCTGTTCTTGCAAGACACACTGCTACAAACGTCTGGCTCTTCAAGACAGGGCCAAGAAGGGGCCAATTGTTTCTCACTGCTTGGCTTTTCACCATCCCCAAGAAGATGGTTTTTGTCTGTACCATAAAACCCAAGCAAAGTATTGATTATGCATGAAAGAGAAAGGTTTTCAGTGGCGCAGTGCTTTGGAAAATGAGGGAACATTTGCACTCGAACAGGTTTTTCACAGTAGGATGCACAGTTATCGTTTTGTCTCACAATTTTGTTACAAAGCACCTCCAAACATTTAAAGTTTCAGTATTATTGGCCTTAGATGAATTGCGTATTATTTGTGCTGTGTTGAAATATAACTTTAAGCACAACACAGCTGTGACTGGCACAGTCATTGTGATATTTTAGATGTTTCAACTTGGTGAGTCACTTAGACCATAGCTTACATGCATTCGTTATCTATAATTTGTCTATTAGATTATAAGACATGTTTTGCATTAAATCTGTCAACAGTTACAGCTCTAGATGTTCATTATATTTCCAGTTTGTTGTATTGGAAGTAATCAGTAGACTATATCACTGTTTAATCAGCCATTAATTGGTATTTATGTAGCTATGGAGGAGCGCATTGTCTTGAAAGTAAGATCCAAGCAGATATTCCGATGGAAAATTGATACAAACTGTGGTTTTTCTTCCAGAATGATACTTGTGATTTTTTTCATGGGGAAAAAAATTGTGTTTAAATAAAATAAGTTTATAATAATTTCATCAAAAAAACTAACAGACTGGAGCACTCGTTTCCTAGATGCCTGGGTTGTTCACATTCAGCTGGATTGTCATTTGAATCTTTGCTGCAGGCTTTCTGTGCACAACAGGAGGCAGCATTAGTTTCAATGCTCCTCTACTCTGGAGCTTGCTGTAAATGTGATGTAGAGCGGCTGTTGGCTCGTTTAAATCGGGACTGAAAACAGTTTTGATGCTGCAACTTTACAGTTATGGCAGAAGGTTTATTTAATCAGGTATTTTATCAGTGATGTTTATGGAGTTCTTTGTTTTTTAATGTAGTTTCTTTTTCCTTGGTATTGTACTGGTGTTTAAATTTGGGGTGTAATACATCCAACTCAACGACATGGCTACATGAGGAGGAGGTGAGATTTTAACATTTTTGTGTATGTTAAAAATCTTCTTTTTTCACAAATAGAATAAAGGTTTTATATGTCCCAAACTGTGTTATAAAGAATCCAATCAGTATAGAACATTCCAGCCCATATTTATACATTGTGGTACGTAAGCTCGTGTGATACGAAACGGCCCTAATGCTCAAAAAGCATCAAAATTTTCACAAATAGAAAAAAAGATTTGAGAAATCTCAAAGTGTGCATTAAAGAATCAATGTTCAATGTAGAATTAACAATCACTAGGGGCTAGCGGTTCACCACTGTAAACATTCTGGCTGCAAATCATTTGTATCTCGTCTCTCAGTCTGTTTTTTTTCTACTGAGTACCCAAAATGCTGCCACACAAATGATAAAAAAAAAAAGTGGTGCTGTGTACAACACCTTTATTTACCAACTGTCAATACAACAGGGCAACAACACAATAACTTCTTTTTATACTTCAAAATTAGAGTCTCAAACATAGATAAAGTGTGTCAAGCTTAAAGCACTCACATTCAGGGCTCATTTTAATAGCTTACACTTATTTTACCAATAAAAGTCACATGCTGACAGGATGGAGCTTTGCAAGACAGATTTCCCTTTAATGAAAGATACTGTAGCATTGTTGGATCATGAGAGGTAGTTACACCCCTAGTGCCTTTTTTGGAGTTTGAATGTTTATTACTCATAGTAAGGAATTTCACAGCTCATAGCATAATATTATTCAAGAACACCACCCAAGACCTTTCTCTTTGCCTTGTTCAGTAAGTATGGAGTAATTAATACCAATTACAGGTTCTGTTTTGTTGTTCCTTCTTGTCCCTGCAGAGTTAAAAAAAAATAAAATAAAACAAAAAAAAGATTGCAGCACTGGCTGTGTGTTTGCTTAGGAGGTGCCTGCTGCAATTTCTGTCCTGCTTCCTCAAACTGACCCTTTCACTCACAGTTCACTACTCCCACCTCTCACCCCCTTTTTAAGTGATAGGCGTAGAGATTCCCCAGTGCGCCTCATCCAAGACACTTCTCTAAACCTCATCTTCTCTAAATAGTTAATTTATTTGTAATTTTTTTTAATTAAACATAACATGTAAGAAACCTATTGAAAGGTCCCATAATCATAAGGCTTGTGTCTGACCAAAATGATTAGATGATTAGACAATTTATTTTAGTATAAAATTATTTGTAAAATTATCTAGCAGACTTTGTTTGCAGTGGGGGGGTTGTTTGTTTGTTTGTTTGTTTTTTGGGGAGGGTGTAACTCTCCCTTTTTCGGCAAAATATGTACAACATAAATGATTTTGGTGATGGAGGATGAGCAGTTATTTGCTCTGGTTGTTATTTACATAACCATAGATAAGCATGGGTTAGATATCCCTTAAATGCAAGGATAATGCCTCATTTAGATGTGGGCAAACGGTTTCAGCACAGAGAAGCTGTTGGCCAATTTAAGTGACTTTATAAGCATAAACTTACCCTTGTGCCTATGTTCTGAATTGGGAGCATGTACAAACTCAGGTTTACAACATGCTATCATGGGTTTACTGTGTTTGCATTCATGTTATAATGAGATATTCCATGACCCCTGGAAATGGAAGCCATGAACATGAAAAAGTTGGTGTTCATAGCAAGTTAATGCTTAGGATATTTTAGTGGCTATAGACACTTGTGGTCGCACATTCGCTAAAAATCATTGATGTGTCAAACAGTATTTTTTACAGTGTTAATGTTAGATTGCATTCAGGCTGTTTCATTGCATAAACTTCAAGAACTTTTGGTGCTACAAATTTAAATGCAATCATTCTGCTACTTCTCTTCCACTAAAAGTCAACACTGTGGCACAAAAACAGAGGATGGCTTTTATGTAAACCTGTCACTGGTGATACAGTGTATTTGTCAGAGTGTTGAGAACTGACAGGGGTCGTTTATCACAGCTGCTTTTGCAAAACAAGACGAGGAGATCGATTTAAAATATGGTCAGGTAACACAGCAGTTTACATATTGGATGTCATAGGTTCATTTTTTTTTTCAAATGACAATCACCATCTGACTATTTTTTTTAGCTTTCTCTGGGGAAAACTCATTTGTTTTCCTTTTCTCTCATTGGGTATGTCTGCACCCAGCAGGACAGCAGAGCTCAAACAGTAGGTAATTTATTAAACTTCATTTATATGAAAAAATATCTAAAACATGGGACTTATTAATACTGTGGTGTATGCAATACCTGTAGTATTTATGATTGTTTTATTTTTTTAACTACCAGCTGAGTGTCACCATTACACAACTGTACAACCTGTCTGCACCAAATTGATACATTTCATCTTACTTGAATGAAAACATTTGTCTTATTTGTATTGAGATTGGTGGTGCATTGTTAATAAGAGTTGGTCCTTCCCCTTCATCCTGGAACAAATGGAAACAAGAACAGAGCTTATTATATTTCATAAGCATGACATTTTTGGAAAACTGTGACATTAAGAAATTAATGTCTATGGTACAGAAGGGCTTTTCACTATGCAAAGCAAGCTCTGCTGTAGCACTGTCCAGAGATGAAAACACGTTTAGATGATTGTAGTACTTTCACCAAAGCCGCAAATATGCATTACAAAGACATCAGAGAGCTAACCGACAATTGCTTTCATCTGGTCAAGGGGTCCTTCAGAGCATCTCATGTAAAAATGGAGCACTTCAGTCAAAGATGGCAATATGAAATGCAAAGATGGAGCGGCAGTTCACTGAGGGAAAATGTCAGGCTTGTGCCAGTGTTTGTGGATGAGAAGGTTTATTGCTGGAAGTTTGACCTTTACTGTTAGTGACTGAGGGTGTGCTTCGTGGAAAGCATTTGCAGTCGAAACAAAAATCTGTGTTAGATATCTTGATAATTATACGGGCTCCCCCCTCCCTGCCTCCCGGAGTCACTGATTGGTAGAATCACCTTTGGCTGTGATTACAGATGCAAGTCTGGTATGTGTCTAACAGCTTTGAGCATACAGAAGCTAAAAGTTTTGACCATTCTTTTTAGCAAAATAGCTCAAACTTTGTCAGATTGAAGGCATCTGTGAACATCGAGTCTTGCAGCAGATTCCCAGTTAGATTCATCTATGGACTTTGACACATTTACCTCAATATGGTTTATTTAAACTCTTCCATTGCATCTCTGGCTGTATGTTTAAGGTTGCTCTTCCTTGGCGGGGAACCTCTTCCCCAAGCGCAAGTCCTTTGTGTTGTCTATTTGTTCTACTTCTGGAACTGTCTGTATAAAGCTCCACCCTTCTTCCCATTTACGTCTAGCAGAATGTCAAATTAACAATGGCTGTAGAATAGCAGTCTTGCCTATACAATGATTAAGATATTCCTCCTGCTCTGATTTTTTTTTTTCTAGGTCAAATCTATAAAACCTTCAAACAAAATAGAGCTTTTCTGTGAATATCTAGCCTTTCATTTTGCTTTCAGAGCCAGATGCCCTTTTAACAGTCGCATTGATACATCA